>CM062295.1:388171940-388910081 GCA_031216915.1 Pictodentalium vernedei | reverse complement strand
TTACGGTTGACTAAAAAACTTTAACCACAAACTTCAACCAAAACTCCAAATGTTAACAGACAGACAGAAGAAAGTCATAACTAAACAGGAAAAAAAAAAACACTTGAACCTTCAGTAAAAAACTTTAACCACAAACTTTAACCCAAACTCTAAATGTTAACAGACGGACAGATGGACGAAAGTCATGACTATGGCCCTCACAGTAAACAGTCGGGCTAAAAAAAAACGAAAAATAATGCAAACTGATTTATATTGCGCTCTTTCCGCAATTACAGAAGATTAAATAATAACCCGACAAGTATAGTTCGATCTGGAATAAGTGAATGTAGCAGTTGGTCGTAAATAATTTCCTTTTCCCATTTTCATGCGTCTCTGGGCAATAGATTCATCATCCATCAAATTTTATTGAAATTATTATAACTGCCCTCAGTCTCTCCCCCGAATCACATTATAAAAGCACACTCAGCGCTCCCGAATTCATTTTATTCATGGACGTTTCAATATGTGATCACATATTCCACAAGAGAAACCAAGATATTTTATAAGGCAACTGTGATAACTATCATAAACCTACATCTTTCTCGACTATTTTCTGCTTATTTTTTCACAAATGAATAAAAAAGTACAGAATTATTCCACCCAGCATTAGAATTGCGAGACTTTAAGCCAACATTGCGCAGCATGCATTTATAAACCTTTTGTCTTCAAATTCGGGTCCATGCAGCATTGTTGCAAAAAAGTGAGCCCGTAAAAATATAGGCCAAAGCTGGAATCAAATCAGGTGCGTAACTGGGATTTTTGAAAGGGGGAGAGTTTAGCGGTTTAATATGAAGGGAATGGCTGTTTGCGAGGCAGTGAAGTGTTTAGTATACCAGCACCCACAGACCAGTTGGGGGTCTGGGGTGCTGGTATACTAAACACTCTAAAATCGAAATTTCAAGCATTCTGTGGAAAGAATTATGCAGTCTAAACGAAGCCTAGATATCCAATGAATGAACTATATTTGCACACAAAGACTCAGAGATGGGGTGAACACTCACATTGCTCTCCCCCCCCCCCCCCCTCCCAAGTTACTTTCACATAAGCTCGGATAATAACTTTAGTGTTGTCTGATTTTTTACTGGTGACAATATTTTCAACACTTTTCGCAAAAAGGAAAGCCCTTGTTCTGTTCAAACGAAGAGCTAAAAGTAATTTATAGTGTTTTTGTACCATGAAAAATAATGACGAAGGGGGTGTACCACATGGTGCCCCCCATTTACACTGGACAGGGTCAAGACAGAAACAAAGTCTTTTAGTCGAATTAAAGATGTGAATAATATGAATACCCTTCAAGAAAAAAACCAACAAAAAATCAACATATTCCGAAGGGGTGTATAATATGTTTAGGGGATATTAAATGGGCCAACCCCCTCCCTCCAGTTACCAGGGCCATCGAGAGGGGGGAGGGAGAGCCAGGGTAGTAACCTCAGGGCCCGGCAGTTTGGGGGGGCCTGCGAGGACGAAGCCACGCCACCCCAAGACAGCTAGTTTTGCGAGCTTTTTTCAATGCCCAGTGTGTGTGTGAATCGACAGGCTGGCCGCGGGCCCCCCAAATTCACTAGTAAGCATATATTCCTTTTACGAACTGTCTAAGTTATTAGATATATCGTGGGTCGATCCACCCACAATATGCTGTTCTGTAATTCGGTTTTATATATATATCCCTTCTTACCATTCTCTTGTGTAACCAATCTAGTCTTTGAGAGACAATTGAGCTCATAATAGATATCGGTCAGGGGAAAGGTGAATATTTTCATGGGTCCTTGGTAAGTTGGGTTTGAAACAAGGGGGCCCAGGTGGTACCATCTAACTGATCCCCCCCCCCCCCCCCCCCCGGCCCGTATTTTCTCTCGGCGACACTGTCAGTTACCATGCGGTTTCCGAATCATCATAAACAGGGAATGTTGGACGAGAAACAAATGAGAATCGTGTGGAAAACAACAGAAGGAAAAAAAAAACTATTTACATTAGTATTGGAGTTCCGACGCACTATGATGGTGGGAGGGTCCTCGAGCTAATTCTTTAAGGACGCAAATTTATACAGATATGCTTGATTGGAGCGAGTCAATATTCCCCAGTAGGCCTATGCATTTGGGGTTGAAGAAATAAAGGTGTAAAATTACGAAGAATACAAAAACAATTTTTCATCAACAATAACGGTTTGAAAGGTCACAGAAACTTGGTGCACTAAATGAGTGGGAAGTTTGTATTAGTCACTGAAACTTGAGCGCCCCAGTTAAGCCATCCCGATAGACTCTTATTTTGCATTATCACAACAAATTATATTGACTGAGTGGAAACTCCACTCCATGGGTGTTATGTGGTTATCCTCTTTCCATGTACTGAGTCTTGAATCGGAACTGGACGTATTTGTTGTCCTGTTTACATTAGAAATTATTGCAGACGTGTCTGATTTAGAAAAACGAAACACAAACAAAAAATACTGGGGCCAAGTTGCATGGCCTGAACACCTTCAAACAGTTATCTGTATCTCAAAGCAAACACGAGGTGCGCATTCCGCCATCATAAAATTAGATTGTATTAACATTGAAGAAACAAACCCTGATGATCATTCTGTATGTATTTCAATAAAACCATTTAGTCGGGCAGCAAGGCTCACCCCCTATGGGACCCCCCCCCCCCACCCCCCAGGACCGAACGAGACCATTTTTTCAGGTACCTGGACATCTCGAGAGTAGATTTTCAGATGTTAACAGGAAATCATCCTGGGAGGATATGATGTAATATAAGATGGCGCACATGGGGGTGGGTCAATTTCGCGATTTTACACCGTCACTAATTTTTCTCGATTACGGAAAAACTCTATGAGATAAGGAACGGGAATTAACTCATTCCTATTTCTGATACCATCCCACTTATAAAAATATCAATCAAGTAAGTGAAAATCCAAGATGGCCACCCAAATATGCCTCGAAATAGACGGAAATAGAGTTTTTTGTCACTTTTTTCGCAAAAAAACTTATACAATCATGATAAAAAATTAGAAAACTGTAAACTGTTAGATGTTAAGTTGATCGCAAATTATTCTCCGATAATACCCAGCATGATCATGCACCATCGAGAGCCGATGTGGAAAACAAGATGGCCACCAGTACGACCACCCGTTTTCAATTATCCCGCTTTTGTAATGGACAAGTTTACACTACCTCAAGTTGTACGATGGTTGCGGAAAAATGTTTGATACAGGGCACAGGATCAACTGTATAGTATTTTGGACACTTTTTCTGCATTTGATAAAACCAATTATTTAGTCAGTGAATATCCAAGATGGCTGCCAGAAAAATGCCTCGAAATTGAAGAGAATCAGTAGTAGATCATGTACGCGACAGGATGGACTTAGTGGTGGATCTAGGAGGTGAGGTCATGTCACGCGGCTCAGTTACATCATGTTTGTTTGTCCTGGTAGCATGCATGAGCGGCAATCTTATGACATCATCCCCATAGTGATATGTGGTCTTAGTGCGCATATACAGCGCATGTTGTTAGGGTGACACGTGTTTCAGTTGTCCATTTTTTATACTGGAGGCCGCCATCTTGGTTTCAATGGCAGCATGTGGTTGCTATGTGACCCAAAACCCTACAATAGGACAGGGATGTGTTTGGAGGGTGTGTTCGATTGAATAGAAGTAAATCCAATTACCACAAACAACCCCTCCAAACCACCCCAAATTACCGAAACAGACTTTATTTTGTTTAGATTTCCCCATTTTGGGCTTATAATAGTAGCATGGTGTGCTATAGGACCGAAAGGTCTCCTGGGGGTAAGTTCGATCGAGTTGGAGTAGTTTGCTGGTCTGGATACTTCCTATTTATCTAGTTCGGATTCCTTTGGAATCCTCGGTTTCTATTTGTTTTGTCTATAACTGACCCTATTCTGACTACATTAGCTGCCTATCTAGTCTCAGCTGTCTCTGTCCCAATCTCTGACCTCAACCAAGTCTTATAATCACCAGTCAAATTGCTTCATTTCCCATAATCTGTGCATATCCATACAGAGTTATCTCCCCTGCGTATAACAAACTCCTGTATGGTTTCCAAGTCCAAGCGGCAATCGGCCAATAACAAATATTGCTCGAATGACTCAAATCTTATCCAGCGAATAAGCTATCGAGTAGTGACTGGAACTGGCATTGCTCGAATCTAATCGATCAAATAAGCCATATAGTTATTACTCCGAGTGACTCCTCTAACGACTCTTATCCTTATCTGGGTATTGGAGGATACCTACGAGATGGTCATGTAGTGCTGGGGGATAACTTTGGACCTAGTGTCTGTTCAGTTTCTTGCATCTAGATCTCCCCATGGCCTCCATAGACCCAAGACCGTTACTGCCGACTTGTCCAATTTCGCCACCATCTGTCCTATGATTAGCTTCTACCGTAATTGTCCAATCCTGTAGTCGTCTTCCAGCCTTGCACCATTACTACTGACTTGTAGCACTACTGCACACTTGCTAACTATCTCAAATTCTTCGAACGTCTAGAATCCAATCGAGCAAATAAGCCATAGAGTAATTGCTTCAACGAGAGACTCCTCTTTTGACTCTTATATCCTCATCTCGGAACTGGCGGATACTTATGACATGATGATGTACTATTTGAGGGTACCTTTGGAGGATACTTTTTGAGGATACCTTTTAGAGGATACTTTTTGAGGATACCTTTCGAGGATACTTTTTGAGGATACCTTTTAGAGGATACTTATCGGAAGATATCTATCTGAAGATAGTTATTGTTCCTAGTGTCTGTTCAGTTACTTGTATCTAGACCCCCCCCCCCCCCCCCCCCCCACCAACCGCCCATGGCCTTCATAGCTCCTAGACTGCTACTGCTGACTTCTCCAATATTGCCATCGTCTGTCCTATGATTAGCTTCTACTGTAGTCACGCAATCCTATAGTCCTCTCCCAGCCTTGTTTCATTACTACTGACTTGTAGCACTACTGCGGGCATGTTAACTATGTCAGATTACTCGAACGACTAGAATCCCATCGAGCAAATAGGCCATCAAGTAATTGCTCGAACGAGTGACTCCTCTTACATCTCTTATCCTCATCTTGGTATTGGAGGATACTTATGACATGGTGATGTACTATTTGAGGATACCTTTGGAGGATACCCTTTGAGGATACCTGAAGATAGTTATAGTTCCTGGTACTTGATCGGCTTTGGTTTTTATGGCTCTTAGACCACGACTGTTGAATTACCCATATTCACCATCATCTGTCCTATCATTAGCTTCTACAGCAGTCAACCAAATACTATAGTCTTCTACCACAGAATCCCACTTTACGGAATCGGACTGGAATCCAACTTAGCGAATTCATTCCATAGCATGTTTGTATATATAAATGATATACAAGGGATTTGAACTCTGTATAAAATGGTACATGTGGGGGGATGAAGCAATCTTATTGAACCTGTTAAATGCTTGGCCGAGCGCAGAGTCAAGACATTTATTTATTTATTTATTTATTGGTGTTTTAAGGTCACATATTTCTGCATAACGGCTAACCATGACCGTGACAGTTTTACAGGGGGAGGAAGCCGGAGTACCCGGAGAGAACCACCGAGCAATGGCAAGCAACTGTCAGCTCCTCAACATACCAACTCCACACAAGCAGGGTTAGCATTGGTTGAAGACAGGTGCACCATCGACGTGCAGTACAGTTAAAACTAGAAGTCCTGTCATGAAAAGCGCACAAATAGCACGCTGATATGCGCGTTAATATATGCGTTATGGCCCAAGTAAAGCTATCAAATTCTGTACATATGGCCTGTGCACAAGCAATGTTTCAGCCAATGGACCTCCGGGTAACCCAGAGGTCCATTGGCAGAAACATTGCATGTGTCTGCTTTGAGTAACCAAGAGAAACTGCCGTGCTTTGGATGCCATTCGATATGGAAATTGCGCGCAATCCCAACACGCAATTAAGCCTAGATAAGCGCACTATTCGTGACAGGACTTCTAGTTTTAACTGTACGCCTTAGTACACAGCGTCACCGTGCCCCCACGTGGGCAATGGGGGTGAAGTGTCTTGCCCAAGGACACAACGCGGTTGCCGCAGGTGGGATTCGAATCGAGGACCTCTCGGCTTGCAGCATGCATCTTAACCAACTGAGCCACCGTGCCCCCGAGTCAAGACATAGATAGTCAGCATGTCAGTAGAAGTGCTACAAGTCAGGCGTAATGGTTCAAGACTGCAAGGGTGGTAGAAGATGATGGTATTGGGTGACTGCTGTAGAAGCTAATGATAGGATAGATGATAGTGAATATGGGTAAGTCAACAGTAGTGGTCTTAGAGCTATAAAAACCATAAGCCAACCAGGAACCAGGAACTATAACTATCTTCAGGTAAGTATCCTCTAAAAGGTATCCTCCAAAGATATCATCCAGTACTACATCACCATGTCATAAGTATCCTCCAATACCGAGATGTCGATAAGAGTCGTAAGAGGAGTTACTCGTTCGAGCAATTACTCGATGGCTTATTTGATCAAATGGTATTCTAGTCATTCGAGTAATTTGAGATAGTTAGCAACTTAGCAAGCCTGCAAGAGTGCTACATGTCAATAGAATGGTAAAAGGCTGGAAGAGGACTATGAGATTGAGTGACTACAGTAGAAGTTAATCACAGGACAGACGATGGCGATATTGGACAAGTCAGCAGTAGCAGTCTTGGAGCTATAAAGCCATGGGGAGGTCAAGATGCAAGGAACTGAACAGACATTAAGAACCATAATTCTTCAGATAGATATCTTCTGATAAGTATCCTCTAAAAGGTATCATCAAAAGGTATCCTCAAAAGGTATCCTACAGTACTACATCACCAGGTCATAGGTATCCTCCAATACCCAGATGAGGATCTGTGTCGTAAGAGGAGTCACTCATTCGAGTAAATACTCATGTCTTATTTTCTCGATAAGTTTCGAGCCATTCGAGCAATGCCTGTTCCAGTCACTACTCGATAGCTTATTCACTGGATAAGAATCGAGCCATTCGAGCAACATCTGTTCCTGCTCGATTGCCGCTTGGCCTTGGGAATCATAAAGGACTTCGTTATACACAGAGGAGATAACTCTGTATGGATATGGACAAATTATGGGAAATGAAGCAATCTGATTGGTCAGAGGCTGGGGTAGAGACAGCTGAGAGTAGGTAGGCAGCTAATATAGTCAGAATATGGTCCTTTACAAACAAAACAGATAGAAACCGAGGATTCCAAAGAAATCCAAACTAGATGTCCATTACAAAAGTGGGATAATTGGAAACTGGTAGTCGCCCTGACAGCCATCTTGTTTTCCACATCGGCTTTCGATGGTGCATGTTCATGCTGGATATTATCGTAGAATAATTTGCGATCAATTAACATCTAAAAGTTTACAGGTTTCTTATTTTTTATCATGATTCTATCAGTTTTTTTGCGAAAAAGTGTCGAAAAACTTGATTTTCTTCTATTTCAAGCCATTTTTCTGGTGGCCATCTTGGATATTCACTGACTAAATTGGTTTAACATTCGCAGAAAAAGTGTTCAAAATACTATACAGTTGATTCATGTGCCCTGCATCAGACATTTTTTCTGCAACCATCGTACAGCATGAGATAGTGTCAACTTGTCCATTACATAAGCGGGAAACAGGTGGTCGCACTGGTGGCCATCTTGTCCTCCACATTGGCTTTCGATGGTACACATTCACACTGGGTATTATTGGAGAATAATTTGCGATCAATTTAACATCTAAAAGTTTACAGGTTTCTAATTTTTTATCATGACAGTATAAGTTTTTTGAGAAAAAAGTGTCAAAAAACTCGATTTCCGTCTATTTCGAGGCATATTTTGGTGGCCATCTTGGATTTTCTCTTACTTGATTGATATTATTATATGGGGAGTGGTATCAGAAATACCAATGAGTTAATTCCCGTTCCTTATCTCAGAGTTTTTCCATAATCGAGAAAAATTAGTGATGGTGTAAAATCGCGAAATTGACCCACCCTCATGGGTGCCATCTTGGATTATGTCATATCCGGCCAGGATGATTTCTTGTTAACATCTGAAAATCTACTCTCAAGATGTCCAGGTACATGAAAAAAATGGTCTTGTTCGGTCCTGTTGACTCTAAAGGAATCCTGAAAGTTTCAAGTGTTACAACAGATGCCTAGGGTCAAATGAACAAAATTAAAACAAGAACTAAGCATGAGACTTGTGTTATACACAGATTCGGGAACATTTTAAAACAACTCTGGAAATATAACTTGCATATTGGGACAGGCAGGAGGGGAGGAGATGCCATGAAGGGGAAGTTATGTAGATGTATCCAGTATAGGATCTACTTAGAATTTAAAAATGCCTCAAAACAAGCCAGAGATAGCAATCACTTTGTGTCCAGGGCAAAGTTGATTCGAGACAATATTTTAAAATGTATGGTGGGTGAACACAGTTCTTGTAAACATTTCAACTCTGGATGTTATAAGAAACACAAATCTCACATGGAATTGAACAATTTTATGAAGAAAGTGCTGCTAAATCCTAATAATAGGACACTGATTCAAAATGTTTTAAACAAATCACTTGGCAACAAGTATCTGACACAGATGGTAAATTTTAGGAATACAAACAAAGCATAGTCTTTTCATCACCAGTTTCAGACATTGTGTCCAAAAACATCTTACTATGTGCGCAATGCTGAAGCTTTGGCATATTCAGCTGGTCATATAGAAACTCATGGTGCTGGAACTTCAGCCCTTCTGTTGGCAGAGAAGCTCCATTTAAAATACGGCATTCATGGACCAATGAAAAAAAGTACAGAAAAAAAAAATCACAGAGAGATGTATGATAGGACTAGGCAATCATCATCAGCCTATAAATCAAAAAGGTATTATGCAAGACTAGTAAGATATAACAAAAATATTTTGAGGGCTTCAGTTTTTAAACATAGAGCTATAGCTGGTGAACATAATTATGCCGAAAGTGTTCAGGACATATCATACTGAGAGGTGCATGCCCATGTGGGATTTACCACTTGTAGCTACTTAAGACTGCATGCATGGTTGTAGTAATAGCCTGCAATGCTTTTGTTATTGTAAATGACTGGAAACACTTTTTTTATAAAAAAAATAATAGCATTTCAGGCAAGAGCAACTATCATTTGCCCCTCCCCCCCCCCCCCCCATAATATGGGTGGGGGGAGGGCAGGGGACAAAAGGGAGTGTTCATGGAGAGAAATCCGGGGGGGGGGGAATCAGTTATTATTTTTCATGCCCCTGTATGGACTCAATTAAATTCATTTCTTAACTAACTGAATTTGTTAATATATGTATGTCAATGAGAATTATTGTAATATTAAATGTTATCATGCATGTCTGCTGTTTCAAGAAGCAACAGATACCAATCTTTGTAAATGATTCATTATGTAATAAAACCTTGTAATCAATCAGGAACAGGACTTCAACTGATTTACATACCTCCCCACCCTTCAAAATACACAAGGAGGATATTGGGGATGACCTTTACAGTGCCTTTGTTTAGAACATTCTTTTCATGACTCATTGACTTCCTTGGACTCATAGGAGAGGTGTTGAAAGTTGAAACACCTTTTCCTGTGACACAAGTGGCTTACATGAGTTTGGGGATTGAAATAATCCAAGCCAGATTTGAGAAAAAAGAAAATTCAATGTAATCGAAACTGACATTTTGAACCTCTGAACTTGGTATTTAAAATGCCATATCCAGTAACACTGCATGGCCCCTTCCATAAAACACATTCCCCAATATACTCTTTGTATGGCCCATAGTTGATGAGGGTGTCAAGAAGTTCTTTCTCATCATCAGTGAGTGGTGACTGGTAAATTAAGTGTGCCATTTATGTGAACATTAGCTACAAGTCAAATAAAAATGGATGATCTAATCATTGCTTCAATTAAAATAAAGCATTACATGTGGGGATTCCGGGTATTTGAAACTCTTTACCCAGCACACTGTCCAAAAAAAACACTATAAACAAATTTCAAACACATTGCCCCCCCCCCCTCCCCCCACCACATGGCCACCCCACCCACCAGCCAAAAATGAATTAAACTAAACTAAACTAAGTGAAAAGATAAGAACGTCTGACCAATTAATTCAGTGGAGAGAATTATTTACACTCTTTCAGAAAAAAAAAACCAAACAAACAATCAACCAACCAACCCTCCCAAATCTTTTGTTTGTAGGACTATGCTGTCCTATGTGAAATATTATTCAAACTAACTATGCCCTTGTCAGAAAGGACAACTGGCTCTTCATTCTCCTCTGGACTAAATAAAATCAGTTACAGTAAAAAATGTGTTGGGTAAAGAGTTTAAAGAATAGTTCCCCTGTCTCCTCCTTGCATGTTGTAAGAGGCTAACTAAATGGAGTGTGTACCAGTTGAAATGAGTTGTAGGATAATATTTATTATTTATTATTATTATATTTATTTATTGGTGTTTAAGGTCACATACTTCTGCACAATGGCTAATCATGACCACAACATGGAGATAAAGTCAAGGTCAGTCAATCGTTTATACCCCATGCTGCCTATTTTAGAGGACTTGCACCCCAAGCATTAGTGACTGGGTCTTATTTTACCAGTGAAACAGAGCTTGTTTACCACAGTAAACAAGCACTGCTTCACTTCCCGGGGTTCCCACGGGGGTGTAGGATAATAACCATCAAGAAAATCCATTCCAAACAAGCCTCAATTGGTAGAACTATATTCTGTTACAGTTTACTGGAAAGCCCTTGGAGAACTTTTCATAAAATTTTATCAGAACATTGTTAGATCAAATGAGAAAAATCTTATCTTCCAAGAAAACACAGTTCTACTCAGCATTCATTGATAATAGTAGTCCTTAGAAAGTTTGTTTTGGGGACTTTCCCAAGAAATATATTGGAACATAGTACCATCAATGGAAGTTAAGTATGATTAATTTAGTCTTGAGGTTATCCTACAACTCATTTCCACTGATATTATAGTTTGCTGTTCAGATTATCAGTCCAGAAGTACAACTAGTCTTTTTACTTAAGGTCTCGTTACAGTTATTCTGTTGAAAATGCATGTTTTCACCAAGTGTCAAATGTGTTCAATGGAGCAGCGAAAATGAATTCACATTTGAGTTATCTCCCTTACAACAAATGTGCACAGAATTGTACATTTTCAGAAAGATCTCTTTCTAGGCTACCCAGCTGATTATATCACAATATAGAACCCTTAATACATCATTCATATACACTTGTCCGAATGAACCAGTTAATTTATTGAAAAACGTGTAAAATTGTCAAATTCACTCATTAAAGAGCAAACGTCTCCCAATTTTGAGCATGCACAGTGAGAAAACAGTGTTATAGACCTTTTTCATTATTCCTCAGTTGTTTTATGGCATTGGCAGCTCAAAATTAATCAAGAAAAAAAAGTGGTTTTCTTATTCATTTTTTCAAGAAGGCACACCAAAAGAAGTTCATGAAAAATTGTCCCATTTCTCACCTGTGAAAAATCAGCCCACAGTATGGTCTTGGTTACACAATCAACAAGCCTATGTGAACTTGACCTCTAACCAAAATGCATATAACCGTACACCACTTTCAATCCCCCAAACAGTAGATTTAGGGGAGCATATAAACACTGATGTTCACTATTTACTAGATGCACACCATCATGAAATCAAATAAGGTCCTAAATTCTCAGTTCCAAAAGGGTAATCGATAATCTGGAAGTGCCAACTTTTGAAGGAAACAAGACCTTGGTGATCAACATGTGTGCAAAGTTTGAACAATATAGCATGTAAAATGTTGAAGGAGAAGGCAACACAATACTGTAATGTTTTAAGTACTAAAAGGGGCATAACTCTGGAAATACAAAATGGAGTTAACTGCTCTTGTCACATGCACAACGGCAAATGGTGATCACCACGTGCGCAAAGTTTGAACAATGTATCATGTAAAATGTTGAAGGAGTAGGCGACACAATACTGTAATGTTTTAAGTGCTAAAAGGGGGGACATAACTCTGGAGATACAAAACAGAGTTACCTGCTCTTGTCACATGCACAATGGCAAATGGTGGTCACCATGTGTGCAAAGCTTGAACAATATAGCATGTAAAATGTTGAAGGAGTAGGCGGCACAATACTGTGATGTTTCAAGTACTAAAAGTGGGCATAAAAAAACTCTGGAAATACAAAATGGAATTACCTTCTCTTGTCACATGCACAATGGCAATTACTGATCAACATGTTTGTAAAGTTTGAACAGTATAGCATGTAAACCTTTGGAGGAGTAGCAGACAGACAGACGGACAACGCCATAACATAATACGTCCGTCAAAAAATGACGGGCGTATACAAAAATAAAATCTACTGGTTTTAACTTAGTTCATTGGCTGGAGTGTCTTCTAAATTACGATACAATTAATGGGTCTAACTGTGCGACATTACGGAAGTCAATGTCTCCATGTCTTTACGACCAACAACTGATGCCGCAAAAAATAAATTGGTCTATAATAAATCTTTAGTGTTCATATTTCCTAATAGCGGGGGAGGAATTCGCTAGAATTGTGCACTTGGTGATACCTTCCTGAAATTTGGCATGATGTAAGGGTAGGCATCAGAGATTTCAAAATCGATCGGCTACAAGTTGGCACCATCCTCTAGCCACCACTAGCAGCGAAATCCAAAATGGCCGCCAAGCGGATCGAAAAAAAGCTATTTTCGCCGATCGCACAACTGAAGCTCCAAACCTAACACCATACATGTGCTGTAATTGATGTGAATGATGGAGTGAAGCCCTTGGAACAAGTTGGGGGGAAGATTAATGGATAATGGGATCAGAATTTCCGTCGATGTGTGCGTCTGTGTGTCTGACTGTCAGTATGATCGTCCGTCCGTAGATAAATTAGTGTTGAATGTTTCTCGGGAATGCAATGGTCAAATGAACATGGTATGAGAGATTCCTGTCAACACATGAACAAGGGTACTCGATAGTATGCAGCAGTGGGGATACTTGGACATTTGATAATCCAATTAAAGTGACAGTCTATTCTCAACTTCCGGCATTTTCGATAGATTTATTTTCTAAGAAAATAAAACTATCAAATTTCTAGAGGAGTTCTGGTTCAATCTCAACACCATAGCGACACGTCTGCCAGCAAGGGCAGTGCTGGAATGAACTCGGGATGCATTAGTTCCCGTTGTTAATTATACAATGTTATCTTGCCAGTATAGAACATTGGCAAAATGGGACTAGAAGGGGTGAGTGTATGTTTGCAGTCATTCGAGGTACAGGAATATTTTTTGACTACAAGTAGTATTCTTCATTTTCGGCCAGTTAAGATGTGGTGTGTTCCAAGTCAGGATTAATGTTGCCGACACTTAATGCCCATCCCTCATGGTATGCTACTTTACCAGGGATATAGAGATATAGCCACCACTGGGAGCCAAAACATGACCTTTGATGTCGATGAGTGGTCGAAATGTTTTAGCGAATAACTTATCGAAATATGATCCGGTATGGCAATTTGATACCTTACGTTAGATTTATTAGATCAACTCAGGTATGGATTCATTGAGACATGAGTGCGCTACAAGATGAAGGATTTCCAAGTTGATTTGCTATGGAGTAGGAACTGACTAGTCACATGTGGCCTATGGCCAGAGAAAGACAAGGATACCATAGATGAACACACGGGTGAACGAAGGTATCAACTGTTGTACAGAGGCAAAATAGTTGGGGATATTGTATCATGCTATGCATGAATTAACACCGTCTTGTGCAGTAAATAACAGACTATTTTCCGAAATCTAAAACTGTATTCCTATACCCCGGACAATGTAGCAAGCCACATGGGATGAACATTTGTTAGCAAAATCAACTCAACTAGAAACATGACATGTGTTAACTGGCCGAAAATGGAAAAAAAAATACCAGAATAGGAGATGACTGGTCCTAACATGACAGTATACTACTCAATATTGTTACAACAGCCACCTTCACACTTACACAAAGGTGTGCACCTTAATCCAGCTTTCAAGCATTTGCAATTGCCCTTGCAGGCCTTGGCACAACTACAGTGGAGCATCAGTGCACATGCAGCACTTGCGTCTCCTAGGTGAGTCCAAAATGGGACCAGAATATTGAGACGTGGATTCCACTCCCATCCGTACTGTGATGGGTCTGGCACACATAAGTGTTTCTGCAGAGCACGATGCCAAATGAAAGATGACACAAGAATTACCCTTTTTACATGTTGATACAGAGCTGCTTTGGTGGGCGGGATGTTTTCCATAGACTTAAGGCCATGTGTGAACATATGCCGTCTCGCATCATTGACACGTGTACTGACACAACTGTTACTGTACATCTGTATGGTGAGTTTTTCGATATGCTGCATATGAGGGGAATCCTCTGAAAAGACTTGCGGATTCTCAGTCAATTCTATCATCATTTCAGTTGATGCGGGAAAATTCATCCATGCATTCCATCCTGTCTTCTTCCCAATGCCGAGCATGCTGGATGTTACATCACAACCTGTGAAGGCGTGGAAGAAAGTCAGGGCCTTACAGTAATCAGGTCCAAGTTGTGAAGCTATCTCATGAATTGGCATATCTTTATATGCCTTTCCAATTCCAAACCCAATCCACAGCTCACTGAGTCCAAGGTCACGGAATGTTGCGAAATGGTGCAAAGACAGAATGACGACATCAGAATCAACCGTGCGAAGAAAAGCTATTTTGTGACCTTGTGAGACTGCATGGTTGAGATGAAGCATCATGCGCGTGTCTGCTTCCTCGTGGTTCGATGGAGATATGTCACATAAGCTAACATCCTTATTGCATAGTACATATTCTCCTGATGTCGTTAACAACTGGTACTCGGATGTTGATGTTAATTTCAGCAGTTCAGCAGACAGGAACTTGAAAAATTCGTCTTTATTCTCACTAACTTTCAAGAATGCCTGCCAATTCTTCCCTTTAGGTAAAGGGACGTTCTCGGACACCCGTATCAACCTAACTGCTGTCTCACCGAGGCGTTTTGCTCGCGTCTGATTCTTCAAACTGCCTTCGGGGTAACAGTCATAGATCGCATCAACCCTTGTGGTGTTCGTGTTAATCAGAGATTCGATGTATGGCAATAATTGCAATCGAGCATATTCTCCAAACAGATCCGCTTTCTGTGGTTTGATTACATGGACTACAGCAGGCATATCCAAGATGACAACTGAAGCTTGTCTAGCTGCTGAATTCTTCCCTTGTGCAGGAATAGCTGGTAAACAATTGAGAATTTGAGATTTTGTCCCACTCCGTAGCTTACCTCTATCGGATAATGCTGGCGGATCACGTGCATTCTCGTGCATGAAAAACTCATCCATGTTTGAATCAGGCCGGGCTTGCAGTGAAACGAACATCTGGGTAACTATTGCGGCAGTTGCTTTACTTGACATGAGTTTGTCTCGGCCTTTGTCCAGGTTGGCTGGGGGTGGGTTAAGGAAGGTATATATATTTGCCTTGGGAATAACATCATTCAGGGGTACGGTGCATTCCACAAGCCTTTCCTTCAAGAAAGTGGAATATAAATGCTTGCCCCTTTCGGGTAATGACCGTAAACTCTTACTAACTTCGGGGTCCATATATTCACCAGTATCTAATGTCACCAGCTGACCACTAGTTTCATCATAAGGGTTGATAATGAGTCCCTGATTCACCAGATCGAGGAGAGATTTCAATTGATTCAGAAATTTTTTCTGCTCTGATACCGAACTTTCCGGGTGTTCCGTGTTATCTGATGATGTTGTGTGGAAACTTGCATATTCATACTCATCTATAACACGCAGAACTTCTGACCTTGAAAGCTCAATAACGACTTTCTCTTCAGCCTGGCCATAGAGACCTTTTGGACCACTGTCTTCTTTGAGTAGTTGGATACTATGTTCTTGGCTCTGATCTAAACCCATCATACTGAACTTCCTCTCACTACGCTGGACCACAAAATGGCCTTCCATGAATTTGTTGTGGATTGAAGGATGCCGCCTGGGTAGCTGAGACATGTCTCTCAGAAATACGGGGACCCACCGACAATAATTTGTATGTCCTAGGGCAAAAAAGTAACTGCACAACTCATCGATAGAACACAGTGTACCAGGCCAGTTACCGATTCGTTGGTTCCGAACGAATTGACAGCTTGTCAAGAGAAAGTTCCGAACGATTTCACCCCAATAGCGCGCAGTTGGAGATTGTGAAAGAATCCTCTGTTCCCACATTTCAAATGACTCATGGGGCCCAGTCTGCTGACAGTAAATCTCATAAGCATTCTTTCTGAGGATCTCAAGCCAAGCTAGAGTGAGAAGATATGCCTGTCGCGTCCTCTTGACATGTTTCCCACCAAGTAGGGATGATGCTACACCGGGTGTGAATATCTTTGCGAGGTGAAACATTCGCTCCCAACCAGAACCACCCATAAGCTTACCACCAGCTTCTTGGGTGCACATTTCAAGATGCAGGAATCCAATCATACACACCATTCGATCCTCACCTATCTCCTCTGGGAACAGCCATTGACATTTTTTCTGCCTGGCATACAACGGACAGTCACCTTCAATGACAGGTATCTGGCCGGGGTTTACGAAAGCAGTAGCTTCCCTGACCACATACATAGCATGCTTCTGCATACTGAGTGAGTCCGCTTTCTGCTCACTGAAAACAGGGAATACCCCAATAACTGCACGAGGTTTGACATTGTCTTGATCTTCATGTTTTGAAAAGAAGCCTGAAAAGGTCACAGGGACTTCATCAAGCTGCCAGCTGCCATCAACCTTCCCTTTATTGCTGATCTGTGACACATGAGACAACCAGTCATTCTCTCCCACGTTCAAATCTGCATATTCATTGGGCCGTACATTACATTCATCTGGAGATTCAAGCCTGATGTCCCCACCAAAGTCTTCAACGAAAGGAACAAATGCATAGTCGTCTGGGAGTTCAATTTGTGTGTCTTCTGGAACATCTAAACTCAGTGGTGGGGGATCAGTACCCACATTGTCCCTGCTCAGTTGACCAATGAGTGTGATGGACGTACCATGCATATCAGATCTACCAGATACATCAATGTTATCAGTGGTTCCTATCGAGAAAACATTACGTTTGCAGTTAGCTGGGACTACAACACCTTCGTTCTTGAACCGCAGTGAAACAGCTCTCGCGAAACTCCTGCGAACATCCATTACGCGATCATAAGAGACAGAGAGTCCCATTTGATGAAAATCTCTGATAAGATTTTTCATACGATCATGGGCATGCAACTTCAAACCCACATAAAGAGGCATTGGAGTTTCTCTGTCACGTCTCTGGTGAACATTTTGTGCATGTTCGGAGCGTTTCGCTGAATTGCTGATCAACATCTGTGAAATAGTACAAGCCACTCGAGTCTTGGCATTAACAGTCTCATCATCGCCTAAGTTCTGTATACGACATGTGCCCTCAAGTAGAACTCTAAGAAGAGTCAGGAGTGAGTTGGGTACAGGCTCGCTCAAGCAATAAGATGAAAATGATCCCGTGAAAGGAGCTTGAGATATGAGTATGTGTTTACGCAGAAGAAGACCCACATCAACTATCTTTTTTGCCTCTTCCTCAGACACTATACGAGTTAAAGATTCGGACAACAAGGAGCCAACTCGAAACCTACTTGAAATAAACACATCTCTACCCTGTGTGAAGGCGTCCCAGCCATCGCCCAATTTCTGCAACAAATGTTCTTTGAATCGAGTGGAATGTATTTCTTCACTAAGCCAATCAGAACCGACTTGCTTCAACCTCCGACTGTACAGATTCTTGAGATCGACAAGCTTCATCGCGGAATCGTTGTGTTCAACAAATGTTATGAGCTCTGCCATAACGAGAGGGTCATAGGGCAGGCCTGACGCGGAATGTTCGGCGTTCTTCGACTTTTTAGATTTAGCCGCTCGTGCTTCATTGGCAAGCTTACAATAACAGGTTTTGTGATAGTAAAGATCACTAGCAGCGGAATCAAATGCTGCATTGACCCGAGAAAAAACAACCCAGTTCTCGGCTTCCTTTGCCATAATTTTGAGTTTATTGTTATCAGACATTGATCTGCAAATAGGCTCACTGCTGTCACCTTCGCGTTTGTGACAATAAACACACTGGGGCAGTTTCCTGTCACAGCCAGATTCAAAACTTGTCCGTGTTCTTTTAGGACTCAGCGTGGAGCAGGATGCCACTGCCTCATTTCGCTCTCGCTTGTGTAGCACGCGCTGTACGATGTGAGTCCGAATACTGTCACGGCATGTCTTATGATATATTGCCTTATTCGTCAACAGTGACATCGACATACACTCATCACTCTCTCTCATCAAACAATCAATGGTCAAATTATATGGAAGCTCAACGCCATTATCTAGGAAGCGCGTTATGTCTTCCTCAATAGCTTTATAGGCGTCATGAAAACGAGATTCTCTATACGGACGCATCAATTTCTTGGAACTGTCTTGCTGGCAAAAGCAACAACGTTCCCAGTCAGTACTAGTCCGTACACGAAGAGGATTCTCACTCATTCTGTGAATGATTTTTGTGAACAATCGCGTTCTCGAATTAATTTCGACAGACAAATCAGAATTGCTTGCGGAATTACGCCAAACAAGAGATTGTATGGCAAAGAGACTGCTTCATAAAGAGCGTTGTTTCTCCGGGATCAGCGTCATTCAGGTTTGCCTGAATGACGCTGATCCCGGAGAAACAACGCTCTTTTCAAGTTCCAAGAAATTGATGCGTCCGTATAGAGAATCTCGTTTTATTCTACATCATCTCCCACGTCTGTTTCCAACACGTGCGTGGATCAGAGTTCACTTTCGCGCCCTTACAATCGGATGTATAGTCGGTAGACCGTCGAAAAGGAGGTTCCCTTCAGCCGCTGGCGGCCATTTTGGATTGTGCCGCTACTGGTCGCCACCGGTCGGTGTCAACTTGTAGCCGATCGTTTTTGAGAACCTCATAGCCTACACTAACAGTGTGCCAAATTTCAAGAAGGTATCACCAAGTGCACAATTCACCTGTATGTGACGAATTCCTCCCCCGCTATAAGGGGAATTAAGGAGAGGGCCCACAGAGTATTCGGTTCTGTCAAATATTTTTAAGCAGAATCAAACTTTCCCCCAAAATTCCTGTGTATATTGTGGTCTAATAAGAAATTTCTGCACTTTGTTACTGAGCTAAAAAACTTTGAAAGCAGAAAACAGGTCACAGAAGATATGTACTCTGATGATGTGATTCTTCCATGACCTGCATAACTTAATCAACCCCCAATGAAAAGCTAGACAAACTATAAACTTTAGCCTCATTGAATATTAAATACATCACGTGACCAAACGGTGTGATTTGTTTGGTAGTATGTGCACTATGTAATGAGAGTTGTAAAGCTTCATTCAGTGGTAAATATCATTATGTGATGTTTTGTTTTCTGACCAATCTTATTATTGCAGCATTTATCCAACACAACAATGTGTTGAAAAAGTATTAACTTCTGTTAAGTTCTGTAGATGTACTTCCACTGTCAGCGTTAACCCTTTACCAAACATAACGGCCAAAACCGGCCAGAGCTATTCACAAAAATCGCCAATTAATTTTCATTATTTTTTTCCTTTTTTGTCTCAAAAACATAGGTTATGACCCCTCTTTGTAACAAGCTTATCAAGCTCGTTCCAATGAGGGGTCGTAACCTATGTTTTTGCGACAAAAAATGAAAAAAAAATAGTTATTCAAGAATTTTGTTTGCAGGTGTCGTCTGCTTTTCATGTCAGGTAAAGGGTTAATTAAAATGACATAACAGTTTGCAGGAATACTGTTCACACCTCATTTGTGTTTCAATCAGTGTAATGGAATTTCAAATCTTTGTCCACCAATTTAATCTATTTTCTTGAAAAGTAGAGAAGCGCAAAAAAGAGAGCTTCTTGTTTCCAATTTAGAAGAGCGAAAGAAGTGTGTGTGTGCAATAGTGCTTCTCAAATCGACAGCAGTTTCTTAAAGGAAAACAAAGTGGAAACTTCAATGCTTTAGAGAATACACTCAGGCGACTAATCGACGAGTGATTCACTAATCGGTTAACAGATTTGTTCAGTACTAATCGCATCAGCATCGACTAGTCAAAAAATTGTTTCAACACTAACATGTCCAAGTTGAGGATACTCCAGTTGAAGGCCTGACAACTGGGTGAGGTTTAAACTTTGAATAAAACATATAACAGCAAAATTGTTCTTGGATGAATGTCCTATCTTTTCATCAGAAACGTTTTGAGAAAATATGGCTCCAGTGCTGAGAAATCGCATGTAAAAGTTGGCGAAAATAACAATTATTCCGACAGTACTCTTATAGGAAATCTTAAATCTGTCAAGGGTTAAACTTTTAATAATAACACATAAAACAAACTTTGTCATACTTTGAGTGCTGAATGCAGCCATAGAAAACATTCTGAGCGCAATCAATCAGAAATGGAGTAAATTGTCACTTAAACTAACCAAATTCTGAAAAAAGGAGTTTTTTTGGAAAGTGCCTACTTTTATGCAATCAGAATGGACATAGGGTTCAACTTTACAACCAAACTAACAACACCAAATATGCTCAGTAGTCAATTGTGAATACGGACTTGCAAAGTGTTTGAAATTACCCCTTTCCAAAATAACTGAAAAGAGTAAGCAATGTTGACTAATTTGGGTATTTTTAAAGGGGACTCTTATTCTCACCCCTATTCTGCTTGAGGGTTAAATCGGAGGTTAAAAAGTAAACATTAACATTCTTCTGCAATCATTGTTGCCTCTATCCATACCAAAATAACTGTTACAACAGCATTGCAATTAGAAAAATTTGCCCTTGAACTTTTGAAGACAAAAATTCTATATTCATATCACTTTTGGCCAAAAGAGGTTAATTTTAAAATATTTGTGTGGTGATTTTGGTGTATCATATTATTTATGCTCTAAATGTTTTGGAAAATTTTTACTAGATAACTGTAAACAATTTTGACACATTTTGAAAAATGGTGAAATTTTGATGGTTTTGGCAGGAATATTTGAAAATAAGGATTTTCCTGAATATGACGATACCTCATTTCACTAGATGTTGTGACAATACATAAGTTTGCCAAATTTGGTCGAAATCGTACAGCTTGTTTTTGAGCTGTGTTGAAAAATGGTCAAATTTTGAAGGTTTTGGCAGAGTAGTTTCAAAATAAGCATTTTCACAGACATGACGATACCTCATTTCACTAGATTTTATGGCATAATATAAGTATGCCAAATTTGGTTAAAATCATTCAGCTTGTTTTTGCGCAGTGCAACAGACAAAATTGACGGCGAAAAAAAATAAGAAAAACTAGAGAATTGTAATTTGTTGGACAAATTACGGGCTTACCCAACTTTCCAATGTAAAAATGCACACCACATATAGCAAAGCAAAGTGTTTGAAATTAACCATTTTCAAAATGATATACAAAAAGCATCGAAAGTTGGCTAATTTTGGCATTCTATAATGATACTCTTTTTCTCACCCTCATTGTGCTTGGGGATTAAATCTTAAAATTAAAAAAGTAAACAGTAACTTTTTCTGCAATCATTGTTGCATTTATCCATACCACAATAATTGCTACAACAACCTTGCAATTAGAGGAAATGAGTACAGATGTTCGCAAAATTCACCGAAAATCAATTTTTGTCGGACAATACTATTCTTTATGTCGCCAACGCATATGTTGGCTTAAGCCCCAAAGCATAACTTACAGCAGCGGATTTGTTCATTAAGCATCTCTACCTATAGCAAAACAAAGTGTTTAAAATTAACCCTTCCAAAATGACAGGAAAATGCAACCAAAGTTGGTTAATTTTAGCATTTTCGAATGGAACTCTCACCCTCATTGTGCTTGTGGGTTAAAGATGATATTAAAAACTAAACAGTAACGTTCTTCTGCAAGCATTGTTGCATCTATGCATACAAAAATAATTGTTACAACAACCTTGCAATTTGAGAAATTTACGCTTGAAGTTAGTCAGTCTCGAAGATAAAATGCTATATTCATTTCATAAGTGCCCAATTGGGGTTAATTTTAAAATATTTGTGTGGTGATTTTAGTGTATCATATTATGCTCTAAGTGTGTGGACACCAATCACAGACTGAGTGTCTCATAATAGACATGGAGGAATCTTGGTATTTGAATAAACATGTACAAGTTGAGGGTACTCCAAGTCAAGGCACGACAACTGGGTGAGGGTTAAAACTTGGAATAAAACATATAACTGCAAAATTGTTCTTGGATAAATGCCCTATCTTGTCACAGGAACCGTTTTGAGAAAATATGGTTCCAGTGCTGAGAAATTGCATGTAAAAGTTGGTGAAAATAACAATTATTCTGACAGTACCCTTATGGGAAGTCTCATATCTGGTAATCTGCCAAGGGTTAAACTTTTAATGATAACATATAAAACAAAATTTGTCATACTTTGACTGCTGCATGCAGCTATAGAAAACATTCAGAGCTCAAGTAATTAAAAATAGGCCGATGAAATCGTCAGATGTGTACCCATACGCGCAACTAGTAGAAAGCTATATGACGGAGGGCCACCCCAGATGCCAACATTATGTACACCATACATGGTATGGGTATATACAGAAATGGATTGGAGGAGTGCCTAATTTGATGGATAAAGGGTTAATATCTCCGGACAAATTATTAGATTTACATAAAAAACTATACAGCACAGCACATCAGTAACCTGAATACATATATAAAGTAACCTGATAATCGGATTAATATTTTTGAGTTATTGCATGCCGAAGAAATGGATTCTGGGAGTTCTCAATTTGAAGGATACAGGGTTAATATCACAGAATCAAGTTATCAGAGATACACCAAAAACTATACAGCTCGGCACATCAGTAACCTGAACACATATATGAAGTAACATGACAATCGGACTGATCTTTTTTTAGTTATCTCATACCAAAAGGATTGGAGGATTTTCAATTTGAAGAATAAAGGGTTAATATCTCAGGATCAAATTATCAGATTTACACCCAAAATGATACAGCTCAGCACATCAGTAACCTGAACACAAACGTAAAGTAACTTGACAATCCAAGCAATATTTTTCAAGTTATCGAATGCCAAAGGGAATGGAGGAATTTTCAATTTGAAAGATAAAGGGTTAATATCTCAGGATTAAAAGTAACAGATTTACACTAAAAACTATACAGCTCATCAGTAATCTGAACACAAATATAAAGTAATTTGACAATCCAAGCAATATTTTTCAAGTTATCGAATGCCAAAGGGACTGGAGGAATTTTCAATTTGAAGGATAAAGGGTTAATATCTCAGGATCAAATTATCAGATTTACACCAAAAACTATACAGCTCGGCACATCAGTAACCTGAACATAAATATAAAGTAACTTGACAATCCAAGCAATATTTTTCAAGTTATCGAATGCCAAAGGGATTGGAGGAATTTTCAATTTGAAGGACAAAGGGTTAATATCTCAGGATCAAAATAACAGATTTACACCAAAAACTATACAGCTTGGAACATCAGTAACCTGAAGATACATATAAAGTAACATGACAATTGGATTGATATTTTTTTAGTTTTCTCATGAACAAAGGGATTGGAAGAATTCTCAATTTGAAGGATAAAGAGTTAATATCTCAGGATCAAATTATCAGATTTACACCAAAAACTATACAGCTCAGCACATCAGTAACCTGAACACAAATATAAAGTAACTTGACAATCCAAGCAATATTTTTCAAGTTATCGAATGCCAAAGAAATGGATACAGACATCGGATGGACAGACAGATGGACAGATGGATGGATGGACAGACAAAGGATGGACAGACGGATGGCCACCCCGGATGCCGGCATTATGTGTACCATACATAGTATGGGTACACATAATGAAAGTGTCAATGACACTGTAGCTCAACTTGACAAACTTGAACTTGGTAAGTTACAAATGAAACAGCAAAATTGAAGATCATTAGTACCAATGTCATTTGATGAAATTTCAACATAACAGCATTGTGTGTGCACAACGTCAGAGTAATCCATGCAATTTTTAAATGTAAACAGTAGGACTGGCTAAAAGAAGAATGTTGATACACAAATGCAGCATGTTCAGAGGTTATTGAAAATGGCAACTTTTTTCACAGAAATGAATGCTAATCAATAGCTCTTATCTAAAGGTCTTGCCTAATAAGTACACCAAGTTCAAAAACAATCCTATGATAAATGTGGTCTGTACGCCATGTCAAAGGATGTTGATGCACAAATGCAATAAATTCAAAGATTGTTGCTAACAGCAACAATTTTTGATGGAAATGAAAAGAAAATCAATAGCTCCAATTTTTGTCTTTGTCACCCTGCATAAGCATACAAAGTTTCAAAACAATCTGATAATGAATGTGCCCTCTGAAGCATGCCAAAGGAAGATGAAATGCACAAATGCACTAAGTAGAAGATCATTGCTTGTGGCAATGGTTTTTCGGGGGAAGGGGGGGGGGGGGGGGGGGGGTTATGGAAATTCATAAATATACCCTGCTGAGAGTTCAAAAGGGATAAGTTGATGCACAAATGCAGTAAGTTCAAAGGCTGGTGATAACGGCAATAATTTTTTATGGAAATGAGAAAAAGCAATAGCTCACATCTAGAGGTCCCCCCGAACACACATACCAAGTTTCAAAGTGGTCTGATCATAAATGTGCCCTGAAGGGTGTGTCAAAGGGAAATATTGCTGCTTAAGTGCACTAAGTTCATCGAAAGTCATTGCAACATTTTTTGACGGAAATCGAAGAAAATCGATAGCTCCCATCCAGAGGAAACCCCAAACACGCATACAAAGTTTCAAACAGATCTGATCATAAATGTGCCCTGTAGGGCATGCCGAAGAGAAATATTGAGGTCTGACTAAACTAAGTTCTAAGACCGTTGGCCACGGCAACACTTTTTGACAGAAATGGAAGAAAATCAATAGCTCCCATCTAGAGGACACCCCAAACAAGCATACAAAGTTTCAAAGCAATACAATCATAAATGTGCCCTGTAGGGTGTGCCAAAGGGAAATATTGAGGTCTGACTAAACAAAGTTCTAAGAACGTTGGCCATGGCAACATTTTTTGATGGAAATGGAAGAAAATCGATAGCTCCCATCTAGAGGTCACCCCAAGCAGGCATGCCAGTTTCAAAGCAATCCAATCATAAATGTGGCCTGTAGGGTGTGCCAAAGGAAAGTACTGTAGTTTGACTAAACTAAGTTCTAAGAACATTGGCAGCGGCAACATTTTTTGACGAAAATTGAAGGAAATCGATAGCTCCCATCTAGAGGTCACCCCAAACAAGCATACGAAGTTTCAAAGCGATCCAATCATAAATGTGCCCTGTAGGGTGTGCCAAAGGGAAATATTGAGGTTTGACTAAACTAAGTTCTAAGAACATTGGCCACGGCAACATTTTTTGACGAAAATTGAAGAAAATCGATAGCTCCCATCTAGAGGACACCCCAAACAAGCATACAAAGTTTCAAAGCAATACAATCATAAATATGCCCTGTAGGGTGTGCCAAAGGGAAATATTGAGGTCTGACTAAACTAAGTTCTAAGAACGTTGGCCATGGCAACATTTTTTGATGGAAATGGAAGAAAATCGATAGCTCCCATCTAGAGGTCACCCCAAGCAGGCATGCCAGGTTTCAAAGCAATCCAATCATAAATGTGGCCTGTCGGGTGTGCCAAATTTATTTATTTATTGGTATTTAAGGTCACATACTTATGCACAATGGCTAATCGTGACCGTGACAGTTTTACGGGTGGAGGAAGCCGGAGTACCCGGAGAGAACCACCAAGCAACGACAAGCAGCTGTCAGCTCCCCAACATTGTAACTCTGAACTCTGCAGCGCAGCACAGGCAGGGTTAGATTGGTTGAAGACATGCGCACCATCGACGTGCAGTACGCCTCAGTACACAGCGTCATCGTGCCCCCATGTAGGCAATCGGGGTGAAGTGTCTTGCCCAAGGATACAACGCGGTTGCCGCAGGTGGGATTCGAACCGAGGACCTCTCGGCTTGCAGCCTGCACCTCTACCAACTGAGCCACCGCGCCCCCAGGGTGTGCCAAAGGAAAATACTGTAGTTTGACTAAACTAAGTTCTAAGAACATTGGCAGCGGCAACATTTTTTGATGAAAATTGAAGGAAATCGATAGCTCCCATCCAGAGGTCACCCCAAACAAGCATACGAAGTTTCAAAGCGATCCAATCATAAATGTGCCCTGTAGGGTGTGCTAAAGGGAAATATTGAGGTTTGACTAAACTAAGTTCTAAGAACATTGGCCACGGCAATATTTTTTGACGAAAATTGAAGAAAATCGATAGCTCCCATCTAGAGGACACCCCAAACAAGCATACAAAGTTTCAAAGCAATACAATCATAAATATGCCCTGTAGGGTGTGCCAAAGGGAAATATTGAGGTCTGACTAAACTAAGTTCTAAGAACGTTGGCCATGGCAACATTTTTTGATGGAAATGGAAGAAAATCGATAGCTCCCATCTAGAGGTCACCCCAAGCAGGCATGCCAGGTTTCAAAGCAATCCAATCATAAATGTGGCCTGTAGGGTGTGCCAAATTTATTTATTTATTGGTGTTTAAGGTCACATACTTATGCACAATGGCTAATCGTGACCGTGAGTTTCCCGGGTGGAGGAAGCTGGAGTACCCGGAGAGAACCACCGAGCAACGACGAGCAGCTGTCAGCTCTCCAACATCGTAACTCTGAACTCTGCAGCGCAGCACAGGCAGGGTTAGATTGGTTGAAGACATGTGCACCATCGACGTGCAGTACGCCTCAGTACACAGCGTCATCGTGCCCCCATGTAGGCAATCAGGGTGAAGTGTCTTGCCCAAGGACACAACGCGGTTGCCGCAGGTGGGATTCGAACTGAGGACCTCTCGGCTTGCAGCCTGCACCTCTACCAACTGAGCCACCGCGCCCCCAGGGTGTGCCAAAGGAAAATACTGTAGTTTGACTAAACTAAGTTCTAAGAACATTGGCAGCGGCAACATTTTTTGACGAAAATTGAAGGAAATCGATAGCTCCCATCTAGAGGTCACCCCAAACAAGCATACGAAGTTTCAAAGCGATCCAATCATAAATGTGCCCTGTAGGGTGTGCCAAAGGGAAATATTGAGGTTTGACTAAACTAAGTTCTAAGAACACTGGCCACGGCAACATTTTTTGCCGAAAATTGAAGAAAATCGATAGCTCATATCTAGAGGTCACCCCAAACAAGCATACCAAGTTTCAAAGCGATCTGATCATAAATGCGACCTGTGAGGTGTGCCAAAGGAAATTGTGGACATACATACTAACGTACTGACATACTAACATACGTTCGTATGTACGCTGGCGGACAAGAAGTGATGGCAATAGCTCAGCTTGACTTTGTCAAGTTGAGCTAAAAATGGAGTAAATCGTCAACTAAACTGAAAAAATGGGAGTTTTTTTGGAAGGTACCTCCTTTTATGCAACCAGAATGGGATAGGGTTAAACTTTACAACCAAACTTAAAACAGCAAATATGCTCGGTAATCAATTGTGAATACACTCGTGAAAAGTGTTTGAAATTAACCCTTTCCAAAATGATAGAAAAAGCAACCACGGTTGGCTAATTTTGGCATTTTCAAACTGTACTCTTATTCTCTCCCTCATTGTGCTTGCGGGTTAAATCTGAGATTAAAAAGTAAACAGTAACTTTCTTTCACAATCATTGTTACATCTATACATACCAAAATAATTGTTACAACAACCTTGTAATTAGAGAAATTTGCCTTTGAAGTTGGTCAATTTTGAAGAAAAAAGCTATATTCATGTCATTTTTGGCCAATGGGGGTTATTGTTGAAAGATTAGAGAAGTGATTGTGGTGTATCATATTATGCTCTAAATGTGTTGAAAATTTGAGCTAAATAACTGTAAACAATTTTGAGACTTTCGAAAAATGTTAAAATTTTGAAAGTTTTGGCAGAATATTTTGAAAATATGCGTTTTCACAGACATGGCAATACTGCATTTCACTAGATTTTATGACATAAGTATGCCAAATTTGGTTAAAATCATACAGCTTGTTTTTGAGCAGTTCAACAGACAAAATTGACGTAGAAAAAAAAAAAGAAAATGGAGAAGAAAAATTTTGAAAAAGAAGAATAACAAGAGTCTTTCCCAAACTGGGTTTGGGAAAGCCTAAAAATAGAGAAGAAACATTTTGAAAAAGAAGAATAACAAGAGTCTTTCCCAAACTGTGTTTGGGAAAGCCCAAAAATAAAAAAAAATAGAGTAGAAAAATTTTTGAAAAAGAATAACAAGAGTCTTTCCCAAACTGGGTTTGGGAAAGCCTGATAAACTAGAGAATTGTAATTCGTTGGACCAATTATGGGCTTTCCCAACTTTTAATGTCAAAAGGTGCGCTGTATGTACACAAAAATATCAATCATATTGATTATCTTTACACCTGGTTTTTGGCACTGGCATGAGAAATCGTCAGGTTAACCCCTCCTTTGTCTCGCCCAAATTGTCTGTTCTGTCCAAGTAGCAAAAGTACAGGCCTAAGCTGGGCAGACATTGTCTGTACTTAACAACGCTAGTTGAAACGTGAGATACAACTTTTCTATTTTGAAAAAATTGAGTACAGAAAATTGCAAATCTCAATTGAAATCGAACTTTGTTGGATGTACTATTCAACAAGCAGCCATAGCAGACTGAGGTTAAGCAATACTTCAAAACTTACAAAGGTAAAATTGTTTAATTCTGAGGAAACTCCGGTTCTGAGAGTTTATGGACCACCAGACGTCACCGGCTTCTGACACCAACTATACTTCGCTCAGCTAGATTAACTTTCTGCAAGACAATCAACAACATCTGGGGTAATTTCTTCCAAATAATAACACCCAGGTATCAACCTCTGGTTATCATGACAATTCATACTTTTCAAAAAGTATTCAGGACTGGTCCCTTTCTCTTTTCACTCTTTAACCATCGACTTTACCTTCATCTTGACCGAACTCTAACCTTTCCACCAATCAATTAAACTTGCTAACTCAGTCACATGAGACCCTCTTTGTTTTATTCCATCACAATAATTTATCCCTTTGTCTTCAGTCTTACCTTGATTGTCATATGGTTTACATTTTCACCCCACCATCACCCGACACATCACCATCAAGTCTACACCAGAAAATGGAGACTCATGTGGTACCGGTTTCTCCTTGTATTTCATTCTCCTTAACGCCTCTTTCTGCCATTGTCCAGTGGACTTTGTATCGCAGCTCCACGGTCGGAGGCGTACTTTGCATTGGGTATCTTAGCCACCTACTTTGCAGAAAAGGAGAACGAGGAGGACTAGCCATTCCCACACTGTATTTTCTTCCAGTCTCCCCATTCAGGGTTTAGAGCTTTCTTTCAGTCCCCCATCCAGGACTGACTTCACCGTGGTGCATGTAGGTATGCAGGCTTTTTTTCAGACCCCACACAGGGCTGACTTTACCACCATATTTGTAGGTATGCATCAGGGAATGTTGGGCTGCTAAGTTACATTCTGTCTATCAATGCACCATGCCATTCCTGAATCCGTACTTTCCAGTCAACTCAAGATACACAGACACTTCTGGTACCAGCTTCATGAGTCCACTCTTTCCCCAGTAAGTCTTGCATATACACCTGCTGAAACCTGTGTATATTTTGCAGCATACACACTATGTGTATGTGATCTGACTGCCATAAAGTAAGCCCTGCATATTCACCTGCTGAAACCTGTATATATTGCAGCGTACACCTTTTGTGTATATGAACCATGCAGCTGTTATAAGATAAGCAGGCACCAGTGCTGGGAAATATGAATCAGATTTTGACTGAATGCTTGGTGATTAGGAGGGAGAGTGGGTGAGAAATACACTGGGGGGTGGGGTGGTGTTTGGGTTTTTAACCAAAACTGTAAACAAGCATTTTTGACGAAAGAAAAAAAAAGTGCCTAATTGGCACCCGGCGGGAAGGGAGGGAGGGGGGGGGGGTACGTAAGTTTTAAAAAAGGTTCCACATGTAGTGACTGTAAATAGTTCAAAATGCATATTGGAGAAAAGAAGAAAAAAAAAGCCTAACTGGGGGTGTGGGGGGGGGGGGGGGGGGGTTTAGGGGGGTGGTGGTGTTTGTCTGGGTTTTTAACCACAAACTTTGAGTCATCCTACCAAGCTACAATGAAATCCCTTCGTAATTATGGCCTGTGGAATATTCTAAAGGTTGTCGGGCTTTGGGCCTCTGTTGCCGTCACAGTTGCCCAAAAGGGGTTGTTCTCATCTAGACATTATATGAAGTCAACCTATGAAGTTACAATGAAATCCCTCCATAAATATGACCTGTAGACTGTGCTAAAGGTTTTTGGGCCCCTGTTGCCGTCACAGTTGCCCAAAAGGGGACATTCTCATCTAGACATTATATGAAGTCAATCTATGAAGTTACAATGAAATCCCTCCATAAATATGACGTGTAGACTGTGCTAAAGGTTTTCGGGCTTTGGGCTCGGGCAGCCATCATGGTTGAATGATCGCAACCAAAATGGGACATTCTCATCTGGGCATCATGTGGATTGATCCTACGAAGGTACAATAAAATCCCTTCATAAATATGACCTGTAGACTGTGCTGAAGCTTTTCAGGCTTTGGGTACCTGTAGCCGTGACAGTTGCCCAATCACGTCCAAAAGGGGACTTTCTCATGTGTAGAAATTATATGAAGTCAACCTATGAAGTTACAATGAAATCCCTCCATAAATATGACCTGTAGACTGTGCTAGAGGTTTTCAGGTTTTGGGCTTGGGCAGTCGTCACGGTTGATAGATCACGCCCAAATGGGGAAATTCTCATGTAGACATCATACGGAGTCACCGTATCAAGTTACAATGAAATCCGTCCATATTAAACATGACCTGCAGACTGTGCTAAAAGTTTTTGGGTTTCGGGCTTGGGCAGCCATCATGGTTGATCATGCCCAAATGGGGTCGTTCTCATCTAGGCATTATACAGAGGCATTCTATGAAGTTGCAATGAAATCCCTTCATAAATACGACCTGTAGACTGTGCTAATGGTTTTCGGGTTTTAGGCTCGGGCAGCCATACCGGTTGACTGATCACGACCAAAAGGGGACATTCTCATGTAGACATGACCTAAAACCTGCATATGAAATTTTGTGACGATCAGACAAGAAATACCGGGTATAGTCTGTACTTGAAGGTTGAATAAAAAAACTTTAACCACAAACTTTAACCAAAACTCCAAATGTCAACTAAACAGGAATAAGAAAAAAACTAGTGATGTCACGCATGCAGCCCGACTGTCCCAGGAATGGCAATGCTTAGATGCAAAATAGTCGGAGCCATTTTTTGTTATTTATTTATTTATTTATTGGTGTTTCAGGTCACATATTTATGCACAATGGCTAATCATGACCGTGACAGTTTTACGGGTGGAGGAAGCCGGAGTACCCAGAGAGAACCACCGAGCAACGACGAGCAGCTGCCAGCTCCCCAACATCGTAACTCCGCACTGCAGCACAGACAGGGTTAGAATGGTTGAAGACATGCGCACCATCGACGTGCAGTACGCCTTAATACACGGCGTCATCGTGCCCCCACGCGGGCAATGGAGATGAAGTGTCTTGCCCAAGGACACAACGCGGTTGCCGCAGGTGGGATTCGAACTGAGGACCTCTCGGCTTGCAGCCTGCACCTCTACCAACTGAGCCACCGTGCTCCCCCATTTTTTGTTAACAGCTTACCTAACGAATCTGCCATATCTGCCTAATTTGGGGGGGGGGGGGGGGGGGGGGATAATTTCTGTCTGGATTTTAAACCACAAACTTTAACAAAAAAAAGCATTTTTGACAAAAGGAAAAAAAATGTTCTGCATGTAGTGACTGTAAATAGTTCAAAATGCATATTGGGGGAAATAAAAAAAAATAAAATGCCTAATTGGGGGGGGGGGGGGGGGGGGGGGGCGGTGGTGCTTGCCTGAGTTTTTAACCAAAACTGTAAACAAGCATTTTTGACGAAAGAAAAAAAAAAAAAAGTGCCTAATTGGCCGGGGGGGGGGGGGGGGGGGGGGGGGGGGCAGGGGGCAGAGGGGGTACGTAAGTTTAAAAAAAGGTTCTGCATGTAGTGACTGTAAATAGTTCAAAATGCATATTGGAGAAAAGTAGAAAAAAAAGCCGAATTGGGGGTGGGGGGGGGGGGGGGTTTGGGTGGTGGTGTTTGTTTGGGTTTTTAACCACAAACTTGGAGTCACCCTACCAAGCTACAATTAAATCCCTTCATAATTATGGCCTGTGGAATATTCTAAAGGTTTTTGGGCTTTGGGCCTCTGTTGCTGTCACAGTTGCCCAAAAGGGGACATTCTCATCTAGACATTATATGAAGTCAACCTATCACGTTACAATGAAATCCCTCCATAAATATGACCTGTAGACTGTGCTAAAGGCATTCAGGCTTTGGGCCCCTGTTGCCGTCACAGTTGCCCAAAAGGGGACGTTCTCATGTAGACATTATATGAAGTCAACCTATCAAGTTACAATGAAATCCCTCCATAAATTTGACGTGTAGACTGTGCCAAAGGTTTTTGGGCTTCGGGCTCGGGCAGCCATCATGGTTGAATGATCGCAACCAAAAGGGGACATTCTCATCTGGGCATCATGTGGATTGATCCTACGAAGTTACAATGAAATCCCTTCATAAATATGACTGTAGACTGTGCTGAAGGTTTTCGGGTTTCGGGCACCTGTAGCCGTCAAAGTTGCCCAATCATGTCCAAAAGGGGACTTTCTCATGTTGACATTATATGAAGTCAACCTATCAAGTTACAATGGTTGAAAACAAATAATCCAAACTGGAGTAATCAGTTGGAAACCAATTGTTTGCAGACAGATGGACGGACGAAAGTCATGACTATAGTCCTGACAAAAGTCAGGGTAAAAATGCATTTTGTACCAAAGAAAAAATATTGCATGAATGGCCCTGGGTGAGGAGGAGGTGGGGTGGGGGTGAGGGGTGGGGGAGAGTGGGGTGTGTTAGGGGAGTCCATTTTTTTTTTCCACAAGTGGTCAGTCTAAATCCTTCAGAATGCATTTTGAGCAGAGAAAAAAAAATACTGAACTGGCACCAGGGGGGGGGGGGGGGGGGGGGGGGGGGGTGGTCTGGGTTTTCAACCACAAACTTTAACCAAAACTGTAAAACTGCATTTTTGATGAAAGAAAAAAAAAGTGCCTAATTGCCCCCCACCCCCCATTGGGTGGGGGGTGGGGTGAGGGGGGTATGTGAGTTTAAAAAAAGGTTCAACATGTAGTGACTGTTGTCTGGGTTTTCAACCACAAACTTTAACCAAAACTGTAAAACTGCATTTTTGATGAAAGTAAAAAAAAGTGCCTAATTGCCCCCCCCCCCCCCCCCCCCAGTGGGTGGGGGGTGGGGTGAAGGGGGTATGTGAGTTTAAAAAAAGGTTCAACATGTAGTGACTGTAAATAGTTCAAAATGCATATTCGAGGTTGGGTCGGGCAGTCGTGACGGTTGATAGATCACACCCAAATGGGGAAATTCTCATGCAGACATCATACGGAGTCATCGTATCAAGTTACAATGAAATGCATCCATATTAAACATGACCTGCAGACTGTGCTAAAAGTTTTTGGGTTTCGGGCTTGGGCAGCCATCACGGTTGACAGATCATGCCCAAACGGGGACGTTCTCATCTAGGCATTATACATAGGCATTCTATGAAGTTGCAATGAAATCCCTTCATAAATATGACCTGTAGACTGTGCTAATGGTTTTCGGGTTTTGGGCTCGAGCAGCCATACCGGTTGACCGATCACGACCAAAAGGGGACGTTCTCATTAAGACATGACCTAAAACCTGCATGTGAAATTTTGTGACGATCAGACAAGAACTACCAGGTGTATAGCCTGTACTTGAAGGTTGAATAAAAAACTTTAACCACAAACTTTAACCAAATAATGTTAACAGATGGACGGACGGACGGACGGACGGATGGATGGACGGACGGACAAAAGTCATTACTATACCCCTTACTGTAAACAGTCGGGCTTAAAAAGAAAAAAAAAAACACTTGAACCTTCAGTAAAAAACTTTAACCACAAACTTTAACCAAAACTCTAAATGTTAACAGAAAAAGAAGACGGACGGACAGACAGACAGACGGACGGATGAACAAAAGTCATTACTATAGCTCTCACTGTAAACAGTCGGGCTAAAAATGATTTGGAAAAACTCTCAAACTTTCGAAAATAACTTATTATTTACTCAAAATAATAAAAATTCAGTTTAGAATTTTAAAAAAAAGAGGGAAATAAATAATTTTACTAGAGGACGGTTTGTGTCCATTAGCAGCCGTTTTGGGTAAAAAAGTAGCGGCCGGTTTGGGTAAAATTGCAGAGGATGGTTCGGCCAGAGGATGGTTTGGGTGTTTGTCTGCACAACTCCTAGACACCTTCTAGTTCGAAGTTCTCGGGGATCTGAACCCACTACCACCTTCCGCACATTGAAACTTTTCTTTCATTCATTCAAATAAGATTTTTGGCCCTCGTGGATTCAAAGGCTATTCTAGTCGCTTGGGAAATCTCCTGTAAGGATTAATACAAATATGTTATTCACATAGCAAGGGAAATCCCTCACAAAATTAATGGAGATAATCAATAAAAAAAATCAGTAATTAACAATAGACTAATGTAGGTGACAACACTGTATTCCAATTAAGTACCAACAAGACAAAGGATTAATAACACCTTCGTGCACATCAAGGACCTTCCGCAAAGTTACTTACTGCAATTCGGGGACTTAATGCAAATAGACCGACCGGGTCCTATTCTTCCAGCATTAAATTCATTCCATCATTCCATGCTACCTAAAATATTACCCTAGGTCGGATTCTTCCAAAAAACGTCCGATTCTTCCAACCACTTAAGTTAGGGTCCGATTCTCCCAGGGTCTGTTTCTTCCAAATAATTATAAAGGTCCAATTCTTCCAGGGACCAATTCTTCCTGTCAGTGTCACCCTTTTCCTTCTCTTATAGACCTTCTAGCAACCTCTTTAGCCCTCCAGTTTTCAGTCTTGACATCTGGAATGTAACTTTCAAGGCAACTCGGCTCAACTCGGCCCATCTCATGTACCCAGAGTGTAGGATGGCATCAAGCCCCTCTCCCTGTGGATGTTTCGGCCTCCTAAAATGGGCCTTTTATGGGACCGAAAAATCCTAGTCGAAACATCACGAAGCCAAAGAAGCAATTAATTTACCAAACCCATTGTTAGAAGTGGTCACCCCACACCAAATAAAGATTATTTAAATGGAATTATGTTTTTAAACGTGATAATTTTGGTTAAATCGTGTGGCCATCGGTAGCCAAAAGTAGTGGCCATCGGTGTTTAGGAGGAATGTTCTTTCGCCAAGTTTCGGTAAATCGTTCAGACTAAGGTACAGTCATTTTACCGATATCGAATCTTTACCAAATGCGGGTCATTTCAACTTTAATCACGTCGCAAAAATCGAAAGGTAACACAAAGTAACAAAACTTTGAATCAAAAGTTTCATTAATATTTTACTCTTTAAATGATAAAGTTACAGTGTTATCTGGCATCTGCATATTATGTTATTTAGTTGGAAATCATTAGCACCCTGACTAGTTTCCAAATTTTGTGTATGGGAATTCCCCGTTCTATTTTTTTCACTCTTCGACAACAGGGTCATTCCATCGGACCGAGACTTACTTTTCGGCTGAAAGCATCGCCATTTCATTCACCTTTTAGCAGGTGGAAAAGTACATATCTATCTGCATTCTATTTTTCACGATGAATTTAGTTTTGCTTGCGTGTATTTTTATCTATTTCGAATCGGCAAAATCCACACTTGATCAATAAGAAATAACTCAAGATTGATTGTTTTTTCCGAACTTTTCCCGGTCAACTAGAACAACTGCATAAATCAAAGAGACGTGAACTGTTTCTGGGTGACTCTGTGCAGTATGTTGTGTCAGTGTTTGCAACAGCTCTGTCAAACTGACAAATTACTTAGGGTGGGGTGGGGGTTGGTTGCAATGGCAGAATTCCATAAGGTGAAGAATAATTGTGTAAATGGTGGAGTGAGAGGATAGGATGGGGATTTGAGTGATTCCCAGACCGCAAAACCCCCAACTTTTTTGAATGTGATCAAGTTACCCTTCTATTACCTGTGCCACCACCTCTCCACTTGTGATCAAGGGAAGAGTTGGGGAGGGGGGGGGGGGGGGGGGGGGGGCGGCGGGGAGGCAAAATGCCAGTTATCTTGGTCATTATTATATGGTCACATTTAAAATTAGTGGTAGTGTGACCTGGGCATCACACACACACACCCTCACCCCCCCCCCCCCCCCCCCCCACACACACACACCAGACTGGGATGCTCTTAAGTCCTCCAGATCACTGCCATCAGGGTGGTGGAAGCAGTTTGTGGGGACTTTTTGTCATTTTTGGTGGTGTCTGGAGGAATAACATTGTTTCCTGCAATTTTGCCCCCCCCCCCCCCCAAAGAGAGAGAGGGGGAGAGAGAGAGTTATGGGAGACTGGCCATGGTACAAACATTAAATTACAAGTCTCCTGACCCAGGGATTCCATCAGCAGGGCAGGGGGGCCCTTTTAGGGCATCTTTCCCCTAAATTCAATTTACTGCATCATTTTATTTGTTCACACTGCTGTAGATGAGTTGGCAATGGTTCTACATCTTTGCTGCCTGCCTGTTCAGGCAGCCAGCAATGATGTAGAACCATTGCCAACTCATCTACAGCTATATAGATAATTTTGAGCTTTAGGATTTCAAAAATGTACTTGTAGTGCCGATCCCCCTCCCCTCACCCCCCCCCCCCCCCCCCCCCCACCCTCGCCTTAGCTGAGGCTCCAAGGAGTTAAGTGAGACATCAAGGAGACATAATTACATTAAAATGTTTCACCCACTGCTCTCTGATGTCGATAATTCTCACTTTTTATGCAGGATCATCTCCCCTGTGTTGGAAAAAAATCATCAATCTTGTGATTTCATGATCAGGTATTGCTGAAAGTGCTGGAGGTGAAACAGTGAGGGGAACAAAAGTTTGCTTGAAGTCAAGTACCAGTAATTATGGCACATCTACATTTCTTGTGAGTTCACTTCAAATTATGCCATGGCTGCTTAGCAGCAGCCATGATATAATTTGACAATAAACTTGAGAAAAAATGAAACATGGAGAAAATTATTTACATGGAACAAGAAATCAGAAAGTGGGCCTACAGAAGGATGGGCGGGGTCACTAACTGGGGTGGTTGGATAGGGTGGGGGTGGAATGATGTAGGTGCAAAGAGTTAACAGTTTCACTCCTGGAGATTTTGAGGGGTTTATTCCATCCACATACAAAATTACTGTTAGGGAAAGTTCCTAAGATGTGAAAAGGGGTGAGCTAATTAAAATTTGAAATCTGCTACCACACGGCAGTAGATTTCGAATTTTAAATTACTCATCCCTTTGCTATCACAATCTAGAAAAATATTGGTTGATTTGTCACCATATGTGGAGTTTGAAGCATGCCTCAACATATGAGTGGCTCATTGATACCACCACCCTGTGTATACAGGTGTTCAGAGATAGAAGGCATCAGGGGCTAGGAACCGGGGGAAGGGGGGGGGGGGGGGGGTGCACGTGCCCCTCCAACTTTCCTCCATGGGTATATGTATGGGTAATATGAATAAATATGTACTAAGGGTAGATTTTATGCAAAATATTTTGAAAATATTTTGTTCATAAAAAATTATTATTATAATTTCCTGGAGAATGTCTTAAGGCATTCTCCAGGAAATTGTAATAATATAATATTTGTGAACAAAGTTCTGGGTTTTAACCACATATAATGTATGTAGTACTGGAGGGAAAACCACTATTGTGGTGAATTCCAGCTGTATTGGTATGTGCTAATGGCCTCCCAAGTCCAATATGCTTCCTACACCCCTGAAAGGCATGTCAAGCTGATCAGAGGCCCAAATTCTCTTTTACACACACCATGTCTATGCATGGGTAAACCATATTCATCCTTCCTAGCACAGCCCATGCAAATGTTCCCATTGCCAAGTTGGACCAGCAGGTCGTAGAAGCCTATTCGACTTGGAAGAGCCTTTTATTAACAGTATGCCCATATTGGTCCATATTCCTGCAGAATGCCTTACGGCATTCCCCAGGAATTTGTAGCAATATTACAATAATAGCGCGCGCAAAAGCAGCCCGAAGGGCTGCTTTGAAGCAAACCTAATAGACAACGTGTACGTGAAATTGGAAAAACCAAGGAATGCTATGCCATCCAATCTAAACCGGAAACCGGAAGTAAAAACATGGGGAACCCCAGCTCTCATTTTCAGAAGCGAACAAATCGAATGACGCCCCCTAAAAAGCGAACGGTGTAATGCGAGATTTCTCCTTAGATCATTCCATGCAGACTGTGAATAATTTATTGAACATGCTTTTCAAAATTTAAGTTTTTCCAAACAAACTCAACTGTCGTTTGCTTTGCCGACTAAATGACAGAAATTGTCGAAAAGCTAAATGTTCCCATATATGCACATTGGATTTCATCGTCTGCTGGCTGGCTGTTGGGATCCCGCTGTTGTTTGATTCTGCGGAGTATTCTGTCATGTGATTTATCTGTTTTGCATTTGCAAGTGCAAAACGCTGTTCACTTCAAACCAACACTGTGTGTTATTGGAACAAAGTTACCAAATGAAAAGCATCAACAACACGTCCGTTTGTTGTAACTTAAAAGTACGCACAGGTCGGATTGTGGCAAAGGTCGTTTTCATTCAGTTATTATGAACCTAAGATGTCGAAGTGACATACTGTCTGACAAACGTCCACGAATTACCATTTCCAAAACAGAAGTTCCGTTCCAGAATGTATGCACCCCAGCAAAACAAAAACAATAAATTTTCGACAACACGTTCGAGTCCAATTTTCAAGCGAAGACGCCTTACCCATCACAATCATAGAAATCTGAAAAAAAGACCTATTATTAGATATCTATGATCACATTGACTGCATGCATTCTCGTTTCTGACAATTGTAATGCTTTTCTGTGCGCACAATTTATTGTGCTCGACCATTACTAAAGCTGTCCAACTTGTGAAATTTAAAAACGCCTATTCCCCCCTCCACCAAAAAAAAAACAACAATAAAAACAAATGTTGTGCACAGTGAAACTCTTTTTTTCTTTAAATTCGCACCAGATGAAAATAAAAAAAAGACAGATAACCTGAAATATTTCTCCATTGTCCAAATAGCTCATATTTAATTAATGTACATGCATTAGTTCACAACGCAAATTGTTTTGTTGAACGACCCCTTAAACACTGTTTTAAATTTTGTTAAGTTTATGTCATTATAATTTGAAAAACACTGTGAGTTGCGAGCGCTTCTTGGTTTTACCAAAGTTCATATTATTTCAACTAGATAATCATGGATGAAGGTTGAGGATGCAACTGCACCCCCCCCCCCCCCCCCCCCCCCCCGGTCACCGGGGCTCATCGACACAAAATATTAAGAATAAGCAAGCAGATGTTCTCCTGTTGCACCAGAAACAAAATATTTAATGTGCTAATCCGTTCCCAGTGGTTAGTACTGGTTACACGAATATTTAGTCCTTGGAAGTTGGAACGTCAGTAACACTCATTGTTGTCGACTAATTTCGTTTTAAAACACCCCCAAGTTGAAATCCATGTTATCCAATGCACGGAAGAGAAAACTGGCCAACGATTTCACTCAGTATGTGAAAGAACATAACCGTGTTTCAAACTATGGCATTTAAAACAAAAAATTCCAGCAATTAAGTTAAATTTACGAAAAGATTTGTGGTGATTCGATTATCATAAATTGGTTCGAAAATTTTTTTATCACATGATTCGGGATACTTTTCTGAATTGAAACAGAAAAGAAAAGTTATTGGTGGAGAACATTTTCAAAACAAAATCGGATATGGTCTGAAAGTGGTTCGATATCGGTAAAATGACTGTACACTTGTGCAAAGTTGTGGTGTCGGTAACACAAAAAGACTGCGCAGCCATGAGTATAAAGACAGTTCAATTCAGTAATTACACCATTTCTGTTCATCAACACACAACTGCGGTTTCTATTCAACTGAAACCCAAACTGCAAAAGGATATAAATGGTCGCACGCGAACGGCTACTTTTACGTTCTCAGCCATTTTCAAAACATATATATTTGAACCAAGGTTTGTGAAGACAATGAGAGTAATTTCAGACTGTTGTCAGCTTTACAATTTCGAAATTTACTGATATGTACAAATCAAACTAGTAAATTTTTTTTTTTACATTATTATTTCATATTGTTTGTTTGAATGTTTCCAAACTTGAGTCGAGATGGTGTCAATAAATTTTGTTCTTGGCAACCTCTGTAAACAAACGAACGACAAATCGTTCAGACATTAAGGGCATGTTTCGGTGGGGTAGTACTAAAATGAGTCCGCAGGTAGAAAAAGAGACCGTAAGAGTCCGTAAGAGACCGCAAGTAAACTATGGGGGTTAATGTTCTGAAATGAACTACTAGTCATACAAATATCAAATGAACGGTTTCTGGTTGAAAACACTACAAATAATACATATCCGAAGTTTGGTGTTGATATTTCAACGTTAACCCCTAAAACTTCACTATTAATGTATAGCGCGTTTTCAAACTTACGGACTCATTTTTCGCAAGATGGGCCAAAGAGTCCGCAAATGAACTACTAGTCATAAAAATATCAAATGAACGGTTTCTGATTGAAAACAGTATAATTAATACATATCCGAAGTTTGGTGTTGATATTTCAACGTTAACCCCTAAAATTTCACTATTAATATTTTGCGCGTTCACAAACTTACCGACTCATTTTTCGCAAGACGGGCCAAAGAGTCCGCAAATGAACTACTAGTCATACAAATATCAAATGAATGGTTTCTGGTTGAAAACAGTATAAATAATACATATCCGAAGTTTGGTGTTGATATTTCAACGTTAACCCCTAAAATTTCACTATTATTGTATAGCGCGTTTTCAAACTTACAGACTCATTTTCGCAAGATGGGCCAAAGAGTCCGCAAATGAACTACTAGTCATACAAATATCAAATGAACGGTTTCTTATTGAAAACAGTATAAATAATACATATCCGAAGTTTGGTGTTGATATTTCAACGTTAACCCCTAAAATTTCACTATTAATGTATAGCGCGTTTTCAAATTTCTGAACTCATTTTTCGCAAACGGGCCAAAAAGTTTGTGAACGCGCAAAATATTAATAGTGAAATTTTAGGGGTTAACGTTGAAATATCAACACCAAACTTCGGATATGTATTATTTATACTGTTTTCAATAAGAAACCGCTCATTTGATATTTGTATGACTAGTAGTTCATTTGCGGACTCTTTGGCCCATCTTGCGAAAAATGAGTTCATAAGTTTGAAAACGCGCTATACATTAATAGTGAAATTTTAGGGGTTAACGTTGAAATATTAACACCAAACTTCGGATATGTATTATTTATACTGTTTTCAACCAGAAACCGTTCATTTGATATTTGTATGACTAGTAGTTCATTTGCGGACTCTTTGGCCCATCTTGCGAAAAATGAGTTCATAAGTTTGAAAACGCGCTATACAATAATAGTGAAATTTTAGGGGTTAACGTTGAAATATCAACACCAAACTTCGGATATGTATTATTTATACTGTTTTCAATAAGAAACCGTTCATTTGATATTTGTATGACTAGTAGTTCATTTGCGGACTCTTTGGCCCATCTTGCGAAAATGAGTCTGTAAGTTTGAAAACGCGCTATACAATAATAGTGAAATTTTAGGGGTTAACGTTGAAATATCAACACCAAACTTCGGATATGTATTATTTGTACTGTTTTCAACCAGAAACCGCTCATTTGATATTTGTATGACTAGTAGTTCATTTGCGGACTCTTTGGCCCGTCTTGCGAAAAATGAGTCGGTAAGTTTGAAAACGCGCTATACATTAATAGGGAAATTTTAGGGGTTAAAGTTGAAATATCGATACCAAATTTCGGATGTGTATTATTTGTAACCCAAAGAACCAGAAACCATTCATTTCAGAACATTAACCCCCATAGTTTACTTGCGGTCTCTTACGGACTCTTACGGTCTCTTTTTCTACCTGCGGACTCATTTTAGAACTACCGTTTCGGTGAGCTATTCTTGTTACTTGGTTTATTATCGAAAACCTAAAAGACGATTAGTCGTGATCATAATTTGGACGATTCGTCGTTACGACGAATCTTCAGTCACGACGAATCGTCCAGTTACCTCGATAGATACCCACGAGACTAGACTACAGTTGGTCCGAGTTGTCTTCAAAAGTGGTCCGAGTTGTCTTGGTCCGAGGTGTCTTAGGTGTGTTTTGTCTGTAATTCCTCATAATAAACCAAGTAACAAGAATAGCTCACCGAAACGGTAGTTCTAAAATGAGTCCGCAGGTAGAAAAAGAGACCGTAAGAGTGCAAAATAATCCATCCATGGCTCTAATTGCTCTATGCCTCCAGTAAAGCAATGGAGATGAATCCGTTGAGTAGGTGCGCAATTTTTTTCTACAGCATCCAGACATTTGGAAAAGAGTAAAGTAGTGTCTATATGGTTAATACCACAGACATGTATAACGATAGGTTTTCTTTTGGTACAGAGGCCCAATAATTCTTTGAAGACTTCCTCCTGCTTCTTCCAATACTTCTTATCTGCTGTATGATCCAGCCCGATTTCACCAACAACACCGATCTTTGGTGAATCGATGAGATCTTTCAGTTGACAATATCTGGATGCTGTTAACTTCTCAACTTTTTTAGGATGCATTCCATTGGACCTTCCAAGAAGATGAACTATCAGGTAATGGGAAGTCGTAGTTTTCCGGATCACAAAGAACATCTATTCCGCCGACAAGCTTTACCGGAATGGTAGGTTGTTTTGGCATATTATGCAATAAATCTTCAATCAATGCAATAGATACACTTTTCAGTACATGACGAGTTCTGTCCAAGTGGAAGTGACTGTCAATTGCCATTAATGTAGTAGTTGAGGATGCGATTGATACAGTACTTCTGGGTGTATTTTCAATCATGACGCTGAGATTTTCTTGTAGATCCAAAACCGGAGGTTTAGATACCAGAGAAGTCATTGCCTGATGTTCTACATTATGTGAAGTTGGCGTTGCAGTAACCGATGATTCAGATTGGCCTTCCGTATTGAAAATGACAGGTTTTCTTTGCTGGTACATCTTGTTGATGCTTCATGAGCGACCATCCCATTGTTGAAGAGCTTTTCTATCGGTGGGTGTCAGCTTACTAATCAAAATCATAGCGATTCTCCAATGTAATATGACCGACGGCGAGTTGCAAGGTTGAAGAGCAAAAGGCTGTGGTACTGTCCAACGTTGATTCTTGCATAATTTAATCATGGCTATTTCATCAATTGGAGATATCTGTACATCTCTAGGAAGACTAGCTGAAGATATTACATTCAACAAATCCTGCAACGTTCCATTTGGCCCAATAATAAGAGAGCAAAGTTTGTCAAGTATAATCATCTGATTTGACGGACTATTGTCGTCACAATTCAAATCTCCATCCCAGAATGCTATAGGTATATGAGAATAATAACAATGCTTCTTCATTTTCTTTGTTACAATATTGCAATCCGAAATCGGACATCTTGAACCACTTTTCTTCCCACTAGGTGTTTCAATATGGATCTCACCAGTCTTTGATTGGTCGTGGGTTACCGCTCGGTTACTTGATGGTGTTCGTATAGATGAGATGTTACATGGTTTCTTTGTCGCTTTCTCATATACTCGACTGGAGTGTGGCGATTCATCCATTGCTCTCTTCTTATTACATCCCTTCGACCTTGGCTCTGAAGTGATAGCTGGCTGACCAGCGGGCACAACAATGTCTGTTTTAACCGCAGTGCAATCCCCTTTTGAGGATAAAGAAATCTGAATGCCAGACCTTGTTCTACCCACCGGCCCACCACCCACATTATCAGCTGAACCAGAAGGAGATGACTGTTCACTTTGTTTCTGGTAAGATGGTGGCCCCTCCGTAAGACAAGCAGATCTCCCCCAGATGCAGCAATATCCGCTTTTATTATCAAGCCACCCCCTAATGGGGAAGAAGCTTGCGTAGCAGCCATTGCGTCACCCGTGGGGCCATTCACCGAGTCACGGCCGAACCAAACCTGACCCTCAGAAGTGGGACCCGAAATCCGAGTTGATCTCCCGTCAGTAGCCACACCGCCCACCTCTATAATCAAATCACCTCCCTTAGAGAGAGGAATATGACATGTAGGGCGACCCCCAGACCCCATCCAGATCCAGTTCCAGAAGGTCGTGGCTGAGGCTCCCTGGGTACCCGGTCTGATCTCCACCCAGATACCACAACGTCCACCGTCCACCTCTATTGCCTGGTCGCTCACCAAAAGAGGCAGAGAGACCTGACCTGCAGATGCAGTGACATCCATGGGGCTATCCCCAAGCCATTGGTGAACCTATTTGTGGAGTCAAACGACCTACCGCCAACTGCCGGACATGTAAGTCCCCCAGAGTGCACTACACCGCCTTTTTGAAATACTTTATCTAGGCCTACAATTGACCTAGACGTTGCATTACTCTCTGGGTGATCCACCAACCCACAGCCAGAGGCGCTGCTGGACTCCTTACTTTCCTGTGATGAGGCTACCACGGCTCTTGCAGAGGAGCAGGCAGTTATAGTAGTAGTGATCCTCTGTATTTCCGGCTGCGTCTTCAAGCGTATATCCTGACAGGAAGATTCCGAATAATCAGCCGAATATTTATCCTGTGCAGTCCCAACACTTTTCTTGAAAGCAAATGTTTTTCCATCTAAAAAGGGAAGATGCTCATCCAGCCAAGAATTTGAAAAAAGAGTTTAACCGCTCTTGCGTAACTGATGTATCCATTTACCATCTCCAGTATATATCGCAATGGAATATTGTTGGATAATCAGTTCATTCATCTCTTTCTGAGTGATCACGTTTCTTGGCACCATAGCCAAGTCGTATATCAACTTATCTGCTGGTCTGAATAGCTTTCCCCCATCAGTCATTCGCCTCACATGTATAAGTATTTTAAAATTTGGTGTACTCATTTTGCCTGTAATAAAACAGTCTGTTTTAAAAGTTACATACATGATCGGCACTGATATGTATCTAAATTCTTAGCCCCCCTCAGCTGTTATATTAACACATGATCCATGAAACCATTCATGAGATCTGGTTTTTGACAGAAACAATAGAGAGCTTCTTTAGATGAATTTACTTCCTCAATTGTTTGCTCCCCTGAATCCTGGTCTAGATAATTTTTCACCCATCTCGGAATTATACGATCCTTACAAAGTTTTAATCGATCATGGTTAACTATGGTGGTTCTATTTCTCAACTTGATTTCATATAGATAAGGGGTCAACTTAGATATTATGATCCCTGGTACTTTCCATAAAGGAGATAATTTTTTTAGATTTTCCTTTTTTAGTTGAGGAATCAAGTATATACACCAGGTCATTACATATATGTTCTTTAACTAGAACTTTTAAGTCATAATCTCTTTTCATTCTTTCTTGCGTTGACTTTAGTGTAGATCGAGCTGTTTCATGGGCGAGTTTGATTGTTTCTTCAAGTGATGAAACATATGTATCTACTACTGGAGAATCCACAGTAGTTTCAGATGCTATTCTAAACATAAGGCCAGCTGGGTGGTTAATTTCTCTGCCCGACATGAGCTTGTTTGGGGTGAATCCTGTATTTCGATTAACTGAACACCGTAAAGCGCCAGCAATCTGAGCTAAATTCTCATCCAATGCATGCTGTGATCTATCAATAAAGCATCGTATTGAATCTAATAAAGTGCGATTATACCTCTCCACTTGTCCATTAGGAGAAGGCCTATATGGTGCAGTTCTAGCCTTATGAATTTGTAGTAAATCACACATTTATGAAAAGAGATTACTTTCAAAATTCCTACCTTGGTCTGTAAATATTTGAAAGGGATAACCAAACCGAGAAAAGAATTCATTCACAGCCGCCTGAGCTGTGACTTCTGCAGTTTGTGATGGTAGTGGTATGCATTCTACCCATTTAGTAAATTGATCTGCCATCATTAATATATATTCATTCCCTTTAATACTTTTAGGCAATGGCCCAAGAAAATCTAGATGTACTCGTTCCATGGGGGTACCAGCATGGAATTTAGTTAAATGATATTTGCCTTTTCTTGTAATCTTTTATTTTTATTGCATCTATCACAGGAGAGTACAAAATTTTCAATTTCTTGGGTCATTCCTTACCAAAAGTAGTTACTGTGTATTTTTGTTCTAGTTCTATCTATTCCCTGGTGGCCTGCTGAGGGCAAGTCATGGTTTACCCCGATTACCTCTTTTCTCATGGATCTTGGTACCAAAAGTTGCGAAGCATCTGTATTGCTTCTTTTTTTATCAATTCACTTTCAAGAGTGAATTGTGCCTTATTGATCCAATAATACTTTGAAGCAGGACTTGCTGTTTATTTGTCGAAAACCGGTTGGTGTCGAATGTCAAATAAGGAACCGGGAATAAGTAACGGTTGTCACGTTCGTCTCGCGATATAACAATATTACATGTGGTGTCCCGCAAGGTTCTGTCCTCGGTCCCTTTCTTTTCCTGACTTATATCAAGGACCTTTCCGACGCCTATGATTCACTGGCACGAATGTATGCTGATGACACGCGTTTGACTTCGAGTAACCATAACTCAGAAAATTTAGCTAATACACTGAACAATGATTTGGAGAAAATTAATGTCTGGGCTGAGCGCTGGCTGGTTGCATTCAACTCAACAATGGCCCGGTCAATATATTTCTCACACACATCGAATTCTACTTTTCCAGATATCACTTTTGCTAACAGTAACATTTCTTATAGCAGTAGTCACAAACACTTAGGTCTTTATATTCAGAGTAATTTGAAATGGGATGTTCAAATTAACGAGATTTGCAAGAAAGTATCTGCCAGAATATCACAACTTAGAAAGCTGAAACTTACTCTCCCTCGGAAAATACTGGAAAGAATATATTTATCTTATATTCTCCCGCTGGTGGATTACGGAGATGCAATCTGGGATTGTGCACCCAGCTGTCTTCTAAAAAGACTCGACAGACTACACATCAATGCTGCTCGTATCATCACAGGCCTGACAAGATCAGTTTCCTCAGGATGTATCCTTCTGGAACTCGGGAGGCCCACCCTTTCACGACATCGAAAAATCCATAAATTCTGCACAATGTACAAAATGGTAAATCATATAGCCCCAGACTATTTATATAATCTATTACCGGTACCCCCACGTGTGGGCGACATTGGTAGCTATAACTTACGCAATGCGAACAACTTCAGTTCATACAAGCCCGTACGGAACAATTCAAAAAAACGTTCTTACCTTCGATGGTTTTAGCCTGGAATAACCTACCTAGTTAAATTGCCGAATCGGAAACTGTGACAGAGTTCAAAATAAAATATTTAAACTTAAACCCTACCCCGAAACCTCCAGTTTATTTCTCCTTGGGTGCCAGGAAATTAAATATTATACACTGGAGATTAAGGAATGGCTGTAGTGATCTGAATAGCGACAAATTCACTAATTACATCTATGATTCACCTTGTTGTAGTTGCGGAAATCCCGATGAAAATACGTTTCGCTATTTTTTCGAGTGCCCTTTATATAGTGAACAACGAGAAATCCTTTGCAGACACCTTTCTCACCTACACGTAGACATCGACTCCACAGGCGACCTTATGTTTGGCAAACCCACAATATCACGGAATAAAACTATTCAGATTTCGAGGGCGGTCCAGTCTTTTATCTCAGAAAGCAGACGGTTCGAATAACATAACCCCCATGCACACCGATATCCATCAATGATCATAGTGCTGGGGGAATTGGACCCACTCCGTCTTGTCTGACGGAGCTCTTTGAGCTCTGTCAGATGGGACAGAGTTGGTTGGATTCCTGACTGTACTGTGAGGTACGTTCTCTTTAGTTTTTGGTTTAGCTGGCTTCTGTAAGAAAAAGAAAAAAGAAAAAGTTAATGCGCACCAGTATGTAAAATAAACTTCCTTACTTATTTGTTAGATGCAACTTTCCGATTTTTATATACTGATGCTCACACCTATCTATTCCGTACGAATGAATGGGTAACCGCTTACGTTTTCATTTTCATAGTTTAACGACTTGGGTGTAAGAACAGTGACGTAGGATCTGGAACCTTTCAAAAAAGTACGAAACCGCGATCAGCGTCTTCATGCGGCCACCATTTAGAACTGGTCAAGACTTTTGGGGCTGAATGCCCGAGACCTACTACCTGCCGCTTTCTCATTATGTTACAATGGTAACCTTAAAATTCTCTTCATTTCTCTATCTTTTCATTAAATCATTTCTAATTCATTATGCTATTTTGTTAATGTCGTTATGTAAATCTTATATGTATGCTTTGCCATTGTATATCAGGAGAGGAACATAATTAAGTTGCAATAACTTGTGTTCCAATCCTTTTGTCCGTGAACATCTTACGACAATAAAATATGTTTAAATCAAAATCAATGCTAAATATTTCCCCACAGGCGACGATTATCACGTTCAGGCGAAAAGAATATGGTCGCATCATTTTAAATTTGGCATTCAAATATCTTTTGTCAAGTATAGCCCTTCAGACAACCTTTTTCTGATTCTTAAACAGGGATTCATGCAACAAATAAGAGAGAAAAACTACAGAAAGGGAAGTGCTGGTCACATGTACATATTTTTCAGGGAATTCTCAACCAAAACACACCGAGAGTCAAATGAATTTTTAGGTCCAAAAAGTCCTCAGATCACCCTCTTTATTCATCTGGAACATTCAACAGTAATGCAAGATGTCAGTAGAATTCTTCAAATGTTTATTGAAACAACATATTTTCCCAAGACTGCTTAGTTTTCGGGATTACATAATTTCCGAGTGCAACTTTTCGAGGCAGGTAAATCTAATTAAAATATTTACAACAGTTATACCCTTGAGCAAACCCAACCCTACCAAAGAAACATTTACCTCTTTCATGTGATGAAAGACTCATTTCTGCACTAGAATTCAACTTTTGGCTTCTGCCTTGTCAAAAGCATGGGAAATTTGTTCTTTTGAAGAGAAGTGTCCAATCTGTGCCAAATGGGCTTAAAAATTGGTATTGCCTCCTACAGAATTCCTACTCGGTTACCAAATGAGTAAGCTGGGAGGGATAAGAATTCACAGCTTTCTTTGAAAACTACCCTAATCCCAAAATAAAACTAAAATCTGCATCAGCACACAACACCTTTTGACAAAATTTGTTTCAATTAAGCATGCAGCAAGATAAATAGTGCCCCACCCCCATGAAACAATATGTCAATTTTGTTTCAAAATTGGGGTTGTGCAGGGCTTATAATTCCTCTATATTTGGGAGAATCCATTTGGATTCTTGCGAAAATCGTTGTGAGAATTCAGACCTGGTATGGGCCAGGATCCCATGAGGCCAGTATGGCTGAACCCCTGTTGTATACTGACAATAGTAGGTGGTAAAGGCCGATTCAAACACAGATGTACATGTACGTGTACATGTACATGTACATCGATGTACACCTCCATAGGATTTAGTGTTAAAATCGTGTACAGGTACACGATTTTAACGTTTTTTAGGGTGTTTTAGAATCGGCTTTGCCGATTCAAAATCACTGGATTCTATATACAAATCGCTCAAGAGTGAAAAAAAACGCATGCAATTTTATGTACGTGTACATGTACCGTCTGATTTGGAATCGGCAAATGGGTTTCCCCCATAGGATTCAGTGTTAAATTGCGAGCAAAAAACGTGTTGTCGTTTCTAAATCATCATCTTGCTGATTCTAAATCATCGTCTGTACATGATTTTAACACTGAATCCCTATGGAGGCGTACACGGAAATCCATTTGCGGATTTTACGTCGGAAATCGAATCGTGTACGGTACACGGAAAAGAAGTGATTTTTGAACCGGCAAACCCACTGTCACGTTTCCTGAAGTAAAACTAACACATGTTATTGTTGTGATTGAATGAGGTTTTCGTTCAAAAGAGTAGAGTATAAATATGAACGTCAGTTTTAAAAAAAGAGTTGCGTGAATGAAAGGCATTCGTTCAAAAGAGTCGACTATAAAATATGATCTGTAAAAATAGACATTCGTATTTTGTTTCGATGTAACGAAAAGAAATTGAGTTTAGAGACAATTAGAGAAAAAATCAGAGTAAAAAATCGTTTGTTCGCGTTTGTCACTATTAATTTTTGTGAAGTAATCTTAATAAACACTTAATGGAAAGTTTGAATGAAAAATGTTGCTCATGTTTTTGTTGTGGCGTGAATAAAGGTTTTTCGTTTTAATGGATCGTTTTAATAATGTATAATAAAACGCATTTTCCACTCAATTAGGTTTGAGTGGTAAATTTTTAATATATTCATGATAATGATCAGAGATTTGAATGAATGAATGAATGAATCCCTTCAACGTTAAATTAGAAAAACCAGTTTCTTTTATGTGCTAGAATGTTTTTAACTGTCTTCAAGGTTCTCTCTTAATTCGAGACTTAGTGAATGGTTTTTTGATATGTGAATGGAATTCCTTTTAACAAACGTAAATTACTCTCAAATGCGTTAAATCAGAAACCGGTTTGTCATGTACTTAAAACGTTTTTAAACTTTCCCAATTCAATCAATACTGAGTTGAGATGTGAATTTTTAGTTATTATATTAAAGACAGAAAGATTTTTATTAACTTAAAACATAAAAAATATAATTATACATTTAATTTTGAAAATAATAAAATAACTCGCATTAGCATACTTAAACGAACATTTCCAATTAAAAACGAAAAATGTTTTTACAGATGGATTCTAGGCGCCGAGAACAAATTTTAGGTGCAGCTAGTGTTAAATTCCATAGGAACCGGACTTTTTATAGTACGTATGAATCGTCCCTTATTACCCGGACTTTTGCCGGTGCAGCTAGTGTTATATTCCCATAGGAATCGGAGTTTTAGCGGTGCAACTTTTGCCGGTGCAAAAGTACGGCTCCACCCAGCTAGGGGCTTACAGGTGTATATACTGCCCATTCTATACCACCTTTCTAAAATGCCAGGCATTACCCCCACCCGTAATACCGTTTGACCTAGCACTGCATACCACCCATACCAGTCATAGGATGACATCAAGCATTATGGGGATTAATAGTACTAATGGCTAACATTGGATCTGCAGGGGTACAAAGCGTACATCCTATACTTCCACATTAGGCGACCATGCATTACCTCCACCCCCACTCTCACAAAACCGTTTGGCCCAGCATTACATATTACCTATACCAGTCATGGGATGACACAAAGCTTTAAGTCGATTAATAGTACCAATGGCTTTCGGGGGGGGGGGGCACAGAGGTATATATCGCCAATACTATACTGCCGTTCTATACTACCAGGCATTACCCCACCCCATCCCACAATACCACTTGACCTGCCCTAATTTACTACCTAAACCAGTCATAATAATACAAAGCAATCGGTGGATTAATAAAACCGAGAACTAACAGGGGACCTGCAGGGATATATACCGTGAATCCTATGCTCCCGTTCTAAGCAAACGGTTAAAATACCGCCTGACCTAGTATTACGAACTACCAATACCATCCATAAGATAATACAAAGGATTCGGTAGGTTAATAGGACTAAGGCGTAATAGACCAACAGACCATTCATCCTAACACTGCCTGGCCGGGCATTCTATACTACCTTGCCAGCCATAGGATATTATGAAGGCCCAATGGCTAACAGTATACCAGCATGGATATATATACCGCCACTAACATATCACCACCCCTCCCCTCCTCATCATACAAGAATCCCGACATCCCCTGATCCAAATAACGTTATGTCGGAATGCACAGTGGACAAACACTGTGGTCAACGTCTCTTTGACGTCGCGTGCGCATCATGACGCCACGACATAAATAGCAACGTCAACTGTTTCGCGGGGAAAGCTTTCAAGAGAAATCTCACCCTTCACCATCATTTTTTAGCACATACCCATACTATATACCCATTGCCCCATGCGTATGTATATCACTATACATACCATAGCATACTATACATCTATACATGCAGTAGCTACCCCATTTGCCTGATCTAGCTGTGAGGAGCCGCGGTTTGCACTGGAAAAAGCTGCACCGGTAAAGGTCCGGTTCCTATGGGAATTTGACACTAGCTGCACCGGCAAAAGTCCAGGTAATAAGGGACGATTCATACGTGCTATAAAAAGTCCGGTTCCTATGGAATTTATCACTAGCTGCACCGGCCAAAGTCCGGGTAATAAGAGACGATTCATACGTGCTATACTACTTATAAAGTTTATCTCAATTTGAAAGTCAAGCAGAATTTTGTCATGGCCCGTCGACGGTCCGTTTGTCCGTCTGCACGTTAATACGTTCCGTTCCAGGTTGCAGGTCGTCTTTATGTGTCGATTTTACGAAAATTCTCTGGTACTCTTGTTATGACCGTGTGACGAGAACGAGTGTTTTGGGGTTGATTCGAAATGGTTGACCACCATACAGATTATGTCACAGTACCATAGCATAACAAATTTACTATGGTACCTTGGACGTACCAGGGTATAATATGGTACGCCATGATATTATTTATTTATTTATTTATTTATTTATTTATTTATTTATTTATTTATTTATTTATTTATTTATTTATTGGTATTTAAAGTCACATTTCTGCACAATGGCTAATCATGACCACATATCATGGAATACGGTGGTACACCACGATATAGTATAATCCATTGTTTTATTCTCAAGTACATGGCGAGAACAAAGAAAACTCTTGTGGAGATACAGGCACTATTATCTTGGTACTCACAACATGGGACGACCCCCCCCCCCCCCCCCCCCGCTCTGTCGCACACACAAGTTTGAGGCTCACTCTCTGTTTCTCCGTCTGTCTGTCTTTCTGTCTCTCTGCCCTCCCCCTCCCTCTCTCTCTCCTTGTCTGCACAACGTTGACGAGTCAGTTGCTGTGAACATATAAAATCGCGAAAAAACACGCAATCGTCGTAGAACCAAATCCATAGTCTGGTTCTTCGACTGGACTTGGTTGAAGTTCGTTTATTCCGCCACTTACTTCGGACGGAGAATGGATTATTCATTTTTTTTATTAATTTATTGGTGTTTAAGGTCACATATTTCTGCACATTGGCTAACCACGACCACATATCATGGATTACTGTGCTACACTGCGGTATAGTACCATACAATATCATCGTTTGGTATTATTGGGGCGGGTGGGGGAGGGAGGGGTCCGTAATCCATTGTTATATCCTCGAAGACATGGCGAGAACAATGAAAAATCTCCACACACACAAGTTTCAGTTGTTTTCTCTGCCTCTCTGTCTCCGTCTCTGTCTCTCTCTTGCTTTAACCCTCTGCACACTGATGTTGAAATATAAAAATTTCAAACTGCAACTTTTCCCCACAATGCAGCTTGATATATAATCAGTTCAATTTTGTTTGAGAGAGCTCATTGAGCGCTGTCAAACAAGATTGAATTGGTTAAAGTGATACTTGCATTATGGGAAAAATTTGTTGCTTGAAATTTAATTATTTTGACATCAGAGTGCAAAGGCTTAATAAATCATTACAATATGTACGACAAGTGGGTATAAGAAGAGGCCAGCACGAGTTCCAGAATCTGGCTTAAAAACCTTAGATGCACACATATACATTCTGGGTGACAAGACTCCGGTTAGGTATTCTCAGTCGGGTATTCTCTCTGGCGGGGAGGAGGGGGGTGGGGGTGGGAGAGGCTATTTCGGTTTGAAATTTTCAGTGGAATTCTCGGTGGATAATATACTTGGGGATATTCTCTCGGGAGAAGGGTACTGTGCGGATAAAGGGGGGGGGGGGGGGCTACTATCCGAGGGTTTTGCTTTGGAGGTGGGGTGGGGTGAGGGCACGACTTTGTATACATATATATGGCATCATTGAACTACACGATTGGGCACAATACAGACCATGTCATAGTACCATGGTGTAACAAACTTTACCATGGTATATCTGGAACGTAAAGTGACATATTACGATACGCCATGATACCGTTGATTACAGTGGCACACCGTCGTTTTCTATCACGCAATAACATGATTCAGTGCTATGGTACACCATAGTTTAGTATAATAAATCTTCGGTTCAACATGCTTTTACTTTGGGTACTACGGAAGCCCATTACGGTCAAATGCGAAAAGTAACTTTTTTTTAAACGAGGAATGTTTGCGTTATTTCGCAAAACTTTTGCGTAATTTCGCAAATCTTTGCGTTATTTCGCAAAAGTATTGCGTTATTTCGCAAAACTATTGCGTTATTACGCAAAACAATTGCGTTATTTCGCAAAACTATTGCGTTATTTCGCAATAACTTTTGCGTTATTTCGCAATAATTTTTGCGTTATTTCGCAAAAGTATTGCGTTATTTCGCAAAAGTATTGCGTTATTTCGCAGACAATTGCGTTATTTCGCAAAAGTATTGCGTTATTTCGCAAACTATTGCGTTATTTCGCAAAAGTATTGCGTTATTTCGCAAAAGTATTGCGTTATTTCACAAATGTATTGCGTTATTTCACAAACTATTGCGTTATTTCGCAATAACCTTTGCGTTATTTCGCAAAAGTATTGCGTTATTTCGCAAAAGTATTGCGTTATTTCACAAAAGTATTGCGTTATTTTGCAAATGTATTACGTTATTTCGCAATAACCTTTGCGTTATTTCGCAAAAGTATTGCATTATTTCACAAAAGTATTGCGTTATTTTGCAAATGTATTGCGTTATTTCGCAATAACCTTTGCGTTATTTCGCAAAAGTATTGCGTTATTTTGCAATAACCTTTGCGTTATTTCGGAAAAGTATTGCGTTATTTCGCAAAAGTATTGTGTTATTTTGCAAAAGTTATTGTATTATTTCGCAAAGTTATTGCGTTATTTCGCAAAATTATTGCGTTATTTCGCAAAAGTATTGCGCTATTTCGCAATAACTTTGCGTTATTTCGCAAAAGTATTGCGTTATTTCGCAAAAGTTATTGTGTTATTTCGCCAAGTTATAGCGTTATTTCGTAAAATTATTGCGTTATTTCGCAAAAGTATTGCGTTATTTCGCAATAACTTTGCGTTATTTCGCAAAAGTATTGCGTTATTTCGCAAAAGTTATTGCGTTATTTCGCAAAAGTATTGCGAAATTTCAAAAAAGTTATTGCGTTATTTCGTAAAGTTATTGCGTTATTTCGCCAAAAAAAATATTCCAGATCCCATCTTGTACCGATCTTGTAGTCAGTCAGTCCATTTCAACCAGTGGTGTTATACCTTAAAATACAACGACTATACATTAAACACCATGGTATCCAAAGTAAAAGCATGATAAACCGAAGTGTATTATACTATACTATGGTGTACCTAATAGTACTAAATCATGTTATTGCAAACCCATCAATGCCCACTTTCTAGGAATGATAAGAATGATTATTTACACATAATGCCTCCCAATGCGAATGCGCATAAAATAGTGTGGATACTGCCCATTGGGTATAGAAAGTATCCAGCGTTTTTGCCAATGAGCAATTCCGCCCTTGGCAATTTCGCACCCGACTGGATCATTTCGCCCCCAAGAGTCGACTATTCCGCTCGAAAGAGTTGGTCATTTCTCCCCTCGGAATTTTTGCTCAATCCGATTGTAATTCGGAATCGTATGCGATCTCGGAATTAATTGATTATCATCTGAAACCTATAGCAAAGAGACATCCGAGCTATCTAAAAAATACACAGGATTTCCTGTCAAAAATTTCGAAATTGAAAATATCGAAAAATGCAATTCTGGCTACTTTGGATATCGACAGTATGTATACGAACATTGATATTGATAAAGGTGTTAAATCAGTTAAAATGCATTTGAAAAATATCCGGATGCGAAACGCCCGGATGAACAAATTTTGGATCTTTTAGAGCTGAGCTTAAAAGGTAATGACTTTCAATTCAATGGAGAATATTTTCTACAAATAATGGGTTGTCCTATGGGTAAAAGATTCAGTCCTAATTTTGCAAGCATTTATGTAGCGGAATGGGAGGAAAATGCCTTAAGCAAATGTGCAAAGCATCCTCTCGTATATCTCAGATATTTAGATGACATTTTTATTATTTGGGAACATTCAAAAGAAGATTTTGATGAATTTTTAGAAATTTTGAACAATCACGATCCTAATATTAAATTGAAAGCTACTATCAGTGAAAATTCTGTTGATTTTCTCGATGTGACCGTGTATAAAGGCAAGCAATTTCAGGCGTCCGGTCATTTAGATTATAAAGTATATTTTAAACCAACTGATTCACATCAATTGTTGCACACTAAATCATTTCATCCTCAACATACATTTAAAGGTATCATCAAATCACATCTCATTCGTTTCCACCGCAATTCAAGTGATAAGGTAAATTTCAATGAGGCTTGTTCTACTCTATTTGGCGCCCTCAGATCGAGAGGGTACTCGCTGCGCCTTTTGCGTAGCCTGAAATCCCAAACCCTGAAAAAGCTCGAAAGTCCAGCTGAAACTACCGATTTCGAACCACTGAAGATTGAACACAACAGACCGTTGCAAAATAGTAGTGGCGCGGTATTTAATTGCAAAAAGCCTCGTTGTAGACTGCATACATTTATGCCTGATCAGAAAGAGGAATTTTCCTCCGAACAAACGAAAAATCATTATCAGATACGTAACCCCCTCCATTGTGATTCACCAAACATTATTTACCTTATCACTTGTAAGCGATGTCGGAAACAGTATGTTGGTCAAAGTCAAAATCCTTTCCGAGAACGTGCTACTAGACACAAACATGATATAAAACATAATGCTGATGCACCAGTAGCACAACATTTTAACCTTCCTGGCCATTCATTGGACGATTTCGAAATCCATCCTATTGAACAACCACCAATTAAAGGCACATTAGAAGAAACGGATGAATTTAAAAAAAAACAAAAAACGTGAAGCTTTTTGGATCAATACGCTTCAAACCCTCTGGCCATTTGGTATGAACATATCAGAGGGTGAATGCGAAAGGAGGTCCATCATTCCTTTCACTTTAACGTACAACAGAATGAATATCGAAATAGCAAAAATGTTAAAAGATGAATTCAATTTTACCAATGATAAATTAAATGAACCTTTGAATCTTCGACCTGTCATCGCCTATAAGAAAAACAAAAGCTTGCGTAACATCCTTGTAAGGACTAAATTAGAGCCCATCAATGAATAACATCAATTTTTGCCAGTCAGTTTAATCAGTTCCTAAGCTCATCACTTAGTTTAAATCAATTTTGTGTAATTTTTTATCATGTTTGAAACCCATCAGGGTTCAGTAAATGAAAACAATTTTTCGGCGGCAGATTAAAAGAAAAAAACGTTTCAGTGTGAAATGTCTGTGCCAGTGCGATTTTTTAACCTCAAACACACACAGGCGAGTGCCAGAGTTCATATATGCCCAAAAACAAAATAGGTTCTAATTTCAATCATGTGTATGTATTTCCTAAATAAAATTATTATATTTTTTTATTTTATTGATTATTTTTAAATTTTTTATTAATTTTTACTTATTTATTTATTTATTTATTTATTTATTTATTTATTTATTTATTTATTTATTTGGTTGATTCATTTATTTAAATTATTTTTTATTTTTTTTTTTTATTTTTAATTTTTCATACCTTTCACACAATGTAGAGGTTCAGAAGGTAAAACACACAATTTCTACGTGGTGTAAAATATTTTCCGTCATAAACCTCCGTCGGGGGATATTCATTCCAATTGACAACATTCGTGAGGCATCATGATCTTTGGCGTTATTTTTTCATTTATTTCTTTAGTCTCAATATATTTTATCAAACCATTTTTTCATATTATTTTCACATACTTCTGAAGCCAGTAAAGCAAACCGCTCCCGATTGGTTTTACTTAAATCAAAGCCAACCAATAGGGCTTCATGGGGTCAGTAAAGCAAACCACTCACTCACTGATTAAAATTCAATGGAAGCTAATCAATAGGGCTTCATCTAATGTGTTTGGACGACACAAACTGAGTTGTGAAAAACAAACTTGGGACATCTCAGATTGAAAAGAATTAATTAGATGAGTGACATTTGACAGCTTGTTAAAGAGTTTAATTATGTACTGAGCTGTGAAAAACACCCCCAGCCCAGATATGGATATATACCATGCATGCCCTCCCATAGTTGGAACACCGATCCCTTAACAGAAAAACAAAATAAGTTTCCAGAAAATAAAATAAAATAAAAAAAAAAAAAAAAAAAAAAAAAAAAAATAATAAAATAAAATAAAATAAAAATTATACAATATAACTAAATCGCGTGGAGTCAGTGAGGATTGCCTCTCTACTCATTGGGAACTTTAGGATAGAGTCTGGGAGGACTGCCTCGCAACTCTGCTGAAGCGCGATTGAAACGCGTTTAATAAGATCTATATAACAAAACCCTCCACATACTCCAGGATAGTGAATCAATGGTGAAGCTGAACGAACACCGAACCCTAACAGAAAAACAAAATAATCCACAGTAAATTAAAATTACTCAATAGAATTAAACTGCGTGGAGTCAGTGAGGATTGCCTCGCTACTCATGGAGTTCTTTAGGATTGAGTCTGTGAGGATTGCCTCGCAACTCTGCGTGTGGGGAGTGGGCTCCGAAGAAACACACCCCTTACCCCATCCATAGCAACAATCACACAGCAGGCACAATATACAATAGCGGATACCTATCTTTCTCTCTACCTTTTACTTTTCTAACTGAACATTCTCAAATTTTCTTGCAACACTCTTATCAGGAAGACGCATGGAAATGGTAGACAAAGCGAAGGAGGAATTGGTGCAACCTACCTTTCTGCAACATATACAAGAAACCACCAAACGCTAGGCAAGGATTGAAACAAGCTTGTCTGGCTGGGAACGAGTGTACATTTGATATAAATAAACATTTGAATAAAGATTTAACAGCCCTTTTAAGGGCTTGAGGGTGTGTGTCAGTGAGTGTTTTTTTTTTTTGTTTTTTTGTTTTTGTTTTTGTTTTTTTGTTTTTGTTTTTGTTTTTGTTTTTTTTTTTTGTTTTTTGTTTGGGGGGGGGTGGGGTGGAGGAGGTCATTTGGAATTCCCGAAGGATAACCAGATACCTCAAAATCACATACGGCATCCTATCTCCCAGAAGGCTTGATGGATGACTCCCGGTTTCTTAAAACTAAACTGTTGGAGCTTTCTCCACTTCTTTTTTGTAACCGCTATGGTCATATACCGGGGCCGCTACCAAACCGGCGTTGCTGTTTGGTTTTCTTTTCTCTTCTTCCCTTAAACTTGCCATCGCACAACATTACATTCTGGCTCGCCACCATGGTGGGACTCAAACCTCTACCATCGCCGAACTGGAACCGAATAGAGCTCGCTCTCTAATAGTTTTAAAGGCGTTGAGGGATTGAGTATTGACCATCTAACACTCCAGCGTAAACTGCCGGGTATTTGTAACCGCGTGCATAACCACCTCAGACTCCATTTTGGGCAATAGGAAAGCTAGGCCTGTGTGATCCAAGGGAAAAAAAATAAGGTTAACCGGGTCGCAAGGGATTTGTAAATCCCACATCGTCCCTGCGCGCCTTCGGCGCGCTAAAACCTTTCATTCATTCATTCATTCATAGTTGGAATCATTTTCCTCAAAGTCTCTTTGAAAAAGCCAAACCAAGCGAAACGCGTCGAGACAGACGGATTATTTTCTACCTTTGCTGAAGACTGCAACCAATCCAGGTATCTTCTTTAATAGGTAATATTTAATTTTCCAATTTTATTTATTTCATCACTTTTATATTTTATTTATACTTAATTCAGCTACTTTCTTTAACAATGGCAAGAAAAGGGCAGAGGCATCAGAGGCAGAGAGTTGCCCAGTCCGGAACTGGCCAGGAACTATCGTTCCAGGCTTATTTTAGGCTGGTCAAGGCCTTGTTTCAGGTGCTTCAATGTTTGCACCACATTGGGCTATTAGAGCACCATTAGGCAAATCGGGATTTCCCGAAACAGCTGGAGAAGAAAGTAGATGAGTTAGGTGGCTTTCTAAAGCCAGCTCTTCCCACCCCACACATTTTTTCTGTTTTTCGACAGATTAGTGTGGGATGGGCCAATCAAACGTTAAATGCTTTAGTTGAGCATTATAAGATAAATTTAAACCAGTTGAAGTCTAAGATAACTTTGGCTATGCGACCACCTCCTGGACTCGAAAAAATAGACTTCAACAGCGCTTCGGCGCGTGCCTTGATCTGGGCTAAAAAGAACTTTAAAAATAAGTTGACAGATAAGACGATTTCAGCCTATGAGTCTTACATTTCGGAACTTCGCCCAGCGTCTGGAGTAAGGAACAATACGGGAGGGAGCAAGCAAACTCCGGCCCGTATTGTCCCTCTACCCCAACGCGAAAAGCAAAATAGGAAAAGATCAAGGCAAAGCACTTCTCCCTCTTCTTTTCCTTCCACTTCTTCTTTCTCTCAGAGTAAGCGCCTCAATTTGCAAACATCTCCGGTCCATATTGTGACTGAAGATGTTCACAAATTGAGTAACGCTGTCTCGCCTCGTCTTGCTCCTCTACCTCCTACTCCTCCTCAGCCTTTCTTCTCTGGTTCTCCTAGTGCTCTCACTAGAACTCCTCCTCCTCCTTCTGTTTCTTCTCCTGCTTCTGTTTCCTCTCCTGCTTCTGTTTCTTCTCCCCCTTCTCCCGCCTCTAGTGTGGTTCAACCAGGTATATCGTACTCAGAGAAAGTCAAATCACCGAGCCGCAACTCGGGCCGCTCATTTGATTCTAAATTCTCCCAGTTTCGGCATAAAAGCGGAGTTAATTTTGACAAAAGGAATTGGCGCCTCCCCGATGTTTGTAAAAACATCCTAATGATTGGAAGTTCAAATTTAGGACGCATTGATCGAAATCCCCATCCGGACATCCAGGTGGAGTGTTACCCCGGCGCCAAATTCAATCATCTGCGCTCTATGTTTAAAGGGCACAGGGGCCAGTCCAGTCCCCAAAAAATATTATTAAATATTGGCGTGAATTCTCGAAACGATAATTCTGATCTCGTAGTTAAGCAGTTGCGGAATATGCTTAGCGATATCAGGGTCAAGTTTAGATCAGCAGAAATTTATTTCGCTGAACTAAACTTTTCGCAAAAACTCCCTCAGGCTGTGAGGAGAACCCTGAGCATCATCAACGAAACCATTCGGAAAGCGAAGGACGTTAACGTGATAACAAATATTGATGACGCGAAGTTTGATGTTGCTCAGGATTTAATCCATTGGACCACGAGAACCGCCAATATTATGTACGATCACTGGTTGAACCACCTAAATTTAAACTAAGTAAAGGCAAAGGTAACAGCCGCCTAACAGATGTGGGATTAGGAACTAATGTGGTTAACCTGTCTGGCACCAATGACCTAACAACCCAAGAGAAATCTCTTTTAGATCGCGGTTTAACTTTTGTACCAGCACCAAAGCCTAAAACTGATAACCAAAGAAATTTACCATCATACAACTGTAATTTTCTTAGGCAAATGAAATTAGCAGACCGCTTTAGAAACGCCAGCGGTCGGAAACTTCCTTTTACAGAATCATCTGGTTGGTCACCTCCAGATAGTGAAGTAGATCCCGAAATTATTGAAGCTAGCAAACGAATCATCAAAAAGGTGTTCAGCATGAACATTCTCTCCGATAAAGACAATTTAACAGCTGGTGAACGGAGAGCCCTCACGAAACTTCGAAAAAATAAGAAATTAGTAATTAAACCAGCCGACAAAGGTGGGTCGGTAGTTGTTCTATCTCGGGATAATTATATAAAGGAAGCCATGAGACAACTCAGCAATACTAAACATTATAAGAAAATAGATTCACTTATTTGGCCTAGTAATATCGAAAAATTCAATAAGATCTTAAAATTTCTCCTCGACGAAGGTCACATTACCAAAAAACAATTGAAATATTTAACAGCTAAGCTCAGTGCTCAAACAAGACAATTTTATATCCTACCAAAGATCCACAAGGACCGTTCTTCATGGACGCATGACTTAACTCCACCCGGGAGGCCAATTGTATCAGATTGTAATTCGGAATCGTATGCGATCTCGGAATTAATTGATTATCATCTGAAACCTATAGCAAATAGACATCCGAGCTATCTAAAAAATACACAGGATTTCCTGTCAAAAATTTCGAAATTGAAAATATCGAAAAAAAATTTTTTCCATAGTGACGGAAAGTACGAATTGTTCAGTAGTATGTTAAATAAGATTGAAAGTGGCTCACAGAGAGAGGATTTGCATTCTTTTAAGAGACGCGGGCTTATTTGATCGGGGCCAGACGCCTTGGACACTTTTATAGACTTCATTGCGGCATATACGTCACTGCAGTGTAGAATAATGTTATCAATAACACTTGAGACATGGGGTGGTGCATCCGGTAGGGAGGCATTTGAGTCGTCAACTGTCGAGATAGAACAGAAGTATTCATTGAACACTTCAGCTTTCTCAGAACTTGAGGAGTATATTTTGTCTGAGTGGACCAGGGTGGGAATGCCTGTTGCGTGACTGCTACCGAGTAGTGTTTTTAGAGTCTTCCACCACTGAGATGCTGGGGTGTCTTTGCTCATCAATGTGGACTGAACTTTTGAGAATTGTAAGTATTTGGCCTTCCTAACAGCCGAAACAACTTCATTACGTTTAAGTTTGTATTTGACCCAGGCATGTGGGAAATTCGTACGTTTAGCAATGCGGTAAAGACGTTTACGTTGTCTTATTAGTAGTCTTATTTCATTGTGCATCCATTTTGGTTGGTTTATTCTCGAAGTAATGATTTTGTTGGGTATATATCTGGATGCAGTATCAAGTATTTTAGCGGTGAGACTGGAAACTATAGTATCGAGACATTGAGTATCAAAGATGGAATCCCAGTCGGTGTTGGAGAAAGCCTCGTTTAATGCCTCGTAATTACCTTGAGGATAAAGCCATATCCTCCTTTTGAAAGCTGGCGAGATTGGTTTCAGGAATTCGACCTCCATTGAAATTGGACAATGATAGCGGATCATGTCTGGGATAACTGGTTCAAGAACGTCGCATGCTTTCACGTGTACTGTGTCACTGACAGCAAAGAGATCAAGCAATGTTGCCGATGTCTCAGTAAAACAAGTTGGTTCCCTCACAAGCTGTCTAAGATTAAAATAATTAGTTATATCAGAAACGTTACCTCTTGAGGAAAACAATTGGTTATCATTAAAATCACCTGTTACAATTAAGTCACCAATTGACGTGTCTCTAGCTTTTTCAATGGATGACGATATGGCACCCCATGTATCTGGGGGACTATTTGGTGGACGATAGAATACTCCTAATAATAATGACCTACCCTTTTTCGTAAATATCTCAGCCCAAAGGCATTCCGTATTTGATGTGTCGAGATCAGGCCTTTGTCTAAACGAGATGCCTTCTTTAATATAAATGGCAACACCACCTCCCCTTGACGAGCGGTCGAATCTCAACGGTTCATGGAACCCATCTAGTATGATATCGGATGTGGAATCGTTTGGATCCAGCCATGTCTCACTCAGGGCAATAATATCACTGGAAGCGAATTCATACTGAATAATATCTAGTTTCGGTTTGAGGCTTTGGATGTTGAGATGAACAATTGTTAGAGTGTTTTGATTATGAAATGGGCTGTGAGAGTTAGGACCAGGGTTGGTTTCAATGTCCCCAGATAGTAACAAGCCTATGGCCAAATAGCAGAACAAACAATATAGGACGAATGTGGTCAATATTTTCAAACTAGACGTAGACTTTGAAATACTGGCCGGTCTATAACAATGCTGAAATGTGTGGGGGGAATTAAAAAAGTAGGGGGTGGTTTCATTGGATTGCCCCCAAAAATGACAGATCATGAAGGTGAAGCCTTTAAGTAGCCCAACACCACTGAGACGCATGAGGAGGTAGATTAACCCACAAATGGAGCTGTTTTTTGGCAGACATTGTTTTAATTTACTAGCAAAGACTAGTAAATTGAAATTCCCTACTTGAGCTCGGAATGCTTCGAGTGAGCACATTATATATAGAATTAGTTTTGAAATCAGGTTATGTTTAAGCCGCTAATTTGTATTCAAAAGCAAAAGGTATTCAATCTGGCTTGGCAAGAGGAAATGACGTACAGGGTAAGATAGGATAAATAGACTGACAAATGAACGATGTGTAAGACACAAAGAGTAAGGAAGTATAACTATATACAAAATATGTGTAAAATGTTTATATATATATATGTTATGGGTGAAGTCAGCTTGTGGGGGCCAAGAATTACTACTGCATTTGGGTGATGTGGATGTTCCATACACTGGTCCGTCGATGTGTCAGATGGGTTTCCGTTAGCTGAAAAAAGGAGGGGGTCCAGGTTGCTATATGCTCCCATAACAAAATAGAGCATGGAGGTGGGGGCATATTTTTTATAGGTTGAAACGTTCACGAGTTTCATGTTGTTTGATAACTTTGTGGTGTGTTACAAGAAAAGGCCATATGGTAGCAGTTGCTTCAACGGTAAGTAGGTGCTGGTTTCGGAAATATTTAATGAAGAACTAGGAGCGTTTTCCTTCGCCTCGACTCATATACCATGACACCCAACAGCAACGAGCTCACTGGTTAAATATTTCCAAGACCAGCAAGTAGGTGCTGGTTCTGGAAACACTCAACGAAGAACTAGGAGCGTTTTCCTTCGCATCGACTCATGTACCATGACACCCCACAGCAACGAACTCACCGATCTCGTTACTATGAGGGGCCATGGGACATGTCACAAGTAAGAATAATATGTCGTGATATTTGGTGGAGGGGAAAATGATTCACTGGGTGTAAGTTTTCTAGAAGTATTACCTGTGTATATTGATGATGTTTCCACCATTAATTTCGACTATAGTAGAGGGCTATTTAAGATGATTGGCTGATGCTCAGGATTCATCAATAACTGGGTGCCTTTGCCGGCAGAGCAGACATATTTGGTGAGGATAGACGAACCCTTCTTGCCACGAAACAGTCGAAAATTGGAAAGAAGGGATGCTATTACATTCAAGTTATGATGGCACCGGGGCGGGGGGGGGGGGGGGATTTCACCCCTGAATAAGTCCGATCTTACAACTGGTATGCTTGTAGTTTGAGTGATATATATCTAGACAAATATTTGCAAGAGGGAATCAAGGGCGTCCCACCTATAGCTGATAAATCTAGAGCAAGAGTATATGGGGTAAAGACCTCTACATTAGACATGACCTCTACGTTAGACAAGCCCTCACAGACTATGCATCTCCGATTCGAAGTAGAGTTCAATAATTTCAATTTGTTTTACCTGACTAGTAAAAAATGACCTAATACGGACAATACTGGGACTCAGACTGGTGTACAAGCAGTTGATTTTGAATATTCTATGGGTGATGATTCGCGCCTAGGCCTGTGGAACTAGAAATAGAGAATCTACTAGGGGTTTTGAAGACACTGTAACGTGATTAAATTACAAGTACATTGACAGTGGGTCTTTCGGCAATAGTGACGAACGGGAGTGTCGTTGAGACTAAGCCGGTTTTTCTAGTCAAGTGTCGTCTGTCTGTGAAAGCTGACGTCACTTGGTCGGGAAAACAGCCTTAGGCCATAAATGTAAAGATTGATGTAACATCTGGTAATTCCACACAGTTATAACGGGCTTATTTGAGTCCGAGCAATACAAGGGATACTGTTACTCAGGCGAGATTATCTCTAGTTGAATTTAAATACACTCAGAAGTAATTGTCGATTCAAGTGCCGCAGGGACACTGACATTGGCTCTTTCCTCAATAGTGACAAACGAGAGTGTCATTGAGGCTAAACCGGTTTTTCTAGTCAAGTGTCGTCTGTCTAGGAATCCAGACGGCACTTGGCCGGGAAAACAGCCTTAGGCCATAAATGTAAAAAAAATTGATGTAACATCTGGTAAATTCACACAGATATAACGGGCTAATAGGAGTCAGGGCAATACAAGAGATATTGTTACTCAGACGATATTATCTGTAGTTGATTTTAAATACACTCAAAAGTAATTGGCGATTCAAGTGCCGCAGGGACACTGACATTGGCTCTTTCCTCAATAGTGACGAACGAGAGTGTCGTTGAGACTAAACCGGTTTTTCCAGTCAAGTGACGTCTGTCTGGGAAAGCAGACGGCACTTGGCCGGGAAAACAGCCTTAGGCCATAAATGTAAAAATTGATGTAACATCTGGTAAATTCACAATGTAAAAATTGATGTAACATCTGGTAAATTCACACAGTTATAACGGGCTTATAGGAGTCGGGGCAATACAAGGGATACTGTTACTCAGGCGAGATTATCTCTAGTTGATTTTAAATACACTCAGAAGTAATTGACGATCCAAGTGCCGCTTGGACACTGACATTGGCTCTTTCCTCAATAGTGACGAACGAGAGTGTCATTGAGACTAAGCCGGTTTTTCCAGTCAAGTGTCGTCTGTCTGGGAAAGCAGACGGCACTTGGCTGGGAAAACGGCCTTAGGCCATAAATGTAAAGATTGATGTAACATCTGGTAAATTCACACGGGTTAAAGGGCTCATATGAGTCGGGGCAATACAAGGGATACTGTTATTCAGGAGAGATTATTTCTAGTTGGTTTTAAACACACTCAGAAGTAATTGCCGATTCAAGTGCAGCAGGGACACTGACATTGGCTTTTCCTCAATAGTAACGAACGAGACTGTCGTTGAGACTAAGTCGTTTTTTCCAGTCAGGTGTCGTCTGTCTGGAAAAGCAGACGGCACTTGGCCGGGAAAACAGCCTTAGGCTATAAATGTAAAGATTGATGTAACATCTGGTAAATTCACACGGTTATAACGGGCTTCTAGGAGTCGGGGCAATACAAGGGATACTGTTACTCAGGCGAGATTATCTCTAATTGGTTTTAAATACACTCAGAAGTAACTGTCGATTCAAGTGCAGCAGGGACACTGACATTGGCATTAACAAAAATAGTAAAAAACGAGTGTGTCGCTGGGGCTTCTAGTCAAGTATCGTCTGTCTGGGAAGGCAGACGACACTTGACCAGAAACGCCCGCATAGGCTATAATTCTCAAGATCGATATAACGTGCAGTAGATTCACGTGTTTCTCGGGCTCATAAGAGTTAGAGTAATACAAACAATACAGTTATTCAGACTTCAGTATCTGCTGATAATATGGATACTTTCGAAAGTGATTAAGTGCATAAGTCGATTTTTCATCTCCTCCCCCAATACACAGCCTATGTCCCCCCACCAGAACAAGTGCATTGCGCTCACTCCAACCTGGGGTCCCAAGCTGTGTTCCGGAAACAACTGAAAATGTTTAGTTGAACAAGAATTATTTCACAAGCGTCGTTTGCTACTAGCGCCCGGCAAAGGATAATTGATAATTTAAAGGTGAGTTTTTCCAATTTTTACTGGGGACTCCAATAAAAGTGATTAAGTGCATGAGTCGATTTTTCATCTCCTCCCCCAATACACAACCTATGTCCCCCCCATCTGAACGAGCGCATTGCGCTCACTCCAACTGGGGGTCACAAGCTGTATTCCGGAAACAACTGAAAATGTTTAGTTGTACAAGAATTCTTTCACAAGCGTTGTTTGCTACTAGCGCCTGACAAAGGGTAAATGATAATTTAAAGGTGAGTTTTTCCAATTTCTACTGGGGACTCCAATAAGATTACGAAATAAGATACCACTTGTATTTCATAAAATCAAAGAGCGGGATCCTTTCCGGAAGAAATGTTAATTAACCCCTACTATGGCCTTGTCGGAGAAATATTCGAGATGTTAGTTTGAAAATTGAGAAAATACCATTAAAATTAATATCTATTAATATCCACCTGGATGCTGTGTTAGGCAAAGTGTTGATTGAACCCAACGATGGCCACACTTGTTATGGCTTCATCGGAGAATATTCAAATTATGAGTTCATGGCCCAGAGTAACTTTTTATTGCCTTAACTGGTAGAGCGCTGGAAGCCTTATTTTGGGCCCCACCAAAAGTGACAGGCAATATCCGCCTGCAGCCACACTCCGCCCGAGGAAGCCCCCATTGTCCCTGATATGGATCAGATTTTTTATACAATACTTTGCTCTCTGACATTCAATCGGATAGTGCCTATAAGGCACTATCCAATTAAATGTAGTAGAGCAGCGCATGATGAGCTCTGATTTGTTGTCAGAAAAAAACTCAGCACTCCATCAGTTAATGAACCACACAAATATGGACACCATCAGAATGGGCTCAACAGCAAACTGTAATCGAGTTGTGATTCAATAATTGTGATTCGATAAAAAAAAGGTTCAATGAGATATCTGGAAAATATTCTAAAGGTAATTTCATCACACATTGGCTTCAATGTGCTCTAGTTTGAGCATTGTAGTAACACGCTCAACTGATCCAGTTTTGAGTTTGACAAAAATCACCCCGTCGAAGGTCCATGTATCAAGGATTTTCTTTTGTGCCTTCATAGTCCTTGCCCTTCTTGCGATTAGGGCCCGGATATTCGTAAGATCCTCATTCAGATACACGGAAGAAAAATTGGTGGACTGCGGAATATTTTTCTTCAGTTTCCTCAGGGCCGTTTTCGAACGATAAAGACGGTCTCTAGTTCTATAACTGTTCAAGCGAAAAATTATGGGTCTGTTCGGAGCTTTGTTTCTAGGTCCAACACGATGACTCCTAGAAATATCACTTAAAGAAATATCTACACCTATTTGCTTGGCAGTTTCAATCACGATTGCATCGGTGTTCTCATTCTCACTTTCGGGGATTCCAGAAAGTCGCAAACTAGTTCTCCTTCCATATTGTTCCAAGTCGTCCAGTTTTTCTTCTAATGTCACAATTTTGCGATCCTGTTCAGAAAGCTGTTCTTTCAAAACTTTAATTTCACCCTCGGCAGCTGAGAGACGTTTATCAATTGCGCCTGTGAAAATCGATTGCAATAAACCCTGCACCGTTTTGTCTCTTAATAGCTCAATGAAATCATCCTTCATGAACGAGATAAAGGGACCCCTGCCGCCTGTCTGGTATGGGTTTTCGTCCCCATGATGAGCGCCCAAATGCGAATGGGAAGTGCTGCATAGGTCGATTGGTTGAGGAAGATCGTCTTCCTCATCTCTGCCATCCATGCTATCAGCAACCTTTGCTTTCTTCCTTTCAAGTGGGGAAAGAGTAGAGTCGAATGATACCTGGGATAGCTGACGACCTCGATCCGCAAGTATACAGAAGAAGTCTCCTTGGTTACGAATCGAAATTAAGTATTTTTATTGTTTACTAATCATATATATTTCATTTTCAGGTTATTTTATTCAACTTTGTGGGGAGTTAGTTTAGTATAGTAACTGGGACAAAGTTAGGAGGCCTTAAATAAAACTGTGAGCGCTAAGTTGTCGAACGGTTCGTCGTGTTGCCTTTTGTCGCGTGTTACAATTTTCCCTTCCGATCGCGTAATTTTGTCTTGATGATGGCGAGCAAGTCTGTTCAGACGGAGGTAAGTATGGAGGTAAATACGTGTAATATCGCGGTCCAGGTCAACGGTGCCAACGGAGTAAGTATTGGTGTGCAGACAGAGGTCACTGGGGGTGTCGGTCAGAGCCGGGTTGGTGGGGCCACCGATGGAGATATTGGGCTTGAAGTTTGTAAACAGTGTTCTATGATGTATGGGGACTGTCGCTCGATGGGATATGGAGAGGTATGTGCAAACTGTCAGGAAATCCTCCGCCTACTTGAGACAATTGTTAAGTTTGAGGGGGAGATTGCTGAGCTGAAGGGAAAACTTGGTAGGGCGGGGCTGTCTGGAGTTACGCCTGTGAAAGTGGCTTTCCGAGAAGGATGGAAGGTTGTCGGTGGTTCCAAGAGGAAACATGGGGGTAGAACCTTTGATGTGAATGAGGTAGGTGATGAGGTGGGGGCTGCTAGAAAAGTACGTAGGACAGATGAGGGGGGCCCAGGCCGGAGCAATGCTGTAAAGCGTTTGGCGTGGACTACCAAAAGTGGTAGGAAAGGGGGGCCAGAGAAGCAGGTAGATAGGGGTGTAAAGTCCAAAGGCAGTGGGGAGTGCAGCACCAGAAACAGATTTGATGTGCTCGATTCGGAAGAGACAGAGGAGGAGATGGAGGTAGTTGCAACAGATAGTAGCTTGGGGTCTAGGCCAGGAAAAAGGAGGAGGGATCCGGAGGAAGACCAGGGGAGTAGTCCAGGTAGCTCAGGGCCTGGAAAGAGACGGAGGGACAAGGATAGGAGTAATCCTAGGTCAAAGATACCGATACCGATATTGATTCCGAGTGGGGCTGTTGGAGAGGAAGAGGACGCTGTAAACAATAGGAGACTAGAGGAGATAAATAGGGCGAGGTCCAAAAGTAAGTTGGTGGTTGCGGGAAGTAGCATAGTTCGGGGGATCGACAAGGTTGTCTGTGGTCCGGACAGTAAAAATAGAACAGTTCTGTGCTTTCCGGGGGCTAAAGTGGAGGACCTGAGGGATAGAGTGGACGGTATTGTAGCTGGGTCGGGGCCTGATCCGGTAGTGGTATTACATGTGGGGTCCAATAACATCAGGGAGAGGAAATCAGTTCGTTTGGTGGACACATACAAGGACCTAATTAGTAAGCTACTTAGCAGGAATGCTCGGATCATCGTTTCAGGGGTGCTCCCCGTTATGGGTGGTGGGAATGAGAGGAACTCGCGGATTATGGCACTAAACGAGGAGCTGGGAGAGCACTGCAAAGACTTGGGAGTACATTTCATTGACCACTGGGATTCATTCTGGGGACAAGGAGAGTTGTATGGGCGAGACGGATTGCATTTAAGTAGGATGGGTACAGACCTGTTGGGCCAAAAAATCTTACAGGTGGCTGGACCTTTTTTGGAGAAAAGGGGGGTAGGGGACCACAGCCGGTAACCCAGAGTGGCACAAATGTTGGGAACATAGGAAGAACACCAAACATGCACAATACAGGGACATACCAGGGTTATAATAATGTGCCAGTGATGACAAAAAAACAAAGATTCATTAAGTTTGGGTACTGTAACATCCAGGGTCTGCACAAGAAAGTAAGCGAAATATCAACAATGATGGACGAAGGAGACTTCGATATAATGGGTCTAAGTGAGACGTGGATACGACGGGATGAGCGGGTTGATCAGATGAAGGGTTGCGTGTGGATAGGAGCTGGGCGAACTGAGGGTCAGAAACGGGGTGGGGGTGTTGGCATCTACGCTAAAGAGGAATTACAGCCCTCATTGATTACAGATCTCACAGAAGCAAGGACTCAGATTCCAGTATCCAACGAAATAGTCTGGGCAAAAATCAAGTTAGGAAGCAGGAGTGTTGCCGTTGGTGTTGTATACTTAGCAGTGGAGGGAAGTAAGCCCGAGTGGAATGATTCAATATATACAACTCTTAGATCGAATATCACAGAGCTTGGGAGCAGAGGGTTCAGTATTGTCCTAATGGGGGACTTCAATGGGCACATCGGGGATAAGGAGGAGGGCATACAGGGAGGTGATAGGAAAATTAACACGAATGGGAGGAAGATGTTGGACCTATCAAAAGAGCTTGGTTTAAAGATCCTGAACAGGGATGCGAAATGTAAGGGTAAATGGACCTGGGAGAGGAACGATAAGAAAACAATAATTGATTATATACTCACTGACATTAGCGTATGGAGGGAGGTTATAGATGTAGAAATAGATGACGAGGGAAAAAATGACTTGGGTAGTGATCACAACCTGATAACAGTTAAGATTATGGGCAAAAAGACTAATAGAGACAGAAATACCTTCAAGGAAGTTTGGGGACTAAAACAAGGAGCCGACTGGAAGCAGTTTCGGGAAAAACTAAAACCAAATCTTGAATGTATACCTAGGGATGCAAATGTCCAGAGTCTTTCAGATGGCATAGTAAATAGCCTAACAGAGGCAGGGAAGGAGTGTATAGGAAGGGTGAGGGTCCCAACGAGAGAGCATGGATACAGGGTTAACGAGGGACTGAAAAAGGCTATAAAAGAAAGGAAGGTAAAATGCGCTGCTTACAGAAGAAGTAGGAAGCTTAAAGGGGTGGATAACAATGACACGAGACTAATGAAAGGAGAATATGAACTGGCACGGAAAAAGGTGAATGAGATAAAGGATAATAATAGGAAGGAGCGCAATTGCAGTCTTGCCAGAACAATAAAGAAAACGGGGGGTTCGAGCTCAAACGTATTTTGGAACTGGGTAAATAAACGGGGGAAAAGTAGTGTGCAGAGTATCAAAGTGGATGGGGAAAGTACAGAAGATAAAGGCCGTATCGCTTCAGAGTTAGTCAAGCACTGGGAAAGGATAAACGATAGGCGATGGGGCAGTGGGTCCCCACCAAAAAGAAATACACTGGTGGAGGAGAACCTATCCAATCGTGTATGTAGCGAAATAACGGCAGAAGAAGTGCGGAACGTGGTCTCGAAATTAAAAAATGGTAAAGCGGGAGGGACTGATGAAATTCCGAACGAATTCCTCAAAAATGGAGGGGAGGCACTTATTGAAGTCCTGACAAACCTTTTCAAGCTGGCTCTGCGAAAGCAAGAGGTCCCCAGAGAGTGGAGGGAAAGTAAGGTGTCGTTCATACACAAAAAGGGGGATAAGGAAGTTCTAGATAACTATAGGGGGATATCAGTTAGTAGTAACATCGGAAAAGTATTCTGTAAGGTCATATACGGTAGACTAGAGGAAGTTATAGAAGAGAAAGGTTTTTTAGGAGAAATTCAAAATGGTTTCAGGAAAGGACGAAGAGTCACTGATCACCTATTTACACTCACCCAACTGATAGAATCAACAAAGGCTGAAAAGAAAAAGATGTTTCTGGCATTTCTAGATGTGAAAAAAGCGTACGACCGAGTGTGGAGGGAAGGTATGTGGCGGAAGCTCGAGGGCATCGGACTGGGGGGTGACTTTGTGGGAATCATGAAAGCACTGTATACAGATGTGCAAAGCCAACTCAGTCTAGGGAGTATCACTACAAAACGAGTCCCTATGGATATAGGCCTCAAGCAGGGGTGTATCTTTTCACCGATTTTGTTTGCATTGTATGTTAAAGATTTAGGGGACGAACTAATTCAGAGTGCGGAGGGGGTAAATGTTGGAGACATAAAGATACCAGGCTTATTCTTTGCGGACGACATGGTGTTAATGTCTAGAACTGAACAGGGGCTAGAGAAACTGCTGGAAATTGTTGGTAGATATGGGAACACTTGGCGGCTCGAACTAAATGAAAATAAAAGCAAGGTAATACCCGTTGGACGCAAGGTAGATATGACGAAGAGATGGAGAGTGGGGGAGTTCTCAATCCCCGAAGGGGAAAGCAAACAAATCACTGTAGGAGAAACGGGAGAGTATGAGTATCTAGGGGTAAGCATAAATATAACGGGAAGATGGGTGTACAGAAATTACTCAGCCAAACTGATTCTGAAGGGGAAAAGAATTCTGAACCAACTAAAACTTTTAGGGAAAAATAGTTTCAACAAGGTCTTTGTGGGGAAAACACTGTGGGAGAGGGTGGGTTTACCAAGTATAACGTATGGCACGGACGTGATTCCATTAAACCAAACCGTTACTAAGAAGTTGGAAAATACTCAAAATGATGCCGGCAGATGGATAACAGGGTCGAGTAATGCTGCAGCTTTGGAAGCAGTAAGGGGGGAGCTTGGGTGGATGAAAATCAAGGACAGGGTAGATTTGGGAAAACTGTGTTACTTTAACTACTTGAGAAACCTGCCTGACAACCGGTGGTGCAAATTGATGCTCGATACCATTTGGAATTCTAATATAGAAACGGGGTGGTCAAAACATGTGAGGGAACTAATGGACAATTACTCTATAGAGGTCACAAACATAGAAGTAGGAATGAAAGAAGGCAAAAGGTTTGTCAAAGAGAGAGTCATGGAAGATTGCAATCGAAACTGGCGAGCAGGGGTTAGCGTGAAAAGATCACTGCAGGGGTTACAATATAAAGAAAAGCCAGCTTTTGAGAAGTACCTAGATGGCACCTTTGGAGGGTCACTGCTGTTCAAACTGAGATCAAGATCACTGGAGCTTCGGGGAAAAATTGGGAGAGATGGGGAAAAGGGATGCCAAATGTGCCACTCTGGAGTAGTCGAGACCCTGGAACATTTTCTCTTGGAATGCCCACAGTATATACCTCATAGAATAAAATTTACTGGAAGAATAATGCAGAAGTGGGGTGAAGAAACAAAGGATAGATGGCTGAAGGGGGACACGAGGGAGAGGGTAGGAATGCTTATTGAAGAAATTGAAAAAGAGGAAGTGAGGGACACTATTAAGCAGTTTATATCTGAATGCTGGGAGGAGAGGAGGGGAAGGGGGGGGTGGGGTGCAGGGGGAATGATGGCCTTCTCTTATGAGGACCGCGACAAATCAGCGGCTGGCCAAAGAGTTATTATTATTATTATCTCTGATGTTACTACCGCACTCTGGATCTGAAGAGTCACTCATTGCAGCTTTTGTTACACTGTGAAGGATAAAGCTTTAATGTCACAATTACAGTTACAGTTACAGTTGAGTAAGAGCAATCAAGCATCAACACGAGAAAATACCAAGGCTATTATCACTCGATCAAAAGGTGTAAAACTCCGCAAACACTGTTATGAAGACACTGTTGCTGCTGAATGATGTGTTCATTCATTCAGTCGAATCACAATCACATAAGTGCAAATGACAACATATCACTTCCAATAATATTAACGAGGACAATTCAATGGCAGTACGGTAGAGTAATTCCACAGTAGAGTAATGTCACAGTAGAGTAACTTCACATTATTGCATCACAAGTCTCCATGGTGAGAGTAAACAACTCGCCGATCAGGAACCTCGAAAATAGGATATTTTAATAACTTGGCATTGATGACAGTCAAATTCCCTCCTTTATGGTTTGCCAAAATACAAAGTCTTGACCTCACCAATATCTAGAACATCTAATACTACTGCGCCATATTAATCAACATCGAAACAGCACAAAAACACATAGAAAATTCCCACATAATGCAGACAGAAAAACCTAACCTCCACTCGTCACCACCATCGCCATCTTCTCATCCGGTCATTTAGATTATAAAGTATATTTTAAACCAACTGATTCACATCAATCGTTGCACACAAAATCATTTCATCCTCAACATACATTTAAAGGTATCATCAAATCACAGCTCATTCGTTTCCACCGCAATTCAAGTGATAAGGTAAATTTCAATGAGGCTTGTTCTACTCTATTTGGCGCCCTCAGATCGAGAGGGTACTCGCTGCGCCTTTTGCGTAGCCTGAAATCCCAAACCCTGAAAAAGCTCGAAAGTCCAGCTGAAACTACCGATTTCGAACCACTGAAGATTGAACACAACAGACCGTTGCAAAATGGCAGTGGCGCGGTATTTAATTGCAAAAAGCCTCGTTGTAGATTGCATACTTTTATGCCTGATCAGAAAGAGGAATTTTCCTCTGAACAAACGAAAAATCATTATCAGATCCGTAACCCCCTCCATTGTGATTCACCAAACATTATTTACCTTATCACTTGTAAGCGATGTCGGAAACAGTATGTTGGTCAAAGTCAAAATCCTTTCCGAGAACGTGCTACTAGACACAAACAGGATATAAAACATAATGCTGATGCCCCAGTAGCACAACATTTTAACCTTCCTGGCCATTCTTTGGACGATTTCGAAATCCATCCTATTGAACAACCACCAATTAAAGACACATTAGAAGAAACGGATGAATTTAGAAAAAAACGTGAAGCTTTTTGGATCAATACGCTTCAAACCCTCTGGCCATTTGGTATGAACATATCAGAGGGCGAATGCGAAAGGAGGTCCATCATTCCTTTCACTTTAACGTACAACAGAATGAATATGTTCTAGAGGAATTTTGAACCTCAAACACACATAGGCGAGTGCCAGAGTTCATATATGCCCCAAAACAAAACAGGTTCTAATTTCAATCATGTGTATGTATTTCCTAAATAAAATTATTGTATTTTTTTATTTTATTGATTATTTTTAAATTTTTTATTAATTTTTATTTATTTATTTATTTATTTATTTATTTATTTATTTATTTATTTGGTTGATTCATTTATTTAAATTATTTTTTATTTTTTTTTTTTTATTTTTAATTTTTCATACCTTTCACACAATGTAGAGGTTCAGAAGGTAAAACACACAATTTCTACGTGGTGTAAAATATTTTCCGTCATAAACCTCCGTCGGGGGATATTCATTCCAACTGATAACATTCGTGAGGCATCATGATCTTTGGCGTTATTTTTTCATTTATTTCTTTAGTCTCAATATATTTTATCAAACCATTTTTTCATATTATTTTCACATACTTCTGAAGCCAGTAAAGCAAACCGATCCCGATTGGTTTTACTTAAATCAAAGCCAACCAATAGGGCTTCATGGGGTCAGTAAAGCAAACCACTCACTGACTGATTAAAATTCAATGGAAGCCAATCAATAGGGCTTCATCTAATTTGTTTGGACGACACAAACTGAGTTGTGAAAAACAAACTTGGGACATCTCAGATTGAAAAGAATTAATTAGATGAGTGACATTTGACAGCTTGTTAAAGAGTTTAATTATGTACTGAGCTGTGAAAAACACCCCCAGCCCAGATATGGATATATACCATGCATGCCCTCCCAAAGTTGGAATCATTTTCCTCAAAGTCTCTTTGAAAAAGCCAAACCAAGCGAAACGCGTCGATACAGACGGATTATTTTCTACCTTTGCTGAAGACTGCAACCAATCCAGGTATCTTCTTTAATAGGTAATATTTAATTTTCCAATTTTATTTATTTCATCACTTTTATATTTTATTTATACTTAATTCAGCTACTTTCTTTAACAATGGCAAGAAAAGGGCAGAGGCATCAGAGGCAGAGAGTTGCCCAGTCGTCGTTTATTGACAGTCGTACTGATCGGACGTGTCTGTGAAAGCTCCTGACTGAACACATCTCACAGCTTGGATATTAACAAAGCCTATTGTTCTCTGTACCACTTCTGTGCACTCTAGTGTAATTTTGTAAGTGTTTATCTTTAACTCTATCTATTTTCTGTCTGCTTTTCTTTTGTTAAAACTAAAAACGAATATTTAAGTCAATACAATTTAAGTCAACACAATTAAATTAAAATCTTTAATAACTTAAAAAATAAAATTTAGAATTTTAGAATTATTTACAAATAAAAATAATGGATAAACAAAGTCAAGCTCAGTTAAACAGTTCTGCCTTTAATTCTGGTAGTCTGAGTAACAGTGGAAATTCCACTAATACTGATATGACATCGATGATGTCGATGATGTCTGGCTTCCAGAAAGAAATAGCCAGATTAAATGACACCATAGAGGGTTTGCGGTCAGAGCTTCAAGCCCAGAAGCTGCAGGCAGATAAAGAAAAGGCTGAATTGAGAAGGGAATTGGAAAAGGCAATTCTGAAAGCCAAACCAGGTAAGGAGGACCATGCTCCTCCTGTTCCCGAGTTACCATGTATTGACGCTGCTACAGAAATGAGAAGACCTGCGTCAGCCGGCTCCGCCGGCTCACTGCCGGGGATATCTGAAATAGATTCAGATCTAATTACCCCCAGCCAGGATAACTGGCTGCGTTCCATAGTAGAAGAAGCTACCAACACGGTCGCAGTTTCCCCGGCCATGGCGGTTGAAATTCAATTGGATAAAAATTCAACTAAAGTCCCCAAATCGCAGCGACAGAAAAAATCACCAAACCAAAATCGATCGAAAAGGAAACTCTCAAATGAGTTCCGTGAAAATGATGAAACCGTGGACGTCGAAGACGAAAATGGTTTCTGTATGACTATTGATCGGCATGTCAAGAAGACAAAAATCATCAAGAAAAATTCACAGAGCACCGCTACTGAAAAGGACTCGGTGGTCACACCAAGAAATGGGGACTCTGTTAACGCAACAGAGTCTACATCACCGGAAATAGTGAATGCGACAGCTAGCCCAACCAATAGAGCGACGTACGCCGATAAAGTAAAAGCCAAAACGCCCCCTAAGGTGACCAATAAAACCAACAAAACACAGGGCCACCCGCAACCAAACCCCTGTGTCGTAATCACACGCGTCCACCCCAAAACGGAAAAAAAACTCGATTGATAAAGCCCTTCCAGGATGCTCGTGGGAGAGACTAATCTCCAAAGCCACGGGTAACCATACTTGGAAAATAAAAGTAAAATGCCCTAATAGAGCAACGAAATTAAATCTGATAAGCAAAGGGGTAATTATTAATGGCAAAAAAATACGAAACTGAGGAATATCGTGTTCTTCCGCAACCCGTTCAGTGTCACAAGTGTCAGAAATTTGGGCACTTGTCACACAAATGCAACGGGGAGCAACGATGTATGAAATGCGGTGACAAACACATCGCGAAGGCATGTAGTGCTAAAACTCTGAAATGCCCGAATTGCGGTGGTCAACACCCCAGCAACTACCGGGGTTGTAGCCACTTCAAAAAAGTTAAAACAAACATCCAGCTTAAAGCTCTAAATGTAAGTAATGTCGAGAACTCATCTTCCCCTTATTCCACGTGTACTCTAATGGCTGGCTCTATTTTCAGCATAATGAAGAAACACTTGGACACTAGTCTTTCGGACGTTTGCAAAGAGATTAGTAAAACAGCTTCTAAGTTATATAATACTCAAATATCTCACACGCTATTAGAAGCGGCCGTCAACAGAATATAATTATGTAACAATATTACAAATAGTAATTAAACTTAAATAAACTTAGTACAGTTATTCCTAAACCATTCATGGATACACTAAAAATAGTCCAGTGGAACGCTCGAAGCGTTAATCAGAAAAATTTGCAAATGTCACATTATTTAAAAAATACGGACGTAATTGGAATTAGCGAAACCTGGCTTAAACCAAACAAACAATTCTGGTTAAGTGGTTTTGATATTATTAGAAGAGATCGCCCCGCCCAAAAAGGCGGCGGTGTCGCTCTGCTAATAAGGCAGGAGATTAAATACAAATCAATACCATGCGACCACCTCAATGCTGAAGTGATTGCAGCTGAAATTGAACTTGACCACAAACACGTGGCCATCATATCATATTATAACAAGCCGCAAGCAACAGTAGACAGTAAAGTATTTGAATTTTTTACCAACAAGTACAAGCACTGCATATTCTTGGGGGATTTCAATTCCAAACACCAGGTATTCGGCTGTCATAAGACTGAGCCTAATGGTGACGCCCTTTTCCACATCATTGAAGAACTCGATCTATTTGTGGTAAATAACGATCAAGACGTAACATACATAAGCAACAACCCACTCCATCAATCAGATATCCTAGACTTGATTATCACCAGCAAATCACTAACCAGCCAAATGCAAGACATATCTGTAGGAGATGATGATCTAGGCAGTGATCACCTGCCGGTTCACGCCACTCTGAAATGTAATACTGGTCCCGCAAGGTATCCTCCCGTGAATAGGAGGAACCTATCAAAAATTGACTGGAACCTCTTCAGAAACATCATCGAAGTAAAAATAAAGGCAAATGAACTAGAAAAAGCCTGCACCCACCTTAACGAGGTTATCAACAGTACACTAGACGAAATCTGTCCCAAGCAAACAGTAAAGACGCGGATAAACAGAATAACCCAAACAACTCTTCAAATAATCAAACAAAAAAGAAAAGCCTTCCGGGCTTACCAATCAGAGAATGATCAAATGAAAAGAGCAGAACTTAAAACCGCGTATAATCGCCTTCATGGGGAAGTAAAAAAGGCCATAGCTAACGACAATCGCGTGAGATGGGAAAAAGCAACCGAAAACCTAAATGGGCTGAGAGAACCTAAGAGGTTCTGGGATACATTTAAAACTCTTACTGGCCAAAAGAGCAAAATTGCCAATAATAATGCGCTAAAGACTAGCGACGGATCTATGGCCATAGACGACAAGGCAAAGGCCAGTGCTTTTGCCGAACTTCTAAAGAAGGCACATCGTCCACAAGAAGGGAACAGATATGACAACGATTTTAAGGTACGAGTAAATAAATTTGTCCAAGATAACAACTCAATCTTCAATGAACCGAACTTCGACCAAAGGCATGAAGACGGGGACGACCATGAATTAACCGAACCAATAAGCGTAGAAGAGGTCATGGGTATAATCAGAAAATGCAGGTCATCTTCGTCCCCAGGAGAAGACGAAGTCTCTTACAAAATAATGAAACAGTGCCCCAACATCTTCTACTGCAGACTTACCAAACTCTTTAACTGCTGTCTCTCCTGTGGGTACTTCCCAAAATGCTGGAAAGTGGCCACGGGAGTCATGATACCTAAACCCGACAAAGACCTTACCAACCCTTCCAACTACCGCCCAATCAGCTTGCTTAGCTGTGTTGGGAAAATATTTGAGCGGATTCTCACTACGAGACTTCGCAGCTATCTCGAATCAATCAACTTTTTCAACAAATGGCAAAGAGCGTATAGGAGTCAGAAAGAGGGAATCGAACACGTATATAGACTGGTCGATTATACGAAAACAGCATTTAGTTAAAACGAAATCGGAACCGCGCTTTTCTTGGATGTAGAAAAAGCGTTCGACTCGGTATGGCACAATGGCGTGAGATATAAACTAGCGAAAATGGGATTACCCACTATAATTCTAAGGATCATATCATCATTTCTAACTGACCGAAAAATCAAGGTGAAGGTTAATCGCGAGGTGTCAGAGGTAGTAATACTCGAAGCGGGAACACCACAAGGGTCGGTTCTAAGTCCGCTTCTTTTCATAATATATGTGAATGATATAGAAAAAGTAGGGAAAAACTTTGTTGAACTATCGCAGTTCTCAGACGACAAAGGCATTTGGACAGCTAGCAAGTCCAGAAACATAATTAAAAATCGTCTACAGGATACCATTCGCGATCTTGAGAGCTGGTGTGCCCTGTGGCGCATCAAACTCAATGCAACCAAAACTCAAAAAGTTACGTTCTTCAAAAAGCAAAGGAAAAAACCAGTCCCGAGTATCGATCTCCAGTTATACGATCACAAACTAGAAGCAAACAAAGAAGCCAAATTTTTGGGATTTATCCTAGATAGCAATCTCAGTCTAAACAGTCACGTAAACTCCATTACGGTTAGAGCTACTAAACGTATCAATTTTCTGAAGATGATCAGGGGTAGAAATTGGGGAGCAAACAAAGATGTGCTTCTCAAGCTCTACAAAACATTTATACGTCCGGTACTAGAATACGGTGCCATAATAACAAGCGACCTAAGCAAAACCAACATTCAGAAGCTACAGAGGGTTCAAAATTATGCCCTGCGAGTGGCACTATGCAAACCCAAATGGACACCGATAAAGGAACTTCACGAGCTAGCAAAAATAGAAACTATTGATACGCGATTAAAAGACCTACAAAACAAAACCCTCAACAGACACCAAGATAGTGAATTAATGGTTGAGCTGAACGAACACCGATCCCTTAACAGAAAAACAAAATAAGTTTCCAGAAAAAAAAAAAAATAAAAAATAAAACAAAAAAAAAAATAAAATAAAAATTATACAATATAACTAAATCGCGTGGAGTCAGTGAGGATTGCCTCGCTACTCATTGGGAACTTTAGGATAGAGTCTGTGAGGACTGCCTCGCAACTCTGCTGAAGCGCGATTGAAACGCGTTTAATAAGATCTATATAACAAAACCCTCCACACTCTCCAGGACAGTGAATCAATGGTGAAGCTGAACGAACACCGAACCCTAAACAGAAAAACACAATAATCCACAGTAAATTAAAAGTACTCAATAGCATGGAGTCAGTGAGGATTTCCTCGCTACTCATTGAGATCTTTAGGATTGAGTCTGTGAGGATTGCCTCGCAACTCTGCGTGTGGGGAGTGGGCTCCGAAGAAACACACCCCTTACCCCATCAATAGCAACAATCACACAGCATGCACAATATACAATAGCGGATACCTATCTTTCTCTCTACCTATAACTTTTCTAACTGAACATTCTCAAATTTTCTTGCAACACTCTAATCAAGAAGACGCATGGAAATGGTAGACAAAGCGTAGGAGGAATTGGTGCAACCTACCTTTCTGCAACATATACAAGAAACCACCAAACGATAGGCAAGGATTGAAACAAGCTTGTCTGGCTGGGAACGAGTGTACATTTGATATAAATAAACATTTGAATAAAGATTTAACAGCCCTTTTAAGGGCTTGAGGGTGTGTGTCAGTGAGATTTTTTTTTTTTTTTTTTTTTTTTTTTTTGGGGGGGGGGGGGGTGTGGAGGAGGTCATTTGGAATTCCCGAAGGATAACCAGATACCTCAAAATCACATACGGCATCCTATCTCCCAGAAGGCTTGATGGATGACTCCCGGTTTTTTAAAACTATACTGTTGGAGCTTTCTCCACTTCTTTTTTGTAACCGCTATGGTCATATACCGGGGCCGCTACCAAACCGGCGTTGCTGTTTGGTTTTCTTTTCTCTTCTTCCCTTTAACTTGCCATCGCTCAACTTTACATTCTGGGGCTCGCCACCATGGTAGGACTCAAACCTCTACCATCGCCGAACTGGAACCGAATAGAACTCGCCCTCTAATAGTTTTAAAGGCGTTGAGGGATTGAGTATTGACCATCTAACACTACAACGTAAACTGCCGGGTATTCTAACCGCGTGCATAACCCCTTCAGACTCCATTTTGGGCAATAGGAAAGCTAGGCCTGTGTGATCCAAGGGAAAAATAAGGTTAACCGGGTCGCAAGGGATTTGTAAATCCCACATCGTCCCTGCGCGCCTTCGGCGCGCTAAAACCTTTCATTCATTTCATCAAAGTTGGAATCATTTTCCTCAAAGTCTCTTTGAAAAAGCCAAACCAAGCGAAACGCGTCGATACAGACGGATTATTTTCTACCTTTGCTGAAGACTGCAACCAATCCAGGTATCTTCTTTAATAGGTAATATTTAATTTTCCAATTTTATTTATTTCATCACTTTTATATTTTATTTATACTTAATTCAGCTACTTTCTTTAACAATGGCAAGAAAAGGGCAGAGGCATCAGAGGCAGAGAGTTGCCCAGGCCGGAACTGGCCAGGAACTATCGTTCCAGGCTTATTCTAGGCTGGTCAAGGCCTTGTTTCAGGTGCTTCAATGTTTGCACCACATTGGGCTATTAGAGCACCATTTGGCAAATCGGGATTTTCCGAAACAGCTGGAGAAGAAAGTAGATGAGTTAGGTGGCTTTCTAAAGCCAGCTCTTCCCACCCCACACATTTTTTCTGTTTTTCGACAGATTAGTGTGGGATGGGCCAATCAAACGTTAAATGCTTTAGTTGAGCATTATAAGATAAATTTAAACCAGTTGAAGTCTAAGATAACTTTGGCTATGCGACCACCTCCTGGACTCGAAAAAATAGACTTCAACAGCGCTTCGGCGCGTGCCTTGATCTGGGCTAAAAAGAACTTTAAAAATAAGTTGACAGATAAGACGATTTCAGCTTATGAGTCTTACATTTCGGAACTTCGCCCAGCGTCTGGAGTAAGGAACAATACGGGAGGGAGCAAGCAAACTCCGGCCCGTATTGTCCCTCTACCCCAACGCGAAAAGCAAAATAAGAAAAGATCAAGGCAAAGCACTCTTCTCCCTCTTCTTTTCCTTCCACTTCTTCTTTCTCTCAGAGTAAGCGCCTCAATTTGCAAACATCTCCGGTCCATATTGTGACTGAAGATGCTCGCAAATTGAGTAACGCTGTCTCGCCTCGTCTTGCTCCTCTACCTCCTACTCCTCCTCAGCCTTTCTTCTCTGGTTATCCTAGTGCTCTCACTAGAACTCCTCCTCCTCCTTCTGTTTCTTCTTCTGCTTCTGTTTCCTCTCCTACTTCTGTTTCTTCTCCCCCTTCTCCTGCCTCTAGTGTGGTTCAACCAGGTATATCGTACTCAGAGAAAGTCAAATCACCGAGCCGCAACTCGGGCCGCTCATTTGATTCTAAATTCTCCCAGTTTCGGCATAAAAGCGGAGTTAATTTTGACAAAAGGAATTGGCGCCTCCCCGATGTTTGTAAAAACATCCTTATGATTGGAAGTTCAAATTTAGGACGCATTGATCGAAATCCCCATCCGGACATCCAGGTGGAGTGTTACCCCGGCGCCAAATTCAATCATCTGCGCTCTATGTTTAAAGGGCACAGGGGCCAGTCCAGTCCCCAAAAAATATTATTAAATATTGGCGTGAATTCTCGAAACGATAATTCTGATCTCGTAGTTAAGCAGTTGCGGATTATGCTTAGCGATATCAGGGTCAAGTTTAGATCAGCAGAAATTTATTTCGCTGAACTAAACTTTTCGCAAAAACTCCCTCAGGCTGTGAGGAGAACCCTGAGCATCATCAACGAAACCATTCGGAAAGCGAAGGACGTTAACGTGATAACAAATATTGATGACGCGAAGTTTGATGTTGCTCAGGATTTAATCCATTGGACCACGAGAACCGCCAATATTATGTACGATCACTGGTTGAACCACCTAAATTTAAACTAAGTAAAGGCAAAGGTAACAGCCGCCTAACAGATGTGGGATTAGGAACTAATGTGGTTAACCTGTCTGGCACCAATGACCTAACAACCCAAGAGAAATCTCTTTTAGATCGCGGTTTAACTTTTGTACCAGCACCAAAGCCTAAAACTGATAACCAAAGAAATTTACCATCATACAACTGTAATTTTCTTAGGCAAATGAAATTAGCAGACCGCTTTAGAAACGCCAGCGGTCGGAAACTTCCTTTTACAGAATCATCTGGTTGGTCACCTCCAGATAGTGAAGTAGATCCCGAAATTATTGAAGCTAGCAAACGAATCATCAAAAAGGTGTTCAGCATGAACATTCTCTCCGATAAAGACAATTTAACAGCTGGTGAACGGAGAGCCCTCACGAAACTTCGAAAAAATAAGAAATTAGTAATTAAACCAGCCGACAAAGGTGGGTCGGTAGTTGTTCTATCTCGGGATAATTATATAAAGGAAGCCATGAGACAACTCAGCAATACTAAACATTATAAGAAAATAGATTCACTTATTTGGCCTAGTAATATCGAAAAATTCAATAAGATCTTAAAATTTCTCCTCGACGAAGGTCACATTACCAAAAAACAATTGAAATATTTAACAGCTAAGCTCAGTGCTCAAACAAGACAATTTTATATCCTACCAAAGATCCACAAGGACCGTTCTTCATGGACGCATGACTTAACTCCACCCGGGAGGCCAATTGTATCAGATTGTAATTCGGAATCGTATGCGATCTCGGAATTAATTGATTATCATCTGAAACCTATAGCAAATAGACATCCGAGCTATCTAAAAAATACACAGGATTTCCTGTCAAAAATTTCGAAATTGAAAATATCGAAAAAAATTTTTTCCATAGTGACGGAAAGTACGAATTGTTCAGTAGTATGTTAAATAAGATTGAAAGTGGCTCACAGAGAGAGGATTTACATTCTTTTAAGAGACGCGGGCTTATTTGATCGGGGCCAGACGCCTTGGACACTTTTATAGACTTCATTGCGGCATATACGTCACTGCAGTGTAGAATAATGTTATCAATAACACTTGAGACATGGGGTGGTGCATCCGGTAGGGAGGCATTTGAGTCGTCAACTGTCGAGATAGAACAGAAGTATTCATTGAAGACTTCAGCTTTCTCAGAACTTGAGGAGTATATTTTGTCTGAGTGGACCAGGGTGGGAATGCCTGTTGCGTGACTGCTATCGAGTAGTGTTTTTAGAGTCTTCCACCACTGAGATGCTGGGGTGTCTTTGCTCATCAATGTGGACTGAACTTTTGAGAATTGTAAGTATTTGGCCTTCCTAACAGCCGAAACAACTTCATTACGTTTAAGTTTGTATTTGACCCAGGCATGTGGGAAATTCGTACGTTTAGCAATGCGGTAAAGACGTTTACGTTGTCTTATTAGTAGTCTTATTTCATTGTGCATCCATTTTGGTTGGTTTATTCTCGAAGTAATGATTTTGTTGGGTATATATCTGGATGCAGTATCAAGTATTTTAGCGGTGAGACTGGAAACTATAGTATCGAGACATTGAGTATCAAAGATGGAATCCCAGTCGGTGTTGGAGAAAGCCTCGTTTAATGCCTCGTAATTACCTTGAGGATAAAGCCATATCCTCCTTTTGAAAGCTGGCGAGATTGGTTTCAGGAATTCGACATCCATTGAAATTGGACAATGATAGCGGATCATGTCTGGGATAACTGGTTCAAGAACGTCGCATGCTTTCACGTGTACTGTGTCACTGACAGCAAAGAGATCAAGCAATGTTGCCGATGTCTCAGTAAAACAAGTTGGTTCCCTCACAAGCTGTCCAAGATTAAAATAATTAGTTATATCAGAAACGTTACCTCTTGAGGAAAACAATTGGTTATCATTAAAATCACCTGTTACAATTAAGTCACCAATTGACGTGTCTCTAGCTTTTTCAATGGATGACGATATGGCACCCCATGTATCTGGGGGACTATTTGGTGGACGATAGAATACTCCTAATAATAATGACCTACCCATTTTCGTAAATATCTCAGCCCAAAGGCATTCCGTATTTGATGTGTCGAGATCAGGCCTTTGTCTAAACGAGATGCCTTCTTTAATATAAATGGCAACACCACCTCCCCTTGACGAGCGGTCGAATCTCAACGGTTCATGGAACCCATCTAGTATGATATCGGATGTGGAATCGTTTGGATCCAGCCATGTCTCACTCAGGGCAATAATATCACTGGAAGCGAATTCATACTGAATAATATCTAGTTTCGGTTTGAGGCTTTGGATGTTGAGATGAACAATTGTTAGAGTGTTTTGATTATGAAATGGGCTGTGAGAGTTAGGACCAGGGTTGGTTTCAATGTCCCCAGATAGTAACAAGCCTATGGCCAAATAGCAGAACAAACAATATAGGACGAATGTGGTCAATACTTTCAAACTAGACGTAGACTTTGAAATACTGGCCGGTCTATAACAATGCTGAAATGTGTGGGGGGAATTAAAAAAGTAGGGGGTGGTTTCATTGGATTGCCCCCAAAAATGACAGATCATGAAGGTGAAGCCTTTAAGTAGCCCAACACCACTGAGACGCATGAGGAGGTAGATTAACCCACAAATGGAGCTGTTTTTTGGCAGACATTGTTTTAATTTACTAGCAAAGACTAGTAAATTGAAATTCCCTACTTGAGCTCGGAATGCTTCGAGTGAGCACATTATATATAGAATTAGTTTTGAAATCAGGTTATGTTTAAGCCGCTAATTTGTATTCAAAAGCAAAAGGTATTCAATCTGGCTTGGCAAGAGGAAATGACGTACAGGGTAAGATAGGATAAATAGACTGACAAATGAACGATGTGTAAGACACAAAGAGTAAGGAAGTATAACTATATACAAAATATGTGTAAAATGTTTATATATATATATGTTATGGGTGAAGTCAGCTTGTGGGGGCCAAGAATTACTACTGCATCTGGGTGATGTGGATGTTCCATACACTGGTCCGTCGATGTGTCAGATGGGTTTCCGTTAGCTGAAAAAAGGAGGGGGTCCAGGTTGCTATATGCTCCCATAACAAAATAGAGCATGGAGGTGGGGGCATATTTTTTATAGGTTGAAACGTTCACGAGTTTCATGTTGTTTGATAACTTTGTGGTGTGTTACAAGAAAAGGCCATATGGTAGCAGTTGCTTCAACGGTAAGTAGGTGCTGGTTTCGGAAATATTTAATGAAGAACTAGGAGCGTTTTCCTTCGCCTCGACTCATATACCATGACACCCAACAGCAACGAGCTCACTGGTTAAATATTTCCAAGACCAGCAAGTAGGTGCTGGTTCTGGAAACACTCAACGAAGAACTAGGAGCGTTTTCCTTCGCATCGACTCATGTACCATGACACCCCACAGCAACGAACTCACCGATCTCGTTACTATGAGGGGCCATGGGACATGTCACAAGTAAGAATAATATGTCGTGATATTTGGTGGAGGGGAAAATGATTCACTGGGTGTAAGTTTTCTAGAAGTATTACCTGTGCATATTGATGATGTTTCCACCATTAATTTCGACTATAGTAGAGGGCTATTTAAGATGATTGGCTGATGCTCAGGATTCATCAATAACTGGGTGCCTTTGCCGGCAGAGCAGACATATTTGGTGAGGATAGACGAACCCTTCTTGCCACGAAACAGTCGAAAATTGGAAAGAAGGGATGCTATTACATTCAAGTTATGATGGCACCGGGGCGGGGGGGGGGGGGGGGGGATTTCACCCCTGAATAAGTCCGATCTTACAACTGGTATGCTTGTAGTTTGAGTGATATATATCTAGACAAATATTTGCAAGAGGGAATCAAGGGCGTCCCACCTATAGCTGATAAATCTAGAGCAAGAGTATATGGGGTAAAGACCTCTACATTAGACATGACCTCTACGTTAGACAAGCCCTCACAGACTATGCATCTCCGATTCGAAGTAGAGTTCAATAATTTCAATTTGTTTTACCTGACTAGTAAAAAATGACCTAATACGGACAATACTGGGACTCAGACTGGTGTACAAGCAGTTGATTTTGAATATTCTATGGGTGATGATTCGCGCCTAGGCCTGTGGAACTAGAAATAGAGAATCTACTAGGGGTTTTGAAGACACTGTAACGTGATTAAATTACAAGTACATTGACAGTGGGTCTTTCGGCAATAGTGACGAACGGGAGTGTCGTTGAGACTAAGCCGGTTTTTCTAGTCAAGTGTCGTCTGTCTGTGAAAGCTGACGTCACTTGGCCGGGAAAACAGCCTTAGGCCATAAATGTAAAAATTGATGTAACATCTGGTAAATTCACAATGTAAAAATTGATGTAACATCTGGTAAATTCACACAGTTATAACGGGCTTATAGGAGTCGGGGCAATACAAGGGATACTGTTACTCAGGCGAGATTATCTCTAGTTGATTTTAAATACACTCAGAAGTAATTGACGATCCAAGTGCCGCTTGGACACTGACATTGGCTCTTTCCTCAATAGTGACGAACGAGAGTGTCATTGAGACTAAGCCGGTTTTTCCAGTCAAGTGTCGTCTGTCTGGGAAAGCAGACGGCACTTGGCTGGGAAAACGGCCTTAGGCCATAAATGTAAAGATTGATGTAACATCTGGTAAATTCACACGGGTTAAAGGGCTCATATGAGTCGGGGCAATACAAGGGATACTGCTATTCAGGAGAGATTATTTCTAGTTGGTTTTAAACACACTCAGAAGTAATTGCCGATTCAAGTGCAGCAGGGACACTGACATTGGCTTTTCCTCAATAGTAACGAACGAGACTGTCGTTGAGACTAAGTCGTTTTTTCCAGTCAGGTGTCGTCTGTCTGGAAAAGCAGACGGCACTTGGCCGGGAAAACAGCCTTAGGCTATAAATGTAAAGATTGATGTAACATCTGGTAAATTCACACGGTTATAACGGGCTTCTAGGAGTCGGGGCAATACAAGGGATACTGTTACTCAGGCGAGATTATCTCTAATTGGTTTTAAATACACTCAGAAGTAATTGTCGATTCAAGTGCAGCAGGGACACTGACATTGGCATTAACAAAAATAGTAAAAAACGAGTGTGTCGCTGGGGCTTCTAGTCAAGTATCGTCTGTCTGGGAAGGCAGACGACACTTGACCAGAAACGCCCGCATAGGCTATAATTCTCAAGATCGATATAACGTGCAGTAGATTCACGTGTTTCTCGGGCTCATAAGAGTTAGAGTAATACAAACAATACAGTTATTCAGACTTCAGTATCTGCTGATAATATGGATACTTTCGAAAGTGATTAAGTGCATAAGTCGATTTTTCATCTCCTCCCCCAATACACAGCCTATGTCCCCCCACCAGAACAAGTGCATTGCGCTCACTCCAACCTGGGGTCCCAAGCTGTGTTCCGGAAACAACTGAAAATGTTTAGTTGAACAAGAATTATTTCACAAGCGTCGTTTGCTACTAGCGCCCGGCAAAGGATAATTGATAATTTAAAGGTGAGTTTTTCCAATTTTTACTGGGGACTCCAATAAAAGTGATTAAGTGCATGAGTCGATTTTTCATCTCCTCCCCCAATACACAACCTATGTCCCCCCCATCTGAACGAGCGCATTGCGCTCACTCCAACTGGGGGTCACAAGCTGTATTCCGGAAACAACTGAAAATGTTTAGTTGTACAAGAATTCTTTCACAAGCGTTGTTTGCTACTAGCGCCTGACAAAGGGTAAATGATAATTTAAAGGTGAGTTTTTCCAATTTCTACTGGGGACTCCAATAAGATTACGAAATAAGATACCACTTGTATTTCATAAAATCAAAGAGCGGGATCCTTTCCGGAAGAAATGTTAATTAACCCCTACTATGGCCTTGTCGGAGAAATATTCGAGATGTTAGTTTGAAAATTGAGAAAATACCATTAAAATTAATATCTATTAATATCCACCTGGATGCTGTGTTAGGCAAAGTGTTGATTGAACCCAACGATGGCCACACTTGTTATGGCTTCATCGGAGAATATTCAAATTATGAGTTCATGGCCCAGAGTAACTTTTTATTGCCTTAACTGGTAGAGCGCTGGAAGCCTTATTTTGGGCCCCACCGAAAGTGACAGGCAATATCCGCCTGCAGCCACACTCCGCCCGAGGAAGCCCCCATTGTCCCTGATATGGATCAGATTTTTTATACAATACTTTGCTCTCTGACATTCAATCGGATAGTGCCTATAAGGCACTATCCAATTAAATGTAGTAGAGCAGCGCATGATGAGCTCTGATTTGTTGTCAGAAAAAAACTCAGCACTCCATCAGTTAATGAACCACACAAATATGGACACCATCAGAATGGGCTCAACAGCAAACTGTAATCGAGTTGTGATTCAATAATTGTGATTCGATAAAAAAAAGGTTCAATGAGATATCTGGAAAATATTCTAAAGGTAATTTCATCACACATTGGCTTCAATGTGCTCTAGTTTGAGCATTGTAGTAACACGCTCAACTGATCCAGTTTTGAGTTTGACAAAAATCACCCCGTCGAAGGTCCATGTATCAAGGATTTTCTTTTGTGCCTTCATAGTCCTTGCCCTTCTTGCGATTAGGGCCCGGATATTCGTAAGATCCTCATTCAGATACACGGAAGAAAAATTGGTGGACTGCGGAATATTTTTCTTCAGTTTCCTCAGGGCCGTTTTCGAACGATAAAGACGGTCTCTAGTTCTATAACTGTTCAAGCGAAAAATTATGGGTCTGTTCGGAGCTTTGTTTCTAGGTCCAACACGATGACTCCTAGAAATATCACTTAAAGAAATATCTACACCTATTTGCTTGGCAGTTTCAATCACGATTGCATCGGTGTTCTCATTCTCACTTTCGGGGATTCCAGAAAGTCGCAAACTAGTTCTCCTTCCATATTGTTCCAAGTCGTCCAGTTTTTCTTCTAATGTCACAATTTTGCGATCCTGTTCAGAAAGCTGTTCTTTCAAAACTTTAATTTCACCCTCGGCAGCTGAGAGACGTTTATCAATTGCGCCTGTGAAAATCGATTGCAATAAACCCTGCACCGTTTTGTCTCTTAATAGCTCAATGAAATCATCCTTCATGAACGAGATAAAGGGACCCCTGCCGCCTGTCTGGTATGGGTTTTCGTCCCCATGATGAGCGCCCAAATGCGAATGGGGAGTGCTGCATAGGTCGATTGGTTGAGGAAGATCGTCTTCCTCATCTCTGCCATCCATGCTATCAGCAACCTTTGCTTTCTTCCTTTCAAGTGGGGAAAGAGTAGAGTCGAATGATACCTGGGATAGCTGACGACTCTGTTTATCTCTGATGTTACTACCGCACTCTGGATCTGAAGAGTCACTCATTGCAGCTTTTGTTACACTGTGTAGGATAAAGCTTTAATGTCACAATTACAGTTACAGTTACAGTTGAGTAAGAGCAATCAAGCATCAACACGAGAAAATACCAAGGCTATTATCACTCGATCAAAAGGTGTAAAACTCCGCAAACACTGTTATGAAGACACTGTTGCTGCTGAATGATGTGTTCATTCATTCAGTCGAATCACAATCACATAAGTGCAAATGACAACATATCACTTCCAATAATATTAACGAGGACAATTCAATGGCAGTACGGTAGAGTAATTCCACAGTAGAGTAATGTCACAGTAGAGTAACTTCACATTATTGCATCACAAGTCTCCATGGTGAGAGTAAACAACTCGCCGATCAGGAACCTCGAAAATAGGATATTTTAATAACTTGGCATTGATGACAGTCAAATTCCCTCCTTTATGGTTTGCCAAAATACAAAGTCTTGACCTCACCAATATCTAGAACATCTAATACTACTGCGCCATATTAATCAACATCGAAACAGCACAAAAACACATAGAAAATTCCCACATAATGCAGACAGAAAAACCTAACCTCCACTCGTCACCACCATCGCCATCTTCTCATCCGGTCATTTAGATTATAAAGTATATTTTAAACCAACTGATTCACATCAATCGTTGCACACAAAATCATTTCATCCTCAACATACATTTAAAGGTATCATCAAATCACAGCTCATTCGTTTCCACCGCAATTCAAGTGATAAGGTAAATTTCAATGAGGCTTGTTCTACTCTATTTGGCGCCCTCAGATCGAGAGGGTACTCGCTGCGCCTTTTGCGTAGCCTGAAATCCCAAACCCTGAAAAAGCTCGAAAGTCCAGCTGAAACTACCGATTTCGAACCACTGAAGATTGAACACAACAGACCGTTGCAAAATGGTAGTGGCGCGGTATTTAATTGCAAAAGCCTCGTTGTAGATTGCATACTTTTATGCCTGATCAGAAAGAGGAATTTTCCTCTGAACAAACGAAAAATCATTATCAGATCCGTAACCCCCTCCATTGTGATTCACCAAACATTATTTACCTTATCACTTGTAAGCGATGTCGGAAACAGTATGTTGGTCAAAGTCAAAATCCTTTCCGAGAACGTGCTACTAGACACAAACAGGATATAAAACATAATGCTGATGCCCCAGTAGCACAACATTTTAACCTTCCTGGCCATTCTTTGGACGATTTCGAAATCCATCCTATTGAACAACCACCAATTAAAGACACATTAGAAGAAACGGATGAATTTAGAAAAAAACGTGAAGCTTTTTGGATCAATACGCTTCAAACCCTCTGGCCATTTGGTATGAACATATCAGAGGGCGAATGCGAAAGGAGGTCCATCATTCCTTTCACTTTAACGTACAACAGAATGAATATGTTCTAGAGGAATTTTGAACCTCAAACACACATAGGCGAGTGCCAGAGTTCATATATGCCCCAAAACAAAACAGGTTCTAATTTCAATCATGTGTATGTATTTCCTAAATAAAATTATTATATTTTTTTATTTTATTGATTATTTTTAAATTTTTTATTAATTTTTATTTATTTATTTATTTATTTATTTATTTATTTATTTATTTATTTATTTATTTATTTGGTTGATTCATTTATTTAAATTATTTTTTATTTTTTTTTTTTATTTTTAATTTTTCATACCTTTCACACAATGTAGAGGTTCAGAAGGTAAAACACACAATTTCTACGTGGTGTAAAATATTTTCCGTCATAAACCTCCGTCGGGGGATATTCATTCCAACTGATAACATCCGTGAGGCATCATGATCTTTGGCGTTATTTTTTCATTTATTTCTTTAGTCTCAATATATTTTATCAAACCATTTTTTCATATTATTTTCACATACTTCTGAAGCCAGTAAAGCAAACCGATCCCGATTGGTTTTACTTAAATCAAAGCCAACCAATAGGGCTTCATGGGGTCAGTAAAGCAAACCACTCACTGACTGATTAAAATTCAATGGAAGCCAATCAATAGGGCTTCATCTAATTTGTTTGGACGACACAAACTGAGTTGTGAAAAACAAACTTGGGACATCTCAGATTGAAAAGAATTAATTAGATGAGTGACATTTGACAGCTTGTTAAAGAGTTTAATTATGTACTGAGCTGTGAAAAACACCCCCAGCCCAGATATGGATATATACCATGCATGCCCTCCCAAAGTTGGAATCATTTTCCTCAAAGTCTCTTTGAAAAAGCCAAACCAAGCGAAACGCGTCGATACAGACGGATTATTTTCTACCTTTGCTGAAGACTGCAACCAATCCAGGTATCTTCTTTAATAGGTAATATTTAATTTTCCAATTTTATTTATTTCATCACTTTTATATTTTATTTATACTTAATTCAGCTACTTTCTTTAACAATGGCAAGAAAAGGGCAGAGGCATCAGAGGCAGAGAGTTGCCCAGTCGTCGTTTATTGACAGTCGTACTGATCGGACGTGTCTGTGAAAGCTCCTGACTGAACACATCTCACAGCTTGGATATTAACAAAGCCTATTGTTCTCTGTACCACTTCTGTGCACTCTAGTGTAATTTTGTAAGTGTTTATCTTTAACTCTATCTATTTTCTGTCTGCTTTTCTTTTGTTAAAACTAAAAACGAATATTTAAGTCAATACAATTTAAGTCAACACAATTAAATTAAAATCTTTAATAACTTAAAAAATAAAATTTAGAATTTTAGAATTATTTACAAATAAAAATAATGGATAAACAAAGTCAAGCTCAGTTAAACAGTTCTGCCTTTAATTCTGGTAGTCTGAGTAACAGTGGAAATTCCACTAATACTGATATGACATCGATGATGTCGATGATGTCTGGCTTCCAGAAAGAAATAGCCAGATTAAATGACACCATAGAGGGTTTGCGGTCAGAGCTTCAAGCCCAGAAGCTGCAGGCAGATAAAGAAAAGGCTGAATTGAGAAGGGAATTGGAAAAGGCAATTCTGAAAGCCAAACCAGGTAAGGAGGACCATGCTCCGCCTGTTCCCGAGTTACCATGTATTGACGCTGCTACAGAAATGAGAAGACCTGCGTCCGCCGGCTCCGCCGGCTCACTGCCGGGGATATCTGAAATAGATTCAGATCTAATTACCCCCAGCCAGGATAACTGGCTGCGTTCCATAGTAGAAGAAGCTACCAACACGGTCGCAGTTTCCCCGGCCATGGCGGTTGAAATTCAATTGGATAAAAATTCAACTAAAGTCCCCAAATCGCAGCGACAGAAAAAATCACCAAACCAAAATCGATCGAAAAGGAAACTCTCAAATGAGTTCCGTGAAAATGATGAAACCGTGGACGTCGAAGACGAAAATGGTTTCTGTATGACTATTGATCGGCATGTCAAGAAGACAAAAATCATCAAGAAAAATTCACAGAGCACCGCTACTGAAAAGGACTCGGTGGTCACACCAAGAAATGGGGACTCTGTTAACGCAACAGAGTCTACATCACCGGAAATAGTGAATGCGACAGCTAGCCCAACCAACAGAGCGACGTACGCCGATAAAGTAAAAGCCAAAACGCCCCCTAAGGTGACCAATAAAACCGACAAAACACAGGGCCACCCGCAACCAAACCCCTGTGTCGTAATCACACGCGTCCACCCCAAAACGGAAAAAAAACTCGATTGATAAAGCCCTTCCAGGATGCTCGTGGGAGAGACTAATCTCCAAAGCCACGGGTAACCATACTTGGAAAATAAAAGTAAAATGCCCTAATAGAGCAACGAAATTAAATCTGATAAGCAAAGGGGTAATTATTAATGGCAAAAAAATACGAAACTGAGGAATATCGTGTTCTTCCGCAACCCGTTCAGTGTCACAAGTGTCAGAAATTTGGGCACTTGTCACACAAATGCAACGGGGAGCAACGATGTATGAAATGCGGTGACAAACACATCGCGAAGGCATGTAGTGCTAAAACTCTGAAATGCCCGAATTGCGGTGGTCAACACCCCAGCAACTACCGGGGTTGTAGCCACTTCAAAAAAGTTAAAACAAACATCCAGCTTAAAGCTCTAAATGTAAGTAATGTCGAGAACTCATCTTCCCCTTATTCCACGTGTACTCTAATGGCTGGCTCTATTTTCAGCATAATGAAGAAACACTTGGACACTAGTCTTTCGGACGTTTGCAAAGAGATTAGTAAAACAGCTTCTAAGTTATATAATACTCAAATATCTCACACGCTATTAGAAGCGGCCGTCAACAGAATATAATTATGTAACAATATTACAAATAGTAATTAAACTTAAATAAACTTAGTACAGTTATTCCTAAACCATTCATGGATACACTAAAAATAGTCCAGTGGAACGCTCGAAGCGTTAATCAGAAAAATTTGCAAATGTCACATTATTTAAAAAATACGGACGTAATTGGAATTAGCGAAACCTGGCTTAAACCAAACAAACAATTCTGGTTAAGTGGTTTTGATATTATTAGAAGAGATCGCCCCGCCCAAAAAGGCGGCGGTGTCGCTCTGCTAATAAGGCAGGAGATTAAATACAAATCAATACCATGCGACCACCTCAATGCTGAAGTGATTGCAGCTGAAATTGAACTTGACCACAAACACGTGGCCATCATATCATATTATAACAAGCCGCAAGCAACAGTAGACAGTAAAGTATTTGAATTTTTTACCAACAAGTACAAGCACTGCATATTCTTGGGGGATTTCAATTCCAAACACCAGATATTCGGCTGTCATAAGACTGAGCCTAATGGTGACGCCCTTTTCCACATCATTGAAGAACTCGATCTATTTGTGGTAAATAACGATCAAGACGTTACATACATAAGCAACAACCCACTCCATCAATCAGATATCCTAGACTTGATTATCACCAGCAAATCACTAACCAGCCAAATGCAAGACATATCTGTAGGAGATGATGATCTAGGCAGTGATCACCTGCCGGTTCACGCCACTCTGAAATGTAATACTGGTCCCGCAAGGTATCCTCCCGTGAATAGGAGGAACCTATCAAAAATTGACTGGAACCTCTTCAGAAACATCATCGAAGTAAAAATAAAGGCAAATGAACTAGAAAAAGCCTGCACCCACCTTAACGAGGTTATCAACAGTACACTAGACGAAATCTGTCCCAAGCAAACAGTAAAGACGCGGATAAACAGAATAACCCAAACAACTCTTCAAATAATCAAACAAAAAAGAAAAGCCTTCCGGGCTTACCAATCAGAGAATGATCAAATGAAAAGAGCAGAACTTAAAACCGCGTATAGTCGCCTTCATGGGGAAGTAAAAAAGGCCATAGCTAACGACAATCGCGTGAGATGGGAAAAAGCAACCGAAAACCTAAATGGGCTGAGAGAACCTAAGAGGTTCTGGGATACATTTAAAACTCTTACTGGCCAAAAGAGCAAAATTGCCAATAATAATGCGCTAAAGACTAGCGACGGATCTATGGCCATAGACGACAAGGCAAAGGCCAGTGCTTTTGCCGAACTTCTAAAGAAGGCACATCGTCCACAAGAAGGGAACAGATATGACAACGATTTTAAGGTACGAGTAAATAAATTTGTCCAAGATAACAACTCAATCTTCAATGAACCGAACTTCGACCAAAGGCATGAAGACGGGGACGACCATGAATTAACCGAACCAATAAGCGTAGAAGAGGTCATGGGTATAATCAGAAAATGCAGGTCATCTTCGTCCCCAGGAGAAGACGAAGTCTCTTACAAAATAATGAAACAGTGCCCCAACATCTTCTACTGCAGACTTACCAAACTCTTTAACTGCTGTCTCTCCTGTGGGTACTTCCCAAAATGCTGGAAAGTGGCCACGGGAGTCATGATACCTAAACCCGACAAAGACCTTACCAACCCTTCCAACTACCGCCCAATCAGCTTGCTTAGCTGTGTTGGGAAAATATTTGAGCGGATTCTCACTACGAGACTTCGCAGCTATCTCGAATCAATCAACTTTTTCAACAAATGGCAAAGAGCGTATAGGAGTCAGAAAGAGGGAATCGAACACGTATATAGACTGGTCGATTATATGAAAACAGCATTTATTCAAAACGAAATCGGAACCGCGCTTTTCTTGGATGTAGAAAAAGCGTTCGACTCGGTATGGCACAATGGCGTGAGATATAAACTAGCGAAAATGGGATTACCCACTATAATTCTAAGGATCATATCATCATTTCTAACTGACCGAAAAATCAAGGTGAAGGTTAATCGCGAGGTGTCAGAGGAAGTAATACTCGAAGCGGGAACACCACAAGGGTCGGTTCTAAGTCCGCTTCTTTTCATAATATATGTGAATGATATAGAAAAAGTAGGGAAAAACTTTGTTGAACTATCGCAGTTCTCAGACGACAAAGGCATTTGGACAGCTAGCAAGTCCAGAAACATAATTAAAAAACGTCTACAGGATACCATTCGCGATCTTGAGAGCTGGTGTGCCCTGTGGCGCATCAAACTCAATGCAACCAAAACTCAAAAAGTTACGTTCTTCAAAAAGCAAAGGAAAAAACCAGTCCCGAGTATCGATCTCCAGTTATACGATCACAAACTAGAAGCAAACAAAGAAGCCAAATTTTGGGGATTTATCCTAGATAGCAATCTCAGTCTAAACAGTCACGTAAACTCCATTACGGTTAGAGCTACTAAACGTATCAATTTTCTGAAGATGATCAGGGGTAGAAATTGGGGAGCAAACAAAGATGTGCTTCTCAAGCTCTACAAAACATTTATACGTCCGGTACTAGAATACGGTGCCATAATAACAAGCGACCTAAGCAAAACCAACATTCAGAAGCTACAGAGGGTTCAAAATTATGCCCTGCGAGTGGCACTATGCAAACCCAAATGGACACCGATAAAGGAACTTCACGAGCTAGCAAAAATAGAAACTATTGATACGCGATTAAAAGACCTACAAAACAAAACCCTCAACAGACTCCAAGATAGTGAATTAATGGTTGAGCTGAACGAACACCGATCCCTTAACAGAAAAACAAAATAAGTTTCCAGAAAAAAAAAAAAAAATAAAAAAAAAATAAAAAATAAAACAAAAAAAAAATAAAATAAAAATTATACAATATAACTAAATCGCGTGGAGTCAGTGAGGATTGCCTCGCTACTCATTGGGAACTTTAGGATAGAGTCTGTGAGGACTGCCTCGCAACTCTGCTGAAGCGCGATTGAAACGCGTTTAATAAGATCTATATAACAAAACCCTCCACACTCTCCAGGACAGTGAATCAATGGAGAAGCTGAACGAACACCGAACCCTGAACAGAAAAACAAAATAATCCACAGTAAATTAAAAGTACTCAATAGCATGGAGTCAGTGAGGATTTCCTCGCTACTCATTGAGATCTTTAGGATTGAGTCTGTGAGGATTGCCTCGCAACTCTGCGTGTGGGGAGTGGGCTCCGAAGAAACACACCCCTTACCCCATCAATAGCAACAATCACACAGCATGCACAATATACAATAGCGGATACCTATCTTTCTCTCTACCTATAACTTTTCTAACTGAACATTCTCAAATTTTCTTGCAACACTCTAATCAAGAAGACGCATGGAAATGGTAGACAAAGCGTAGGAGGAATTGGTGCAACCTACCTTTCTGCAACATATACAAGAAACCACCAAACGATAGGCAAGGATTGAAACAAGCTTGTCTGGCTGGGAACGAGTGTACATTTGATATAAATAAACATTTGAATAAAGATTTAACAGCCCTTTTAAGGGCTTGAGGGTGTGTGTCAGTGAGATTTTTTTTTTTTTTTTTTTTTTTTTTTTGGGGGGGGGGGGGTGTGGAGGAGGTCATTTGGAATTCCCGAAGGATAACCAGATACCTCAAAATCACATACGGCATCCTATCTCCCAGAAGGCTTGATGGATGACTCCCGGTTTTTTAAAACTATACTGTTGGAGCTTTCTCCACTTCTTTTTTGTAACCGCTATGGTCATATACCGGGGCCGCTACCAAACCGGCGTTGCTGTTTGGTTTTCTTTTCTCTTCTTCCCTTTAACTTGCCATCGCTCAACTTTACATTCTGGGGCTCGCCACCATGGTAGGACTCAAACCTCTACCATCGCCGAACTGGAACCGAATAGAACTCGCCCTCTAATAGTTTTAAAGGCGTTGAGGGATTGAGTATTGACCATCTAACACTACAACGTAAACTGCCGGGTATTCTAACCGCGTGCATAACCCCTTCAGACTCCATTTTGGGCAATAGGAAAGCTAGGCCTGTGTGATCCAAGGGAAAAATAAGGTTAACCGGGTCGCAAGGGATTTGTAAATCCCACATCGTCCCTGCGCGCCTTCGGCGCGCTAAAACCTTTCATTCATTTCATCAAAGTTGGAATCATTTTCCTCAAAGTCTCTTTGAAAAAGCCAAACCAAGCGAAACGCGTCGATACAGACGGATTATTTTCTACCTTTGCTGAAGACTGCAACCAATCCAGGTATCTTCTTTAATAGGTAATATTTAATTTTCCAATTTTATTTATTTCATCACTTTTATATTTTATTTATACTTAATTCAGCTACTTTCTTTAACAATGGCAAGAAAAGGGCAGAGGCATCAGAGGCAGAGAGTTGCCCAGTCCGGAACTGGCCAGGAACTATCGTTCCAGGCTTATTCTAGGCTGGTCAAGGCCTTGTTTCAGGTGCTTCAATGTTTGCACCACATTGGGCTATTAGAGCACCATTTGGCAAATCGGGATTTTCCGAAACAGCTGGAGAAGAAAGTAGATGAGTTAGGTGGCTTTCTAAAGCCAGCTCTTCCCACCCCACACATTTTTTCTGTTTTTCGACAGATTAGTGTGGGATGGGCCAATCAAACGTTAAATGCTTTAGTTGAGCATTATAAGATAAATTTAAACCAGTTGAAGTCTAAGATAACTTTGGCTATGCGACCACCTCCTGGACTCGAAAAAATAAACTTCAACAGCGCTTCGGCGCGTGCCTTGATCTGGGCTAAAAAGAACTTTAAAAATAAGTTGACAGATAAGACGATTTCAGCCTATGAGTCTTATATTTCGGAACTTCGCCCAGCGTCTGGAGTAAGGAACAATACGGGAGGGAGCAAGCAAACTCCGGCCCGTATTGTCCCTCTACCCCAACGCGAAAAGCAAAATAAGAAAAGTTCAAGGCAAAGCACTCTTCTCCCTCTTCTTTTCCTTCCACTTCTTCTTTCTCTCAGAGTAAGCGCCTCAATTTGCAAACATCTCCGGTCCATATTGTGACTGAAGATGCTCGCAAATTGAGTAACGCTGTCTCGCCTCGTCTTGCTCCTCTACCTCCTACTCCTCCTCAGCCTTTCTTCTCTGGTTATCCTAGTGCTCTCACTAGAACTCCTCCTCCTCCTTCTGTTTCTTCTTCTGCTTCTGTTTCCTCTCCTACTTCTGTTTCTTCTCCCCCTTCTCCTGCCTCTAGTGTGGTTCAACCAGGTATATCGTACTCAGAGAAAGTCAAATCACCGAGCCGCAACTCGGGCCGCTCATTTGATTCTAAATTCTCCCAGTTTCGGCATAAAAGCGGAGTTAATTTTGACAAAAGGAATTGGCGCCTCCCCGATGTTTGTAAAAACATCCTTATGATTGGAAGTTCAAATTTAGGACGCATTGATCGAAATCCCCATCCGGACATCCAGGTGGAGTGTTACCCCGGCGCCAAATTCAATCATCTGCGCTCTATGTTTAAAGGGCACAGGGGCCAGTCCAGTCCCCAAAAAATATTATTAAATATTGGCGTGAATTCTCGAAACGATAATTCTGATCTCGTAGTTAAGCAGTTGCGGATTATGCTTAGCGATATCAGGGTCAAGTTTAGATCAGCAGAAATTTATTTCGCTGAACTAAACTTTTCGCAAAAACTCCCTCAGGCTGTGAGGAGAACCCTGAGCATCATCAACGAAACCATTCGGAAAGCGAAGGACGTTAACGTGATAACAAATATTGATGACGCGAAGTTTGATGTTGCTCAGGATTTAATCCATTGGACCACGAGAACCGCCAATATTATGTACGATCACTGGTTGAACCACCTAAATTTAAACTAAGTAAAGGCAAAGGTAACAGCCGCCTAACAGATGTGGGATTAGGAACTAATGTGGTTAACCTGTCTGGCACCAATGATCTAACAACCCAAGAGAAATCTCTTTTAGATCGCGGTTTAACTTTTGTACCAGCACCAAAGCCTAAAACTGATAACCAAAGAAATTTACCATCATACAACTGTAATTTTCTTAGGCAAATGAAATTAGCAGACCGCTTTAGAAACGCCAGCGGTCGGAAACTTCCTTTTACAGAATCATCTGGTTGGTCACCTCCAGATAGTGAAGTAGATCCCGAAATTATTGAAGCTAGCAAACGAATCATCAAAAAGGTGTTCAGCATGAACATTCTCTCCGATAAAGACAATTTAACAGCTGGTGAACGGAGAGCCCTCACGAAACTTCGAAAAAATAAGAAATTAGTAATTAAACCAGCCGACAAAGGTGGGTCGGTAGTTGTTCTATCTCGGGATAATTATATAAAGGAAGCCATGAGACAACTCAGCAATACTAAACATTATAAGAAAATAGATTCACTTATTTGGCCTAGTAATATCGAAAAATTCAATAAGATCTTAAAATTTCTCCTCGACGAAGGTCACATTACCAAAAAACAATTGAAATATTTAACAGCTAAGCTCAGTGCTCAAACAAGACAATTTTATATCCTACCAAAGATCCACAAGGACCGTTCTTCATGGACGCATGACTTAACTCCACCCGGGAGGCCAATTGTATCAGATTGTAATTCGGAATCGTATGCGATCTCGGAATTAATTGATTATCATCTGAAACCTATAGCAAATAGACATCCGAGCTATCTAAAAAATACACAGGATTTCCTGTCAAAAATTTCGAAATTGAAAATATCGAAAAAAAATTTTTCCATAGTGACGGAAAGTACGAATTGTTCAGTAGTATGTTAAATAAGATTGAAAGTGGCTCACAGAGAGAGGATTTACATTCTTTTAAGAGACGCGGGCTTATTTGATCGGGGCCAGACGCCTTGGACACTTTTATAGACTTCATTGCGGCATATACGTCACTGCAGTGTAGAATAATGTTATCAATAACACTTGAGACATGGGGTGGTGCATCCGGTAGGGAGGCATTTGAGTCGTCAACTGTCGAGATAGAACAGAAGTATTCATTGAAGACTTCAGCTTTCTCAGAACTTGAGGAGTATATTTTGTCTGAGTGGACCAGGGTGGGAATGCCTGTTGCGTGACTGCTATCGAGTAGTGTTTTTAGAGTCTTCCACCACTGAGATGCTGGGGTGTCTTTGCTCATCAATGTGGACTGAACTTTTGAGAATTGTAAGTATTTGGCCTTCCTAACAGCCGAAACAACTTCATTACGTTTAAGTTTGTATTTGACCCAGGCATGTGGGAAATTCGTACGTTTAGCAATGCGGTAAAGACGTTTACGTTGTCTTATTAGTAGTCTTATTTCATTGTGCATCCATTTTGGTTGGTTTATTCTCGAAGTAATGATTTTGTTGGGTATATATCTGGATGCAGTATCAAGTATTTTAGCGGTGAGACTGGAAACTATAGTATCGAGACATTGAGTATCAAAGATGGAATCCCAGTCGGTGTTGGAGAAAGCCTCGTTTAATGCCTCGTAATTACCTTGAGGATAAAGCCATATCCTCCTTTTGAAAGCTGGCGAGATTGGTTTCAGGAATTCGACATCCATTGAAATTGGACAATGATAGCGGATCATGTCTGGGATAACTGGTTCAAGAACGTCGCATGCTTTCACGTGTACTGTGTCACTGACAGCAAAGAGATCAAGCAATGTTGCCGATGTCTCAGTAAAACAAGTTGGTTCCCTCACAAGCTGTCCAAGATTAAAATAATTAGTTATATCAGAAACGTTACCTCTTGAGGAAAACAATTGGTTATCATTAAAATCACCTGTTACAATTAAGTCACCAATTGACGTGTCTCTAGCTTTTTCAATGGATGACGATATGGCACCCCATGTATCTGGGGGACTATTTGGTGGACGATAGAATACTCCTAATAATAATGACCTACCCATTTTCGTAAATATCTCAGCCCAAAGGCATTCCGTATTTGATGTGTCGAGATCAGGCCTTTGTCTAAACGAGATGCCTTCTTTAATATAAATGGCAACACCACCTCCCCTTGACGAGCGGTCGAATCTCAACGGTTCATGGAACCCATCTAGTATGATATCGGATGTGGAATCGTTTGGATCCAGCCATGTCTCACTCAGGGCAATAATATCACTGGAAGCGAATTCATACTGAATAATATCTAGTTTCGGTTTGAGGCTTTGGATGTTGAGATGAACAATTGTTAGAGTGTTTTGATTATGAAATGGGCTGTGAGAGTTAGGACCAGGGTTGGTTTCAATGTCCCCAGATAGTAACAAGCCTATGGCCAAATAGCAGAACAAACAATATAGGACGAATGTGGTCAATACTTTCAAACTAGACGTAGACTTTGAAATACTGGCCGGTCTATAACAATGCTGAAATGTGTGGGGGGAATTAAAAAAGTAGGGGGTGGTTTCATTGGATTGCCCCCAAAAATGACAGATCATGAAGGTGAAGCCTTTAAGTAGCCCAACACCACTAAGACGCATGAGGAGGTAGATTAACCCACAAATGGAGCTGTTTTTTGGCAGACATTGTTTTAATTTACTAGCAAAGACTAGTAAATTGAAATTCCCTACTTGAGCTCGGAATGCTTCGAGTGAGCACATTATATATAGAATTAGTTTTGAAATCAGGTTATGTTTAAGCCGCTAATTTGTATTCAAAAGCAAAAGGTATTCAATCTGGCTTGGCAAGAGGAAATGACGTACAGGGTAAGATAGGATAAATAGACTGACAAATGAACGATGTGTAAGACACAAAGAGTAAGGAAGTATAACTATATACAAAATATGTGTAAAATGTTTATATATATATATGTTATGGGTGAAGTCAGCTTGTGGGGGCCAAGAATTACTACTGCATTTGGGTGATGTGGATGTTCCATACACTGGTCCGTCGATGTGTCAGATGGGTTTCCGTTAGCTGAAAAAAGGAGGGGGTCCAGGTTGCTATATGCTCCCATAACAAAATAGAGCATGGAGGTGGGGGCATATTTTTTATAGGTTGAAACGTTCACGAGTTTCATGTTGTTTGATAACTTTGTGGTGTGTTACAAGAAAAGGCCATATGGTAGCAGTTGCTTCAACGGTAAGTAGGTGCTGGTTTCGGAAATATTTAATGAAGAACTAGGAGCGTTTTCCTTCGCCTCGACTCATATACCATGACACCCAACAGCAACGAGCTCACTGGTTAAATATTTCCAAGACCAGCAAGTAGGTGCTGGTTCTGGAAACACTCAACGAAGAACTAGGAGCGTTTTCCTTCGCATCGACTCATGTACCATGACACCCCACAGCAACGAACTCACCGATCTCGTTACTATGAGGGGCCATGGGACATGTCACAAGTAAGAATAATATGTCGTGATATTTGGTGGAGGGGAAAATGATTCACTGGGTGTAAGTTTTCTAGAAGTATTACCTGTGCATATTGATGATGTTTCCACCATTAATTTCGACTATAGTAGAGGGCTATTTAAGATGATTGGCTGATGCTCAGGATTCATCAATAACTGGGTGCCTTTGCCGGCAGAGCAGACATATTTGGTGAGGATAGACGAACCCTTCTTGCCACGAAACAGTCGAAAATTGGAAAGAAGGGATGCTATTACATTCAAGTTATGATGGCACCGGGGCGGGGGGGGGGGGGGGGATTTCACCCCTGAATAAGTCCGATCTTACAACTGGTATGCTTGTAGTTTGAGTGATATATATCTAGACAAATATTTGCAAGAGGGAATCAAGGGCGTCCCACCTATTGCTGATAAATCTAGAGCAAGAGTATATGGGGTAAAGACCTCTACATTAGACATGACCTCTACGTTAGACAAGCCCTCACAGACTATGCATCTCCGATTCGAAGTAGAGTTCAATAATTTCAATTTGTTTTACCTGACTAGTAAAAAATGACCTAATACGGACAATACTGGGACTCAGACTGGTGTACAAGCAGTTGATTTTGAATATTCTATGGGTGATGATTCGCGCCTAGGCCTGTGGAACTAGAAATAGAGAATCTACTAGGGGTTTTGAAGACACTGTAACGTGATTAAATTACAAGTACATTGACAGTGGGTCTTTCGGCAATAGTGACGAACGGGAGTGTCGTTGAGACTAAGCCGGTTTTTCTAGTCAAGTGTCGTCTGTCTGTGAAAGCTGACGTCACTTGGCCGGGAAAACAGCCTTAGGCCATAAATGTAAAAATTGATGTAACATCTGGTAAATTCACAATGTAAAAATTGATGTAACATCTGGTAAATTCACACAGTTATAACGGGCTTATAGGAGTCGGGGCAATACAAGGGATACTGTTACTCAGGCGAGATTATCTCTAGTTGATTTTAAATACACTCAGAAGTAATTGACGATCCAAGTGCCGCTTGGACACTGACATTGGCTCTTTCCTCAATAGTGACGAACAAGAGTGTCATTGAGACTAAGCCGGTTTTTCCAGTCAAGTGTCGTCTGTCTGGGAAAGCAGACGGCACTTGGCTGGGAAAACGGCCTTAGGCCATAAATGTAAAGATTGATGTAACATCTGGTAAATTCACACGGGTTAAAGGGCTCATATGAGTCGGGGCAATACAAGGGATACTGCTATTCAGGAGAGATTATTTCTAGTTGGTTTTAAACACACTCAGAAGTAATTGCCGATTCAAGTGCAGCAGGGACACTGACATTGGCTTTTCCTCAATAGTAACGAACGAGACTGTCGTTGAGACTAAGTCGTTTTTTCCAGTCAGGTGTCGTCTGTCTGGAAAAGCAGACGGCACTTGGCCGGGAAAACAGCCTTAGGCTATAAATGTAAAGATTGATGTAACATCTGGTAAATTCACACGGTTATAACGGGCTTCTAGGAGTCGGGGCAATACAAGGGATACTGTTACTCAGGTGAGATTATCTCTAATTGGTTTTAAATACACTCAGAAGTAATTGTCGATTCAAGTGCAGCAGGGACACTGACATTGGCATTAACAAAAATAGTAAAAAACGAGTGTGTCGCTGGGGCTTCTAGTCAAGTATCGTCTGTCTGGGAAGGCAGACGACACTTGACCAGAAACGCCCGCATAGGCTATAATTCTCAAGATCGATATAACGTGCAGTAGATTCACGTGTTTCTCGGGCTCATAAGAGTTAGAGTAATACAAACAATACAGTTATTCAGACTTCAGTATCTGCTGATAATATGGATACTTTCGAAAGTGATTAAGTGCATAAGTCGATTTTTCATCTCCTCCCCCAATACACAGCCTATGTCCCCCCACCAGAACAAGTGCATTGCGCTCACTCCAACCTGGGGTCCCAAGCTGTGTTCCGGAAACAACTGAAAATGTTTAGTTGAACAAGAATTATTTCACAAGCGTCGTTTGCTACTAGCGCCCGGCAAAGGATAATTGATAATTTAAAGGTGAGTTTTTCCAATTTTTACTGGGGACTCCAATAAAAGTGATTAAGTGCATGAGTCGATTTTTCATCTCCTCCCCCAATACACAACCTATGTCCCCCCCATCTGAACGAGCGCATTGCGCTCACTCCAACTGGGGGTCACAAGCTGTATTCCGGAAACAACTGAAAATGTTTAGTTGTACAAGAATTCTTTCACAAGCGTTGTTTGCTACTAGCGCCTGACAAAGGGTAAATGATAATTTAAAGGTGAGTTTTTCCAATTTCTACTGGGGACTCCAATAAGATTACGAAATAAGATACCACTTGTATTTCATAAAATCAAAGAGCGGGATCCTTTCCGGAAGAAATGTTAATTAACCCCTACTATGGCCTTGTCGGAGAAATATTCGAGATGTTAGTTTGAAAATTGAGAAAATACCATTAAAATTAATATCTATTAATATCCACCTGGATGCTGTGTTAGGCAAAGTGTTGATTGAACCCAACGATGGCCACACTTGTTATGGCTTCATCGGAGAATATTCAAATTATGAGTTCATGGCCCAGAGTAACTTTTTATTGCCTTAACTGGTAGAGCGCTGGAAGCCTTATTTTGGGCCCCACCGAAAGTGACAGGCAATATCCGCCTGCAGCCACACTCCGCCCGAGGAAGCCCCCATTGTCCCTGATATGGATCAGATTTTTTATACAATACTTTGCTCTCTGACATTCAATCGGATAGTGCCTATAAGGCACTATCCAATTAAATGTAGTAGAGCAGCGCATGATGAGCTCTGATTTGTTGTCAGAAAAAAACTCAGCACTCCATCAGTTAATGAACCACACAAATATGGACACCATCAGAATGGGCTCAACAGCAAACTGTAATCGAGTTGTGATTCAATAATTGTGATTCGATAAAAAAAAGGTTCAATGAGATATCTGGAAAATATTCTAAAGGTAATTTCATCACACATTGGCTTCAATGTGCTCTAGTTTGAGCATTGTAGTAACACGCTCAACTGATCCAGTTTTGAGTTTGACAAAAATCACCCCGTCGAAGGTCCATGTATCAAGGATTTTCTTTTGTGCCTTCATAGTCCTTGCCCTTCTTGCGATTAGGGCCCGGATATTCGTAAGATCCTCATTCAGATACACGGAAGAAAAATTGGTGGACTGCGGAATATTTTTCTTCAGTTTCCTCAGGGCCGTTTTCGAACGATAAAGACGGTCTCTAGTTCTATAACTGTTCAAGCGAAAAATTATGGGTCTGTTCGGAGCTTTGTTTCTAGGTCCAACACGATGACTCCTAGAAATATCACTTAAAGAAATATCTACACCTATTTGCTTGGCAGTTTCAATCACGATTGCATCGGTGTTCTCATTCTCACTTTCGGGGATTCCAGAAAGTCGCAAACTAGTTCTCCTTCCATATTGTTCCAAGTCGTCCAGTTTTTCTTCTAATGTCACAATTTTGCGATCCTGTTCAGAAAGCTGTTCTTTCAAAACTTTAATTTCACCCTCGGCAGCTGAGAGACGTTTATCAATTGCGCCTGTGAAAATCGATTGCAATAAACCCTGCACCGTTTTGTCTCTTAATAGCTCAATGAAATCATCCTTCATGAACGAGATAAAGGGACCCCTGCCGCCTGTCTGGTATGGGTTTTCGTCCCCATGATGAGCGCCCAAATGCGAATGGGGAGTGCTGCATAGGTCGATTGGTTGAGGAAGATCGTCTTCCTCATCTCTGCCATCCATGCTATCAGCAACCTTTGCTTTCTTCCTTTCAAGTGGGGAAAGAGTAGAGTCGAATGATACCTGGGATAGCTGACGACTCTGTTTATCTCTGATGTTACTACCGCACTCTGGATCTGAAGAGTCACTCATTGCAGCTTTTGTTACACTGTGTAGGATAAAGCTTTAATGTCACAATTACAGTTACAGTTACAGTTGAGTAAGAGCAATCAAGCATCAACACGAGAAAATACCAAGGCTATTATCACTCGATCAAAAGGTGTAAAACTCCGCAAACACTGTTATGAAGACACTGTTGCTGCTGAATGATGTGTTCATTCATTCAGTCGAATCACAATCACATAAGTGCAAATGACAACATATCACTTCCAATAATATTAACGAGGACAATTCAATGGCAGTACGGTAGAGTAATTCCACAGTAGAGTAATGTCACAGTAGAGTAACTTCACATTATTGCATCACAAGTCTCCATGGTGAGAGTAAACAACTCGCCGATCAGGAATCTCGAAAATAGGATATTTTAATAACTTGGCATTGATGACAGTCAAATTCCCTCCTTTATGGTTTGCCAAAATACAAAGTCTTGACCTCACCAATATCTAGAACATCTAATACTACTGCGCCATATTAATCAACATCGAAACAGCACAAAAACACATAGAAAATTCCCACATAATGCAGACAGAAAAACCTAACCTCCACTCGTCACCACCATCGCCATCTTCTCATCCGGTCATTTAGATTATAAAGTATATTTTAAACCAACTGATTCACATCAATCGTTGCACACAAAATCATTTCATCCTCAACATACATTTAAAGGTATCATCAAATCACAGCTCATTCGTTTCCACCGCAATTCAAGTGATAAGGTAAATTTCAATGAGGCTTGTTCTACTCTATTTGGCGCCCTCAGATCGAGAGGGTACTCGCTGCGCCTTTTGCGTAGCCTGAAATCCCAAACCCTGAAAAAGCTCGAAAGTCCAGCTGAAACTACCGATTTCGAACCACTGAAGATTGAACACAACAGACCGTTGCAAAATGGTAGTGGCGCGGTATTTAATTGGAAAAGCCTCGTTGTAGATTGCATACTTTTATGCCTGATCAGAAAGAGGAATTTTCCTCTGAACAAACGAAAAATCATTATCAGATCCGTAACCCCCTCCATTGTGATTCACCAAACATTATTTACCTTATCACTTGTAAGCGATGTCGGAAACAGTATGTTGGTCAAAGTCAAAATCCTTTCCGAGAACGTGCTACTAGACACAAACAGGATATAAAACATAATGCTGATGCCCCAGTAGCACAACATTTTAACCTTCCTGGCCATTCTTTGGACGATTTCGAAATCCATCCTATTGAACAACCACCAATTAAAGACACATTAGAAGAAACGGATGAATTTAGAAAAAAACGTGAAGCTTTTTGGATCAATACGCTTCAAACCCTCTGGCCATTTGGTATGAACATATCAGAGGGCGAATGCGAAAGGAGGTCCATCATTCCTTTCACTTTAACGTACAACAGAATGAATATGTTCTAGAGGAATTTTGAACCTCAAACACACATAGGCGAGTGCCAGAGTTCATATATGCCCCAAAACAAAACAGGTTCTAATTTCAATCATGTGTATGTATTTCCTAAATAAAATTATTATATTTTTTTATTTTATTGATTATTTTTAAATTTTTTATTAATTTTTATTTATTTATTTATTTATTTATTTATTTATTTATTTATTTATTTATTTATTTGGTTGATTCATTTATTTAAATTATTTTTTATTTTTTTTTTTTATTTTTAATTTTTCATACCTTTCACACAATGTAGAGGTTCAGAAGGTAAAACACACAATTTCTACGTGGTGTAAAATATTTTCCGTCATAAACCTCCGTCGGGGGATATTCATTCCAACTGATAACATCCGTGAGGCATCATGATCTTTGGCGTTATTTTTTCATTTATTTCTTTAGTCTCAATATATTTTATCAAACCATTTTTTCATATTATTTTCACATACTTCTGAAGCCAGTAAAGCAAACCGATCCCGATTGGTTTTACTTAAATCAAAGCCAACCAATAGGGCTTCATGGGGTCAGTAAAGCAAACCACTCACTGACTGATTAAAATTCAATGGAAGCCAATCAATAGGGCTTCATCTAATTTGTTTGGACGACACAAACTGAGTTGTGAAAAACAAACTTGGGACATCTCAGATTGAAAAGAATTAATTAGATGAGTGACATTTGACAGCTTGTTAAAGAGTTTAATTATGTACTGAGCTGTGAAAAACACCCCCAGCCCAGATATGGATATATACCATGCATGCCCTCCCAAAGTTGGAATCATTTTCCTCAAAGTCTCTTTGAAAAAGCCAAACCAAGCGAAACGCGTCGATACAGACGGATTATTTTCTACCTTTGCTGAAGACTGCAACCAATCCAGGTATCTTCTTTAATAGGTAATATTTAATTTTCCAATTTTATTTATTTCATCACTTTTATATTTTATTTATACTTAATTCAGCTACTTTCTTTAACAATGGCAAGAAAAGGGCAGAGGCATCAGAGGCAGAGAGTTGCCCAGTCGTCGTTTATTGACAGTCGTACTGATCGGACGTGTCTGTGAAAGCTCCTGACTGAACACATCTCACAGCTTGGATATTAACAAAGCCTATTGTTCTCTGTACCACTTCTGTGCACTCTAGTGTAATTTTGTAAGTGTTTATCTTTAACTCTATCTATTTTCTGTCTGCTTTTCTTTTGTTAAAACTAAAAACGAATATTTAAGTCAATACAATTTAAGTCAATACAATTAAATTAAAATCTTTAATAACTTAAAAAATAAAATTTAGAATTTTAGAATTATTTACAAATAAAAATAATGGATAAACAAAGTCAAGCTCAGTTAAACAGTTCTGCCTTTAATTCTGGTAGTCTGAGTAACAGTGGAAATTCCACTAATACTGATATGACATCGATGATGTCGATGATGTCTGGCTTCCAGAAAGAAATAGCCAGATTAAATGACACCATAGAGGGTTTGCGGTCAGAGCTTCAAGCCCAGAAGCTGCAGGCAGATAAAGAAAAGGCTGAATTGAGAAGGGAATTGGAAAAGGCAATTCTGAAAGCCAAACCAGGTAAGGAGGACCATGCTCCTCCTGTTCCCGAGTTACCATGTATTGACGCTGCTACAGAAATGAGAAGACCTGCGTCCGCCGGCTCCGCCGGCTCACTGCCGGGGATATCTGAAATAGATTCAGATCTAATTACCCCCAGCCAGGATAACTGGCTGCGTTCCATAGTAGAAGAAGCTACCAACACGGTCGCAGTTTCCCCGGCCATGGCGGTTGAAATTCAATTGGATAAAAATTCAACTAAAGTCCCCAAATCGCAGCGACAGAAAAAATCACCAAACCAAAATCGATCGAAAAGGAAACTCTCATTTTCATCCGTGAAAATGATGAAACCGTGGACGTCGAAGACGAAAATGGTTTCTGTATGACTATTGATCGGCATGTCAAGAAGACAAAAATCATCAAGAAAAATTCACAGAGCACCGCTACTGAAAAGGACTCGGTGGTCACACCAAGAAATGGGGACTCTGTTAACGCAACAGAGTCTACATCACCGGAAATAGTGAATGCGACAGCTAGCCCAACCAACAGAGCGACGTACGCCGATAAAGTAAAAGCCAAAACGCCCCCTAAGGTGACCAATAAAACCAACAAAACACAGGGCCACCCGCAACCAAACCCCTGTGTCGTAATCACACGCGTCCACCCCAAAACGGAAAAAAAACTCGATTGATAAAGCCCTTCCAGGATGCTCGTGGGAGAGACTAATCTCCAAAGCCACGGGTAACCATACTTGGAAAATAAAAGTAAAATGCCCTAATAGAGCAACGAAATTAAATCTGATAAGCAAAGGGGTAATTATTAATGGCAAAAAAATACGAAACTGAGGAATATCGTGTTCTTCCGCAGCCCGTTCAGTGTCACAAGTGTCAGAAATTTGGGCACTTGTCACACAAATGCAACGGGGAGCAACGATGTATGAAATGCGGTGACAAACACATCGCGAAGGCATGTAGTGCTAAAACTCTGAAATGCCCGAATTGCGGTGGTCAACACCCCAGCAACTACCGGGGTTGTAGCCACTTCAAAAAAGTTAAAACAAACATCCAGCTTAAAGCTCTAAATGTAAGTAATGTCGAGAACTCATCTTCCCCTTATTCCACGTGTACTCTAATGGCTGGCTCTATTTTCAGCATAATGAAGAAACACTTGGACACTAGTCTTTCGGACGTTTGCAAAGAGATTAGTAAAACAGCTTCTAAGTTATATAATACTCAAATATCTCACACGCTATTAGAAGCGGCCGTCAACAGAATATAATTATGTAACAATATTACAAATAGTAATTAAACTTAAATAAACTTAGTACAGTTATTCCTAAACCATTCATGGATACACTAAAAATAGTCCAGTGGAACGCTCGAAGCGTTAATCAGAAAAATTTGCAAATGTCACATTATTTAAAAAATACGGACGTAATTGGAATTAGCGAAACCTGGCTTAAACCAAACAAACAATTCTGGTTAAGTGGTTTTGATATTATTAGAAGAGATCGCCCCGCCCAAAAAGGCGGCGGTGTCGCTCTGCTAATAAGGCAGGAGATTAAATACAAATCAATACCATGCGACCACCTCAATGCTGAAGTGATTGCAGCTGAAATTGAACTTGACCACAAACACGTGGCCATCATATCATATTATAACAAGCCGCAAGCAACAGTAGACAGTAAAGTATTTGAATTTTTTACCAACAAGTACAAGCACTGCATATTCTTGGGGGATTTCAATTCCAAACACCAGATATTCGGCTGTCATAAGACTGAGCCTAATGGTGACGCCCTTTTCCACATCATTGAAGAACTCGATCTATTTGTGGTAAATAACGATCAAGACGTAACATACATAAGCAACAACCCACTCCATCAATCAGATATCCTAGACTTGATTATCACCAGCAAATCACTAACCAGCCAAATGCAAGACATATCTGTAGGAGATGATGATCTAGGCAGTGATCACCTGCCGGTTCACGCCACTCTGAAATGTAATACTGGTCCCGCAAGGTATCCTCCCGTGAATAGGAGGAACCTATCAAAAATTGACTGGAACCTCTTCAGAAACATCATCGAAGTAAAAATAAAGGCAAATGAACTAGAAAAAGCCTGCACCCACCTTAACGAGGTTATCAACAGTACACTAGACGAAATCTGTCCCAAGCAAACAGTAAAGACGCGGATAAACAGAATAACCCAAACAACTCTTCAAATAATCAAACAAAAAAGAAAAGCCTTCCGGGCTTACCAATCAGAGAATGATCAAATGAAAAGAGCAGAACTTAAAACCGCGTATAGTCGCCTTCATGGGGAAGTAAAAAAGGCCATAGCTAACGACAATCGCGTGAGATGGGAAAAAGCAACCGAAAACCTAAATGGGCTGAGAGAACCTAAGAGGTTCTGGGATACATTTAAAACTCTTACTGGCCAAAAGAGCAAAATTGCCAATAATAATGCGCTAAAGACTAGCGACGGATCTATGGCCATAGACGACAAGGCAAAGGCCAGTGCTTTTGCCGAACTTCTAAAGAAGGCACATCGTCCACAAGAAGGGAACAGATATGACAACGATTTTAAGGTACGAGTAAATAAATTTGTCCAAGATAACAACTCAATCTTCAATGAACCGAACTTCGACCAAAGGCATGAAGACGGGGACGACCATGAATTAACCGAACCAATAAGCGTAGAAGAGGTCATGGGTATAATCAGAAAATGCAGGTCATCTTCGTCCCCAGGAGAAGACGAAGTCTCTTACAAAATAATGAAACAGTGCCCCAACATCTTCTACTGCAGACTTACCAAACTCTTTAACTGCTGTCTCTCCTGTGGGTACTTCCCAAAATGCTGGAAAGTGGCCACGGGAGTCATGATACCTAAACCCGACAAAGACCTTACCAACCCTTCCAACTACCGCCCAATCAGCTTGCTTAGCTGTGTTGGGAAAATATTTGAGCGGATTCTCACTACGAGACTTCGCAGCTATCTCGAATCAATCAACTTTTTCAACAAATGGCAAAGAGCGTATAGGAGTCAGAAAGAGGGAATCGAACACGTATATAGACTGGTCGATTATATGAAAACAGCATTTATTCAAAACGAAATCGGAACCGCGCTTTTCTTGGATGTAGAAAAAGCGTTCGACTCGGTATGGCACAATGGCGTGAGATATAAACTAGCGAAAATGGGATTACCCACTATAATTCTAAGGATCATATCATCATTTCTAACTGACCGAAAAATCAAGGTGAAGGTTAATCGCGAGGTGTCAGAGGAAGTAATACTCGAAGCGGGAACACCACAAGGGTCGGTTCTAAGTCCGCTTCTTTTCATAATATATGTGAATGATATAGAAAAAGTAGGGAAAAACTTTGTTGAACTATCGCAGTTCTCAGACGACAAAGGCATTTGGACAGCTAGCAAGTCCAGAAACATAATTAAAAAACGTCTACAGGATACCATTCGCGATCTTGAGAGCTGGTGTGCCCTGTGGCGCATCAAACTCAATGCAACCAAAACTCAAAAAGTTACGTTCTTCAAAAAGCAAAGGAAAAAACCAGTCCCGAGTATCGATCTCCAGTTATACGATCACAAACTAGAAGCAAAGAAAGAAGCCAAATTTTGGGGATTTATCCTAGATAGCAATCTCAGTCTAAACAGTCACGTAAACTCCATTACGGTTAGAGCTACTAAACGTATCAATTTTCTGAAGATGATCAGGGGTAGAAATTGGGGAGCAAACAAAGATGTGCTTCTCAAGCTCTACAAAACATTTATACGTCCGGTACTAGAATACGGTGCCATAATAACAAGCGACCTAAGCAAAACCAACATTCAGAAGCTACAGAGGGTTCAAAATTATGCCCTGCGAGTGGCACTATGCAAACCCAAATGGACACCGATAAAGGAACTTCACGAGCTAGCAAAAATAGAAACTATTGATACGCGATTAAAAGACCTACAAAACAAAACCCTCAACAGACTCCAAGATAGTGAATTAATGGTTGAGCTGAACGAACACCGATCCCTTAACAGAAAAACAAAATAAGTTTCCAGAAAAAAAAAAAAAAATAAAAAAAAAATAAAAAATAAAACAAAAAAAAAATAAAATAAAAATTATACAATATAACTAAATCGCGTGGAGTCAGTGAGGATTGCCTCGCTACTCATTGGGAACTTTAGGATAGAGTCTGTGAGGACTGCCTCGCAACTCTGCTGAAGCGCGATTGAAACGCGTTTAATAAGATCTATATAACAAAACCCTCCACACTCTCCAGGACAGTGAATCAATGGTGAAGCTGAACGAACACCGAACCCTGAACAGAAAAACAAAATAATCCACAGTAAATTAAAAGTACTCAATAGCATGGAGTCAGTGAGGATTTCCTCGCTACTCATTGAGATCTTTAGGATTGAGTCTGTGAGGATTGCCTCGCAACTCTGCGTGTGGGGAGTGGGCTCCGAAGAAACACACCCCTTACCCCATCAATAGCAACAATCACACAGCATGCACAATATACAATAGCGGATACCTATCTTTCTCTCTACCTATAACTTTTCTAACTGAACATTCTCAAATTTTCTTGCAACACTCTAATCAAGAAGACGCATGGAAATGGTAGACAAAGCGTAGGAGGAATTGGTGCAACCTACCTTTCTGCAACATATACAAGAAACCACCAAATGATAGGCAAGGATTGAAACAAGCTTGTCTGGCTGGGAACGAGTGTACATTTGATATAAATAAACATTTGAATAAAGATTTAACAGCCCTTTTAAGGGCTTGAGGGTGTGTGTCAGTGAGATTTTTTTTTTTTTTTTTTTTTTTTTTGGGGGGGGGGGGGGGTGTGGAGGAGGTCATTTGGAATTCCCGAAGGATAACCAGATACCTCAAAATCACATACGGCATCCTATCTCCCAGAAGGCTTGATGGATGACACCCGGTTTTTTAAAACTATACTGTTGGAGCTTTCTCCACTTCTTTTTTGTAACCGCTATGGTCATATACCGGGGCCGCTACCAAACCGGCGTTGCTGTTTGGTTTTCTTTTCTCTTCTTCCCTTTAACTTGCCATCGCTCAACTTTACATTCTGGGGCTCGCCACCATGGTAGGACTCAAACCTCTACCATCGCCGAACTGGAACCGAATAGAACTCGCCCTCTAATAGTTTTAAAGGCGTTGAGGGATTGAGTATTGACCATCTAACACTACAACGTAAACTGCCGGGTATTCTAACCGCGTGCATAACCCCTTCAGACTCCATTTTGGGCAATAGGAAAGCTAGGCCTGTGTGATCCAAGGGAAAAATAAGGTTAACCGGGTCGCAAGGGATTTGTAAATCCCACATCGTCCCTGCGCGCCTTCGGCGCGCTAAAACCTTTCATTCATTTCATCAAAGTTGGAATCATTTTCCTCAAAGTCTCTTTGAAAAAGCCAAACCAAGCGAAACGCGTCGATACAGACGGATTATTTTCTACCTTTGCTGAAGACTGCAACCAATCCAGGTATCTTCTTTAATAGGTAATATTTAATTTTCCAATTTTATTTATTTCATCACTTTTATATTTTATTTATACTTAATTCAGCTACTTTCTTTAACAATGGCAAGAAAAGGGCAGAGGCATCAGAGGCAGAGAGTTGCCCAGTCCGGAACTGGCCAGGAACTATCGTTCCAGGCTTATTCTAGGCTGGTCAAGGCCTTGTTTCAGGTGCTTCAATGTTTGCACCACATTGGGCTATTAGAGCACCATTTGGCAAATCGGGATTTCCCGAAACAGCTGGAGAAGAAAGTAGATGAGTTAGGTGGCTTTCTAAAGCCAGCTCTTCCCACCCCACACATTTCTTCTTTTTCTCGACAGATTAGTGTGGGATGGGCCAATCAAACGTTAAATGCTTTAGTTGAGCATTATAAGATAAATTTAAACCAGTTGAAGTCTAAGATAACTTTGGCTATGCGACCACCTCCTGGACTCGAAAAAATAGACTTCAACAGCGCTTCGGCGCGTGCCTTGATCTGGGCTAAAAAGAACTTTAAAAATAAGTTGACAGATAAGACGATTTCAGCCTATGAGTCTTACATTTCGGAACTTCGCCCAGCGTCTGGAGTAAGGAACAATACGGGAGGGAGCAAGCAAACTCCGGCCCGTATTGTCCCTCTACCCCAACGCGAAAAGCAAAATAAGAAAAGATCAAGGCAAAGCACTCTTCTCCCTCTTCTTTTCCTTCCACTTCTTCTTTCTCTCAGAGTAAGCGCCTCAATTTGCAAACATCTCCGGTCCATATTGTGACTGAAGATGCTCGCAAATTGAGTAACGCTGTCTCGCCTCGTCTTGCTCCTCTACCTCCTACTCCTCCTCAGCCTTTCTTCTCTGGTTATCCTAGTGCTCTCACTAGAACTCGTCCTCCTCCTTCTGTTTCTTCTTCTGCTTCTGTTTCCTCTCCTACTTCTGTTTCTTCTCCCCCTTCTCCTGCCTCTAGTGTGGTTCAACCAGGTATATCGTACTCAGAGAAAGTCAAATCACCGAGCCGCAACCCGGGCCGCTCATTTGATTCTAAATTCTCCCAGTTTCGGCATAAAAGCGGAGTTAATTTTGACAAAAGGAATTGGCGCCTCCCCGATGTTTGTAAAAACATCCTTATGATTGGAAGTTCAAATTTAGGACGCATTGATCGAAATCCCCATCCGGACATCCAGGTGCAGTGTTACCCCGGCGCCAAATTCAATCATCTGCGCTCTATGTTTAAAGGGCACAGGGGCCAGTCCAGTCCCCAAAAAATATTATTAAATATTGGCGTGAATTCTCGAAACGATAATTCTGATCTCGTAGTTAAGCAGTTGCGGATTATGCTTAGCGATATCAGGGTCAAGTTTAGATCAGCAGAAATTTATTTCGCTGAACTAAACTTTTCGCAAAAACTCCCTCAGGCTGTGAGGAGAACCCTGAGCATCATCAACGAAACCATTCGGAAAGCGAAGGACGTTAACGTGATAACAAATATTGATGACGCGAAGTTTGATGTTGCTCAGGATTTAATCCATTGGACCACGAGAACCGCCAATATTATGTACGATCACTGGTTGAACCACCTAAATTTAAACTAAGTAAAGGCAAAGGTAACAGCCGCCTAACAGATGTGGGATTAGGAACTAATGTGGTTAACCTGTCTGGCACCAATGACCTAACAACCCAAGAGAAATCTCTTTTAGATCGCGGTTTAACTTTTGTACTAGCACCAAAGCCTAAAACTGATAACCAAAGAAATTTACCATCATACAACTGTAATTTTCTTAGGCAAATGAAATTAGCAGACCGCTTTAGAAACGCCAGCGGTCGGAAACTTCCTTTTACAGAATCATCTGGTTGGTCACCTCCAGATAGTGAAGTAGATCCCGAAATTATTGAAGCTAGCAAACGAATCATCAAAAAGGTGTTCAGCATGAACATTCTCTCCGATAAAGACAATTTAACAGCTGGTGAACGGAGAGCCCTCACGAAACTTCGAAAAAATAAGAAATTAGTAATTAAACCAGCCGACAAAGGTGGGTCGGTAGTTGTTCTATCTCGGGATAATTATATAAAGGAAGCCATGAGACAACTCAGCAATACTAAACATTATAAGAAAATAGATTCACTTATTTGGCCTAGTAATATCGAAAAATTCAATAAGATCTTAAAATTTCTCCTCGACGAAGGTCACATTACCAAAAAACAATTGAAATATTTAACAGCTAAGCTCAGTGCTCAAACAAGACAATTTTATATCCTACCAAAGATCCACAAGGACCTTTCTTCATGGACGCATGACTTAACTCCACCCGGGAGGCCAATTGTATCAGATTGTAATTCGGAATCGTATGCGATCTCGGAATTAATTGATTATCATCTGAAACCTATAGCAAATAGACATCCGAGCTATCTAAAAAATACACAGGATTTCCTGTCAAAAATTTCGAAATTGAAAATATCGAAAAATGCAATTCTGGCTACTTTGGATATCGACAGTATGTATACGAACATTGATATTGATAAAGGTGTTAAATCAGTTAAAAATGCATTTGAAAAATATCCGGATGCGAAACGCCCGGATGAACAAATTTTGGATCTTTTAGAGCTGAGCTTAAAAGGTAATGACTTTCAATTCAATGGAGAATATTTTCTACAAATAATGGGTTGTCCTATGTGTAAAAGATTCAGTCCTAATTTTGCAAGCATTTATGTAGCGGAATGGGAGGAAAATGCCTTAAGCAAATGTGCAAAGCATCCTCTCGTATATCTCAGATATTTAGATGACATTTTTATTATTTGGGAACATTCAAAAGAAGATTTTGGTGAATTTTTAGGAATTTTGAACAAGCACGATCCAAATATTAAATTGAAAGCTACTATCAGTGAAAATTCTGTTGATTTTCTCGATGTGACCGTGTATAAAGGCAAGCAATTTCAGGCGTCCGGTCATTTAAATTATAAAGTATATTTTAAACCAACTGATTCACATCAATTGTTGCACACTAAATCATTTCATCCTCAATATACATTTAAAGGTATCATCAAATCACATCTCATTCGTTTCCACCGCAATTCAAGTGATAAGGTAAATTTCAATGAGGCTTGTTCTACTCTATTTGGCGCCCTCAGATCGAGAGGGTACTCGCTGCGCCTTTTGCGTAGCCTGAAATCCCAAACCCTGAAAAAGCTCGAAAGTCCAGCTGAAACTACCGATTTCGAACCACTGAAGATTGAACACAACAGACCGTTGCAAAATAGTAGTGGCGCGGTATTTAATTGCAAAAAGCCTCGTTGTAGACTGCATACATTTATGCCTGATCAGAAAGAGGAATTTTCCTCCGAACAAACGAAAAATCATTATCAGATCCGTAACCCCCTCCATTGTGATTCACCAAACATTATTTACCTTATCACTTGTAAGCGATGTCGGAAACAGTATGTTGGTCAAAGTCAAAATCCTTTCCGAGAACGTGCCACTAGACCCAAACAGGATATAAAACATAATGCTGATGCCCCAGTAGCACAACATTTTAACCTTCCTGGCCATTCATTGGACGATTTCGAAATCCATCCTATTGAACAAACACCAATTAAAGGCACATTAGAAGGAACGGATGAATTTAAAAAAAAACCAAAAAACGTGAAGCTTTTTGGATCAATACGCTTCAAACCCTCTGGCCATTTGGTATGAACATATCAGAGGGTGAATGCGAAAGGAGGTCCATCATTCCTTTCACTTTAACGTACAACAGAATGAATATCGAAATAGCAAAAATGTTAAAAGATGAATTCAATTTTACCAATGCTAAATTAAATGAACCTTTGAATCTTCGACCTGTCATCGCCTATAAGAAAAACAAAAGCTTGCGTAACATCCTTGGAAGGACTAAATTAGAGCCCATCAATGAATAACATCAATTTTTGCCAGTCAGTTTAATCAGTTCCTAAGCTCATCACTTAGTTTAAATCAATTTTGTGTAATTTTTTATCATGTTTGAAACCCATCAGGGTTCAGTAAATGAAAACAATTTTTCGGCGGCAGATTAAAAGAAAAAAACGTTTCAGTGTGAAATGCCTGTGCCAGTACGATTTTTTAACCTCAAACACACACAGGCGAGTGCCAGAGTTAATATATGCCCAAAAACAAAATAGGTTCTAATTTCAATCATGTGTATGTATTTCCTAAATAAAATTATTATATTTTTTTATTTTATTGATTTTTTAAAAAATTTTTTTTAAATTTTTATTTATTTATTTATTTATTTATTTATTTATTTATTTATTTATTTATTTATTTGGTTGATTCATTTATTTAAATTATTTTATTTATTTTTTTTTTTATTTTTAATTTTTCATACCTTTCACACAATGTAGAGGTTCAGAAGGTAAAACACACAATTTTTACGTGGTGTAAAATATTTTCCGTCATAAACCTCCGTCGGGGGATATTCATTCCAACTGATAACATTCGTGAGGCATCATGATCTTTGGCGTCATTTTTTCATTTATTTCTTTAGTCTCAATATATTTTATCAAACCATTTTTTCATATTATTTTCACATACTTCTGAAGCCAGTAAAGCAAACCGCTCCCGATTGGTTTTACTTAAATCAAAGCCAACCAATAGGGCTTCATGGGGTCAGTAAAGCAAACCACTCACTGACTGATTAAAATTCAATGGAAGCCAATCAATAGGGCTTCATCTAATTTGTTTGGACGACACAAACTGAGTTGTGAAAAACAAACTTGGGACATCTCAGATTGAAAATAATTAATTAGATGAGTGACATTTGACAGCTTGTTAAAGAGTTTAATTATGTACTGAGCTGTGAAAAACACCCCCAGACCAGATATGGATATACACCATGCATGCCCTACCATAGTTGGAATCATTTTCCTCAAAGTCTCTTTGAAAAAGCCAAACCAAGCGAAACGCGTCGAGACAGACGGATTATTTTCTACCTTTGCTGAAGACTGCAACCAATCCAGGTATCTTCTTTAATAGGTAATATTTAATTTTCCAATTTTATTTATTTCATCACTTTTATATTTTATTTATACTTAATTCAGCTGCTTTCTTTAACAATGGCAAGAAAAGGACAGAGGCATCAGAGGCAGAGAGTTGCCCAGTCCGGAACTGGCCAGGAACTATCGTTCCAGGCTTATTCTAGGCTGGTCAAGGCCTTGTTTCAGGTGCTTCAATGTTTGCACCACATTGCGCTATTAGAGCACCATTTGGCAAACCGGGATTTCCCGAAACAGCTGGAGAAGAAAGTAGATGAGTTAGGTGGCTTTCTAAAGCCAGCTCTTCCCACCCCACACATTTTTTCTATTTTTCGACAGATTAGTGTGGGATGGGCCAATCTAACGTTAAATGCTTTAGTTGAGCATTATAACATATATTTAAACCAGTTGAAGTCTAAGATAACTTTGGCTATGCGACCACCTCCTGGACTCGTAAAAATAGACTTCAACAGCGCTTCGGCGCGTGCCTTGATCTGGGCTAAAAAGAACTTTAAAAATAAGTTGACAGATAAGACGATTTCTGCCTATGAGTCTTACATTTCGGAACTTCGCCCAGCGTCTGGAGTAAGGAACAATACGGGAGGGAGCAAGCAAACTCCGGCCCGTACTGTCCCTCTACCCCAACGCGAAAAGCAAAATAAGAAAAGATCAAGGCAAAGCACTTCTCCCTCTTCTTTTCCTTCCACTTCTTCTTTCTCTCAGAGTAAGCGCCTCAATTTGCAAACATCTCCGGTCCATATGGTGACTGAAGATGCTCGAAAATTGAGTAACGCTGTCTCGCCTCGTCTTGCTCCTCTACCTCCTACTCCTCCTCAGCCTTTCTTCTCTGGTTCTCCTAGTGCTCTCACTAGAACTCCTCCTCCTCCTTCTGTTTCTTCTCCTGCTTCTGTTTCTTCTCCCCCTTCTCCTGCCTCTAGTGTGGTTCAACCAGGTATATCGTACTCAGAGAAAGTCAAATCACCGAGCCGCAACTCGGGCCGCTCATTTGATTCTAAATTCTTCCAGTTTCGGCATAAAAGCGGAGTTAATTTTGACAAAAGGAATTGGCGCCTCCCCGATGTTTGTAAAAACATCCTTATGATTGGAAGTTCAAATTTAGGACGCATTGATCGAAATCGCCATCCGGACATCCAGGTGGAGTGTTACCCCGACGCCAAATTCAATCATTCAATCTCTATCTTTAAAGGGCACAGGGGCCAGTCCAGTCCCCCAAAAATATTATTAAATATTGGCGTGAATTCTCGAAACGATAATTCTGATCTCGTAGTTAAGCAGTTGCGGAATATGCTTAGCGATATCAGGGTCAAGTTTAGATCAGCAAAAATTTATTTCGCTGAACTGAACTTTTCGCAAAAACTCCCTCAGGCTGAGAGCAGAACCCTCAGCATCATCAACGAAACCATTCGGAAAGTGAAGGACGTTAACGTGATACCAAAAATTGATGACGCGAAGTTTGATGTTGCTCAGGATTTAATCCATTGGACCACGAGAACCGCCAATATTATGTACGATCACTGGTTGAACCACCTAAATTTAAACCAAGTAAAGGCAAAGGTAACAGCCGCCTAACAGATGTGGGATTAGGAACTAATGTGGTTAACCTGTCTGGCACCAATGACCTAACAACCCAAGAGAAATCTCTTTTAGATCGCGGTTTAACTATTGTACCAGCACCAAAGCCTAAAAGTGATAACCAAACAAATTTACCATCATACAACTGTAATTTTCTTAGGCAAATGAAATTAGCAGACCGCTTTAGAAACGCCAGCGGTCGGAAACTTTCCTTTACAGAATCATCTGGTTGGTCACCTCCAGATAGTGAAGTAGATCCCGAAATTATTGAGGCTAGCAAACGAATCATCAAAAAGGTGTTCAGCATGAACATACTCTCCGATAAAGACAATTTAAAAGCGGGTGAACGGAGAGCCCTCACGAAACTTCGAAAAAATAAGAAATTAGTAATTAAACCAGCCGACAAAGGTGGGTCGGTAGTTGTTCTATCTCGGGATAATTATATAAAGGAAGCCATGAGACACCTCAGCAATACTAAACATTATAAGAAAATAGATTCACTTATTTGGCCTAGTAATATCGAAAAATTCAATAAGATCTTAAAATTTCTCCTCGACGAAGGTCACATTACCAAAAAACAATTGAAATATTTAACAGCTAAGCTCAGTGCTCAAACAAGACAATTTTATATCCTACCAAAGATCCACAAGGACCGTTCTTCATGGACGGATGACTTAACTCCACCCGGGAGGCCAATTGTATCAGATTGTAATTCGGAATCGTATGCGATCTCGGAATTAATTGATTATCATCTGAAACCTATAGCAAATAGACATCCGAGCTATCTAAAAAATACACAGGATTTCCTGTCAAAAATTTCGAAATTGAAAATATCGAAAAATGCAATTCTGGCTACTTTGGATATCGACAGTATGTATACGAACATTGATATTGATAAAGGTGTTAAATCAGTTAAAAATGCATTTGAAAAATATCCGGATGCGAAACGCCCGGATGAACAAATTTTGGATCTTTTAGAGCTGAGCTTAAAAGGTAATGACTTTCAGTTGAATGGAGAATATTTTCTACAAATAATGGGTTGTCCTATGGGCAAAAGATTCAGTCCTAATTTTGCAAGCATTTATGTAGCGGAATGGGAGGAAAATGCCTTAAGCAAATGTGCAAAGCATCCTCTCGTGTATCTCAGGTATTTAGATGACATTTTTATTATTTGGGAACATTCAAAAGAAGATTTTGATGAATTTTTAGAGATTTTGAACAATCACGATCCAAATATTAAATTGAAAGCTACTATCAGTGAAAATTCTGTTGATTTTCTCGATGTGACCGTGAATAAAGGCAAGCAATTTCAGGCGTCCGGTCATTTAGATTATAAAGTATATTTTAAACCAACTGATTCACATCAATCGTTGCACACAAAATCATTTCATCCTCAACATACATTTAAAGGTATCATCAAATCACAGCTCATTCGTTTCCACCGCAATTCAAGTGATAAGGAAAATTTCAATGAGGCTTGTTCTACTCTATTTGGCGCCCTCAGATCGAGAGGGTACTCGCTGCGCCTTTTGCGTAGCCTGAAATCCCAAACCCTGAAAAAGCTCGAAAGTCCAGCTGAAACTACCGATTTCGAACCACTGAAGATTGAACACAACAGACCGTTGCAAAATGGTAGTGGCGCGGTATTTAATTGCAAAAAGCCTCGTTGTAGATTGCATACTTTTATGCCTGATCAGAAAGAGGAATTTTCCTCCGAACAAACGAAAAATCATTATCAGATCCGTAACCCCCTCCATTGTGATTCACCAAACATTATTTACCTTATCACTTGTAAGCGATGTCGGAAACAGTATGTTGGTCAAAGTCAAAATCCTTTCCGAGAACGTGCTACTAGACACAAACAGGATATAAAACATAATGCTGATGCCGCAGTAGCACAACATTTTAACCTTCCTGGCCATTCTTTGGACGATTTCGAAATCCATTCTATTGAACAACCACCAATTAAAGACACATTAGAAGAAACGGATGAATTTAGAAAAAAAAACGTGAAGCTTTTTGGATCAATACGCTTCAAACCCTCTGGCCATTTGGTATGAACATATCAGAGGGCGAATGCGAAAGGAGGTCCATCATTCCTTTCACTTTAACGTACAACAGAATGAATATGTTTTAGAGGAATTTTGAACCTGAAACACACATAGGCGAGTGCCAGAGTTCATATATGCCCCAAAACAAAATAGGTTCTAATTTCAATCATGTGTATGTATTTCCTAAATAAAATTATTATATTTTTTTATTTTATTGATTATTTTTAAATTTTTTATTAATTTTTATTTATTTATTTATTTATTTATTTATTTATTTATTTGGTTGATTCATTTATTTAAATTATTTTATTTATTTATTTTTTTATTTTTAATTTTTCATACCTTTCACACAATGTAGAGGTTCAGAAGGTAAAACACACAATTTTTACGTGGTGTAAAATATTTTCCGTCATAAACCTCCGTCGGGGGATATTCATTCCAACTGATAACATTCGTGAGGCATCATGATCTTTGGCGTCATTTTTTCATTTATTTCTTTAGTCTCAATATATTTTATCAAACCATTTTTTCATATTATTTTCACATACTTCTGAAGCCAGTAAAGCAAACCGCTCCCGATTGGTTTTACTTAAATCAAAGCCAACCAATAGGGCTTCATGGGGTCAGTAAAGCAAACCACTCACTGACTGATTAAAATTCAATGGAAGCCAATCAATAGGGCTTCATCTAATTTGTTTGGACGACACAAACTGAGTTGTGAAAAACAAACTTGGGACATCTCAGATTGAAAAGAATTAATTAGATGAGTGACATTTGACAGCTTGTTAAAGAGTTTAATTATGTACTGAGCTGTGAAAAACACCCCCAGCCCAGATATGGATATATACCATGCATGCCCTCCCATAGTTGGAATCATTTTCCTCAAAGTCTCTTTGAAAAAGCCAAACCAAGCGAAACGCGTCGAGACAGACGGATTATTTTCTACCTTTGCTGAAGACTGCAACCAATCCAGGTATCTTCTTTAATAGGTAATATTTAATTTTCCAATTTTATTTATTTCATCACTTTAATATTTTATTTATACTTAATTCAGCTACTTTCTTTAACAATGGCAAGAAAAGGGCAGAGGCATCAGAGGCAGAGAGTTGCCCAGTCCGGAACTGGCCAGGAACTATCGTTCCAGGCTTATTCTAGGCTGGTCAAGGCCTTGTTTCCGGTGCTTCAATGTTTGCACCACATTGGGCTATTAGAGCACCATTTGGCAAATCGGGATTTCCCGAAACAGCTGGAGAAGAAAGTAGATGAGTTAGGTGGCTTTCTAAAGCCAGCTCTTCCCACCCCACACATTTTTTCTGTTTTTCGACAGATTAGTGTGGGATGGGCCAATCAAACGTTAAATGCTTTAGTTGAGCATTATAAGATAAATTTAAACCAGTTGAAGTGTAAGATAACTTTGGCTATGCGACCACCTCCTGGACTCGAAAAAATAGACTTCAACAGCGCTTCGGCGCGTGCCTTGATCTGGGCTAAAAAGAACTTTAAAAATAAGTTGACAGATAAGACGATTTCAGCCTATGAGTCTTACATTTCGGAACTTCGCCCAGCGTCTGGAGTAAGGATTTAATCCATTGGACCACGAGAACCGCCAATATTATGTACGATCACTGGTTGAACCACCTAAATTTAAACTATGTAAAGGCAAAGGTAACAGCCGCCTAACAGATGTGGGATTAGGAACTAATGTGGTTAACCTGTCTGGCACCAATGACCTAACAACCCAAGAGAAATCTCTTTCAGATCGCGGTTTAACTTTTGTACCAGCACCAAAGCCTAAAACTGATAACCAAACAAATTTACCATCATATAACTGTAATTTTCTTAGGCAAATGAAATTAGCAGACCGCTTTAGAAACGCCAGCGGTCGGAAACTTCCCTTTACAGAATCATCTGGTTGGTCACCTCCAGATAGTGAAGTAGATCCCGTAATTATTGAGGCTAGCAAACGAATCACCAAAAAGGTGTTCAGCATGAACATACTCTCCGATAAAGACAATTTAACAGCGGGTGAACGGAGAGCCCTCACGAAACTTCGAAAAAATAAGAAATTAGTAATTAATCCAGCCGACAAAGGTGGGTCGGTAGTTGTTCTAACTCGGGATAATTATATAAAGGAAGCCATGAGACAACTCAGCAATACTAAACATTATAAGAAAATAGATTCACTTATTTGGCCTAGTAATATCGAAAAATTCAATAAGATCTTAAAATTACCAAAAAACAATTGAAATATTTAACAGCTAAGCTCAGTGCTCAAACAAGACAATTTTATATCCTACCAAAGATCCACAAGGACCGTTCTTCATGGACGGTTGACTTAACTCCACCCGGGAGGCCAATTGTATCAGATTGTAATTCGGAATCGTATGCGATCTCGGAATTAATTGATTATCATCTAAAACCTATAGCAAATAGCCATTCGAGCTATCTAAAAAATACACAGGATTTCATGTCAAAAATTTCGAAATTGAAAATATCGAAAAATGCAATTCTGGCTACTTTGGATATCGACAGTATGTATACGAACATTGATATTGATAAAGGTGTTAAATCAGTTAAAAATGCATTTGAGTCTTACATTTCGGAACTTCGCCCAGCGTCTGGAGTAAGGAACAATACGGGAGGGAGCAAGCAAACTCCGGCCCGTACTGTCCCTCTACCCCAACGCGAAAAGCAAAATAAGAAAAGATCAAGGCAAAGCACTTCTCCCTCTTCTTTTCCTTCCACTTCTTCTTTCTCTCAGAGTAAGCGCCTCAATTTTCAAACATCTCCGGTCCATATGGTGACTGAAGATGCTCGAAAATTGAGTAACGCTGTCTCGCCTCGTCTTGCTCCTCTACCTCCTACTCCTCCTCAGCCTTTCTTCTCTGGTTCTCCTAGTGCTCTCACTAGAACTCCTCCTCCTCCTTCTGTTTCTTCTCCTGCTTCTGTTTCTTCTCCCCCTTCTCCTGCCTCTAGTGTGGTTCAACCAGGTATATCGTACTCAGAGAAAGTCAAATCACCGAGCCGCAACTCGGGCCGCTCATTTGATTCTAAATTCTTCCAGTTTCGGCATAAAAGCGGAGTTAATTTTGACAAAAGGAATTGGCGCCTCCCCGATGTTTGTAAAAACATCCTTATGATTGGAAGTTCAAATTTAGGACGCATTGATCGAAATCGCCATCCGGACATCCAGGTGGAGTGTTACCCCGACGCCAAATTCAATCATTCAATCTCTATCTTTAAAGGGCACAGGGGCCAGTCCAGTCCCCCAAAAATATTATTAAATATTGGCGTGAATTCTCGAAACGATAATTCTGATCTCGTAGTTAAGCAGTTGCGGAATATGCTTAGCGATATCAGGGTCAAGTTTAGATCAGCAAAAATTTATTTCGCTGAACTGAACTTTTCGCAAAAACTCCCTCAGGCTGAGAGCAGAACCCTCAGCATCATCAACGAAACCATTCGGAAAGTGAAGGACGTTAACGTGATACCAAAAATTGATGACGCGAAGTTTGATGTTGCTCAGGATTTAATCCATTGGACCACGAGAACCGCCAATATTATGTACGATCACTGGTTGAACCACCTAAATTTAAACCAAGTAAAGGCAAAGGTAACAGCCGCCTAACAGATGTGGGATTAGGAACTAATGTGGTTAACCTGTCTGGCACCAATGACCTAACAACCCAAGAGAAATCTCTTTTAGATCGCGGTTTAACTATTGTACCAGCACCAAAGCCTAAAAGTGATAACCAAACAAATTTACCATCATACAACTGTAATTTTCTTAGGCAAATGAAATTAGCAGACCGCTTTAGAAACGCCAGCGGTCGGAAACTTTCCTTTACAGAATCATCTGGTTGGTCACCTCCAGATAGTGAAGTAGATCCCGAAATTATTGAGGCTAGCAAACGAATCATCAAAAAGGTGTTCAGCATGAACATACTCTCCGATAAAGACAATTTAAAAGCGGGTGAACGGAGAGCCCTCACGAAACTTCGAAAAAATAAGAAATTAGTAATTAAACCAGCCGACAAAGGTGGGTCGGTAGTTGTTCTATCTCGGGATAATTATATAAAGGAAGCCATGAGACACCTCAGCAATACTAAACATTATAAGAAAATAGATTCACTTATTTGGCCTAGTAATATCGAAAAATTCAATAAGATCTTAAAATTTCTCCTCGACGAAGGTCACATTACCAAAAAACAATTGAAATATTTAACAGCTAAGCTCAGTGCTCAAACAAGACAATTTTATATCCTACCAAAGATCCACAAGGACCGTTCTTCATGGACGGATGACTTAACTCCACCCGGGAGGCCAATTGTATCAGATTGTAATTCGGAATCGTATGCGATCTCGGAATTAATTGATTATCATCTGAAACCTATAGCAAATAGACATCCGAGCTATCTAAAAAATACACAGGATTTCCTGTCAAAAATTTCGAAATTGAAAATATCGAAAAATGCAATTCTGGCTACTTTGGATATCGACAGTATGTATACGAACATTGATATTGATAAAGGTGTTAAATCAGTTAAAAATGCATTTGAAAAATATCCGGATGCGAAACGCCCGGATGAACAAATTTTGGATCTTTTAGAGCTGAGCTTAAAAGGTAATGACTTTCAGTTGAATGGAGAATATTTTCTACAAATAATGGGTTGTCCTATGGGCAAAAGATTCAGTCCTAATTTTGCAAGCATTTATGTAGCGGAATGGGAGGAAAATGCCTTAAGCAAATGTGCAAAGCATCCTCTCGTGTATCTCAGGTATTTAGATGACATTTTTATTATTTGGGAACATTCAAAAGAAGATTTTGATGAATTTTTAGAGATTTTGAACAATCACGATCCAAATATTAAATTGAAAGCTACTATCAGTGAAAATTCTGTTGATTTTCTCGATGTGACCGTGAATAAAGGCAAGCAATTTCAGGCGTCCGGTCATTTAGATTATAAAGTATATTTTAAACCAACTGATTCACATCAATCGTTGCACACAAAATCATTTCATCCTCAACATACATTTAAAGGTATCATCAAATCACAGCTCATTCGTTTCCACCGCAATTCAAGTGATAAGGAAAATTTCAATGAGGCTTGTTCTACTCTATTTGGCGCCCTCAGATCGAGAGGGTACTCGCTGCGCCTTTTGCGTAGCCTGAAATCCCAAACCCTGAAAAAGCTCGAAAGTCCAGCTGAAACTACCGATTTCGAACCACTGAAGATTGAACACAACAGACCGTTGCAAAATGGTAGTGGCGCGGTATTTAATTGCAAAAAGCCTCGTTGTAGATTGCATACTTTTATGCCTGATCAGAAAGAGGAATTTTCCTCCGAACAAACGAAAAATCATTATCAGATCCGTAACCCCCTCCATTGTGATTCACCAAACATTATTTACCTTATCACTTGTAAGCGATGTCGGAAACAGTATGTTGGTCAAAGTCAAAATCCTTTCCGAGAACGTGCTACTAGACACAAACAGGATATAAAACATAATGCTGATGCCGCAGTAGCACAACATTTTAACCTTCCTGGCCATTCTTTGGACGATTTCGAAATCCATTCTATTGAACAACCACCAATTAAAGACACATTAGAAGAAACGGATGAATTTAGAAAAAAAAACGTGAAGCTTTTTGGATCAATACGCTTCAAACCCTCTGGCCATTTGGTATGAACATATCAGAGGGCGAATGCGAAAGGAGGTCCATCATTCCTTTCACTTTAACGTACAACAGAATGAATATGTTTTAGAGGAATTTTGAACCTGAAACACACATAGGCGAGTGCCAGAGTTCATATATGCCCCAAAACAAAATAGGTTCTAATTTCAATCATGTGTATGTATTTCCTAAATAAAATTATTATATTTTTTTATTTTATTGATTATTTTTAAATTTTTTATTAATTTTTATTTATTTATTTATTTATTTATTTATTTATTTATTTGGTTGATTCATTTATTTAAATTATTTTATTTATTTATTTTTTTATTTTTAATTTTTCATACCTTTCACACAATGTAGAGGTTCAGAAGGTAAAACACACAATTTTTACGTGGTGTAAAATATTTTCCGTCATAAACCTCCGTCGGGGGATATTCATTCCAACTGATAACATTCGTGAGGCATCATGATCTTTGGCGTCATTTTTTCATTTATTTCTTTAGTCTCAATATATTTTATCAAACCATTTTTTCATATTATTTTCACATACTTCTGAAGCCAGTAAAGCAAACCGCTCCCGATTGGTTTTACTTAAATCAAAGCCAACCAATAGGGCTTCATGGGGTCAGTAAAGCAAACCACTCACTGACTGATTAAAATTCAATGGAAGCCAATCAATAGGGCTTCATCTAATTTGTTTGGACGACACAAACTGAGTTGTGAAAAACAAACTTGGGACATCTCAGATTGAAAAGAATTAATTAGATGAGTGACATTTGACAGCTTGTTAAAGAGTTTAATTATGTACTGAGCTGTGAAAAACACCCCCAGCCCAGATATGGATATATACCATGCATGCCCTCCCATAGTTGGAATCATTTTCCTCAAAGTCTCTTTGAAAAAGCCAAACCAAGCGAAACGCGTCGAGACAGACGGATTATTTTCTACCTTTGCTGAAGACTGCAACCAATCCAGGTATCTTCTTTAATAGGTAATATTTAATTTTCCAATTTTATTTATTTCATCACTTTAATATTTTATTTATACTTAATTCAGCTACTTTCTTTAACAATGGCAAGAAAAGGGCAGAGGCATCAGAGGCAGAGAGTAGCCCAGTCCGGAACTGGCCAGGAACTATCGTTCCAGGCTTATTCTAGGCTGGTCAAGGCCTTGTTTCCGGTGCTTCAATGTTTGCACCACATTGGGCTATTAGAGCACCATTTGGCAAATCGGGATTTCCCGAAACAGCTGGAGAAGAAAGTAGATGAGTTAGGTGGCTTTCTAAAGCCAGCTCTTCCCACCCCACACATTTTTTCTGTTTTTCGACAGATTAGTGTGGGATGGGCCAATCAAACGTTAAATGCTTTAGTTGAGCATTATAAGATAAATTTAAACCAGTTGAAGTGTAAGATAACTTTGGCTATGCGACCACCTCCTGGACTCGAAAAAATAGACTTCAACAGCGCTTCGGCGCGTGCCTTGATCTGGGCTAAAAAGAACTTTAAAAATAAGTTGACAGATAAGACGATTTCAGCCTATGAGTCTTACATTTCGGAACTTCGCCCAGCGTCTGGAGTAAGGAACAATACGGGAGGGAGCAAGCAAACTCCGGTCCGTATTGTCCCTCTACCCCAACGCGAAAAGCAAAATAAGAAAAGATCAAGGCAAAGCACTTCTCCCTCTTCTTTTCCTTCCACTTCTTCTTTCTCTCAGAGTAAGCGCCTCAATTTGCAAACATCTCCGGTCCATATTGTGACTGAAGATGCTCGCAAATTGAGTAACGCTGTCTCGCCTCGTCTTGCTCCTCTACCTCCTACTCCTCCTCAGCCTTTTTTCTCTGGTTCTCCTAGTGCTCTCACTAGAACTCCTCCTCCTCCTTCTGTTTCTTCTCCTGCTTCTGTTTCCTCTCCTGCTTCTGTTTCTTCTCCCCCTTCTCCTGCCTCTAGTGTGGTTCAACGAGGTATATCGTACTCAGAGAAAGTCAAATCACCGAGCCGCAACTCGGGCCGCTCATTCGATTCTAAATTCTCATAGTTTCGGCATAAAAGCGGAGTTAATTTTGACAAAAGGAATTGGCACCTCCCCGATGTTTGTAAAAACATCCTTATGATTGGAAGTTCAAATTTAGGACGCATTGATCGAAATCCCCATCCGGACATCCAGGTGGAGTGTTACCCCGGCGCCAAATTCAATCATCTGCGCTCTATGTTTAAAGGGCACAGGGGCCAGTCCAGTCCCCAAAAAATATTATTAAATATTGGCGTGAATTCTCGAAACGATAATTCTGATCTCGTAGTTAAGCAGTTGCGGAATATGCTTAGCGATATCAGGGTCAAGTTCAGATCAGCAAAAATTTATTTCGCTGAACTAAACTTTTCGCAAAAACTCCCTCAGACTGAGAGGAGAACCCTGAGCATCATCAACGAAACCATTCGGAAAGTGAAGGACGTTAAGTTTGATGTTGCTCAGGATTTAATCCATTGGACCACGAGAACCGCCAATATTATGTACGATCACTGGTTGAACCACCTAAATTTAAACTATGTAAAGGCAAAGGTAACAGCCGCCTAACAGATGTGGGATTAGGAACTAATGTGGTTAACCTGTCTGGCACCAATGACCTAACAACCCAAGAGAAATCTCTTTCAGATCGCGGTTTAACTTTTGTACCAGCACCAAAGCCTAAAACTGATAACCAAACAAATTTACCATCATATAACTGTAATTTTCTTAGGCAAATGAAATTAGCAGACCGCTTTAGAAACGCCAGCGGTCGGAAACTTCCCTTTACAGAATCATCTGGTTGGTCACCTCCAGATAGTGAAGTAGATCCCGTAATTATTGAGGCTAGCAAACGAATCACCAAAAAGGTGTTCAGCATGAACATACTCTCCGATAAAGACAATTTAACAGCGGGTGAACGGAGAGCCCTCACGAAACTTCGAAAAAATAAGAAATTAGTAATTAATCCAGCCGACAAAGGTGGGTCGGTAGTTGTTCTAACTCGGGATAATTATATAAAGGAAGCCATGAGACAACTCAGCAATACTAAACATTATAAGAAAATAGATTCACTTATTTGGCCTAGTAATATCGAAAAATTCAATAAGATCTTAAAATTACCAAAAAACAATTGAAATATTTAACAGCTAAGCTCAGTGCTCAAACAAGACAATTTTATATCCTACCAAAGATCCACAAGGACCGTTCTTCATGGACGGATGACTTAACTCCACCCGGGAGGCCAATTGTATCAGATTGTAATTCGGAATCGTATGCGATCTCGGAATTAATTGATTATCATCTAAAACCTATAGCAAATAGCCATTCGAGCTATCTAAAAAATACACAGGATTTCATGTCAAAAATTTCGAAATTGAAAATATCGAAAAATGCAATTCTGGCTACTTTGGATATCGACAGTATGTATACGAACATTGATATTGATAAAGGTGTTAAATCAGTTAAAAATGCATTTGAAAAATATCCGGATGCGAAACGCCCGGATGAACAAATTTTGGATCTTTTAGAGCTGAGCTTAAAAGGTAATGACTTTCAGTTGAATGGAGAATATTTTCTACAAATAATGGGTTGTGCTATGGGCAAAAGATTCAGTCCTAATTTTGCAAGCATTTATGTAGCGGAATGGGAGGAAAATGCCTTAAGCAAATGTGCAAAGCATCCTCTCGTGTATCTCAGGTATTTAGATGACATTTTTATTATTTGGGAACATTCAAAAGAAGATTTTGATGAATTTTTAGAGATTTTGAACAATCACGATCGAAATATTAAATTGAAAGCTACTATCAGTGAAAATTCTGTTGATTTTCTCGATGTGACCGTGAATGAAGGCAAGCAATTTCAGGCGTCCGGTCATTTAGATTATAAAGTATATTTTAAACCAACTGATTCACATCAATTGTTGCACACAAAATCATTTCATCCTCAACATACATTTAAGGGTATCATCAAATCACAGCTCATTCGTTTCCACCGCAATTCAAGTGATAAGGTAAATTTCAATGAGGCTTGTTCTGCTCTATTTGGCGCCTTCAGATCGAGAGGGTACTCGCTGTGCCTTTTGCGTAGCCTGAAATCCCAAACCCTGAAAAAGCTCGAAAGTCCAGCTGAAACTACCGATTTCGAACCACTAAAGATTGAACACAACAGACCGTTGCAAAATGGTAGTGGCGCGGTATTTAATTGCAAAAAGCCTCGTTGTAGATTGCATACTTTTATGCCTGATCAGAAAGAGGAATTTTCCTCCGAACAAACGAAAAATCATTATCAGATCCGTAACCCCCTCCAGTGTGATTCACCAAACATTATTTACCTTATCACTTGTAAGCGATGTCGGAAACAGTATGTTGGTCAAAGTCAAAATCCTTTCCGAGAACGTGCCAGTAGACACAAACAGGATATAAAACATAATGCTGATGCCCCAGTAGCACAACATTTTAACCTTCCTGGCCATTTATTGGACGATTTCGAAATCCATCCTATTGAACAAACACCAATTAAAGGCACATTAGAAGGAACGGATGAATTTAAAAAAAACCAAAAAACGTGAAGCTTTTTGGATCAATACGCTTCAAACCCTCTGGCCATTTGGTATGAACATATCAGAGGGTGAATGCGAAAGGAGGTCCATCATTCCTTTCACTTTAACGTACAACAGAATGAATATCGAAATAGCAAAAATGTTAAAAGATGAATTCAATTTTACCAATGCTAAATTAAATGAACCTTTGAATCTTCGACCTGTCATCGCCTATAAGAAAAACAAAAGCTTGCGTAACATCCTTGGAAGGACTAAATTAGAGCCCATCAATGAATAACATCAATTTTTGCCAGTCAGTTTAATCAGTTCCTAAGCTCATCACTTAGTTTAAATCAATTTTGTGTAATTTTTTATCATGTTTGAAACCCATCAGGGTTCAGTAAATGAAAACAATTTTTCGGCGGCAGATTAAAAGAAAAAAACGTTTCAGTGTGAAATGCCTGTGCCAGTGCGATTTTTTAACCTCAAACACACACAGGCGAGTGCCAGAGTTAATATATGCCCAAAAACAAAATAGGTTCTAATTTCAATCATGTGTATGTATTTCCTAAATAAAATTATTATATTTTTTTATTTTATTGATTTTTAAAAAAATTTTTTTTTAATTTTTATTTATTTATTTATTTATTTATTTATTTATTTATTTATTTATTTATTTGGTTGATTCATTTATTTAAATTATTTTATTTATTTTTTTTTTTATTTTTAATTTTTCATACCTTTCACACAATGTAGAGGTTCAGAAGGTAAAACACACAATTTTTACGTGGTGTAAAATATTTTCCGTCATAAACCTCCGTCGGGGGATATTCATTCCAACTGATAACATTCGTGAGGCATCATGATCTTTGGCGTCATTTTTTCATTTATTTCTTTAGTCTCAATATATTTTATCAAACCATTTTTTCATATTATTTTCACATACTTCTGAAGCCAGTAAAGCAAACCGCTCCCGATTGGTTTTACTTAAATCAAAGCCAACCAATAGGGCTTCATGGGGTCAGTAAAGCAAACCACTCACTGACTGATTAAAATTCAATGGAAGCCAATCAATAGGGCTTCATCTAATTTGTTTGGACGACACAAACTGAGTTGTGAAAAACAAACTTGGGACATCTCAGATTGAAAATAATTAATTAGATGAGTGACATTTGACAGCTTGTTAAAGAGTTTAATTATGTACTGAGCTGTGAAAAACACCCCCAGACCAGATATGGATATACACCATGCATGCCCTACCATAGTTGGAATCATTTTCCTCAAAGTCTCTTTGAAAAAGCCAAACCAAGCGAAACGCGTCGAGACAGACGGATTATTTTCTACCTTTGCTGAAGACTGCAACCAATCCAGGTATCTTCTTTAATAGGTAATATTTAATTTTCCAATTTTATTTATTTCATCACTTTTATATTTTATTTATACTTAATTCAGCTGCTTTCTTTAACAATGGCAAGAAAAGGGCAGAGGCATCAGAGGCAGAGAGTTGCCCAGTCCGGAACTGGCCAGGAACTATCGTTCCAGGCTTATTGTAGGCTGGTCAAGGCCTTGTTTCAGGTGCTTCAATGTTTGCACCACATTGCGCTATTAGAGCACCATTTGGCAAATCGGGATTTCCCGAAACAGCTGGAGAAGAAAGTAGATGAGTTAGGTGGCTTTCTAAAGCCAGCTCTTCCCACCCCACACATTTTTTCTGTTTTTCGACAGATTAGTGTGGGATGGGCCAATCTAACGTTAAATGCTTTAGTTGAGCATTATAACATATATTTAAACCAGTTGAAGTCTAAGATAACTTTGGCTATGCGACCACCTCCTGGACTCGTAAAAATAGACTTCAACAGCGCTTCGGCGCGTGCCTTGATCTGGGCTAAAAAGAACTTTAAAAATAAGTTGACAGATAAGACGATTTCTGCCTATGAGTCTTACATTTCGGAACTTCGCCCAGCGTCTGGAGTAAGGAACAATACGGGAGGGAGCAAGCAAACTCCGGCCCGTACTGTCCCTCTACCCCAACGCGAAAAGCAAAATAAGAAAAGATCAAGGCAAAGCACTTCTCCCTCTTCTTTTCCTTCCACTTCTTCTTTCTCTCAGAGTAAGCGCCTCAATTTGCAAACATCTCCGGTCCATATTGTGACTGAAGATGCTCGAAAATTGAGTAACGCTGTCTCGCCTCGTCTTGCTCCTCTACCTCCTACTCCTCCTCAGCCTTTCTTCTCTGGTTCTCCTAGTGCTCTCACTAGAACTCCTCCTCCTCCTTCTGTTTCTCCTCCTGCTTCTGTTTCTTCTCCCCCTTCTACTGCCTCTAGTGTGGTTCAACCAGGTATATCGTACTCAGAGAAAGTCAAATCACCGAGCCGCAACTCGGGCCGCTCATTTGATTCTAAATTCTTCCAGTTTCGGCATAAAAGCGGAGTTAATTTTGACAAAAGGAATTGGCGCCTCCCCGATGTTTGTAAAAACATCCTTATGATTGGAAGTTCAAATTTAGGACGCATTGATCGAAATCGCCATCCGGACATCCAGGTGGAGTGTTACCCCGGCGCCAAATTCAATCATCTGCGCTCTATCTTTATAGGGCACAGGGGCCAGTCCAGTCCCCCAAAAATATTATTAAATATTGGCGTGAATTCTCGAAACGATAATTCTGATCTCGTAGTTAAGCAGTTGCGGAATATGCTTAGCGATATCAGGGTCAAGTTTAGATCAGCAAAAATTTATTTCGCTGAACTGAACTTTTCGCAAAAACTCCCTCAGGCTGAGAGCAGAACCCTCAGCATCATCAACGAAACCATTCGGAAAGTGAAGGACGTTAACGTGATACCAAAAATTGATGACGCGAAGTTTGATGTTGCTCAGGATTTAATCCATTGGACCACGAGAACCGCCAATATTATGTACGATCACTGGTTGAACCACCTAAATTTAAACCAAGTAAAGGCAAAGGTAACAGCCGCCTAACAGATGTGGGATTAGGAACTAATGTGGTTAACCTGTCTGGCACCAATGACCTAACAACCCAAGAGAAATCTCTTTTAGATCGCGGTTTAACTATTGTACCAGCACCAAAGCCTAAAAGTGATAACCAAACAAATTTACCATCATACAACTGTAATTTTCTTAGGCAAATGAAATTAGCAGACCGCTTTAGAAACGCCAGCGGTCGGAAACTTTCCTTTACAGAATCATCTGGTTGGTCACCTCCAGATAGTGAAGTAGATCCCGAAATTATTGAGGCTAGCAAACGAATCATCAAAAAGGTGTTCAGCATGAACATACTCTCCGATAAAGACAATTTAAAAGCGGGTGAACGGAGAGCCCTCACGAAACTTCGAAAAAATAAGAAATTAGTAATTAAACCAGCCGACAAAGGTGGGTCGGTAGTTGTTCTATCTCGGGATAATTATATAAAGGAAGCCATGAGACAACTCAGCAATACTAAACATTATAAGAAAATAGATTCACTTATTTGGCCTAGTAATATCGAAAAATTCAATAAGATCTTAAAATTTCTCCTCGACGAAGGTCACATTACCAAAAAACAATTGAAATATTTAACAGCTAAGCTCAGTGCTCAAACAAGACAATTTTATATCCTACCAAAGATCCACAAGGACCGTTCTTCATGGACGGATGACTTAACTCCACCCGGGAGGCCAATTGTATCAGATTGTAATTCGGAATCGTATGCGATCTCGGAATTAATTGATTATCATCTGAAACCTATAGCAAATAGACATCCGAGCTATCTAAAAAATACACAGGATTTCCTGTCAAAAATTTCGAAATTGAAAATATCGAAAAATGCAATTCTGGCTACTTTGGATATCGACAGTATGTATACGAACATTGATATTGATAAAGGTGTTAAATCAGTTAAAAATGCATTTGAAAAATATCCGGATGCGAAACGCCCGGATGAACAAATTTTGGATCTTTTAGAGCTGAGCTTAAAAGGTAATGACTTTCAGTTGAATGGAGAATATTTTCTACAAATAATGGGTTGTCCTATGGGCAAAAGATTCAGTCCTAATTTTGCAAGCATTTATGTAGCGGAATGGGAGGAAAATGCCTTAAGCAAATGTGCAAAGCATCCTCTCGTGTATCTCAGGTATTTAGATGACATTTTTATTATTTGGGAACATTCAAAAGAAGATTTTGATGAATTTTTAGAGATTTTGAACAATCACGATCCAAATATTAAATTGAAAGCTACTATCAGTGAAAATTCTGTTGATTTTCTCGATGTGACCGTGAATAAAGGCAAGCAATTTCAGGCGTCCGGTCATTTAGATTATAAAGTATATTTTAAACCAACTGATTCACATCAATCGTTGCACACAAAATCATTTCATCCTCAACATACATTTAAAGGTATCATCAAATCACAGCTCATTCGTTTCCACCGCAATTCAAGTGATAAGGAAAATTTCAATGAGGCTTGTTCTACTCTATTTGGCGCCCTCAGATCGTGAGGGTACTCGCTGCGCCTTTTGCGTAGCCTGAAATCCCAAACCCTGAAAAAGCTCGAAAGTCCAGCTGAAACTACCGATTTCGAACCACTAAAGATTGAACACAACAGACCGTTGCAAAATGGTAGTGGCGCGGTATTTAATTGCAAAAAGCCTCGTTGTAGATTGCATACTTTTATGCCTGATCAGAAAGAGGAATTTTCCTCCGAACAAACGAAAAATCATTATCAGATCCGTAACCCCCTCCAGTGTGATTCACCAAACATTATTTACCTTATCACTTGTAAGCGATGTCGGAAACAGTATGTTGGTCAAAGTCAAAATCCTTTCCGAGAACGTGCCACTAGACACAAACAGGATATAAAACATAATGCTGATGCCCCAGTAGCACAACATTTTAACCTTCCTGGCCATTCATTGGACGATTTCGAAATCCATCCTATTGAACAAACACCAATTAAAGGCACATTAGAAGGAACGGATGAATTTAAAAAAAACCAAAAAACGTGAAGCTTTTTGGATCAATACGCTTCAAACCCTCTGGCCATTTGGTATGAACATATCAGAGGGTGAATGCGAAAGGAGGTCCATCATTCCTTTCACTTTAACGTACAACAGAATGAATATCGAAATAGCAAAAATGTTAAAAGATGAATTCAATTTTACCAATGCTAAATTAAATGAACCTTTGAATCTTCGACCTGTCATCGCCTATAAGAAAAACAAAAGCTTGCGTAACATCCTTGGAAGGACTAAATTAGAGCCCATCAATGAATAACATCAATTTTTGCCAGTCAGTTTAATCAGTTCCTAAGCTCATCACTTAGTTTAAATCAATTTTGTGTAATTTTTTATCATGTTTGAAACCCATCAGGGTTCAGTAAATGAAAACAATTTTTCGGCGGCAGATTAAAAGAAAAAAACGTTTCAGTGTGAAATGCCTGTGCCAGTGCGATTTTTTAACCTCAAACACACACAGGCGAGTGCCAGAGTTAATATATGCCCAAAAACAAAATAGGTTCTAATTTCAATCATGTGTATGTATTTCCTAAATAAAATTATTATATTTTTTTATTTTATTGATTTTTAAAAAAATTTTTTTTTAATTTTTATTTATTTATTTATTTATTTATTTATTTATTTATTTATTTGGTTGATTCTTTTATTTAAATTATTTTATTTATTTTTTTTTTTATTTTTAATTTTTCATACCTTTCACACAATGTAGAGGTTCAGAAGGTAAAACACACAATTTTTACGTGGTGTAAAATATTTTCCGTCATAAACCTCCGTCGGGGGATATTCATTCCAACTGATAACATTCGTGAGGCATCATGATCTTTGGCGTCATTTTTTCATTTATTTCTTTAGTCTCAATATATTTTATCAAACCATTTTTTCATATTATTTTCACATACTTCTGAAGCCAGTAAAGCAAACCGCTCCCGATTGGTTTTACTTAAATCAAAGCCAACCAATAGGGATTCATGGGGTCAGTAAAGCAAACCACTCACTGACTGATTAAAATTCAATGGAAGCCAATCAATAGGGCTTCATCTAATTTGTTTGGACGACACAAACTGAGTTGTGAAAAACAAACTTGGGACATCTCAGATTGAAAATAATTAATTAGATGAGTGACATTTGACAGCTTGTTAAAGAGTTTAATTATGTACTGAGCTGTGAAAAACACCCCCAGACCAGATATGGATATACACCATGCATGCCCTACCATAGTTGGAATCATTTTCCTCAAAGTCTCTTTGAAAAAGCCAAACCAAGCGAAACGCGTCGAGACAGACGGATTATTTTCTACCTTTGGTGAAGACTGCAACCAATCCAGGTATCTTCTTTAATAGGTAATATTTAATTTTCCAATTTTATTTATTTCATCACTTTTATATTTTATTTATACTTAATTCAGCTGCTTTCTTTAACAATGGCAAGAAAAGGGCAGAGGCATCAGAGGCAGAGAGTTGCCCAGTCCGGAACTGGCCAGGAACTATCGTTCCAGGCTTATTGTAGGCTGGTCAAGGCCTTGTTTCAGGTGCTTCAATGTTTGCACCACATTGCGCTATTAGAGCACCATTTGGCAAATCGGGATTTCCCGAAACAGCTGGAGAAGAAAGTAGATGAGTTAGGTGGCTTTCTAAAGCCAGCTCTTCCCACCCCACACATTTTTTCTGTTTTTCGACAGATTAGTGTGGGATGGGCCAATCTAACGTTAAATGCTTTAGTTGAGCATTATAACATATATTTAAACCAGTTGAAGTCTAAGATAACTTTGGCTATGCGACCACCTCCTGGACTCGTAAAAATAGACTTCAACAGCGCTTCGGCGCGTGCCTTGATCTGGGCTAAAAAGAACTTTAAAAATAAGTTGACAGATAAGACGATTTCTGCCTATGAGTCTTACATTTCGGAACTTCGCCCAGCGTCTGGAGTAAGGAACAATACGGGAGGGAGCAAGCAAACTCCGGCCCGTACTGTCCCTCTACCCCAACGCGAAAAGCAAAATAAGAAAAGATCAAGGCAAAGCACTTCTCCCTCTTCTTTTCCTTCCACTTCTTCTTTCTCTCAGAGTAAGCGCCTCAATTTGCAAACATCTCCGGTCCATATTGTGACTGAAGATGCTCGAAAATTGAGTAACGCTGTCTCGCCTCGTCTTGCTCCTCTACCTCCTACTCCTCCTCAGCCTTTCTTCTCTGGTTCTCCTAGTGCTCTCACTAGAGCTCCTCCTCCTCCTTCTGTTTCTCCTCCTGCTTCTGTTTCTTCTCCCCCTTCTCCTGCCTCTAGTGTGGTTCAACCAGGTATATCGTACTCAGAGAAAGTCAAATCACCGAGCCGCAACTCGGGCCGCTCATTTGATTCTAAATTCTTCCAGTTTCGGCATAAAAGCGGAGTTAATTTTGACAAAAGGAATTGGCGCCTCCCCGATGTTTGTAAAAACATCCTTATGATTGGAAGTTCAAATTTAGGACGCATTGATCGAAATCGCCATCCGGACATCCAGATGGAGTGTTACCCCGGCGCCAAATTCAATCATCTGCGCTCTATCTTTATAGGGCACAGGGGCCAGTCCAGTCCCCCAAAAATATTATTAAATATTGGCGTGAATTCTCGAAACGATAATTCTGATCTCGTAGTTAAGCAGTTGCGGAATATGCTTAGCGATATCAGGGTCAAGTTTAGATCAGCAAAAATTTATTTCGCTGAACTGAACTTTTCGCAAAAACTCCCTCAGGCTGAGAGCAGAACCCTCAGCATCATCAACGAAACCATTCGGAAAGTGAAGGACGTTAACGTGATACCAAAAATTGATGACGCGAAGTTTGATGTTGCTCAGGATTTAATCCATTGGACCACGAGAACCGCCAATATTATGTACGATCACTGGTTGAACCACCTAAATTTAAACCAAGTAAAGGCAAAGGTAACAGCCGCCTAACAGATGTGGGATTAGGAACTAATGTGGTTAACCTGTCTGGCACCAATGACCTAACAACCCAAGAGAAATCTCTTTTAGATCGCGGTTTAACTATTGTACCAGCACCAAAGCCTAAAAGTGATAACCAAACAAATTTACCATCATACAACTGTAATTTTCTTAGGCAAATGAAATTAGCAGACCGCTTTAGAAACGCCAGCGGTCGGAAACTTTCCTTTACAGAATCATCTGGTTGGTCACCTCCAGATAGTGAAGTAGATCCCGAAATTATTGAGGCTAGCAAACGAATCATCAAAAAGGTGTTCAGCATGAACATACTCTCCGATAAAGACAATTTAAAAGCGGGTGAACGGAGAGCCCTCACGAAACTTCGAAAAAATAAGAAATTAGTAATTAAACCAGCCGACAAAGGTGGGTCGGTAGTTGTTCTATCTCGGGATAATTATATAAAGGAAGCCATGAGACAACTCAGCAATACTAAACATTATAAGAAAATAGATTCACTTATTTGGCCTAGTAATATCGAAAAATTCAATAAGATCTTAAAATTTCTCCTCGACGAAGGTCACATTACCAAAAAACAATTGAAATATTTAACAGCTAAGCTCAGTGCTCAAACAAGACAATTTTATATCCTACCAAAGATCCACAAGGACCGTTCTTCATGGACGGATGACTTAACTCCACCCGGGAGGCCAATTGTATCAGATTGTAATTCGGAATCGTATGCGATCTCGGAATTAATTGATTATCATCTGAAACCTATAGCAAATCCGAGCTATCTAAAAAATACACAGGATTTCCTGTCAAAAATTTCGAAATTGAAAATATCGAAAAATGCAATTCTGGCTACTTTGGATATCGACAGTATGTATACGAACATTGATATTGATAAAGGTGTTAAATCAGTTAAAAATGCATTTGAAAAATATCCGGATGCGAAACGCCCGGATGAACAAATTTTGGATCTTTTAGAGCTGAGCTTAAAAGGTAATGACTTTCAGTTGAATGGAGAATATTTTCTACAAATAATGGGTTGTCCTATGGGCAAAAGATTCAGTCCTAATTTTGCAAGCATTTATGTAGCGGAATGGGAGGAAAATGCCTTAAGCAAATGTGCAAAGCATCCTCTCGTGTATCTCAGGTATTTAGATGACATTTTTATTATTTGGGAACATTCAAAAGAAGATTTTGATGAATTTTTAGAGATTTTGAACAATCACGATCCAAATATTAAATTGAAAGCTACTATCAGTGAAAATTCTGTTGATTTTCTCGATGTGACCGTGAATAAAGGCAAGCAATTTCAGGCGTCCGGTCATTTAGATTATAAAGTATATTTTAAACCAACTGATTCACATCAATCGTTGCACACAAAATCATTTCATCCTCAACATACATTTAAAGGTATCATCAAATCACAGCTCATTCGTTTCCACCGCAATTCAAGTGATAAGGACAATTTCAATGAGGCTTGTTCTACTCTATTTGGCGCCCTCAGATCGTGAGGGTACTCGCTGCGCCTTTTGCGTAGCCTGAAATCCCAAACCCTGAAAAAGCTCGAAAGTCCAGCTGAAACTACCGATTTCGAACCACGGTGATTGAACACAACAGACCGTTGCAAAATGGTAGTGGCGCGGTATTTAATTGCAAAAAGCCTCGTTGTAGATTGCATACTTTTATGCCTGATCAGAAAGAGGAATTTTCCTCCGAACAAACGAAAAATCATTATCAGATCCGTAACCCCCTCCATTGTGATTCACCAAACATTATTTACCTTATCACTTGTAAGCGATGTCGGAAACAGTATGTTGGTCAAAGTCAAAATCCTTTCCGAGAACGTGCTACTAGACACAAACAGGATATAAAACATAATGCTGATGCCGCAGTAGCACAACATTTTAACCTTCCTGGCCATTCTTTGGACGATTTCGAAATCCATCCTATTGAACAACCACCAATTAAAGACACATTAGAAGAAACGGATGAATTTAGAAAAAAAACGTGAAGCTTTTTGGATCAATACGCTTCAAACCCTCTGGCCATTTGGTATGAACATATCAGAGGGCGAATGCGAAAGGAGGTCCATCATTCCTTTCACTTTAACGTACAACAGAATGAATATGTTTTAGAGGAATTTTGAACCTGAAACACACATAGGCGAGTGCCAGAGTTCATATATGCCCCAAAACAAAATAGGTTCTAATTTCAATCATGTGTATGTATTTCCTAAATAAAATTATTATTTTTTTTTATTTTATTGATTATTTTTAAATTTTTTATTAATTTTTATTTATTTATTTATTTTTTTATTTATTTATTTATTTGGTTGATTCATTTATTTAAATTATTTTATTTATTTTTTTTTTTATTTTTAATTTTTCATACCTTTCACACAATGTAGAGGTTCAGAAGGTAAAACACACAATTTTTACGTGGTGTAAAATATTTTCCGTCATAAACCTCCGTCGGGGGATATTCATTCCAACTGATAACATTCGTGAGGCATCATGATCTTTGGCGTCATTTTTTCATTTATTTCTTTAGTCTCAATATATTTTATCAAACCATTTTTTCATATTATTTTCACATACTTCTGAAGCCAGTAAAGCAAACCGCTCCCGATTGGTTTTACTTAAATCAAAGCCAACCAATAGGGCTTCATGGGGTCAGTAAAGCAAACCACTCACTGACTGATTAAAATTCAATGGAAGCCAATCAATAGGGCTTCATCTAATTTGTTTGGACGACACAAACTGAGTTGTGAAAAACAAACTTGGGACATCTCAGATTGAAAAGAATTAATTAGATGAGTGACATTTGACAGCTTGTTAAAGAGTTTAATTATGTACTGAGCTGTGAAAAACACCCCCAGCCCAGATATGGATATATACCATGCATGCCCTCCCATAGTTGGAATCATTTTCCTCAAAGTCTCTTTGAAAAAGCCAAACCAAGCGAAACGCGTCGAGACAGACGGATTATTTTCTACCTTTGCTGAAGACTGCAACCAATCCAGGTATCTTCTTTAATAGGTAATATTTAATTTTCCAATTTTATTTATTTCATCACTTTAATATTTTATTTATACTTAATTCAGCTACTTTCTTTAACAATGGCAAGAAAAGGGCAGAGGCATCAGAGGCAGAGAGTTGCCCAGTCCGGAACTGGCCAGGAACTATCGTTCCAGGCTTATTCTAGGCTGGTCAAGGCCTTGTTTCCGGTGCTTCAATGTTTGCACCACATTGGGCTATTAGAGCACCATTTGGCAAATCGGGATTTCCCGAAACAGCTGGAGAAGAAAGTAGATGAGTTAGGTGGCTTTCTAAAGCCAGCTCTTCCCACCCCACACATTTTTTCTGTTTTTCGACAGATTAGTGTGGGATGGGCCAATCAAACGTTAAATGCTTTAGTTGAGCATTATAAGATAAATTTAAACCAGTTGAAGTGTAAGATAACTTTGGCTATGCGACCACCTCCTGGACTCGAAAAAATAGACTTCAACAGCGCTTCGGCGCGTGCCTTGATCTGGGCTAAAAAGAACTTTAAAAATAAGTTGACAGATAAGACGATTTCAGCCTATGAGTCTTACATTTCGGAACTTCGCCCAGCGTCTGGAGTAAGGAACAATACGGGAGGGAGCAAGCAAACTCCGGCCCGTATTGTCCCTCTACCCCAACGCGAAAAGCAAAATAAGAAAAGATCAAGGCAAAGCACTTCTCCCTCTTCTTTTCCTTCCACTTCTTCTTTCTCTCAGAGTAAGCGCCTCAATTTGCAAACATCTCCGGTCCATATTGTGACTGAAGATGCTCGCAAATTGAGTAACGCTGTCTCGCCTAGTCTTGCTCCTCTACCTCCTACTCCTCCTCAGCCTTTTTTCTCTGGTTCTCCTAGTGCTCTCACTAGAACTCCTCCTCCTCCTTCTGTTTCTTCTCCTGCTTCTGTTTCCTCTCCTGCTTCTGTTTCTTCTCCCCCTTCTCCTGCCTCTAGTGTGGTTCAACGAGGTATATCGTACTCAGAGAAAGTCAAATCACCGAGCCGCAACTCGGGCCGCTCATTCGATTCTAAATTCTCATAGTTTCGGCATAAAAGCGGAGTTGATTTTGACAAAAGGAATTGGCGCCTCCCCGATGTTTGTAAAAACATCCTTATGATTGGAAGTTCAAATTTAGGACGCATTGATCGAAATCCCCATCCGGACATCCAGGTGGAGTGTTACCCCGGCGCCAAATTCAATCATCTGCGCTCTATGTTTAAAGGGCACAGGGGCCAGTCCAGTCCCCAAAAAATATTATTAAATATTGGCGTGAATTCTCGAAACGATAATTCTGATCTCGTAGTTAAGCAGTTGCGGAATATGCTTAGTGATATCAGGGTCAAGTTTAGATCAGCAAAAATTTATTTCGCTGAACTAAACTTTTCGCAAAAACTCCCTCAGACTGAGAGGAGAACCCTGAGCATCATCAACGAAACCATTCGGAAAGTGAAGGACGTTAAGTTTGATGTTGCTCAGGATTTAATCCATTGGACCACGAGAACCGCCAATATTATGTACGATCACTGGTTGAACCACCTAAATTTAAACTAAGTAAAGGCAAAGGTAACAGCCGCCTAACAGATGTGGGATTAGGAACTAATGTGGTTAACCTGTCTGGCACCAATGACCTAACAAACCAAGAGAAATCTCTTTCAGATCGCGGTTTAACTTTTGTACCAGCACCAAAGCCTAAAACTGATAACCAAACAAATTTACCATCATATAACTGTAATTTTCTTAGGCAAATGAAATTAGCAGACCGCTTTAGAAACGCCAGCGGTCGGAAACTTCCCTTTACAGAATCATCTGGTTGGTCACCTCCAGATAGTGAAGTAGATCCCGTAATTATTGAGGCTAGCAAACGAATCACCAAAAAGGTGTTCAGCATGAACATACTCTCCGATAAAGACAATTTAACAGCGGGTGAACGGAGAGCCCTCACGAAACTTCGAAAAAATAAGAAATTAGTAATTAAACCAGCCGACAAAGGTGGGTCGGTAGTTGTTCTAACTCGGGATAATTATATAAAGGAAGCCATGAGACAACTCAGCAATACTAAACATTATAAGAAAATAGATTCACTTATTTGGCCTAGTAATATCGAAAAATTCAATAAGATCTTAAAATTACCAAAAAACAATTGAAATATTTAAGAGCTAAGCTCAGTGCTCAAACAAGACAATTTTATATCCTACCAAAGATCCACAACGACCGTTCTTCATGGACGGATGACTTAACTCCACCCGGGAGGCCAATTGTATCAGATTGTAATTCGGAATCGTATGCGATCTCGGAATTAATTGATTATCATCTGAAACCTATAGCAAATAGCCATTCGAGCTATCTAAAAAATACACAGGATTTCATGTCAAAAATTTCGAAATTGAAAATATCGAAAAATGCAATTCTGGCTACTTTGGATATCGACAGTATGTATACGAACATTGATATTGATAAAGGTGTTAAATCAGTTAAAAATGCATTTGAAAAATATCCGGATGCGAAACGCCCGGATGAACAAATTTTGGATCTTTTAGAGCTGAGCTTAAAAGGTAATGACTTTCAGTTGAATGGAGAATATTTTCTACAAATAATGGGTTGTGCTATGGGCAAAAGATTCAGTCCTAATTTTGCAAGCATTTATGTAGCGGAATGGGAGGAAAATGCCTTAAGCAAATGTGCAAAGCATCCTCTCGTGTATCTCAGGTATTTAGATGACATTTTTATTATTTGGGAACATTCAAAAGAAGATTTTGATGAATTTTTAGAGATTTTGAACAATCACGATCCAAATATTAAATTGAAAGCTACTATCAGTGAAAATTCTGTTGATTTTCTCGATGTGACCGTGAATAAAGGCAAGCAATTTCAGGCGTCCGGTCATTTAGATTATAAAGTATATTTTAAACCAACTGATTCACATTAATTGTTGCACACAAAATCATTTCATCCTCAACATACATTTAAGGGTATCATCAAATCACAGCTCATTCGTTTCCACCGCAATTCAAGTGATAAGGTAAATTTCAATGAGGCTTGTTCTGCTCTATTTGGCGCCCTCAGATCGAGAGGGTACTCGCTGCGCCTTTTGCGTAGCCTGAAATCCCAAACCCTGAAAAAGCTCGAAAGTCCAGCTGAAACTACCGATTTCGAACCACTAAAGATTGAACACAACAGACCGTTGCAAAATGGTAGTGGCGCGGTATTTAATTGCAAAAAGCCTCGTTGTAGATTGCATACTTTTATGCCTGATCAGAAAGAGGAATTTTCCTCCGAACAAACGAAAAATCATTATCAGATCCGTAACCCCCTCCAGTGTGATTCACCAAACATTATTTACCTTATCACTTGTAAGCGATGTCGGAAACAGTATGTTGGTCAAAGTCAAAATCCTTTCCGAGAACGTGCTACTAGACACAAACAGGATATAAAACATAATGCTGATGCCCCAGTAGCACAACATTTTAACCTTCCTGGCCATTCTTTGGACGATTTCGAAATCCATCCTATTGAACAACCACCAATTAAAGACACATTAGAAGAAACGGATGAATTTAGAAAAAAACGTGAAGCTTTTTGGATCAATACGCTTCAAACCCTCTGGCCATTTGGTATGAACATATCAGAGGGCGAATGCGAAAGGAGGTCCATCATTCCTTTCACTTTAACGTACAACAGAATGAATATGTTTTAGAGGAATTTTGAACCTCAAACACATACAGGCGAGTGCCAGAGTTCATATATGCCCCAAAACAAAATAGGTTCTAATTTCAATCATGTGTATGTATTTCCTAAATAAAATTATTATATTTTTTTATTTTATTGATTATTTTAATTTTTTTTATTAATTTTTATTTATTTATTTATTTATTTATTTATTTATTTATTTATTTATTTATTTATTTATTTATTTATTTATTTATTTATTTATTTGGTTGATTCATTTATTTAAATTATTTTTTATTTTTTTTTTTTATTTTTAATTTTTCATACCTTTCACACAATGTAGAGGTTCAGAAGGTAAAACACACAATTTCTACGTGGTGTAAAATATTTTCCGTCATAAACCTCCGTCGGGGGATATTCATTCCAACTGATAACATTCGTGAGGCATCATCATCTTTGGCGTTATTTTTTCATTTATTTCTTTAGTCTCAATATATTTTATCAAACCATTTTTTCATATTATTTTCACATACTTCTGAAGCCAGTAATGCAAACCGATCCCGATTGGTTTTACTTAAATCAAAGCCAACCAATAGGGCTTCGTGGGGTCAGTAAAGCAAATCACTCACTGACTGATTAAAATTCAATAGAAGCCAATCAATAGGGCTTCATCTAATTTGTTTGGACGACACAAACTGAGTTGTAAAAAACAAACTTGGGACATCTCAGATTGAAAAGAATTAATTAGATGAGTGACATTTGACAGCTTGTTAAAGAGTTTAATTATGTACTGAGCTGTGAAAAACACCCCCAGCCCAGATATGGATATATACCATGCATGCCCTCCCAAAGTTGGAATCATTTTCCTCAAAGTCTCTTTGAAAAAGCCAAACCAAGCGAAACGCGTCGATACAGACGGATTATTTTCTACCTTTGCTGAAGACTGCAACCAATCCAGGTATCTTCTTTAATAGGTAATATTTAATTTTCCAATTTTATTTATTTCATCACTTTTATATTTTATTTATACTTAATTCAGTTACTTTCTTTAACAATGGCAAGAAAAGGGCAGAGGCATCAGAGGCAGAGAGTTGCCCAGTCCGGAACTGGCCAGGAACTATCGTTCCAGGCTTATTCTAGGCTGGTCAAGGCCTTGTTTCAGGTGCTTCAATGTTTGCACCACATTGGGCTATTAGAGCACCATTTGGCAAATCGGGATTTCCCGAAACAGCTGGAGAAGAAAGTAGATGAGTTAGGTGGCTTTCTAAAGCCAGCTCTTCCCACCCCACACATTTTTTCTGTTTTTCGACAGATTAGTGTGGGATGGGCCAATCAAACGTTAAATGCTTTAGTTGAGCATTATAAGATAAATTTAAACCAGTTGAAGTCTAAGATAACTTTGGCTATGCGACCACCTCCTGGACTCGAAAAAATAGACTTCAACAGCGCTTCGGCGCGTGTCTTAATCTGGGCTAAAAAGAACTTTAAAAATAAGTTGACAGATAAGACGATTTCAGCCAATGAGTCTTACAATTCGGAACTTCGCCCAGCGTCTGGAGTAAGGAACAATACGGGAGGGAGCAAGCAAACTCCGGCCCGTATTGTCCCTCTACCCCAACGCGAAAAGCAAAATAAGAAAAGATCAAGGCAAAGCACTCTTCTCCCTCTTCTTTTCCTTCCACTTCTTCTTTCTCTCAGAGTAAGCGCCTCAATTTGCAAACATCTCCGGTCCATATTGTCCATACTGAAGATGCTCGCAAATTGAGTAACGCTGTCTCGCCTCGTCTTGCTCCTCTACCTCCTACTCCTCCTCAGCCTTTCTTCTCTGGTTCTCCTAGTGCTCTCACTAGAACTCCTCCTCCTCCTTCTGTTTCTTCTCCTGCTTCTGTTTCCTCTCCTACTTCTGTTTCTTCTCCCCCTTCTCCTGCCTCTAGTGTGGTTCAACCAGGTATATCGTACTCAGAGAAAGTCAAATCACCGAGCCGCAACTCGGGCCGCTCATTTGATTCTAAATTCTCCCAGTTTCGGCATAAAAGCGGAGTTAATTTTGACAAAAGGAATTGGCGCCTCCCCGATGTTTGTAAAAACATCCTTATGATTGGAAGTTCAAATTTAGGACGCATTGATCGAAATCCCCATCCGGACATCCAGGTGGAGTGTTACCCCGGCGCCAAATTCAATCATCTGCGCTCTATGTTTAAAGGGCATAGGGGCCAGTCCAGTCCCCCAAAAATATTATTAAATATTGGCGTGAATTCTCGAAACGATAATTCTGATCTCGTAGTTAAGCAGTTGCGGAATATGCTTAGCGATATCAGGGTCAAGTTTAGATCAGCAAAAATTTATTTCGCTGAACTAAACTTTTCGCAAAAACTCCCTCAGGCTGAGAGGAGAACCCTGAGCATCATCAACGAAACCATTCGGAAAGTGAAGGACGTTAACGTGATACCAAATATTGATGACGCAAAGTTTGATGTTGCTCAGGATTTAATCCATTGGACCACGAGAACCGCCAATATTATGTACGATCACTGGTTGAACCACCTGAATTTAAACTAAGTAAAGGCAAAGGTAACAGCCGCCTAACAGATGTGGGATTAGGAACTAATGTGGTTAACCTGTCTGGCACCAATGACCTAACAACCCAAGAGAAATCTCTTTTAGATCGCGGTTTAACTTTTGTACCAGCACCAAAGCCTAAAACTGATAACCAAACAAATTTACCATCATACAACTGTAATTTTCTTAGGCAAATGAAATTAGCAGACCGCTTTAGAAACGCCAGCGGTCGGAAACTTCCTTGTGCAGAATCATCTGGTTGGTCACCTCCAGATAGTGAACTAGATCCCGAAATTATTGAAGCTAGCAAACGAATCATCAAAAAGGTGTTCAGCATGAACATACTCTCCGATAAAGACAATTTAACAGCTGGTGAACGGAGAGCCCTCACGAAACTTCGAAAAAATAAGAAATTAGTAATTAAACCAGCCGACAAAGGTGGGTCGGTAGTTGTTCTATCTCGGGATAATTATATAAAGGAAGCCATGAGACAACTCAGCAATACTAAACATTATAAGAAAATAGATTCACTTATTTGGCCTAGTAATATCGAAAAATTCAATAAGATCTTAAAATTTCTCCTCGACGAAGGTCACATTACCAAAAAACAATTGAAATATTTAACAGCTAAGCTCAGTGCTCAAACAAGACAATTTTATATCCTACCAAAGATCCACAAGGACCGTTCTTCATGGACGCATGACTTAACTCCACCCGGGAGGCCAATTGTATCAGATTGTAATTCGGAATCGTATGCGATCTCGGAATTAATTGATTATCATCTGAAACCTATAGCAAATAGACATCCGAGCTATCTAAAAAATAGGATTTCCTGTCAAAAATTTCGAAATTGAAAATATCGAAAAATGCAATTCTGGCTACTTTGGATATCGACAGTATGTATACGAACATTGATATTGATAAAGGTGTTAAATCAGTTAAAAATGCATTTGAAAAATATCCGGATGCGAAACGCCCGGATGAACAAATTTTGGATCTTTTAGAGCTGAGCTTAAAAGGTAATGACTTTCAATTCAATGGAGAATATTTTCTACAAATAATGGGTTGTCCTATGTGTAAAAGATTCAGTCCTAATTTTGCAAGCATTTATGTAGCGGAATGGGAGGAAAATGCCTTAAGCAAATGTGCAAAGCATCCTCTCGTATATCTCAGATATTTAGATGACATTTTTATTATTTGGGAACATTCAAAAGAAGATTTTGATGAATTTTTAGAAATTTTGAACAATCACGATCCAAATATTAAATTGAAAGCTACTATCAGTGAAAATTCTGTTGATTTTCTCGATGTGACCGTGTATAAAGGCAAGCAATTTCAGGCGTCCGGTCATTTAAATTATAAAGTATATTTTAAACCAACTGATTCACATCAATTGTTGCACACTAAATCATTTCATCCTCAATATACATTTAAAGGTATCATCAAATCACATCTCATTCGTTTTCACCGCAATTCAAGTGATAAGGTAAATTTCAATGAGGCTTGTTCTACTCTATTTGGCGCCCTCAGATCGATAGGGTACTCGCTGCGCCTTTTGCGAAGCCTGAAATCCCAAACCCTGAAAAAGCTCGAAAGTCCAGCTGAAACTACCGATTTCGAACCACTGTAGATTGAACACAACAGACCGTTGCAAAATAGTAGTGGCGCGGTATTTAATTGCAAAAAGCCTCGTTGTAGACTGCATACATTTATGCCTGATCAGAAAGAGGAATTTTCCTCCGAACAAACGAAAAATCATTATCAGATCCGTAACCCCCTCCATTGTGATTCACCAAACATTATTTACCTTATCACTTGTAAGCGATGTCGGAAACAGTATGTTGGTCAAAGTCAAAATCCTTTCCGAGAACGTGCTACTAGACACAAACAGGATATAAAACATAATGCTGATGCACCAGTAGCACAACATTTTAACCTTCCTGGCCATTCATTGGACGATTTCGAAATCCATCCTATTGAACAACCACCAATTAAAGGCACATTAGAAGGAACGGACGAATTTAAAAAAAAAACAAAAAACGTGAAGCTTTTTGGATCAATACGCTTCAAACCCTCTGGCCATTTGGTATGAACATATCAGAGGGTGAATGCGAAAGGAGGTCCATCATTCCTTTCACTTTAACGTACAACAGAATGAATATCGAAATAGCAAAAATGTTAAAAGATGAATTCAATTTTACCAATGCTAAATTAAATGAACCTTTGAATCTTCGACCTGTCATCGCCTATAAGAAAAACAAAAGCTTGCGTAACATCCTTGTAAGGACTAAATTAGGGCCCATCAATGAATAACATCAATTTTTGCCAGTCAGTTTAATCAGTTCCTAAGCTCATCACTTAGTTTAACCCAATTTTGTGTAATTTTTTATCATGTTTGAAACCCATCAGGGTTCAGTAAATGAAAACAATTTTTCGGCGGCAGATTAAAAGAAAAAAACGTTTCAGTGTGAAATGCCTGTGCCAGTGCGATTTTTTAACCTCAAACACACACAGGCGAGTGCCAGAGTTAATATATGCCCAAAAACAAAATAGGTTCTAATTTCAATCATGTGTATGTATTTCCTAAATAAAATTATTATATTTTTTTATTTTATTGATTTTTTAAAAATTTTTTTTAAAATTTTTATTTATTTGTTTATTTATTTATTTATTTATTTATTTGTTTGATTCATTTATTCAAATTATTTTATTTATTTTTTTTTTTATTTTTAGTTTTTCATACCTTTCACACAATGTAGAGGTTCAGAAGGTAAAACACACAATTTTTACGTGGTGTAAAATATTTTCCGTCATAAACCTCCGTCGGGGGATATTCATTCCAACTGATAACATTCGTGAGGCATCATGATCTTTGGCGTCATTTTTTCATTTATTTCTTTAGTCTCAATATATTTTATCAAACCATTTTTTCATATTATTTTCACATACTTCTGAAGCCAGTAAAGCAAACCGCTCCCGATTGGTTTTACTTAAATCAAAGCCAACCAATAGGGCTTCATGGGGTCAGTAAAGCAAACCACTCACTGACTGATTAAAATTCAATGGAAGCCAATCAATAGGGCTTCATCTAATTTGTTTGGACGACACAAACTGAGTTGTGAAAAACAAACTTGGGACATCTCAGATTGAAAATAATTAATTAGATGAGTGACATTTGACAGCTTGTTAAAGAGTTTAATTATGTACTGAGCTGTGAAAAACACCCCCAGACCAGATATGGATATACACCATGCATGCCCTACCATAGTTGGAATCATTTTCCTCAAAGTCTCTTTGAAAAAGCCAAACCAAGCGAATCGCGTCGAGACAGACGGATTATTTTCTACCTTTGCTGAAGACTGCAACCAATCCAGGTATCTCCTTTAATAGGTAATATTTAATTTTCCAATTTTATTTATTTCATCACTTTTATATTTTATTTATACTTAATTCAGCTGCTTTCTTTAACAATGGCAAGAAAAGGGCAGAGGCATCAGAGGCAGAGAGTTGCCCAGTCCGGAACTGGCCAGGAACTATCGTTCCAGGCTTATTCTAGGCTGGTCAAGGCCTTGTTTCCGGTGCTTCAATGTTTGCACCACACTGCGCTATTAGAGCACCATTTGGCAAATCGGGATTTCCCGAAACAGCTGGAGAAGAAAGTAGATGAGTTAGGTGGCTTTCTAAAGCCAGCTCTTCCCACCCCACACATTTTTTCTGTTTTTCGACAGATTAGTGTGGGATGGGCCAATCAAACGTTAAATGCTTTAGTTGAGCATTATAAGATAAATTTAAACCAGTTGAAGTCTAAGATAACTTTGGCTATGCGACCACCTCCTGGACTCGTAAAAATAGACTTCAACAGCGCTTCGGCGCGTGCCTTGATCTGGGCTAAAAAGAACTTTAAAAATAAGTTGACAGATAAGACGATTTCTGCCTATGAGTCTTACATTTCGGAACTTCGCCCAGCGTCTGGAGTAAGGAACAATACGGGAGGGAGCAAGCAAACTCCGGCCCGTATTGTCCCTCTACCCCAACGCGAAAAGCAAAATAAGAAAAGATCAAGGCAAAGCACTTCTCCCTCTTCTTTTCCTTCCACTTCTTCTTTCTCTCAGAGTAAGCGCCTCAATTTGCAAACATCTCCGGTCCATATTGTGACTGAAGATGCTCGCAAATTGAGTAACGCTGTCTCGCCTCGTCTTGCTCCTCTACCTCCTACTCCTCCTCATCCTTTCTTCTCTGGTTCTCCTAGTGCTCTCACTAGAACTCCTCCTCCTCCTTCTGTTTCTTCTCCTGCTTCTGTTTCTTCTCCCCCTTCTCCTGCCTCTAGTGTGGTTCAACCAGGTATATCGTACTCAGAGAAAGTCAAATCACCGAGCCGCAACTCGGGCCGCTCATTTGATTCTAAATTCTTCCAGTTTCGGCATAAAAGCGAAGTTAATTTTGACAAAAGGAATTGGCGCCTCCCCGATGTTTGTAAAAACATCCTTATGATTGGAAGTTCAAATTTAGGACGCACTGATCGAAATCGCCATCCGGACATCCAGGTGGAGTGTTACCCCGGCGCCAAATTCAATCATCTGCGCTCTATCTTTAAAGGGCACAGGGGCCAGTCCAGTCCCCCAAAAATATTATTAAATATTGGCGTGAATTCTCGAAACGATAATTCTGATCTCGTAGTTCAGCAGTTGCGGAATATGCCTAGCGATATCAGGGTCAAGTTTAGATCAGCAAAAATTTATTTCGCTGAACTGAACTTTTCGCAAAAACTCCCTCAGGCTGAGAGCAGAACCCTGAGCATCATCAACGAAACCATTCGGAAAGTGAAGGACGTTAACGTGATACCAAATATTGATGACGCAAAGTTTGATGTTGCTCAGGATTTAATCCATTGGACCACGTGAACCGCCAATATTATGTACGATCACTGGTTGAACCACCTAAATTTAAACTAAGTAAAGGCAAAGGTAAGAGCCGCCTAACAGATGTGGGATTAGGAACTAATGTGGTTAACCTGTCTGGCACCAATGACCTAACAACCCAAGAGAAATCTCTTTTAGATCGCGGTTTAACTATTGTACCAGCACCAAAGCCTAAAAGTGATAACCAAACAAATTTACCATCATACAACTGTAATTTTCTTAGGCAAATGAAATTAGCAGACCGCTTTAGAAACGCCAGCGTCGGAAACTTCCTTTTACAGAATCATCTGGTTGGTCACCTCCAGATAGTGAACTAGATCCCGAAATTATTGAAGCTAGCAAACGAATCATCAAAAAGGTGTTCAGCATGAACATACTCTCCGATAAAGACAATTTAACAGCTGGTGAACGGAGAGCCCTCACGAAACTTCGAAAAAATAAGAAATTAGTAATTAAACCAGCCGACAAAGGTGGGTCGGTAGTTGTTCTATCTCGGGATAATTATATAAAGGAAGCCATGAGACAAAAAAGCAATACTAAACATTATAAGAAAATAGATTCACTTATTTGGCCTAGTAATATCGAAAAATTCAATAAGATCTTAAAATTTCTCCTCGACGAAGGTCACATTACCAAAAAACAATTGAAATATTTAACAGCTAAGCTCAGTGCTCAAACAAGACAATTTTATATCCTACCAAAGATCCACAAGGACCGTTCTTCATGGACGCATGACTTAACTCCACCCGGGAGGCCAATTGTATCAGATTGTAATTCGGAATCGTATGCGATCTCGGAATTAATTGATTATCATCTGAAACCTATAGCAAATAGACATCCGAGCTATCTAAAAAATAGGATTTCCTGTCAAAAATTTCGAAATTGAAAATATCGAAAAATGCAATTCTGGCTACTTTGGATATCGACAGTATGTATACGAACATTGATATTGATAAAGGTGTTAAATCAGTTAAAAATGCATTTGAAAAATATCCGGATGCGAAACGCCCGGATGAACAAATTTTGGATCTTTTAGAGCTGAGCTTAAAAGGTAATGACTTTCAATTCAATGGAGAATATTTTCTACAAATAATGGGTTGTCCTATGTGTAAAAGATTCAGTCCTAATTTTGCAAGCATTTATGTAGCGGAATGGGAGGAAAATGCCTTAAGCAAATGTGCAAAGCATCCTCTCGTATATCTCAGATATTTAGATGACATTTTTATAATTTGGGAACATTCAAAAGAAGATTTTGATGAATTTTTAGAAATTTTGAACAATCACGATCCAAATATTAAATTGAAAGCTACTATCAGTGAAAATTCTGTTGATTTTCTCGATGAGACCGTGTATAAAGGCAAGCAATTTCAGGCGTCCGGTCATTTAAATTATAAAGTATATTTTAAACCAACTGATTCACATCAATTGTTGCACACTAAATCATTTCATCCTCAATATACATTTAAAGGTATCATCAAATCACATCTCATTCGTTTCCACCGCAATTCAAGTGATAAGGTAAATTTCAATGAGGCTTGTTCTACTCTATTTGGCGCCTTCAGATCGATAGGGTACTCGCTGCGCCTTTTGCGTAGCCTGAAATCCCAAACCCTGAAAAAGCTCGAAAGTCCAGCTGAAACTACCGATTTCGAACCACTGTAGATTGAACACAACAGACCGTTGCAAAATAGTAGTGGCGCGGTATTTAATTGCAAAAAGCCTCGTTGTAGACTGCATACATTTATGCCTGATCAGAAAGAGGAATTTTCCTCCGAACAAACGAAAAATCATTATCAGATCCGTAACCCCCTCCATTGTGATTCACCAAACATTATTTACCTTATCACTTGTAAGCGATGTCGGAAACAGTATGTTGGTCAAAGTCAAAATCCTTTCCGAGAACGTGCTACTAGACACAAACAGGATATAAAACATAATGCTGATGCACCAGTAGCATAACATTTTAACCTTCCTGGCCATTCATTGGACGATTTCGAAATCCATCCTATTGAACAACCACCAAATAAAGGCACATTAGAAGGAACGGACGAATTTAAAAAAAAAACAAAAAACGTGAAGCTTTTTGGATCAATACGCTTCAAACCCTCTGGCCATTTGGTATGAACATATCAGAGGGTGAATGCGAAAGGAGGTCCATCATTCCTTTCACTTTAACGTACAACAGAATGAATATCGAAATAGCAAAAATGTTAAAAGATGAATTCAATTTTACCAATGCTAAATTAAATGAACCTTTGAATCTTCGACCTGTCATCGCCTATAAGAAAAACAAAAGCTTGCGTAACATCCTTGTAAGGACTAAATTAGGGCCCATCAATGAATAACATCAATTTTTGCCAGTCAGTTTAATCAGTTCCTAAGCTCATCACTTAGTTTAAACCAATTTTGTGTAATTTTTTATCATGTTTGAAACCCATCAGGGTTCAGTAAATGAAAACAATTTTTCGGCGGCAGATTAAAAGAAAAAAACGTTTCAGTGTGAAATGCCTGTGCCAGTGCGATTTTTTAACCTCAAACACACACAGGCGAGTGCCAGAGTTAATATATGCCCAAAAACAAAATAGGTTCTAATTTCAATCATGTGTATGTATTTCCTAAATAAAATTATTATATTTTTTTATTTTATTGATTTTTTTAAATTTTTTTTTAAAATTTCTATTTATTTAATTATTTATTTATTTATTTATTTGGTTGATTCATTTATTTAAATTATTTTATTTATTTTTTTTTTTATTTTTAATTTTTCATACCTTTCACACAATGTAGAGGTTCAGAAGGTAAAACACACAATTTTTACGTGGTGTAAAATATTTTCCGTCATAAACCTCCGTCGGGGGATATTCATTCCAACTGATAACATTCGTGAGGCATCATGATCTTTGGCGTCATTTTTTCATTTATTTCTTTAGTCTCAATATATTTTATCAAACCATTTTTTCATATTATTTTCACATACTTCTGAAGCCAGTAAAGCAAACCGCTCCCGATTGGTTTTACTTAAATCAAAGCCAACCAATAGGGCTTCATGGGGTCAGTAAAGCAAACCACTCACTGACTGATTAAAATTCAATGGAAGCCAATCAATAGGGCTTCATCTAATTTGTTTGGACGACACAAACTGAGTTGTGAAAAACAAACTTGGGACATCTCAGATTGAAAAGAATTAATTAGATGAGTGACATTTGACAGCTTGTTAAAGAGTTTAATTATGTACTGAGCTGTGGAAAACACCCCCAGCCCAGATATGGTTATATACCATGCATGCCCTCCCATAGTTGGAATCATTTTCCTCAAAGTCTCTTTGAAAAAGCCAAACCAAGCGAAACGCGTCGAGACAGACGGATTATTTTCTACCTTTGCTGAAGACTGCAACCAATCCAGGTATCTTCTTTAATAGGTAATATTTAATTTTCCAATTTTATTTATTTCATCACTTTAATATTTTATTTATACTTAATTCAGCTACTTTCTTTAACAATGGCAAGAAAAGGGCAGAGGCATCAGAGGCAGAGAGTTGCCCAGTCCGGAACTGGCCAGGAACTATCGTTCCAGGCTTATTCTAGGCTGGTCAAGGCCTTGTTTCCGGTGCTTCAATGTTTGCACCACATTGGGCTATTAGAGCACCATTTGGCAAATCGGGATTTCCCGAAACAGCTGGAGAAGAAAGTAGATGAGTTAGGTGGCTTTCTAAAGCCAGCTCTTCCCACCCCACACATTTTTTCTGTTTTTCGACAGATTAGTGTGGGATGGGCCAATCAAACGTTAAATGCTTTAGTTGAGCATTATAAGATAAATTTAAACCAGTTGAAGTGTAAGATAACTTTGGCTATGCGACCACCTCCTGGACTCGAAAAAATAGACTTCAACAGCGCTTCGGCGCGTGCCTTGATCTGGGCTAAAAAGAACTTTAAAAATAAGTTGACAGATAAGACGATTTCAGCCTATGAGTCTTACATTTCGGAACTTCGCCCAGCGTCTGGAGTAAGGAACAATACGGGAGGGAGCAAGCAAACTCCGGCCCGTATTGTCCCTCTACCCCAACGCGAAAAGCAAAATAAGAAAAGATCAAGGCAAAGCACTTCTCCCTCTTCTTTTCCTTCCACTTCTTCTTTCTCTCAGAGTAAGCGCCTCAATTTGCAAACATCTCCGGTCCATATTGTGACTGAAGATGCTCGCAAATTGAGTAACGCTGTCTCGCCTCGTCTTGCTCCTCTACCTCCTACTCCTCCTCAGCCTTTTTTCTCTGGTTCTCCTAGTGCTCTCACTAGAACTCCTCCTCCTCCTTCTGTTTCTTCTCCTGCTTCTGTTTCCTCTCCTGCTTCTGTTTCTTCTCCCCCTTCTCCTGCCTCTAGTGTGGTTCAACGAGGTAAATCGTACTCAGAGAAAGTCAAATCACCGAGCCGCAACTCGGGCCGCTCATTCGATTCTAAATTCTCATAGTTTCGGCATAAAAGCGGAGTTAATTTTGACAAAAGGAATTGGCGCCTCCCCGATGTTTGTAAAAACATCCTTATGATTGGAAGTTCAAATTTAGGACGCATTGATCGAAATCCCCATCCGGACATCCAGGTGGAGTGTTACCCCGGCGCCAAATTCAATCATCTGCGCTCTATGTTTAAAGGGCACAGGGGCCAGTCCAGTCCCCCAAAAATATTATTAAATATTGGCGTGAATTCTCGAAACGTTAATTCTGATCTCGTAGTTAAGCAGTTGCGGAATATGCTTAGCGATATCAGGGTCAAGTTTAGATCAGCAAAAATTTATTTCGCTGAACTAAACTTTTCGCAAAAACTCCCTCAGACTGAGAGGAGAACCCTGAGCATCATCAACGAAACCATTCGGAAAGTGAAGGACGTTAAGTTTGATGTTGCTCAGGATTTAATCCTTTGGACCACGAGAACCGCCAATATTATGTACGATCACTGGTTGAACCACCTAAATTTAAACTAAGTAAAGGCAAAGGTAACAGCCGCCTAACAGATGTGGGATTAGGAACTAATGTGGTTAACCTGTCTGGCACCAATGACCTAACAACCCAAGAGAAATCTCTTTCAGATCGCGGTTTACCTTTTGTACCAGCACCAAAGCCTAAAACTGATAACCAAACAAATTTACCATCATATAACTGTAATTTTCTTAGGCAAATGAAATTAGCAGACCGCTTTAGAAACGCCAGCGGTCGGAAACTTCCCTTTACAGAATCATCTGGCTGGTCACCTCCAGATAGTGAAGTAGATCCCGTAATTATTGAGGCTAGCAAACGAATCACCAAAAAGGTGTTCAGCATGAACATACTCTCCGATAAAGACAATTTAACAGCGGGTGAACGGAGAGCCCTCACGAAACTTCGAAAAAATAAGAAATTAGTAATTAAACCAGCCGACAAAGGTGGGTCGGTAGTTGTTCTAACTCGGGATAATTATATAAAGGAAGCCATGAGACAACTCAGCAATACTAAACATTATAAGAAAATAGATTCACTTATTTGGCCTAGTAATATCGAAAAATTCAATAAGATCTTAAAATTTCTCCTCGACGAAGGTCACATTACCAAAAAACAATTGAAATATTTAACAGCTAAGCCCAGTGCTCAAACAAGACAATTTTATATCCTACCAAAGATCCACAAGGACCGTTCTTCATGGACGGATGACTTAACTCCACCCGGGAGGCCAATTGTATCAGATTGTAATTCGGAATCGTATGCGATCTCGGAATTAATTGATTATCATCTGAAACCTATAGCAAATAGCCATTCGAGCTATATAAAAAATACACAGGATTTCCTGTCAAAAATTTCGAAATTGAAAATATCGAAAAATGCAATTCTGGCTACTTTGGATATCGACAGTATGTATACGAACATTGATATTGATAAAGGTGTTAAATCAGATAAAAATGCATTTGAAAAATATCCGGATGCGAAACGCCCGGATGAACAAATTTTGGATCTTTTAGAGCTGAGCTTAAAAGGTAATGACTTTCAGTTGAATGGAGAATATTTTCTACAAATAATGGGTTGTGCTATGGGCAAAAGATTCAGTCCTAATTTTGCAAGCATTTATGTAGCGGAATGGGAGGAAAATGCCTTAAGCAAATGTGCAAAGCATCCTCTCGTGTATCTCAGGTATTTAGATGACATTTTTATTATTTGGGAACATTCAAAAGAAGATTTTGATGAATTTTTAGAGATTTTGAACAATCACGATCCAAATATTAAATTGAAAGCTACTATCAGTGAAAATTCTGTTGATTTTCTCGATGTGACCGTGAATAAAGGCAAGCAATTTCAGGCGTCCGGTCATTTAGATTATAAAGTATATTTCAAACCAACTGATTCACATCAATTGTTGCACACAAAATCATTTCATCCTCAACATACATTTAAAGGTATCATCAAATCACAGCTCATTCGTTTCCACCGCAATTCAAGTGATAAGGTAAATTTCAATGAGGCTTGTTCTGCTCTATTTGGCGCCCTCAGATCGAGAGGGTACTCGCTGCGCCTTTTGCATAGCCTGAAATCCCAAACCCTGAAAAAGCTCGAAAGTCCAGCTGAAACTACCGATTTCGAACCACTAAAGATTGAACACAACAGACCGTTGCAAAATGGTAGTGGCGCGGTATTTAATTGCAAAAAACCTCGTTGTAGATTGCATACTTTTATGCCTGATCAGAAAGAGGAATTTTCCTCCGAACAAACGAAAAATCATTATCAGATCCGTAACCCCCTCCAGTGTGATTCACCAAACATTATTTACCTTATCACTTGTAAGCGATGTCGGAAACAGTATGTTGGTCAAAGTCAAAATCCTTTCCGAGAACGTGCTACTAGACACAAACAGGATATAAAACATAATGCTGATGCCCCAGTAGCACAACATTTTAACCTTCCTGGCCATTCTTTGGACGATTTCGAAATCCATCCTATTGAACAACCACCAATTAAAGACACATTAGAAGAAACGGATGAATTTAGAAAAAAACGTGAAGCTTTTTGGATCAATACGCTTCAAACCCTCTGGCCATTTGGTATGAACATATCAGAGGGCGAATGCGAAAGGAGGTCCATCATTCCTTTCACTTTAACGTACAACAGAATGAATATGTTTTAGAGGAATTTTGAACCTCAAACACACACAGGCGAGTGCCAGAGTTCATATATGCCCCAAAACAAAATAGGTTCTAATTTCAATCATGTGTATGTATTTCCTAAATAAAATTATTATATTTTTTTATTTTATTGATTATTTTAAATTTTTTTATTAATTTTTATTTATTTATTTATTTATTTATTTATTTATTTATTTATTTATTTATTTATTTATTTATTTATTTGGTTGATTCATTTATTTAAATTATTTTTATTTTTTTTTTTTTATTTTTAATTTTTCATACCTTTCACACAATGTAGAGGTTCAGAAGGTAAAACACACAATTTCTACGTGGTGTAAAATATTTTCCGTCATAAACCTCCGTCGGGGGATATTCATTCCAACTGATAACATTCGTGAGGCATCATGATCTTTGGCGTTATTTTTTCATTTATTTCTTTAGTCTCAATATATTTTATCAAACCATTTTTTCATATTATTTTCACATACTTCTGAAGCCAGTAAAGCAAACCGATCCCGATTGGTTTTACTTAAATCAAAGCCAACCAATAGGGCTTTATGGGGTCAGTAAAGCAAACCACTCACTGACTGATTAAAATTCAATGGAAGCCAATCAATAGGGCTTCATCTAATTTGTTTGGACGACACAAACTGAGTTGTGAAAAACAAACTTGGGACATCTCAGATTGAAAAGAATTAATTAGATGAGTGACATTTGACAGCTTGTTAAAGAGTTTAATTATGTACTGAGCTGTGAAAAACACCCCCAGCCCAGATATGGATATATACCATGCATGCCCTCCCAAGACGACAAAGATTTAGATTCAACAGCCCTTTTGAGGGCTTGAGGGTGTGTGTCAGTGAGAGTTTTTTTTTTTTTTTTCTTTTTTTTGGGAGGGGGGGGGGGTGGAGGAGGTCATTTGGAATTCCCGAAGGATAACCAGATACCTCAAAATCACATACGGCATCCTATCTCCCAGAAGGCTTGATGGATGACTCCCGGTTTTTTAAAACTATACTGTTGGAGCTTTCTCCACTTCTTTTTTGTAACCGCTATGGTCATATACCGGGGCCGCTACCAAACCGGCGTTGCTGTTTGGTTTTCTTTTCTCTTCTTCCCTTTAACTTGCCATCGCTCAACTTTACATTCTGGGGCTCGCCACCATGGTAGGACTCAAACCTCTACCATCGCCGAACTGGAACCGAATAGAACTCGCCCTCTAATAGTTTTAAAGGCGTTGAGGGATTGAGTATTGACCATCTAACACTACAACGTAAACTGCCGGGTATTCTAACCGCGTGCATAACCCCTTCAGACTCCATTTTGGGCAATAGGAAAGCTAGGCCTGTGTGATCCAAGGGAAAAATAAGCTTAACCGGGTCGCAAGGGATTTGTAAATCCCACATCGTCCCTGCGCGCCTTCGGCGCGCTAAAACCTTTCATTCATTCATTCAAAGTTGGAAACCTAAATGGGCTGAGAGAATGCGTGAGATGGGAAAAAGCAACCGAAAACCTAAATGGGCTGAGAGAACCTAAGAGGTTCTGGGATACATTTAAAACTCTTACTGGCCAAAAGAGCAAAATTGCCAATAATAGTGCGCTAAAGACTAGCGACGGATCTATGGCCATAGACGACAAGGCAAAGGCCAGTGCTTTTGCCAAACTTCTAAAGAAGGCACATCGTCCACAAGAAGGGAACAGATATGACAACGATTTTAAGGTACGAGTAAATAAATTTGTCCAAGATAACAACTCAATCTTCAATGAACCGAACTGCGACCAAAGGCATGAAGACGGGGACGACCATGAATTAACCGAACCAATAAGCATAGAAGAGGTCATGGGTATAATCAGAAAATGCAGGTCATCTTCGTCCCCAGGAGAAGACGAAGTCTCTTACAAAATAATGAAACAGTGCCCCAACATCTTCTACTGCAGATTTACCAAACTCTTAAACTGCTGTCTCTCCTGTGGGTACTTCCCAAAATGCTGGAAAGTGGCCACGGGAGTCATGATACCTAAACCCGACAAAGACCTTACCAACCCTTCTAACTACCGCCCAATCAGCTTGCTTAGCTGTGTTGGGAAAAATTTTTGAGCGGATTCTCACTACGAGACTTCGCAGCTATCTCGAATCAATCAACTTTTTCAACAAATGGCAAAGAGCGTATAGGAGTCAGAAAGAGGGAATCGAACACGTATATAGACTGGTCGATTATATGAAAACAGCATTTAGTCAAAACGAAATCGGAACCGCTCTTTTCTTGGATGTAGAAAAAGCGTTCGACTCGGTATGGCACAATGGCGTGAGATATAAACTAGCGAAAATGGGATTACCCACTAAAATTTTAAGGATCATATCATCATTTCTAACTGACCGAAAAATCAAGGTGAGGGTTAATCGCGAGGTGTCCGAGGAAGTAATACTCGAAGCGGGAACACCAAAAGGGTCGGTTCTAAGTCCGCTTCTTTTCATAATATATGTGAATGATATAGAAAAAGTAGGGAAAAACTTTGTTGAACTATCGCAGTTCTCAGACGACAAAGGCATTTGGACAGCCAGCAAGTCCAGAAACATAATTAAAAATCGTCTACAGGATACCATTCGCGATCTTGAAAGCTGGTGTGCCCTGTGGCGCATCAAACTTAATGCCGCCAAAACTCAAAAAGTTACGTTCTTCAAAAAGCAAAGGAAAAAACCAGTCCCAAGTATCGATCTCCAGTTATACGATCACAAACTAGAAGCAAACAAAGAGGCCAAATTTTTGGGATTTATCCTAGATAGCAATCTCAGTCTAAACAGTCACGTAAACTCCATTACGGTTAGAGCTACTAAACGTATCAATTTTCTGAAGATGATCAGAGGTAGAAATTGGGGAGCAAACAAAGATGTGCTTCTCAAGCTCTACAAAACATTTATACGTCCGGTACTAGAATACGGTGCCATAATAACAAGCGACCTAAGCAAAACCAACATTCAGAAGCTACAGAGGGTTCAAAATTATGCCCTGCGAGTGGCACTATGCAAACCGAAATGGACACCGATAAAGGAACTTCACGAGCTAGCAAAAATAGAAACTATTGATACGCGATTTAAAGACCTACAAACCAAAACCCTCAACAGACTCCAAGATAGTGAATTAATGGTTGAGCTGAACGAACACCGATCCCTTAACAGAAAAACAAATAAGTTTCCAGAAAATAAAAAAAAAAAAAAAAAAAAAAAAATAATAAAATAAAATAAAATAAAAATTATACAATATAACTAAATCGCGTGGAGTCAGTGAGGATTGCCTCGCTACTCATTGGGAACTTTAGGATAGAGTCTGTGAAAACTGCCTCACAACTCTGCTGAAGCGCGATTGAAACGCGTTTAATAAGATCTATATAACAAAACCCTCCACATACTCCAGGATAGTGAATCAATGGTGAAGCTGAACGAACAACGAACCCTAAACAGAAAAACAAAATAATCCACAGTAAATTAAAATTACTCAATAGAATTAAACTGCGTGGAGTCAGTGAGGATTGCCTCGCTACTCATTGAGATCTTTAGGATTGAGTCTGTGAGGATTGCCTCGCAACTCTGCGTGTGGGGAGTGGGCTCCGAAGAAACACACCCCTTACCCCATCCATAGCAACAATCACACAGCAGGCACAATATACAATAGCGGATACCTATCTTTCTCTCTACCTTTTACTTTTCTAACTGAACATTCTCAAATTTTCTTGCAACACTCTTATCAGGAAGACGCATGGAAATGGTAGACAAAGCGTAGGAGGAATTGGTGCAACCTACCTTTCTGCAACATATACAAGAAACCACCAAACGCTAGGCAAGGATTGAAACAAGCTTGTCTGGCTGGGAACGAGTGTACATTTGATATAAATAAACATTTGAATAAAGATTTAACAGCCCTTTTAAGGGCTTGAGGGTGTGTGTCAGTGAGTGTTTTTTGTTTTGTTTTTTTTTTAATTTTTTTTTTTTGGGGGGGGGGGGTGGGGTGGAGTAGGTCATTTGGAATTCCCGAAGGATAACCAGATACCTCAATCACATACGCATCCTATCTCCCAGAAGGCTTGATGGATGACTCCCGGTTTCTTAAAACTAAACTGTTGGAGCTTTCTACACTTCTTTTTTGTAACCACTATGGTCATACACCGGGGCCGCTACCAAACCGGCGTTGTTGTTTGGTTTTCTTTTCTCTTCTTCCCTTAAACTTGCCATCGCACAACATTACATTCTGGCTCGCCACCATGGTGGGACTCAAACCTCTACCATCGCCGAACTGGAACCGAATAGAGCTCGCTCTCTAATAGTTTTAAAGGCGTTGAGGGATTGAGTATTGACCATCTAACACTCCAGCGTAAACTGCCGGGTATTCTAACCGCGTGCATAACCCCCTCAGACTCCATTTTGGGCAATAGGAAAGCTAGGCCTGTGTGATCCAAGGGAAAAAAAAATAAGGTTAACCGGGTCGCAAGGGATTTGTAAATCCCACATCGTCCCTGCGCGCCTTCGGCGCGCTAAAACCTTTCATTCATTCATTCATTCAAGTTGGAATCATTTTCCTCAAAGTCTCTTTGAAAAAGCCAAACCAAGCGAAACGCGTTGAGACAGACGGATTATTTTCTACCTTTGCTGAAGACTGCAACCAATCCAGGTATCTTCTTTAATAGGTAATATTTAATTTTCCAATTTTATTTATTCCATCACTTTAATATTTTATTTATACTTAATTCAGCTACTTTCTTTAACAATGGCAAGAAAAGGGCAGAGGCATCAGAGGCAGAGAGTTGCCCAGTCCGGAACTGGCCAGGAACTATCGTTCCAGGCTTATTCTAGGCTGGCCAAGGCCTTGTTTCAGGTGCTTCAATGTTTGCACCACATTGGGCTATTAGAGCACCATTTGGCAAATCGGGATTTCCCGAAACAGCTGGAGAAGAAAGTAGATGAGTTAGGTGGCTTTCTAAAGCCAGCTCTTCCCACCCCACACATTTTTTCTGTTTTTCGACAGATTAGTGTGGGATGGGCCAATCAAACGTTAAATGCTTTAGTTGAGCATTATAAGATAAATTTAAACCAGTTGAAGTCTAAGAAAACTTTGGCTATGCGACCACCTCCTGGACTCGAAAAAATAGACTTAAACAGCGCTTCGGCGCGTGCCTTGATCTGGGCTAAAAAGAACTTTAAAAATAAGTTGACAGATAAGACGATTTCAGCCTATGAGTCTTACATTTCGGAACATCGCCCAGCGTCTGGAGTAAGGAACAATACGGGAGGGAGCAATCAAACTCCGGCCGTATTGTCCCTCTACCCCAACGCGAAAAGCAAAATAAGAAAAGATCAAGGCAAAGCACTTCTCCCTCTTCTTTTCCTTCCACTTCTTCTTTCTCTCAGAGTAAGCGCCTCAATTTGCAAACATCTCCGGTCCATATTGTGACTGAAGATGCTCGCAAATTGAGTAACGCTGTCTCGCCTCGTCTTGCTCCTCTACCTCCTACTCCTCCTCAGCCTTTCTTCTCTGGTTCTCCTAGTGCTCTCACTAGAACTCCTCCTCCTCCTTCTGTTTCTTCTCCTGCTTCTGTTTCCTCTCCTGCTTCTGTTTCCTCTCCCCCTTCTCCTGCCTCTAGTGTGGTTCAACCAGGTATATCGTACTCAGAGAAAGTCAAATCACCGAGCCGCAACTCGGGCCGCTCATTTGATTCTAAATTCTCCCAGTTTCGGCATAAAAGCGGAGTTAATTTTGACAAAAGGAATTGGCGCCTCCCCGATGTTTGTAAAAACATCCTTATGATTGGAAGTTCAAATTTAGGACGCATTGATCGAAATCCCCATCCGGACATCCAGGTGGAGTGTTACCCCGGCGCCAAATTCAATCATCTGCGCTCTATGTTTAAAGGGCACAGGGGCCAGTCCAGTCCCCAAAAAATATTATTAAATATTGGCGTGAATTCTCGAAACGATAATTCTGATCTCGTAGTTAAGCAGTTGCGGAATATGCTTAGCGATATCAGGGTCAAGTTTAGATCAGCAAAAATTTATTTCGCTGAACTAAACTTTTCGCAAAAACTCCCTCAGGCTGAGAGGAGAACCCTGAGCATCATCAACGAAACCATTCGGAAAGTGAAGGACGTTAACGTTATACCTAAAATTGATGACGCGAAGTTTGATGTTGCTCGGGATTTAATCCATTGGACCACGAGAACCGCCAATATTATGTACGATCACTGGTTGAACCACCTAAATTTAAACTAAGTAAAGGCAAAGGTAACAGCCGCCTAACAGATGTGGGATTAGGAACTAATGTGGTTAACCTGTCTGGCACCAATGACCTAACAACCCAAGAGAAATCTCTTTTAGATCGCGGTTTAACTTTTGTACCAGCACCAAAGCCTAAAACTGATAACCAAACAAATTTACGATCATACAACTGTAATTTTCTTAGGCAAATGAAATTAGCAGACCGCTTTAGAAACTCCAGCGGTCGGAAACTTCCTTTCACAGAATCATCTGGTTGGTCACCTCCAGATAGTGAAGTAGATCCCGAAATTATTGAGGCTAGTAAACGAATCATCCAAAAGGTGTTCAGCATGAACATACTCTCCGATAAAGACAATTTAACAGCTGGTGAACGGAGAGCCCTCACGAAACTTCGAAAAAATAAGAAATTAGTAATTAAACCAGCCGACAAAGGTGGGTCGGTAGTTGTTCTATCTCGGGATAATTATATAAAGGAAGCCATGAGACAACTAGGAGAACCAGAGAAGAAAGGATGAGGAGGAGTAGGAGGTAGAGGAGCAAGACGAGGCGAGACAGCGTTACTCAATTTGCGAGCATCTTCAGTCACAATATGGACCGGAGATGTTTGCAAATTGAGGCGCTTATCTTCTTTAATAGGTAATATTTAATTTTCCAATTTTATTTATTTCATCACTTTTATATTTTATTTATACTTAATTCAGCTACTTTCTTTAACAATGGCAAGAAAAGGGCAGAGGCATCAGAGGCAGAGAGTTGCCCAGTCCGGAACTGGCCAGGAACTATCGTTCCAGGCTTATTCTAGGCTGGTCAAGGCCTTGTTTCAGGTGCTTCAATGTTTGCACCACATTGGGCTATTAGAGCACCATTTGGCAAATCGGGATTTCCCGAAACAGCTGGAGAAGAAAGTAGATGAGTTAGGTGGCTTTCTAAAGCCAGCTCTTCCCACCCCACACATTTTTTCTGTTTTTCGACAGATTAGTGTGGGATGGGCCAATCAAACGTTAAATGCTTTAGTTGAGCATTATAAGATAAATTTAAACCAGTTGAAGTGTAAGATAACTTTGGCTATGCGACCACCTCCTGGACTCGAAAAAATAGACTTCAACATCCTTGTAAGGACTAAATTAGGGCCCATCAATGAATAACATCAATTTTTGCCAGTCAGTTTAATCAGTTCCTAAGCTCATCACTTAGTTTAAACCAATTTTGTGTAATTTTTTATCATGTTTGAAACCCATCAGGGTTCAGTAAATGAAAACAATTTTTCGGCGGCAGATTAAAAGAAAAAAACGTTTCAGTGTGAAATGCCTGTGCCAGTGCGATTTTTTAACCTCAAACACACACAGGCGAGTGCCAGAGTTAATATATGCCCAAAAACAAAATAGGTTCTAATTTCAATCATGTGTATGTATTTCCTAAATAAAATTATTATATTTTTTTATTTTATTGATTTTTTTAAATTTTTTTTTAAAATATCTATTTATTTAATTATTTATTTATTTGGTTGATTCATTTATTTAAATTATTTTATTTATTTTTTTTTTTATTTTTAATTTTTCATACCTTTCACACAATGTAGAGGTTCAGAAGGTAAAACACACAATTTTTACGTGGTGTAAAATATTTTCCGTCATAAACCTCCGTCGGGGGATATTCATTCCAACTGATAACATTCGTGAGGCATCATGATCTTTGGCGTCATTTTTTCATTTATTTCTTTAGTCTCAATATATTTTATCAAACCATTTTTTCATATTATTTTCACATACTTCTGAAGCCAGTAAAGCAAACCGCTCCCGATTGGTTTTACTTAAATCAAAGCCAACCAATAGGGCTTCATGGGGTCAGTAAAGCAAACCACTCACTGACTGATTAAAATTCAATGGAAGCCAATCAATAGGGCTTCATCTAATTTGTTTGGACGACACAAACTGAGTTGTGAAAAACAAACTTGGGACATCTCAGATTGAAAAGAATTAATTAGATGAGTGACATTTGACAGCTTGTTAAAGAGTTTAATTATGTACTGAGCTGTGGAAAACACCCCCAGCCCAGATATGGTTATATACCATGCATGCCCTCCCATAGTTGGAATCATTTTCCTCAAAGTCTCTTTGAAAAAGCCAAACCAAGCGAAACGCGTCGAGACAGACGGATTATTTTCTACCTTTGCTGAAGACTGCAACCAATCCAGGTATCTTCTTTAATAGGTAATATTTAATTTTCCAATTTTATTTATTTCATCACTTTAATATTTTATTTATACTTAATTCAGCTACTTTCTTTAACAATGGCAAGAAAAGGGCAGAGGCATCAGAGGCAGAGAGTTGCCCAGTCCGGAACTGGCCAGGAACTATCGTTCCAGGCTTATTCTAGGCTGGTCAAGGCCTTGTTTCCGGTGCTTCAATGTTTGCACCACATTGGGCTATTAGAGCACCATTTGGCAAATCGGGATTTCCCGAAACAGCTGGAGAAGAAAGTAGATGAGTTAGGTGGCTTTCTAAAGCCAGCTCTTCTCACCCCACACATTTTTTCTGTTTTTCGACAGATTAGTGTGGGATGGGCCAATCAAACGTTAAATGCTTTAGTTGAGCATTATAAGATAAATTTAAACCAGTTGAAGTGTAAGATAACTTTGGCTATGCGACCACCTCCTGGACTCGAAAAAATAGACTTCAACAGCGCTTCGGCGCGTGCCTTGATCTGGGCTAAAAAGAACTTTAAAAATAAGTTGACAGATAAGACGATTTCAGCCTATGAGTCTTACATTTCGGAACTTCGCCCAGCGTCTGGAGTAAGGAACAATACGGGAGGGAGCAAGCAAACTCCGGCCCGTATTGTCCCTCTACCCCAACGCGAAAAGCAAAATAAGAAAAGATCAAGGCAAAGCACTTCTCCCTCTTCCTTTCCTTCCACTTCTTCTTTCTCTCAGAGTAAGCGCCTCAATTTGCAAACATCTCCGGTCCATATTGTGACTGAAGATGCTCGCAAATTGAGTAACGCTGTCTCGCCTCGTCTTGCTCCTCTACCTCCTACTCCTCCTCAGCCTTTTTTCTCTGGTTCTCCTAGTGCTCTCACTAGAACTCCTCCTCCTCCTTCTGTTTCTTCTCCTGCTTCTGTTTCCTCTCCTGCTTCTGTTTCTTCTCCCCCTTCTCCTGCCTCTAGTGTGGTTCAACGAGGTATATCGTACTCAGAGAAAGTCAAATCACCGAGCCGCAACTCGGGCCGCTCATTCGATTCTAAATTCTCATAGTTTCGGCATAAAAGCGGAGTTAATTTTGACAAAAGGAATTGGCGCCTCCCCGATGTTTGTAAAAACATCCTTATGATTGGAAGTTCAAATTTAGGACGCATTGATCGAAATCCCCATCCGGACATCCAGGTGGAGTGTTACCCCGGCGCCAAATTCAATCATCTGCGCTCTATGTTTAAAGGGCATAGGGGCCAGTCCAGTCCCCCAAAAATATTATTAAATATTGGCGTGAATTCTCGAAACGTTAATTCTGATCTCGTAGTTAAGCAGTTGCGGAATATGCTTAGCGATATCAGGGTCAAGTTTAGATCAGCAAAAATTTATTTCGCTGAACTAAACTTTTCGCAAAAACTCCCTCAGACTGAGAGGAGAACCCTGAGCATCATCAACGAAACCATTCGGAAAGTGAAGGACGTTAAGTTTGATGTTGCTCAGGATTTAATCCTTTGGACCACGAGAACCGCCAATATTATGTACGATCACTGGTTGAACCACCTAAATTTAAACTAAGTAAAGGCAAAGGTAACAGCCGCCTAACAGATGTGGGATTAGGAACTAATGTGGTTAACCTGTCTGGCACCAATGACCTAACAACCCAAGAGAAATCTCTTTCAGATCGCGGTTTACCTTTTGTACCAGCACCAAAGCCTAAAACTGATAACCAAACAAATTTACCATCATATAACTGTAATTTTCTTAGGCAAATGAAATTAGCAGACCGCTTTAGAAACGCCAGCGGTCGGAAACTTCCCTTTACAGAATCATCTGGCTGGTCACCTCCAGATAGTGAAGTAGATCCCGTAATTATTGAGGCTAGCAAACGAATCACCAAAAAGGTGTTCAGCATGAACATACTCTCCGATAAAGACAATTTAACAGCGGGTGAACGGAGAGCCCTCACGAAACTTCGAAAAAATAAGAAATTAGTAATTAAACCAGCCGACAAAGGTGGGTCGGTAGTTGTTCTAACTCGGGATAATTATATAAAGGAAGCCATGAGACAACTCAGCAATACTAAACATTATAAGAAAATAGATTCACTTATTTGGCCTAGTAATATCGAAAAATTCAATAAGATCTTAAAATTTCTCCTCGACGAAGGTCACATTACCAAAAAACAATTGAAATATTTAACAGCTAAGCCCAGTGCTCAAACAAGACAATTTTATATCCTACCAAAGATCCACAAGGACCGTTCTTCATGGACGGATGACTTAACTCCACCCGGGAGGCCAATTGTATCAGATTGTAATTCGGAATCGTATGCGATCTCGGAATTAATTGATTATCATCTGAAACCTATAGCAAATAGCCATTCGAGCTATATAAAAAATACACAGGATTTCCTGTCAAAAATTTCGAAATTGAAAATATCGAAAAATGCAATTCTGGCTACTTTGGATATCGACAGTATGTATACGAACATTGATATTGATAAAGGTGTTAAATCAGATAAAAATGCATTTGAAAAATATCCGGATGCGAAACGCCCGGATGAACAAATTTTGGATCTTTTAGAGCTGAGCTTAAAAGGTAATGACTTTCAGTTGAATGGAGAATATTTTCTACAAATAATGGGTTGTGCTATGGGCAAAAGATTCAGTCCTAATTTTGCAAGCATTTATGTAGCGGAATGGGAGGAAAATGCCTTAAGCAAATGTGCAAAGCATCCTCTCGTGTATCTCAGGTATTTAGATGACATTTTTATTATTTGGGAACATTCAAAAGAAGATTTTGATGAATTTTTAGAGATTTTGAACAATCACGATCCAAATATTAAATTGAAAGCTACTATCAGTGAAAATTCTGTTGATTTTCTCGATGTGACCGTGAATAAAGGCAAGCAATTTCAGGCGTCCGGTCATTTAGATTATAAAGTATATTTCAAACCAACTGATTCGCATCAATTGTTGCACACAAAATCATTTCATCCTCAACATACATTTAAAGGTATCATCAAATCACAGCTCATTCGTTTCCACCGCAATTCAAGTGATAAGGTAAATTTCAATGAGGCTTGTTCTGCTCTATTTGGCGCCCTCAGATCGAGAGGGTACTCGCTGCGCCTTTTGCATAGCCTGAAATCCCAAACCCTGAAAAAGCTCGAAAGTCCAGCTGAAACTACCGATTTCGAACCACTAAAGATTGAACACAACAGACCGTTGCAAAATGGTAGTGGCGCGGTATTTAATTGCAAAAAACCTCGTTGTAGATTGCATACTTTTATGCCTGATCAGAAAGAGGAATTTTCCTCCGAACAAACGAAAAATCATTATCAGATCCGTAACCCCCTCCAGTGTGATTCACCAAACATTATTTACCTTATCACTTGTAAGCGATGTCGGAAACAGTATGTTGGTCAAAGTCAAAATCCTTTCCGAGAACGTGCTACTAGACACAAACAGGATATAAAACATAATGCTGATGCCCCAGTAGCACAACATTTTAACCTTCCTGGCCATTCTTTGGACGATTTCGAAATCCATCCTATTGAACAACCACCAATTAAAGACACATTAGAAGAAACGGATGAATTTAGAAAAAAACGTGAAGCTTTTTGGATCAATACGCTTCAAACCCTCTGGCCATTTGGTATGAACATATCAGAGGGCGAATGCGAAAGGAGGTCCATCATTCCTTTCACTTTAACGTACAACAGAATGAATATGTTTTAGAGGAATTTTGAACCTCAAACACACACAGGCGAGTGCCAGAGTTCATATATGCCCCAAAACAAAATAGGTTCTAATTTCAATCATGTGTATGTATTTCCTAAATAAAATTATTATATTTTTTTATTTTATTGATTATTTTAAATTTTTTTATTAATTTTTATTTATTTATTTATTTATTTATTTATTTATTTATTTATTTATTTATTTGGTTGATTCATTTATTTAAATTATTTTTATTTTTTTTTTTTTATTTTTAATTTTTCATACCTTTCACACAATGTAGAGGTTCAGAAGGTAAAACACACAATTTCTACGTGGTGTAAAATATTTTCCGTCATAAACCTCCGTCGGGGGATATTCATTCCAACTGATAACATTCGTGAGGCATCATGATCTTTGGCGTTATTTTTTCATTTATTTCTTTAGTCTCAATATATTTTATCAAACCATTTTTTCATATTATTTTCACATACTTCTGAAGCCAGTAAAGCAAACCGATCCCGATTGGTTTTACTTAAATCAAAGCCAACCAATAGGGCTTCATGGGGTCAGTAAAGCAAACCACTCACTGACTGATTAAAATTCAATGGAAGCCAATCAATAGGGCTTCATCTAATTTGTTTGGACGACACAAACTGAGTTGTGAAAAACAAACTTGGGACATCTCAGATTGAAAAGAATTAATTAGATGAGTGACATTTGACAGCTTGTTAAAGAGTTTAATTATGTACTGAGCTGTGAAAAACACCCCCAGCCCAGATATGGATATATACCATGCATGCCCTCCCAAGACGACAAAGATTTAGATTCAACAGCCCTTTTGAGGGCTTGAGGGTGTGTGTCAGTGAGAGTTTTTTTTTTTTTTTTTTCTTTTTTTTGGGAGGGGGGGGGGGGTGGAGGAGGTCATTTGGAATTCCCGAAGGATAACCAGATACCTCAAAATCACATACGGCATCCTATCTCCCAGAAGGCTTGATGGATGACTCCCGGTTTTTTAAAACTATACTGTTGGAGCTTTCTCCACTTCTTTTTTGTAACCGCTATGGTCATATACCGGGGCCGCTACCAAACCGGCGTTGCTGTTTGGTTTTCTTTTCTCTTCTTCCCTTTAACTTGCCATCGCTCAACTTTACATTCTGGGGCTCGCCACCATGGTAGGACTCAAACCTCTACCATCGCCGAACTGGAACCGAATAGAACTCGCCCTCTAATAGTTTTAAAGGCGTTGAGGGATTGAGTATTGACCATCTAACACTACAACGTAAACTGCCGGGTATTCTAACCGCGTGCATAACCCCTTCAGACTCCATTTTGGGCAATAGGAAAGCTAGGCCTGTGTGATCCAAGGGAAAAATAAGCTTAACCGGGTCGCAAGGGATTTGTAAATCCCACATCGTCCCTGCGCGCCTTCGGCGCGCTAAAACCTTTCATTCATTCATTCAAAGTTGGAAACCTAAATGGGCTGAGAGAATGCGTGAGATGGGAAAAAGCAACCGAAAACCTAAATGGGCTGAGAGAACCTAAGAGGTTCTGGGATACATTTAAAACTCTTACTGGCCAAAAGAGCAAAATTGCCAATAATAGTGCGCTAAAGACTAGCGACGGATCTATGGCCATAGACGACAAGGCAAAGGCCAGTGCTTTTGCCAAACTTCTAAAGAAGGCACATCGTCCACAAGAAGGGAACAGATATGACAACGATTTTAAGGTACGAGTAAATAAATTTGTCCAAGATAACAACTCAATCTTCAATGAACCGAACTGCGACCAAAGGCATGAAGACGGGGACGACCATGAATTAACCGAACCAATAAGCATAGAAGAGGTCATGGGTATAATCAGAAAATGCAGGTCATCTTCGTCCCCAGGAGAAGACGAAGTCTCTTACAAAATAATGAAACAGTGCCCCAACATCTTCTACTGCAGATTTACCAAACTCTTAAACTGCTGTCTCTCCTGTGGGTACTTCCCAAAATGCTGGAAAGTGGCCACGGGAGTCATGATACCTAAACCCGACAAAGACCTTACCAACCCTTCTAACTACCGCCCAATCAGCTTGCTTAGCTGTGTTGGGAAAAATTTTTGAGCGGATTCTCACTACGAGACTTCGCAGCTATCTCGAATCAATCAACTTTTTCAACAAATGGCAAAGAGCGTATAGGAGTCAGAAAGAGGGAATCGAACACGTATATAGACTGGTCGATTATATGAAAACAGCATTTAGTCAAAACGAAATCGGAACCGCGCTTTTCTTGGATGTAGAAAAAGCGTTCGACTCGGTATGGCACAATGGCGTGAGATATAAACTAGCGAAAATGGGATTACCCACTAAAATTTTAAGGATCATATCATCATTTCTAACTGACCGAAAAATCAAGGTGAGGGTTAATCGCGAGGTGTCCGAGGAAGTAATACTCGAAGCGGGAACACCAAAAGGGTCGGTTCTAAGTCCGCTTCTTTTCATAATATATGTGAATGATATAGAAAAAGTAGGGAAAAACTTTGTTGAACTATCGCAGTTCTCAGACGACAAAGGCATTTGGACAGCCAGCAAGTCCAGAAACATAATTAAAAATCGTCTACAGGATACCATTCGCGATCTTGAAAGCTGGTGTGCCCTGTGGCGCATCAAACTTAATGCCGCCAAAACTCAAAAAGTTACGTTCTTCAAAAAGCAAAGGAAAAAACCAGTCCCAAGTATCGATCTCCAGTTATACGATCACAAACTAGAAGCAAACAAAGAGGCCAAATTTTTGGGATTTATCCTAGATAGCAATCTCAGTCTAAACAGTCACGTAAACTCCATTACGGTTAGAGCTACTAAACGTATCAATTTTCTGAAGATGATCAGAGGTAGAAATTGGGGAGCAAACAAAGATGTGCTTCTCAAGCTCTACAAAACATTTATACGTCCGGTACTAGAATACGGTGCCATAATAACAAGCGACCTAAGCAAAACCAACATTCAGAAGCTACAGAGGGTTCAAAATTATGCCCTGCGAGTGGCACTATGCAAACCGAAATGGACACCGATAAAGGAACTTCACGAGCTAGCAAAAATAGAAACTATTGATACGCGATTTAAAGACCTACAAACCAAAACCCTCAACAGACTCCAAGATAGTGAATTAATGGTTGAGCTGAACGAACACCGATCCCTTAACAGAAAAACAAATAAGTTTCCAGAAAATAAAAAAAAAAAAAAAAAAAAAAAAATAATAAAATAAAATAAAATAAAAATTATACAATATAACTAAATCGCGTGGAGTCAGTGAGGATTGCCTCGCTACTCATTGGGAACTTTAGGATAGAGTCTGTGAAAACTGCCTCACAACTCTGCTGAAGCGCGATTGAAACGCGTTTAATAAGATCTATATAACAAAACCCTCCACATACTCCAGGATAGTGAATCAATGGTGAAGCTGAACGAACAACGAACCCTAAACAGAAAAACAAAATAATCCACAGTAAATTAAAATTACTCAATAGAATTAAACTGCGTGGAGTCAGTGAGGATTGCCTCGCTACTCATTGAGATCTTTAGGATTGAGTCTGTGAGGATTGCCTCGCAACTCTGCGTGTGGGGAGTGGGCTCCGAAGAAACACACCCCTTACCCCATCCATAGCAACAATCACACAGCAGGCACAATATACAATAGCGGATACCTATCTTTCTCTCTACCTTTTACTTTTCTAACTGAACATTCTCAAATTTTCTTGCAACACTCTTATCAGGAAGACGCATGGAAATGGTAGACAAAGCGTAGGAGGAATTGGTGCAACCTACCTTTCTGCAACATATACAAGAAACCACCAAACGCTAGGCAAGGATTGAAACAAGCTTGTCTGGCTGGGAACGAGTGTACATTTGATATAAATAAACATTTGAATAAAGATTTAACAGCCCTTTTAAGGGCTTGAGGGTGTGTGTCAGTGAGTGTTTTTTGTTTTGTTTTTTTTTTAATTTTTTTTTTTTGGGGGGGGGGGGGTGGGGTGGAGGAGGTCATTTGGAATTCCCGAAGGATAACCAGATACCTCAATCACATACGCATCCTATCTCCCAGAAGGCTTGATGGATGACTCCCGGTTTCTTAAAACTAAACTGTTGGAGCTTTCTACACTTCTTTTTTGTAACCACTATGGTCATACACCGGGGCCGCTACCAAACCGGCGTTGTTGTTTGGTTTTCTTTTCTCTTCTTCCCTTAAACTTGCCATCGCACAACATTACATTCTGGCTCGCCACCATGGTGGGACTCAAACCTCTACCATCGCCGAACTGGAACCGAATAGAGCTCGCTCTCTAATAGTTTTAAAGGCGTTGAGGGATTGAGTATTGACCATCTAACACTCCAGCGTAAACTGCCGGGTATTCTAACCGCGTGCATAACCCCCTCAGACTCCATTTTGGGCAATAGGAAAGCTAGGCCTGTGTGATCCAAGGGAAAAAAAAATAAGGTTAACCGGGTCGCAAGGGATTTGTAAATCCCACATCGTCCCTGCGCGCCTTCGGCGCGCTAAAACCTTTCATTCATTCATTCATTCAAGTTGGAATCATTTTCCTCAAAGTCTCTTTGAAAAAGCCAAACCAAGCGAAACGCGTCGAGACAGACGGATTATTTTCTACCTTTGCTGAAGACTGCAACCAATCCAGGTATCTTCTTTAATAGGTAATATTTAATTTTCCAATTTTATTTATTCCATCACTTTAATATTTTATTTATACTTAATTCAGCTACTTTCTTTAACAATGGCAAGAAAAGGGCAGAGGCATCAGAGGCAGAGAGTTGCCCAGTCCGGAACTGGCCAGGAACTATCGTTCCAGGCTTATTCTAGGCTGGTCAAGGCCTTGTTTCAGGTGCTTCAATGTTTGCACCACATTGGGCTATTAGAGCACCATTTGGCAAATCGGGATTTCCCGAAACAGCTGGAGAAGAAAGTAGATGAGTTAGGTGGCTTTCTAAAGCCAGCTCTTCCCACCCCACACATTTTTTCTGTTTTTCGACAGATTAGTGTGGGATGGGCCAATCAAACGTTAAATGCTTTAGTTGAGCATTATAAGATAAATTTAAACCAGTTGAAGTCTAAGAAAACTTTGGCTATGCGACCACCTCCTGGACTCGAAAAAATAGACTTAAACAGCGCTTCGGCGCGTGCCTTGATCTGGGCTAAAAAGAACTTTAAAAATAAGTTGACAGATAAGACGATTTCAGCCTATGAGTCTTACATTTCGGAACATCGCCCAGCGTCTGGAGTAAGGAACAATACGGGAGGGAGCAAGCAAACTCCGGCCGTATTGTCCCTCTACCCCAACGCGAAAAGCAAAATAAGAAAAGATCAAGGCAAAGCACTTCTCCCTCTTCTTTTCCTTCCACTTCTTCTTTCTCTCAGAGTAAGCGCCTCAATTTGCAAACATCTCCGGTCCATATTGTGACTGAAGATGCTCGCAAATTGAGTAACGCTGTCTCGCCTCGTCTTGCTCCTCTACCTCCTCCTCCTCCTCAGCCTTTCTTCTCTGGTTCTCCTAGTGCTCTCACTAGAACTCCTCCTCCTCCTTCTGTTTCTTCTCCTGCTTCTGTTTCCTCTCCTGCTTCTGTTTCCTCTCCCCCTTCTCCTGCCTCTAGTGTGGTTCAACCAGGTATATCGTACTCAGAGAAAGTCAAATCACCGAGCCGCAACTCGGGCCGCTCATTTGATTCTAAATTCTCCCAGTTTCGGCATAAAAGCGGAGTTAATTTTGACAAAAGGAATTGGCGCCTCCCCGATGTTTGTAAAAACATCCTTATGATTGGAAGTTCAAATTTAGGACGCATTGATCGAAATCCCCATCCGGACATCCAGGTGGAGTGTTACCCCGGCGCCAAATTCAATCATCTGCGCTCTATGTTTAAAGGGCACAGGGGCCAGTCCAGTCCCCAAAAAATATTATTAAATATTGGCGTGAATTCTCGAAACGATAATTCTGATCTCGTAGTTAAGCAGTTGCGGAATATGCTTAGCGATATCAGGGTCAAGTTTAGATCAGCAAAAATTTATTTCGCTGAACTAAACTTTTCGCAAAAACTCCCTCAGGCTGAGAGGAGAACCCTGAGCATCATCAACGAAACCATTCGGAAAGTGAAGGACGTTAACGTTATACCTAAAATTGATGACGCGAAGTTTGATGTTGCTCGGGATTTAATCCATTGGACCACGAGAACCGCCAATATTATGTACGATCACTGGTTGAACCACCTAAATTTAAACTAAGTAAAGGCAAAGGTAACAGCCGCCTAACAGATGTGGGATTAGGAACTAATGTGGTTAACCTGTCTGGCACCAATGACCTAACAACCCAAGAGAAATCTCTTTTAGATCGCGGTTTAACTTTTGTACCAGCACCAAAGCCTAAAACTGATAACCAAACAAATTTACGATCATACAACTGTAATTTTCTTAGGCAAATGAAATTAGCAGACCGCTTTAGAAACTCCAGCGGTCGGAAACTTCCTTTCACAGAATCATCTGGTTGGTCACCTCCAGATAGTGAAGTAGATCCCGAAATTATTGAGGCTAGTAAACGAATCATCCAAAAGGTGTTCAGCATGAACATACTCTCCGATAAAGACAATTTAACAGCTGGTGAACGGAGAGCCCTCACGAAACTTCGAAAAAATAAGAAATTAGTAATTAAACCAGCCGACAAAGGTGGGTCGGTAGTTGTTCTATCTCGGGATAATTATATAAAGGAAGCCATGAGACAACTCAGCAATACTAAACATTATAAGAAAATAGATTCACTTATTTGGCCTAGTAATATCGAAAAATTCAATAAGATCTTAAAATTTCTCCTCGACGAAGGTCACATTACCAAAAAACAATTGAAATATTTAACAGCTAAGCTCAGTGCTCAAACAAGACAATTTTATATCCTACCAAAGATCCACAAGGACCGTTCTTCATGGACGGATGACTTAACTCCACCCGGGAGGCCAATTGTATCAGATTGTAATTCGGAATCTTATGCGATCTCGGAATTAATTGATTATCATCTGAAACCTATAGCAAATAGACATCCGAGCTATCTAAAAAATACACAGGATTTCCTGTCAAAAATTTCGAAATTGAAAATATCGAAAAATGCAATTCTGGCTACTTTGGATATCGACAGTATGTATACGAACATTGATATTGATAAAGGGGTTAAATCAGTTAAAAATGCATTTGAAAAATATCCGGATGCGAAACGCCCGGATGAACAAATTTTGGATCTTTTAGAGCTGAGCTTAAAAGGTAATGACTTTCAATTCAATGGAGAATATTTTCTACAAATAATGGATTGTCCTATGGGCAAAAGATTCAGTCCTAATTTTGCAAGCATTTATGTAGCGGAATGGGAGGAAAATGCCTTAAGCAAATGTGCAAAGCATCCTCTCGTATATCTCAGGTATTTAGATGACATTTTTATTATTTGGGAACATTCAAAAGAAGATTTTGATGAATTTTTAGAAATTTTGAACAATCACGATCCAAATATTAAATTGAAAGCTACTATCAGTGAAAATTCTGTTGATTTTCTCGATGTGACCGTGTATAAAGGCAAGCAATTTCAGGCGTCCGGTCATTTAGATTATAAAGTGTATTTTAAACCAACTGATTCACATCAATTGTTGCACACAAAATCATTTCATCCTCAACATACATTTAAAGGTATCATCAAATCACAACTCATTCGTTTCCACCGCAATTCAAGTGATAAGGTAAATTTCAATGAGGCTTGTTCTACTCTATTTGGCGCCCTCAGATCGAGAGGGTACTCGCTGCGTCTCTTGCGTAGCCTGAAATCCCAAACCCTGAAAAAGCTCGAAAGTCCAGCTGAAACTACCGATTTCGAACCACTGAAGATTGAACACAACAGACCGTTGCAGAATGGTAGTGGCGCGGTATTTAATTGCAAAAAGCCTCGTTGTAGACTGCATACTTTTATGCCTGATCAGAAAGAGGAATTTTCCTCCGAACAAACGAAAAATCATTATCAGATCCGTAACCCCCTCCATTGTGATTCACCAAACATTATTTACCTTATCACTTGTAAGCGATGTCGGAAACAGTATGTTGGTCAAAGTCAAAATCCTTTTCGAGAACATGCTACTAGACACAAACAGGATATAAAACATAATGCTGATGCCCCAGTAGCACAACATTTTAACCTTCCTGGCCATTCTTTGGACGATTTCGAAATCCATCCTATTGAACAACCACCAATTAAAGACACATTAGAAGAAACGGATGAATTTAGAAAAAAACGTGAAGCTTTTTGGATCAATACGCTTCAAACTCTCTGGCCATTTGGTATGAACATATCAGAGGGCGAATGCGAAAGGAGGTCCATCATTCCTTTCACTTTAACGTACAACAGAATGAATATCGAAATAGCAAAAATGATAAAAGATGAATTCAATTTTACCAATGCTAAATTAAATGAACCTTTGAATCTTCGACCTGTCATCGCCTATAAGAAAAACAAAAGCTTGCGTAACATCCTTGTAAGGACTAAATTAGAGCCCATCAATGAATAACATCAATTTTTGCCAGTCAGTTTAACCAGTTCCTAAGCTCATCACTTAGTTTAAATCAATTTTGTGTACTTTTTTGTCATGTTTGAAACCAATCAGGGTTCAGTAAATGAAAACAATTTCTCGGCGGCATATTAAAAGAAAAAAACGTTTCAGTAGGAAATGTCTGTGCCAGTGCGATTTTTTAACCTCAAACACACACAGGCGAGTGCCAGAGTTCATATATGCCCAAAATCAAAATAGGTTCCAATTTCAACCATGTTTATTTATTTCCTAAATAAAATTATTTATTTATTTATTTATATAGTTTATTTATTTATTTATAATTTATTTATTTATTTATTTATTTATTTATTTATTTATTTATTTATTTATTTACACTGTAATTTTTCATTATTTATTTATTTTCACTGTATTTTATCTTTAATTTTTCATACCTTTCACACAATGTAGAGGTTCAGAAGCTAAAACACACAAATTCTACGTTATGTAAAAAAAATTTTCCGTCATAAACCTCCGTCGGGGGATATTCATTCCAACTGAGAACATTCGTGAGGCATCATAATCTTTGGCGTTATTTTTTATTTATTTCTCCAGTCTCAATATATTTTATAAAACCATTTTTCATATTATTTCCACACACTTCTGAAGCCAGTAAAGCAAACCGCTCCGATTGGTTATACTTAAATCAAAGCCAACCAATAGGGCTTCATGGGGTCAGTAAAGCAAACCACTCACTGACTGATTAAAAATCAGTGAAAGCCAATCAATAGGGCTTCATCTAATTTGTTTGGACGACACAAACTGAGTTGTGAAAACAAACTTTGGACACTCAGGTTGAAAAGAATTATCTTGATGAGTGACATTTGTCAGCTTGTCACCGAGTTTAATTATGTACTGAGCTGTGAAAAACACCCCAGCTCACATATGGATATATACCAGGCATGTCCTCCCCAAGTTGGAATCATTTTCCTCAAAGTCTCCTTGAAGAAGCCAAAACAAGCGAAACGCGTCGAGACAGACGGATTATTTTCTACCTTTGCTGAAGACTACAACCAATCCAGGTATCTTCTCTAATAGGTAATATCTAGATTTCATTTTAATTTATTTCATTTCATTATTTCATTTCTTCATTTTAAATTCATCTACCTATTCTTCAAATGGCTCAAAAAAGACAGAAGCATCAGGGAAAGAGAGTTGCCCAGTCTGGAAGGGGCCAGGAACAATCGTTCCAGGCCTATTCTAGATTGGTCAAGGCCCTTTTCCAGGTGATTCAGTGTATGCACCATATTGGGCTCTAATAGCCCAATGTGGTGCAAACATTGAAGCACCTGAAACAAGGCCTTGACCAGCCTAGAATAAGCCTGGAACGATAGTTCCTGGCCAGTTCCGGACTGGGCAACTCTCTGCCTCTGATGCCTCTGCCCTTTTCTTGCCATTGTTAAAGAAAGTAGCTGAATTAAGTATAAATAAAATATTAAAGTGATGGAATAAATAAAATTGGAAAATTAAATATTACCTATTAAAGAAGATACCTGGATTGGTTGCAGTCTTCAGCAAAGGTAGAAAATAATCCGTCTGTCTCGACGCGTTTCGCTTGGTTTGGCTTTTTCAAAGAGACTTTGAGGAAAATGATTCCAACTTGAATGAATGAATGAATGAAAGGTTTTAGCGCGCCGAAGGCGCGCAGGGACGATGTGGGATTTACAAATCCCTTGCGACCCGGTTAACCTTATTTTTTTTTCCCTTGGATCACACAGGCCTAGCTTTCCTATTGCCCAAAATGGAGTCTGAGGGGGTTATGCACGCGGTTAGAATACCCGGCAGTTTACGCTGGAGTGTTAGATGGTCAATACTCAATCCCTCAACGCCTTTAAAACTATTAGAGAGCGAGCTCTATTCGGTTCCAGTTCGGCGATGGTAGAGGTTTGAGTCCCACCATGGTGGCGAGCCAGAATGTAATGTTGTGCGATGGCAAGTTTAAGGGAAGAAGAGAAAAGAAAACCAAACAACAACGCCGGTTTGGTAGCGGCCCCGGTGTATGACCATAGTGGTTACAAAAAAGAAGTGTAGAAAGCTCCAACAGTTTAGTTTTAAGAAACCGGGAGTCATCCATCAAGCCTTCTGGGAGATAGGATGCGTATGTGATTGAGGTATCTGGTTATCCTTCGGGAATTCCAAATGACCTCCTCCACCCCACCCCCCCCCCAAAAAAAAAAAATTAAAAAAAAAACAAAACAAAAAACACTCACTGACACACACCCTCAAGCCCTTAAAAGGGCTGTTAAATCTTTATTCAAATGTTTATTTATATCAAATGTACACTCGTTCCCAGCCAGACAAGCTTGTTTCAATCCTTGCCTAGCGTTTGGTGGTTTCTTGTATATGTTGCAGAAAGGTAGGTTGCACCAATTCCTCCTACGCTTTGTCTACCATTTCCATGCGTCTTCCTGATAAGAGTGTTGCAAGAAAATTTGAGAATGTTCAGTTAGAAAAGTAAAAGGTAGAGAGAAAGATAGGTATCCGCTATTGTATATTGTGCCTGCTGTGTGATTGTTGCTATGGATGGGGTAAGGGGTGTGTTTCTTCGGAGCCCACTCCCCACACGCAGAGTTGCGAGGCAATCCTCACAGACTCAATCCTAAAGATCTCAATGAGTAGCGAGGCAATCCTCACTGACTCCACGCAGTTTAATTCTATTGAGTAATTTTAATTTACTGTGGATTATTTTGTTTTTCTGTTTAGGGTTCGTTGTTCGTTCAGCTTCACCATTGATTCACTATCCTGGAGTATGTGGAGGGTTTTGTTATATAGATCTTATTAAACGCGTTTCAATCGCGCTTCAGCAGAGTTGTGAGGCAGTTTTCACAGACTCTATCCTAAAGTTCCCAATGAGTAGCGAGGCAATCCTCACTGACTCCACGCGATTTAGTTATATTGTATAATTTTTATTTTATTTTATTTTATTATTTTTTTTTTTTTTTTTATTTTTTTATTTTCTGGAAACTTATTTGTTTTTCTGTTAAGGGATCGGTGTTCGTTCAGCTCAACCATTAATTCACTATCTTGGAGTCTGTTGAGGGTTTTGGTTTGTAGGTCTTTAAATCGCGTATCAATAGTTTCTATTTTTGCTAGCTCGTGAAGTTCCTTTATCGGTGTCCATTTCGGTTTGCATAGTGCCACTCGCAGGGCATAATTTTGAACCCTCTGTAGCTTCTGAATGTTGGTTTTGCTTAGGTCGCTTGTTATTATGGCACCGTATTCTAGTACCGGACGTATAAATGTTTTGTAGAGCTTGAGAAGCACATCTTTGTTTGCTCCCCAATTTCTACCTCTGATCATCTTCAGAAAATTGATACGTTTAGTAGCTCTAACCGTAATGGAGTTTACGTGACTGTTTAGACTGAGATTGCTATCTAGGATAAATCCCAAAAATTTGGCCTCTTTGTTTGCTTCTAGTTTGTGATCGTATAACTGGAGATCGATACTTGGGACTGGTTTTTTCCTTTGCTTTTTGAAGAACGTAACTTTTTGAGTTTTGGCGGCATTAAGTTTGATGCGCCACAGGGCACACCAGCTTTCAAGATCGCGAATGGTATCCTGTAGACGATTTTTAATTATGTTTCTGGACTTGCTGGCTGTCCAAATGCCTTTGTCGTCTGAGAACTGCGATAGTTCAACAAAGTTTTTCCCTACTTTTTCTATATCATTCACATATATTATGAAAAGAAGCGGACTTAGAACCGACCCTTTTGGTGTTCCCGCTTCGAGTATTACTTCCTCGGACACCTCGCGATTAACCCTCACCTTGATTTTTCGGTCAGTTAGAAATGATGATATGATCCTTAAAATTTTAGTGGGTAATCCCATTTTCGCTAGTTTATATCTCACGCCATTGTGCCATACCGAGTCGAACGCTTTTTCTACATCCAAGAAAAGAGCGGTTCCGATTTCGTTTTGACTAAATGCTGTTTTCATATAATCGACCAGTCTATATACGTGTTCGATTCCCTCTTTCTGACTCCTATACGCTCTTTGCCATTTGTTGAAAAAGTTGATTGATTCGAGATAGCTGCGAAGTCTCGTAGTGAGAATCCGCTCAAAAATTTTTCCCAACACAGCTAAGCAAGCTGATTGGGCGGTAGTTAGAAGGGTTGGTAAGGTCTTTGTCGGGTTTAGGTATCATGACTCCCGTGGCCACTTTCCAGCATTTTGGGAAGTACCCACAGGAGAGACAGCAGTTTAAGAGTTTGGTAAATCTGCAGTAGAAGATGTTGGGGCACTGTTTCATTATTTTGTAAGAGACTTCGTCTTCTCCTGGGGACGAAGATGACCTGCATTTTCTGATTATACCCATGACCTCTTCTATGCTTATTGGTTCGGTTAATTCATGGTCGTCCCCGTCTTCATGCCTTTGGTCGCAGTTCGGTTCATTGAAGATTGAGTTGTTATCTTGGACAAATTTATTTACTCGTACCTTAAAATCGTTGTCATATCTGTTCCCTTCTTGTGGACGATGTGCCTTCTTTAGAAGTTTGGCAAAAGCACTGGCCTTTGCCTTGTCGTCTATGGCCATAGATCCGTCGCTAGTCTTTAGCGCACTATTATTGGCAATTTTGCTCTTTTGGCCAGTAAGAGTTTTAAATGTATCCCAGAACCTCTTAGGTTCTCTCAGCCCATTTAGGTTTTCGGTTGCTTTTTCCCATCTCACGCATTCTCTCAGCCCATTTAGGTTTCCAACTTTGAATGAATGAATGAAAGGTTTTAGCGCGCCGAAGGCGCGCAGGGACGATGTGGGATTTACAAATCCCTTGCGACCCGGTTAAGCTTATTTTTCCCTTGGATCACACAGGCCTAGCTTTCCTATTGCCCAAAATGGAGTCTGAAGGGGTTATGCACGCGGTTAGAATACCCGGCAGTTTACGTTGTAGTGTTAGATGGTCAATACTCAATCCCTCAACGCCTTTAAAACTATTAGAGGGCGAGTTCTATTCGGTTCCAGTTCGGCGATGGTAGAGGTTTGAGTCCTACCATGGTGGCGAGCCCCAGAATGTAAAGTTGAGCGATGGCAAGTTAAAGGGAAGAAGAGAAAAGAAAACCAAACAGCAACGCCGGTTTGGTAGCGGCCCCGGTATATGACCATAGCGGTTACAAAAAAGAAGTGGAGAAAGCTCCAACAGTATAGTTTTAAAAAACCGGGAGTCATCCATCAAGCCTTCTGGGAGATAGGATGCCGTATGTGATTTTGAGGTATCTGGTTATCCTTCGGGAATTCCAAATGACCTCCTCCACCCCCCCCCTCCCAAAAAAAAGAAAAAAAAAAAAAAAAACTCTCACTGACACACACCCTCAAGCCCTCAAAAGGGCTGTTGAATCTAAATCTTTGTCGTCTTGGGAGGGCATGCATGGTATATATCCATATCTGGGCTGGGGGTGTTTTTCACAGCTCAGTACATAATTAAACTCTTTAACAAGCTGTCAAATGTCACTCATCTAATTAATTCTTTTCAATCTGAGATGTCCCAAGTTTGTTTTTCACAACTCAGTTTGTGTCGTCCAAACAAATTAGATGAAGCCCTATTGATTGGCTTCCATTGAATTTTAATCAGTCAGTGAGTGGTTTGCTTTACTGACCCCATAAAGCCCTATTGGTTGGCTTTGATTTAAGTAAAACCAATCGGGATCGGTTTGCTTTACTGGCTTCAGAAGTATGTGAAAATAATATGAAAAAATGGTTTGATAAAATATATTGAGACTAAAGAAATAAATGAAAAAATAACGCCAAAGATCATGATGCCTCACGAATGTTATCAGTTGGAATGAATATCCCCCGACGGAGGTTTATGACGGAAAATATTTTACACCACGTAGAAATTGTGTGTTTTACCTTCTGAACCTCTACATTGTGTGAAAGGTATGAAAAATTAAAAATAAAAAAAAAAAAATAAAAATAATTTAAATAAATGAATCAACCAAATAAATAAATAAATAAATAAATAAATAAATAAATAAATAAATAAATAAATAAATAAAAATTAATAAAAAAATTTAAAATAATCAATAAAATAAAAAAATATAATAATTTTATTTAGGAAATACATACACATGATTGAAATTAGAACCTATTTTGTTTTGGGGCATATATGAACTCTGGCACTCGCCTGTGTGTGTTTGAGGTTCAAAATTCCTCTAAAACATATTCATTCTGTTGTACGTTAAAGTGAAAGGAATGATGGACCTCCTTTCGCATTCGCCCTCTGATATGTTCATACCAAATGGCCAGAGGGTTTGAAGCGTATTGATCCAAAAAGCTTCACGTTTTTTTCTAAATTCATCCGTTTCTTCTAATGTGTCTTTAATTGGTGGTTGTTCAATAGGATGGATTTCGAAATCGTCCAAAGAATGGCCAGGAAGGTTAAAATGTTGTGCTACTGGGGCATCAGCATTATGTTTTATATCCTGTTTGTGTCTAGTAGCACGTTCTCGGAAAGGATTTTGACTTTGACCAACATACTGTTTCCGACATCGCTTACAAGTGATAAGGTAAATAATGTTTGGTGAATCACACTGGAGGGGGTTACGGATCTGATAATGATTTTTCGTTTGTTCGGAGGAAAATTCCTCTTTCTGATCAGGCATAAAAGTATGCAATCTACAACGAGGTTTTTTGCAATTAAATACCGCGCCACTACCATTTTGCAACGGTCTGTTGTGTTCAATCTTTAGTGGTTCGAAATCGGTAGTTTCAGCTGGACTTTCGAGCTTTTTCAGGGTTTGGGATTTCAGGCTATGCAAAAGGCGCAGCGAGTACCCTCTCGATCTGAGGGCGCCAAATAGAGCAGAACAAGCCTCATTGAAATTTACCTTATCACTTGAATTGCGGTGGAAACGAATGAGCTGTGATTTGATGATACCTTTAAATGTATGTTGAGGATGAAATGATTTTGTGTGCAACAATTGATGTGAATCAGTTGGTTTGAAATATACTTTATAATCTAAATGACCGGACGCCTGAAATTGCTTGCCTTTATTCACGGTCACATCGAGAAAATCAACAGAATTTTCACTGATAGTAGCTTTCAATTTAATATTTGGATCGTGATTGTTCAAAATCTCTAAAAATTCATCAAAATCTTCTTTTGAATGTTCCCAAATAATAAAAATGTCATCTAAATACCTGAGATACACGAGAGGATGCTTTGCACATTTGCTTAAGGCATTTTCCTCCCATTCCGCTACATAAATGCTTGCAAAATTAGGACTGAATCTTTTGCCCATAGCACAACCCATTATTTGTAGAAAATATTCTCCATTCAACTGAAAGTCATTACCTTTTAAGCTCAGCTCTAAAAGATCCAAAATTTGTTCATCCGGGCGTTTCGCATCCGGATATTTTTCAAATGCATTTTTATCTGATTTAACACCTTTATCAATATCAATGTTCGTATACATACTGTCGATATCCAAAGTAGCCAGAATTGCATTTTTCGATATTTTCAATTTCGAAATTTTTGACAGGAAATCCTGTGTATTTTTTATATAGCTCGAATGGCTATTTGCTATAGGTTTCAGATGATAATCAATTAATTCCGAGATCGCATACGATTCCGAATTACAATCTGATACAATTGGCCTCCCGGGTGGAGTTAAGTCATCCGTCCATGAAGAACGGTCCTTGTGGATCTTTGGTAGGATATAAAATTGTCTTGTTTGAGCACTGGGCTTAGCTGTTAAATATTTCAATTGTTTTTTGGTAATGTGACCTTCGTCGAGGAGAAATTTTAAGATCTTATTGAATTTTTCGATATTACTAGGCCAAATAAGTGAATCTATTTTCTTATAATGTTTAGTATTGCTGAGTTGTCTCATGGCTTCCTTTATATAATTATCCCGAGTTAGAACAACTACCGACCCACCTTTGTCGGCTGGTTTAATTACTAATTTCTTATTTTTTCGAAGTTTCGTGAGGGCTCTCCGTTCACCCGCTGTTAAATTGTCTTTATCGGAGAGTATGTTCATGCTGAACACCTTTTTGGTGATTCGTTTGCTAGCCTCAATAATTACGGGATCTACTTCACTATCTGGAGGTGACCAGCCAGATGATTCTGTAAAGGGAAGTTTCCGACCGCTGGCGTTTCTAAAGCGGTCTGCTAATTTCATTTGCCTAAGAAAATTACAGTTATATGATGGTAAATTTGTTTGGTTATCAGTTTTAGGCTTTGGTGCTGGTACAAAAGGTAAACCGCGATCTGAAAGAGATTTCTCTTGGGTTGTTAGGTCATTGGTGCCAGACAGGTTAACCACATTAGTTCCTAATCCCACATCTGTTAGGCGGCTGTTACCTTTGCCTTTACTTAGTTTAAATTTAGGTGGTTCAACCAGTGATCGTACATAATATTGGCGGTTCTCGTGGTCCAAAGGATTAAATCCTGAGCAACATCAAACTTAACGTCCTTCACTCGCCGCTCATTTGATTCTAAATTCTCCCAGTTTCGGCATAAAAGCGGAGTTAATTTTGACAAAAGGAATTGGCGCCTCCCCGATGTTTGTAAAAACATCCTTATGATTGGAAGTTCAAATTTAGGACGCATTGATCGAAATCCCCATCCGGACATCCAGGTGGAGTGTTACCCCGGCGCCAAATTCAATCATCTGCGCTCTATGTTTAAAGGGCACAGGGGCCAGTCCAGTCCCCAAAAAATATTATTAAATATTGGCGTGAATTCTCGAAACGATAATTCTGATCTCGTAGTTAAGCAGTTGCGGAATATGCTTAGCGATATCAGGGTCAAGTTTAGATCAGCAAAAATTTATTTCGCTGAACTAAACTTTTCGCAAAAACTCCCTCAGGCTGAGAGGAGAACCCTGAGCATCATCAACGAAACCATTCGGAAAGTGAAGGACGTTAACGTTATACCTAAAATTGATGACGCGAAGTTTGATGTTGCTCGGGATTTAATCCATTGGACCACGAGAACCGCCAATATTATGTACGATCACTGGTTGAACCACCTAAATTTAAACTAAGTAAAGGCAAAGGTAACAGCCGCCTAACAGATGTGGGATTAGGAACTAATGTGGTTAACCTGTCTGGCACCAATGACCTAACAACCCAAGAGAAATCTCTTTTAGATCGCGGTTTAACTTTTGTACCAGCACCAAAGCCTAAAACTGATAACCAAACAAATTTACGATCATACAACTGTAATTTTCTTAGGCAAATGAAATTAGCAGACCGCTTTAGAAACTCCAGCGGTCGGAAACTTCCTTTCACAGAATCATCTGGTTGGTCACCTCCAGATAGTGAAGTAGATCCCGAAATTATTGAGGCTAGTAAACGAATCATCCAAAAGGTGTTCAGCATGAACATACTCTCCGATAAAGACAATTTAACAGCTGGTGAACGGAGAGCCCTCACGAAACTTCGAAAAAATAAGAAATTAGTAATTAAACCAGCCGACAAAGGTGGGTCGGTAGTTGTTCTATCTCGGGATAATTATATAAAGGAAGCCATGAGACAACTCAGCAATACTAAACATTATAAGAAAATAGATTCACTTATTTGGCCTAGTAATATCGAAAAATTCAATAAGATCTTAAAATTTCTCCTCGACGAAGGTCACATTACCAAAAAACAATTGAAATATTTAACAGCTAAGCTCAGTGCTCAAACAAGACAATTTTATATCCTACCAAAGATCCACAAGGACCGTTCTTCATGGACGGATGACTTAACTCCACCCGGGAGGCCAATTGTATCAGATTGTAATTCGGAATCTTATGCGATCTCGGAATTAATTGATTATCATCTGAAACCTATAGCAAATAGACATCCGAGATATCTAAAAAATACACAGGATTTCCTGTCAAAAATTTCGAAATTGAAAATATCGAAAAATGCAATTCTGGCTACTTTGGATATCGACAGTATGTATACGAACATTGATATTGATAAAGGGGTTAAATCAGTTAAAAATGCATTTGAAAAATATCCGGATGCGAAACGCCCGGATGAACAAATTTTGGATCTTTTAGAGCTGAGCTTAAAAGGTAATGACTTTCAATTCAATGGAGAATATTTTCTACAAATAATGGGTTGTCCTATGGGCAAAAGATTCAGTCCTAATTTTGCAAGCATTTATGTAGCGGAATGGGAGGAAAATGCCTTAAGCAAATGTGCAAAGCATCCTCTCGTATATCTCAGGTATTTAGATGACATTTTTATTATTTGGGAACATTCAAAAGAAGATTTTGATGAATTTTTAGAAATTTTGAACAATCACGATCCAAATATTAAATTGAAAGCTACTATCAGTGAAAATTCTGTTGATTTTCTCGATGTGACCGTGTATAAAGGCAAGCAATTTCAGGCGTCCGGTCATTTAGATTATAAAGTGTATTTTAAACCAACTGATTCACATCAATTGTTGCACACAAAATCATTTCATCCTCAACATACATTTAAAGGTATCATCAAATCACAACTCATTCGTTTCCACCGCAATTCAAGTGATAAGGTAAATTTCAATGAGGCTTGTTCTACTCTATTTGGCGCCCTCAGATCGAGAGGGTACTCGCTGCGTCTCTTGCGTAGCCTGAAATCCCAAACCCTGAAAAAGCTCGAAAGTCCAGCTGAAACTACCGATTTCGAACCACTGAAGATTGAACACAACAGACCGTTGCAGAATGGTAGTGGCGCGGTATTTAATTGCAAAAAGCCTCGTTGTAGACTGCATACTTTTATGCCTGATCAGAAAGAGGAATTTTCCTCCGAACAAACGAAAAATCATTATCAGATCCGTAACCCCCTCCATTGTGATACACCAAACATTATTTACCTTATCACTTGTAAGCGATGTCGGAAACAGTATGTTGGTCAAAGTCAAAATCCTTTTCGAGAACATGCTACTAGACACAAACAGGATATAAAACATAATGCTGATGCCCCAGTAGCACAACATTTTAACCTTCCTGGCCATTCTTTGGACGATTTCGAAATCCATCCTATTGAACAACCACCAATTAAAGACACATTAGAAGAAACGGATGAATTTAGAAAAAAACGTGAAGCTTTTTGGATCAATACGCTTCAAACTCTCTGGCCATTTGGTATGAACATATCAGAGGGCGAATGCGAAAGGAGGTCCATCATTCCTTTCACTTTAACGTACAACAGAATGAATATCGAAATAGCAAAAATGATAAAAGATGAATTCAATTTTACCAATGCTAAATTAAATGAACCTTTGAATCTTCGACCTGTCATCGCCTATAAGAAAAACAAAAGCTTGCGTAACATCCTTGTAAGGACTAAATTAGAGCCCATCAATGAATAACATCAATTTTTGCCAGTCAGTTTAACCAGTTCCTAAGCTCATCACTTAGTTTAAATCAATTTTGTGTACTTTTTTGTCATGTTTGAAACCAATCAGGGTTCAGTAAATGAAAACAATTTTTCGGCGGCATATTAAAAGAAAAAAACGTTTCAGTAGGATATGTCTGTGCCAGTGCGATTTTTTAACCTCAAACACACACAGGCGAGTGCCAGAGTTCATATATGCCCAAAATCAAAATAGGTTCCAATTTCAACCATGTTTATTTATTTCCTAAATAAAATTATTTATTTATTTATTTATATAGTTTATTTATTTATTTATAATTTATTTATTTATTTATTTATTTATTTATTTATTTATTTATTTACACTGTAATTTTTCATTATTTATTTATTTTCACTGTATTTTATCTTTAATTTTTCATACCTTTCACACAATGTAGAGGTTCAGAAGCTAAAACACACAAATTCTACGTTATGTAAAAAAAATTTTCCGTCATAAACCTCCGTCGGGGGATATTCATTCCAACTGAGAACATTCGTGAGGCATCATAATCTTTGGCGTTATTTTTTATTTATTTCTCCAGTCTCAATATATTTTATAAAACCATTTTTCATATTATTTCCACACACTTCTGAAGCCAGTAAAGCAAACCGCTCCGATTGGTTATACTTAAATCAAAGCCAACCAATAGGGCTTCATGGGGTCAGTAAAGCAAACCACTCACTGACTGATTAAAAATCAGTGAAAGCCAATCAATAGGGCTTCATCTAATTTGTTTGGACGACACAAACTGAGTTGTGAAAACAAACTTTGGACACTCAGGTTGAAAAGAATTATCTTGATGAGTGACATTTGTCAGCTTGTCACCGAGTTTAATTATGTACTGAGCTGTGAAAAACACCCCAGCTCACATATGGATATATACCAGGCATGTCCTCCCCAAGTTGGAATCATTTTCCTCAAAGTCTCCTTGAAGAAGCCAAAACAAGCGAAACGCGTCGAGACAGACGGATTATTTTCTACCTTTGCTGAAGACTACAACCAATCCAGGTATCTTCTCTAATAGGTAATATCTAGATTTCATTTTAATTTATTTCATTTCATTATTTCATTTCTTCATTTTAAATTCATCTACCTATTCTTCAAATGGCTCAAAAAAGACAGAAGCATCAGGGAAAGAGAGTTGCCCAGTCTGGAAGGGGCCAGGAACAATCGTTCCAGGCCTATTCTAGATTGGTCAAGGCCCTTTTCCAGGTGATTCAGTGTATGCACCATATTGGGCTCTTAGAGCAGCATTTGGCCAACCGGGATTTCCCGAAACAGTTGGAGAAGAAAGTAGATGAGTTAGGTGGCTTTCTAAAGCCGGCTCTTCCCACCCCACACATTTTTTCTGTTTTTCGACAGATTAGTGTGGGATGGGCCAACCAAACGTTAAATGCTTTAGTTGAGCATTACAAGATAAATTTAAACCAGTTGAAGTCTAAGATAACTTTGGCTATGCGACCACCTCCTGGACTCGAAAAAATAGACTTCAACAGCGCTTCGGCGCGTGCCTTGATCTGGGCTCAAAAAAACTTTAAAAATAAGTTGACAGATAAGACGATTTCGGCCTATGAGTCTTACATTTCGGAACTTCGCCCAGCGTCTGGAGTAAGGAACAATACGGGAGGGAGCAAGCAAACTCCGGCCCGTGTTGTCCCTCTACCTCAACGCGAAAAGCAAAATAAGAAAAGATCAAGGCAAAGCACTTCTCCCTCTTCTTTTCCTTCTACTTCTTCTTTCTCTCAGAGTAAGCGCCTCAATTTGCAAACATCTCCGGTCCATATTGTGACTGAAGATGCTCGCAAATTGAGTAACGCTGTCTCGCCTCGTCTTGCTCCTCTACCTCCTACTCCTCCTCAGCCTTTCTTCTCTGGTTCTCCTAGTGCTCTTACTAGAACTCCTCCTTCTGTTTCTTCTCCTGCTTCTGTTTCTTCTCCTGCTTCTGTTTCCTCTCCTGCTTCTGTTTCCTCTCCTGCTTCTGTTTCCTCTCCCCCTTCTCCTGCCTCTAGTGTGGTTCAACCAGGTATATCGTACTCAGAGAAAGTCAAATCACCGAGCCGCAACTCGGGCCGCTCATTTGATTCTAAATTCTCCCAGTTTCGGCATAAAAGCGGAGTTAATTTTGACAAAAGGAATTGGCGCCTCCCCGATGTTTGTAAAAACATCCTTATGATTGGAAGTTCAAATTTAGGACGCATTGATCGAAATCCCCATCCGGACATCCAGGTGGAGTGTTACCCCGGCGCCAAATTCAATCATCTGCGCTCTATGTTTAAAGGGCACAGGGGCCAGTCCAGTCCCCAAAAAATATTATTAAATATTGGCGTGAATTCTCGAAACGATAATTCTGATCTCGTAGTTAAGCAGTTGCGGAATATGCTTAGCGATATCAGGGTCAAGTTTAGATCAGCAAAAATTTATTTCGCTGAACTAAACTTTTCGCAAAAACTCCCTCAGGCTGAGAGGAGAACCCTGAGCATCATCAACGAAACCATTCGGAAAGTGAAGGACGTTAACGTTATACCTAAAATTGATGACGCGAAGTTTGATGTTGCTCAGGATTTAATCCATTGGACCACGAGAACCGCCAATATTATGTACGATCACTGGTTGAACCACCTAAATTTAAACTAAGTAAAGGCAAAGGTAACAGCCGCCTAACAGATGTGGGATTAGGAACTAATGTGGTTAACCTGTCTGGCACCAATGACCTAACAACCCAAGAGAAATCTCTTTTAGATCGCGGTTTAACTTTTGTACCAACACCAAAGCCTAAAACTGATAACCAAACAAATTTACCATCATACAACTGTAATTTTCTTAGGCAAATGAAATTAGCAGACCGCTTTAGAAACTCCAGCGGTCGGAAACTTCCTTTTACAGAATCATCTGGTTGGTCACCTCCAGATAGTGAAGTAGATCCCGAAATTATTGAGGCTAGCAAACGAATCATCCAAAAGGTGTTCAGCATGAACATACTCTCCGATAAAGACAATTTAACAGCTGGTGAACGGAGAGCCCTCACGAAACTTCGAAAAAATAAGAAATTAGTAATTAAACCAGCCGACAAAGGTGGGTCGGTAGTCGTTCTATCTCGGGATAATTATATAAAGGAAGCCATGAGACAACTCAGCAATACTAAACATTATAAGAAAATAGATTCACTTATTTGGCCTAGTAATATCGAAAAATTCAATAAGATCTTAAAAGTTCTCCTCGACGAAGGTCACATTACCAAAAAACAATTGAAATATTTAACAGCTAAGCTCAGTGCTCAAACAAGACAATTTTATATCCTACCAAAGATCCACAAGGACCGTTCTTCATGGACGGATGACTTAACTCCACCCGGGAGGCCAATTGTATCAGATTGTAATTCTGAATCTTATGCGATCTCGGAATTAATTGATTATCATCTGAAACCTATAGCAAATAGACATCCGAGCTATCTAAAAAATACACAGGATTTCCTGTCAAAGATTTCGAAATTGAAAATATCGAAAAATGCAATTCTGGCTTTTCGGCGGCATATTAAAAGAAAAAAACGTTTCAGTAGGAAATGTCTGTGCCAGTGCGATTTTTTAACCTCAAACACACACAGGCGAGTGCCAGAGTTCATATATGCCCAAAATCAAAATAGGTTCCAATTTCAACCATGTTTATTTATTTCCTAAATAAAATTATTTATTTATTTATTTATATAGTTTATTTATTTATTTATAATTTATTTATTTATTTATTTATTTATTTATTTATTTATTTATTTATTTATTTATTTATTTATTTATTTATTTATTTATTTATTTTCACTGTATTTTATCTTTAATTTTTCATACCTTTCACACAATGTAGAGGTTCAGAAGCTAAAACACACAAATTCTACGTTATGTAAAAAAAATTTTCCGTCATAAACCTCCGTCGGGGGATATTCATTCCAACTGAGAACATTCGTGAGGCATCATAATCTTTGGCGTTATTTTTTATTTATTTCTCCAGTCTCAATATATTTTATAAAACCATTTTTCATATTATTTCCACACACTTCTGAAGCCAGTAAAGCAAACCGCTCCGATTGGTTATACTTAAATCAAAGCCAACCAATAGGGCTTCATGGGGTCAGTAAAGCAAACCACTCACTGACTGATTAAAAATCAGTGAAAGCCAATCAATAGGGCTTCATCTAATTTGTTTGGACGACACAAACTGAGTTGTGAAAACAAACTTTGGACACTCAGGTTGAAAAGAATTATCTTGATGAGTGACATTTGTCAGCTTGTCACCGAGTTTAATTATGTACTGAGCTGTGAAAAACACCCCAGCTCACATATGGATATATACCAGGCATGTCCTCCCCAAGTTGGAATCATTTTCCTCAAAGTCTCCTTGAAGAAGCCAAAACAAGCGAAACGCGTCGAGACAGACGGATTATTTTCTACCTTTGCTGAAGACTACAACCAATCCAGGTATCTTCTCTAATAGGTAATATCTAGATTTCATTTTAATTTATTTCATTTCATTATTTCATTTCTTCATTTTAAATTCATCTACCTATTCTTCAAATGGCTCAAAAAAGACAGAAGCATCAGGGAAAGAGAGTTGCCCAGTCTGGAAGGGGCCAGGAACAATCGTTCCAGGCCTATTCTAGATTGGTCAAGGCCCTTTTCCAGGTGATTCAGTGTATGCACCATATTGGGCTCTTAGAGCAGCATTTGGCCAACCGGGATTTCCCGAAACAGTTGGAGAAGAAAGTAGATGAGTTAGGTGGCTTTCTAAAGCCGGCTCTTCCCACCCCACACATTTTTTCTGTTTTTCGACAGATTAGTGTGGGATGGGCCAACCAAACGTTAAATGCTTTAGTTGAGCATTACAAGATAAATTTAAACCAGTTGAAGTCTAAGATAACTTTGGCTATGCGACCACCTCCTGGACTCGAAAAAATAGACTTCAACAGCGCTTCGGCGCGTGCCTTGATCTGGGCTCAAAAAAACTTTAAAAATAAGTTGACAGATAAGACGATTTCGGCCTATGAGTCTTACATTTCGGAACTTCGCCCAGCGTCTGGAGTAAGGAACAATACGGGAGGGAGCAAGCAAACTCCGGCCCGTGTTGTCCCTCTACCTCAACGCGAAAAGCAAAATAAGAAAAGATCAAGGCAAAGCACTTCTCCCTCTTCTTTTCCTTCTACTTCTTCTTTCTCTCAGAGTAAGCGCCTCAATTTGCAAACATCTCCGGTCCATATTGTGACTGAAGATGCTCGCAAATTGAGTAACGCTGTCTCGCCTCGTCTTGCTCCTCTACCTCCTACTCCTCCTCAGCCTTTCTTCTCTGGTTCTCCTAGTGCTCTTACTAGAACTCCTCCTTCTGTTTCTTCTCCTGCTTCTGTTTCTTCTCCTGCTTCTGTTTCCTCTCCTGCTTCTGTTTCCTCTCCTGCTTCTGTTTCCTCTCCCCCTTCTCCTGCCTCTAGTGTGGTTCAACCAGGTATATCGTACTCAGAGAAAGTCAAATCACCGAGCCGCAACTCGGGCCGCTCATTTGATTCTAAATTCTCCCAGTTTCGGCATAAAAGCGGAGTTAATTTTGACAAAAGGAATTGGCGCCTCCCCGATGTTTGTAAAAACATCCTTATGATTGGAAGTTCAAATTTAGGACGCATTGATCGAAATCCCCATCCGGACATCCAGGTGGAGTGTTACCCCGGCGCCAAATTCAATCATCTGCGCTCTATGTTTAAAGGGCACAGGGGCCAGTCCAGTCCCCAAAAAATATTATTAAATATTGGCGTGAATTCTCGAAACGATAATTCTGATCTCGTAGTTAAGCAGTTGCGGAATATGCTTAGCGATATCAGGGTCAAGTTTAGATCAGCAAAAATTTATTTCGCTGAACTAAACTTTTCGCAAAAACTCCCTCAGGCTGAGAGGAGAACCCTGAGCATCATCAACGAAACCATTCGGAAAGTGAAGGACGTTAACGTTATACCTAAAATTGATGACGCGAAGTTTGATGTTGCTCAGGATTTAATCCATTGGACCACGAGAACCGCCAATATTATGTACGATCACTGGTTGAACCACCTAAATTTAAACTAAGTAAAGGCAAAGGTAACAGCCGCCTAACAGATGTGGGATTAGGAACTAATGTGGTTAACCTGTCTGGCACCAATGACCTAACAACCCAAGAGAAATCTCTTTTAGATCGCGGTTTGACTTTTGTACCAACACCAAAGCCTAAAACTGATAACCAAACAAATTTACCATCATACAACTGTAATTTTCTTAGGCAAATGAAATTAGCCGACCGCTTTAGAAACTCCAGCGGTCGGAAACTTCCTTTTACAGAATCATCTGGTTGGTCACCTCCAGATAGTGAAGTAGATCCCGAAATTATTGAGGCTAGCAAACGAATCATCAAAAAGGTGTTCAGCATGAACATACTCTCCGATAAAGACAATTTAACAGCTGGTGAACGGAGAGCCCTCACGAAACTTCGAAAAAATAAGAAATTAGTAATTAAACCAGCCGACAAAGGTGGGTCGGTAGTTGTTCTATCTCGGGATAATTATATAAAGGAAGCCATGAGACAACTCAGCAATACTAAACATTATAAGAAAATAGATTCACTTATTTGGCCTAGTAATATCGAAAAATTCAATAAGATCTTAAAATTTCTCCTCGACGAAGGTCACATTACCAAAAAACAATTGAAATATTTAACAGCTAAGCTCAGTGCTCAAACAAGACAATTTTATATCCTACCAAAGATCCACAAGGACCGTTCTTCATGGACGGATGACTTAACTCCACCCGGGAGGCCAATTGTATCAGATTGTAATTCGGAATCTTATGCGATCTCGGAATTAATTGATTATCATCTGAAACCTATAGCAAATAGACATCCGAGCTATCTAAAAAATACACAGGATTTCCTGTCAAAAATTTCGAAATTGAAAATATCGAAAAATGCAATTCTGGCTACTTTGGATATCGACAGTATGTATACCAACATTGATATTGATAAAGGTGTTAAATCAGTTAAAAATGCATTTGAAAAATATCCGGATGCGAAACGCCCGGATGAACAAATTTTGGATCTTTTAGAGCTGAGCTTAAAAGGTAATGACTTTCAATTCAATGGAGAATATTTTCTACAAATAATGGGTTGTCCTATGGGCAAAAGATTCAGTCCTAATTTTGCAAGCATTTATGTAGCGGAATGGGAGGAAAATGCCTTAAGCAAATGTGCAAAGCATCCTCTCGTATATCTCAGGTATTTAGATGACATTTTTATTATTTGGGAACATTCAAAAGAAGATTTTGATGAATTTTTAGAAATTTTGAACAATCACGATCCAAATATTAAATTGAAAGCTACTATCAGTGAAAATTCTGTTGATTTTCTCGATGTGACCGTGTATAAAGGCAAGCAATTTCAGGCGTCCGGTCATTTAGATTATAAAGTGTATTTTAAACCAACTGATTCACATCAATTGTTGCACACAAAATCATTTCATCCTCAACATACATTTAAAGGTATCATCAAATCACAACTCATTCGTTTCCACCGCAATTCAAGTGATAAGGTAAATTTCAATGAGGCTTGTTCTACTCTATTTGGCGCCCTCAGATCGAGAGGGTACTCGCTGCGTCTCTTGCGTAGCCTGAAATCCCAAACCCTGAAAAAGCTCGAAAGTCCAGCTGAAACTACCGATTTCGAACCACTGAAGATTGAACACAACAGACCGTTGCAGAATGGTAGTGGCGCGGTATTTAATTGCAAAAAGCCTCGTTGTAGACTGCATACTTTTATGCCTGATCAGAAAGAGGAATTTTCCTCCGAACAAACGAAAAATCATTATCAGATCCGTAACCCCCTCCATTGTGATTCACCAAACATTATTTACCTTATCACTTGTAAGCGATGTCGGAAACAGTATGTTGGTCAAAGTCAAAATCCTTTTCGAGAACGTGCTACTAGACACAAACAGGATATAAAACATAATGCTGATGCCCCAGTAGCACAACATTTTAACCTTCCTGGCCATTCTTTGGACGATTTCGAAATCCATCCTATTGAACAACCACCAATTAAAGACACATTAGAAGAAACGGATGAATTTAGAAAAAAACGTGAAGCTTTTTGGATCAATACGCTTCAAACTCTCTGGCCATTTGGTATGAACATATCAGAGGGCGAATGCGAAAGGAGGTCCATCATTCCTTTCACTTTAACGTACAACAGAATGAATATCGAAATAGCAAAAATGTTAAAAGATGAATTCAATTTTACCAATGCTAAATTAAATGAACCTTTGAATCTTCGACCTGTCATCGCCTATAAGAAAAACAAAAGCTTGCGTAACATCCTTGTAAGGACTAAATTAGAGCCCATCAATGAATAACACCAATTTCTGCCAGTCAGTTTAACCAGTTCCTAAGCTCATCACTTAGTTTAAATCAATTTTGTGTACTTTTTTGTCATGTTTGAAACCAATCAGGGTTCAGTAAATGAAAACAATTTTTCGGCGGCATATTAAAAGGAAAAAAAACGTTTCAGTATGAAATGTCTGTGCCAGTGCGATTTTTTAACCTCAAACACACACACACACACACACACACACACACACACACACACACACACACACACACACACACACACACACACACACACACACACACACACACACACACACACACACACACACACACACACACACACACACACACACACACACACACACACACACACACACACACACACACACACACACACACACACACACACACACACACACACACACACACAGAGTCTTGTCTACCCTACATACCGAGGTACCCCATTGTTTGTCCTTTGTGTGGACAAACGGTTTCTACCTCGTTTTGCCAGTACAGTTCTGGGAAAACAACCGAGGTAAAGGGTTTCTTTTGTCTTTTGTACCTCGGTAAGGCGAAACACGCAAACTCTTTTGTCTAGTTACCTCGTCAAGTTGGTAAGACAACCCCCCCCCCCCCCCCACACACACACATGTTTGTGTCATTTGAAAAAACACACACAAGCCCGTGCCAGTCTTCGTCTGAGGCCATCCACAGCACTTTCGTCGTACTGTAGCCAGCGCGTTCCCCACTTTCATGCTGCTGCCGAAAGGAAGATGAACCAAGTAATCATGAGGACTTCATCTAAAAAGCTTGATTCCAGCCATCGTTTTTGACGGTGTGCAATGGTCTAACGGTTTAGACGCTGGACTCCTGATTGCCAGGCGGTGTTGCCGAGGGTTCGAATCCCGGCGGGGGATCAGAAACCAACATTCAAAATTCCTCTAAAACATGATTGTGTCATTTGAAAAAACACACACAAGCCCGTGCCAATCTTCGTCTGAGGCCATCCACAGCACTTTCGTCGTACTGTAGCCAGCGCGTTCCACACTTTCATGCTGCTGCCGAAAGGAAGATGAACCAAGTAATCATGAGGACTTCATCTAAAAAGCTTGATTCCAGCCATCGTTTTTGACGGTGTGCAATGGTCTAACGGTTTAGACGCTGGACTCCTGATTGCCAGGCGGTGTTGCCGAGGGTTCGAATCCCGGCGGGGGATCAGGAACCAACATTCAAAATTCCTCTAAAACATGACTGTGTCATTTGAAAAAACACACACAAGCCCGTGCCAGTCTTCGTCTGAGGCCATCCACAGCACTTTCGTCGTACTGTAGCCAGCGCGTTCCACACTTTCATGCTGCTACCGAAAGGAAGATGAACCAAGTAATCATGAGGACTTCATCTAAAAAGCTTGATTCCAGCCATCGTTTTTGACGGTGTGCAATGGTCTAACGGTTTAGACGCTGGACTCCTGATTGCCAGGCGGTGTTGCCGAGGGTTCGAATCCCGGCTGGGGATCAGAAACCAACATTCAAAATTCCTCTAAAACATGATTGTGTCATTTGAAAAAACACACACAAGCCCGTGCCAGTCTTCGTCTGAGGCCATCCACAGCACTTTCGTCGTACTGTAGCCAGCGCGTTCCACACTTTCATGCTGCTGCCGAAAGGAAGATGAACCAAGTATGAATGAATGAAAGGTTTTAGCGCGCCGAAGGCGCGCAGGGACGATGTGGGATTTACAAATCCCTTGCGACCCGGTTAGCCTTATTTTATTTCACTTGGATCTTGGATCACACAGGCCTAGCTTTCCTAATGCCTCAAATGGGGTCTGAAGGGGTATGCACGCGGTTAGAATTCCTGGCAGTTTGCATTGGAGTGTTAGATTGTCAAAGACCAAACCCTCAACGCCATTAAGACTATTGGAGAGTGGGCTCTATTCGGTTCCAGCTTGGCGATGGTAGAGGTTTGAGTCCCACCATGGTGGCGAGCCAGAATATAATGTTGTGCGATCGCAATTTTAAGGGAAAAAGAAAAAAGAAAACCAAACAGCAACGCCGGTTTGGTAGCGGCCCCGGTATATGACCATAGCGGTTACAAAAAAGGAATGGAGAAAGCTCCAACAGTTTAGTTTGAAAAAAACCGGGAGTCATCCATCAAGCCTTCTGGTAGATAGGATGCCGTATGTGATTTTGAGGTATCTGGTTATCCTTCGGGAATTTCAAATGACCTCCACCCCCCCCCCAAAAAAAAAAAAAAAAAGCCCTTAAAAGGGCTGTTTCCTGGCAAGATTGTTTCAATCCTTGCCTTGGTCTTGTTAGGTTTTCTGCACATCTTTGCTTGAGGATTGTTTCAATCCCTCATAGTTTGTCATTCAGTTTGGTCGAGTGTCTGATGAGATAGAGGAGGTAGGAAAGATAGAGAGCTGGAAATTAGAGCAATTCGGTTTTTAATTTACACCTTTTCCGTCCTTTTGGATGGGGAAGCCAGCATTTTTTCCCCGAGATTTCTATCTCAAGGAGGGGAGACCCGGCAGCAGGTGGAGATTTTCCTCGCTGTTTGCAACTCCCACTGGTAACAGAGGCAAGCTTCCGTGCGTATCGTGTCACCCGCAGCCAGTTCTAAATTTAGGTCACAGAATGCCTGGCTCACCCCATCACAATGATGTATTCTTTAACCCTTTCGATAGACATGCCCCAGATTATTTATTTTTCCTATTGAGGACGCGATGCGCATTGAGTTCTATTATTAATTCGCTGTCTTGAAGTCTATTTAGAGTTTTGCTTTGAAGATCTTTTAAGCGCATTACTATAGTGTCTATTTTTGCTATCTCGTGAAGTTGTTTTATCGATGTCCACGTGGGCTTGCGCAGTACCACGCGCAAGGCATGATTTTGGACCCGTTGTAGTTTTTCAATGTTGGTTTTATTCAGGTCTCTTGTTATTATGGCCCCATACTCTAGCACTGGGCGTATATATGATTTGTAAAGATTGAGGAGAATTTCTTTATTGGCTCCCCAATTTTTACCTCTGATCATTTTCAGGAAATTGATGCGTTTAGTGGCTTTGACGGTGACTGAGTTTATGTGATTGTTTAGATTGAGACTGCTATCCAGGTTGAATCCCAGAAACTTTGCCTCATTACTAGCTTCAAGTTTATGATCGTAAAGCTTAAGCTCAATATTAGGGACAGGCTTTTTCCTTTGTTTTTTATAGAATGTGATTCTTTGTGTTTTCGTGGCATTTAGCTTGATGCGCCACAGAGCGCACCAGTCTTGCAGGTCGCGGATGGTATCCTGCAGGCGGTTTTGTATTATGTTTCCAGACTTACTGGCCGTCCACATTCCTTTGTCGTCTGAGAATTGAGATAGTTCAACATGGTTCTTCCCTAGTTTGTCAATGTCATTCACATATATTATAAATAGAAGCGGGCTGAGGACCGAACCCTGTGGAGTGCCCGCTTCGAGTTTTACCTCGGCTGACACTTCGCGGTTGACTCTCACTTTGATTTTTCGATCAGATAAAAATGATGATATGATCCTTAGAATTTTGGTAGGTAGCCCCATTTTAGCTAGTTTGTATCTCATGCCATTGTGCCAGACAGAGTCAAACGCTTTTTCTACGTCGAGTAATAGCGCGGTTCCTATTTCATTTTGACTGAACGCCGTTTTCATATAATCTACCAGTCTATAAACATGCTCGAGTCCCTCTCTTTGGCTCCTGTATGCCCCTTGCCACTTATTGAAAAAGCTGATTGATTCGAGATGGCTGCGGAGTCTAGTCGTGAGAATCCGTTCGAAAATTTTTCCAATACAGCTGAGTAGGCTGATTGGGCGGTAATTAGCTGGGTTGCTCAAATCCTTGTCGGGTTTGGGTATCATGACTCCTGTAGCTACTTTCCAACATTTTGGGAAGTATCCACTAGAGAGACAGCAGTTTAGGAGGTTAGTGAGTCTACCGAAAAAAGTGTTGGGACATTGTTTCAGGATTTTGTATGAGACCTCGTCCCCTCCTGGGGAAGAAGAAGACTTACATTTTTTAATTGTGTTAGCCACTTCTTCTTTGCTTATCGGTTCCGTGAGTTCATGGCCATCCCCGTCCTCGGGCGTTTGGCTGAAGTTGGCATCGTTAAACGTTGTCTTGTTGTCTTGAACAAATTTGTTTACTTTTTCTTTGAACTCGTCATCAAACCTATCGCCCTCATGTGGACGATGATATTTCTTAAGGAGCTCAGCAAAGGCGCTAGCCTTCGCCCTGTCATCCAGGGCCATAGTTCCATCGTTGATCTTTAGTGCCTTACTGTTGGCGTCTTTATGTTTTTGTCCAGTAAGGGTTTTAAAAGTATCCCAAAACTTTTTAGTCTCCCTGAGTCCATTTAGATTTTCCGTTGCTTTTTTCCATCTCACGCGATTGTCGTTTGCTATTGCTTTTTTAACTTCGCCGTGGAGGCGATTATACACGGCTTTAAGTTCGACCTTTTTAGTTGGAAGTTTTTCTGATTTGTATGCACGGAAGGCCTTTCTTTTTTGTTTTATTATTTGGAGTGTGGTTTCAGTTATTATGTTGGCCCGCGGTTTAACTGTCTGTTTGGGACAAATCTCATCAAGAGTGTTGTTAATGACTTCACTGAGATTGGTACATGCTTGCTCGAGCTCGCAGGTATTCATTGGGTCGTTTTTGTTTATTTTAACCTGAATTATTTTTCTGAAGAGGTCCCAGTCAATTTTGGATAGATTCCTCCTCCTCATTGTGGGGTATCTTGCGGGTCCGCTGCAACCGTGTAATGTAGCATGAACAGGCAGGTGGTCGCTACCTAAATCATCGTCCCCCACATATATGTCTTGCATTTGATTAGTTAGTGATTTACTGGTTATAATTAGGTCAAGGATGTCGGATTGGTGGAGGGTGTTGTTACTGACGTGAGTAATGTCGTGGTCGTTATTTAATATAAAAAGATCAAATTGTTCGATGATATTGAAGAGAGCGTCGCCATTGGGCTCCGTTTTATTGCATCCGAAAACCTGATGTTTGGCATTGAAATCACCTAAGAAAATACAGTGTTTGTGATTTTTCACAAAGAATTCAAAGACTTTGCTGTCAACTGTTTTTTTCGGTTCATTATAATATGAGATTACGGCAACTTTTTTATGATCTAGTTCAATCTCAGCGGCAATCACCTCTGCGTTGAGATGATCGCTTGATATCGTTTTATATTTTAAGTCCTGCCTTATGAGGAGAGCGACTCCGCCTCCACGTTGTGTGGGACGGTCTCGTCTAATGATGTTGAATCCACTTAGCAAAAATGTCTTACTTGGCTTTAACCATGTTTCGCTGATACCAATTACATCTACGTTGGTGAAGTAATCGGACATCTGTGAGCTTTTGCAGTTAACGCTTCGAGCGTTCCACTGAATTATTTTCAACTTATCCATAAGTGTTCAGTACCTGACGTAATTTTACTAGTTAACGTGTTGTGGGTGTGATTTATATTTTATTAATGGCGGCTTCTATTAGCGAGGAAGAAATCTGAGTTCGATATAATTTGGATGCTGTTTTCCCAACTTCTTTACATATGTCGGAAAGACTGACGTCGAAGTGTTTGTTCATTATATTAAAAATTGAACCAGCCATTAGGCTGCACATCGAATGTGGAGAGGTTGAGTTTTCTACGCTGTTGACATTAATAGCTTTGAGTTCTATGTCGGTTTTAACTTTTTTGTAGTGGGGACACCCCCGATAATTGCTTGGGTGTTGCCCGTTACAATTTGGGCATTTCAGTGTTGAAACCTTGCACGACTTTGTTATATGTTTTTCGCCGCATTTCATGCAACGCAACTCTCCTTTGCATCTGTTCGACATATGGCCAAATTTCTGGCATTTATGACATTGTGTGGGCTGAGGCAAAACACGATACTCCTCAGTCTCATATTTTTGTCCGTTTATACAAACACCTTTGTTAATGAAGTTAAGTTTTATGGCTCTATTGGGGCATTTTACTTTAATTTTCCACGTAGGGTTGCCTGTAGTCTTAGATATTAGTCTCCCCCACGAGTATCCCGACAGGGCTTCATCAATATCCCCATCATTGATCTTTGTGGGAACCCTTGTGACGACTACGCAGGGGTTTTGCAGCGGTTGATGTGGTTGTTTATTCGTCCGGTGTTTGGCCGTTTTATCCTTTTGAGGTTGTTTAGAAAGGGCTCTTACCTTGTCGGCAAAAGATACACCACCGTCAGTGGTGAATGTTGGCGTCGCCGGTATCGTTTCCGTTGCGTTACTGTCTGCCGATTTCCCACCATTGTGGATCTCCGCACTGGTTGTTACTACTGTAACATCCATGGTGTCCGAGGTCTCAACGACAACAACACCCGGGTTATCGGTGTGTGTCGACGCTTTCCGGGTTTTCTTAGCCACCGTTTCTATTTCCAGGGACTCGCCATTTTCCTGGAAGTCTGTATCCAATTTCCTTTTCGGGCGCGGCGTAATCTGATTGACCACATCACAGGTGGGAACAGTAGTTGCCTCTTGCTCTATGAGCGAACGCAACCAGTTGTCTTGACTGGTGGTAACGAGTTCCGAGCCCTGATTTGGTGGTACCTCCAAAGAGATGGCGTGCACAGGTCTCCTCATCTCAGCGGTATTATCTATAAAGGGCGAAACAGGTGTCGGATTAGTTTTGCCCACCATCCCCTTGCTAGGATTAGTTTTCGAAAACTGCTGAGTTGTATCAACTGGTTTAGAAACACTAGCGATATCCGTAACTGTGTTCGTTTTAGGGCCCAACGAGTTGGACTCTACACCCTTGCCCTTTTGTTTAGAGTTTCCGTTGCTGAGGCACGAACCCAAACCTGAATTATTTCTTCCTTTTCCCTTTTTTCCAGATGCCGAATTATTTTCCTTTTTTGATTCCGTCGAAGCTTTTATTAATTCTATTTTTTCTTTCTCGAACTGTTCTTTTTGAGCCCTAATATCCGAGCGCAAACCCTCTATAGTGTCGTTCAATCTAGCTATCTCTTTTTGAAATCCAGATATCATCGATATTAAATCCATTCCCGAAGTGGGTTCAAAGGTGGAGTTAGTTGCCATGTCACTCTGTTCAGTTACCAGTTATTGTCTAAGTTATCAGCAAATTATTGGTAAAATATTTCGTTGAAGTATATTTAGTTTTAACAGAGAAAAGCAGACAGAAAATAGATAGAGTTAAAGATAAACACTTACAAAATTACACTAGAGTGCACAGAAGTGGTACAGAGAACCAAGTAATCATGAGGACTTCATCTAAAAAGCGATGAATGAATGAAAGGTTTTAGCGCGCCGAAGGCGCGCAGGGACGATGTGGGATTTACAAATCCCTTGCGACCCGGTTAGCCTTATTTTATTTCACTTGGATCTTGGATCACACAGGCCTAGCTTTCCTATTGCCTCAAATGGGGTCTGAAGGGGTATGCACGCGGTTAGAATTCCTGGCAGTTTGCATTGGAGTGATAGATTGTCAAAGACCAAACCCTCAAAGCCATTAAGACTATTGGAGAGTGGGCTCTATTCGGTTCCAGCTTGGCGATGGTAGAGGTCTGAGTCCCACCATGGTGGCCAGCCAGAATATAATGTTGTGCGATGGCAATTTTATGGGAAAAGGAAAAAAGAAAACCAAACAGCAACGCCGGTTTGGTAGCGGCCCCGGTATATGACCATAGCGGTTACAAAAAAAGGAATGGAGAAAGCTCCAACAGTTTAGTTTGAAAAAAACCGGGAGTCATCCATCAAGCCTTCTGGGAGATAGGATGCCGTATGTGATTTTGAGGTATCTGGTTATCCTTCGGAAATTCCAAATGACCTCCACCCCCCCCCCCCCCAAAAAAAAAAAAAAAAAAAGCCCTTAAAAGGGCTGTTTGCTGGCAAGATTGTTTCAATCCTTGCCTTGGTCTTGTTAGGTTTTCTGCACATCTTTGCTTGAGGATTGTTTCAATCCCTCATAGTATGTCATTCAGTTTGGTCGTGTGTCTGATGAGATAGAGGAGGGAGAAAAGATAGAGAGCTGGAAATTAGAGCAATTCGGTTTTTAATTTACACCTTTTCCGTCCTTTTGGACTGAACTTGAATGAATGAATGAATGAAAGGTTTTAGCGCGCCGAAGGCGCGCAGGGACGATGTGGGATTTACAAATCCCTTGCGACCCGGTTAACCTTATTTTTTTTTCCTTGGATCACACAGGCCTAGCTTTCCTATTGCCCAAAATTACACTAGAGTGCACAGAAGTGGTACAGAGAACCAAGTAATCATGAGGACTTCATCTAAAAAGCGATGGTTTTCTGCACATCTTTGCTTGAGGATTGTTTCAATCCCTCATAGTATGTCATTCAGTTTGGTCGTGTGTCTGATGAGATAGAGGAGGGAGAAAAGATAGAGAGCTGGAAATTAGAGCAATTCGGTTTTTAATTTACACCTTTTCCGTCCTTTTGGACTGAACTTGAATGAATGAATGAATGAAAGGTTTTAGCGCGCCGAAGGCGCGCAGGGACGATGTGGGATTTACAAATCCCTTGCGACCCGGTTAACCTTATTTTTTTTTCCTTGGATCACACAGGCCTAGCTTTCCTATTGCCCAAAATGGAGTCTGAGGGGGTTATGCACGCGGTTAGAATACCCGGCAGTTTAAGCTGGAGTGTTAGATGGTCAATACTCAATCCCCCAACGCCTTTAAAACTATTAGAGAGCGAGCTCTGTTAGGTTCCAGTTCGGCGATGGTAGAGGTTTGAGTCCCACCATGGTGGCGAGCCAGAATGTAATGTTGTGCGATGGCAAGTTTAAGGGAAGAAGAGAAAAGAAAACCAAACAGCAACGCCGGTTTGGTAGCGGCCCCGGTATATGACCATAGCGGTTACAAAAAAGAAGTGGAGAAAGCTCCAACAGTTTAGTTTTAAGAAACCGGGAGTCATCCATCAAGCCTTCTGGGAGATAGGATGCCGTATGTGATTTTGAGGTATCTGGTTATCCTTCGGGAATCCCAAATGACCTCCTCCACCCCACCCCACCCCCCCCCCCCCCAAAAAAAAAAAAAAAAAAAAAAAAAAAATCACTGACACACACCCTCAAGCCCTTAAAAGGGCTGTTAAATCTTTATTCAAATGTTTATTTATATCAAATGTACACTCGTTCCCAGCCAGACAAGCTTGTTTCAATCCTTGCCTAGCGTTTGGTGGTTTCTTGTATATGTTGCAGAAAGGTAGGTTGCACCAATTCCTCCTACGCTTTGTCTACCATTTCCATGCGTCTTCTTGATAAGAGTGTTGCAAGAAAATTTGAGAATGTTCAGTTAGAAAAGTAAAAGGTAGAGAGAAAGATAGCTATCCGCTATTGTATATTGTGCCTGCTGTGTGATTGTTGCTATGGATGGGCTAAGGGGTGTGTTTCTTCGGAGTCCACTCCCAACACGCAGAGTTGCGAGGCAATCCTCACAGACTCAATCCTAAAGACCTCAATGAGTAGCGAGGCAATCCTCACTGACTCCACGCAGTTTAATTCTATTGAGTAATTTTAATTTACTGTGGATTATTTTGTTTTTCTGTTTAGGGTTCGGTGTTCGTTCAGCTTCACCATTGATTCACTATCCTGGAGTATGTGGAGGGTTTTGTTATATAGATCTTATTAAACGCGTTTCAATCGCGCTTCAGCAGAGTTGCGAGGCAGTCCTCACAGACTCTATCCTAAAGTTCCTCAATCCTAAAGAACTCCATGAGTAGCGAGGCAATCCTCACTGACTCCACGCGATTTAGTTATATTGTATAATTTTTATTTTATTTTATTTTATTTTATTATTTTTTTTTTATTTTTTTTTTTTTTTTTATTTTCTGGAAACTTATTTTGTTTTTCTGTTAAGGGATCGGTGTTCGTTCAACTCAACCATTAATTCACTATCTTGGAGTCTGTTGAGGGTTTTGGTTTGTAGGTCTTTTAATCGCGTATCAATAGTTTCTATTTTTGCTAGCTCGTGAAGTTCCTTTATCGGTGTCCATTTCGGTTTGCATAGTGCCACTCGCAGGGCATAATTTTGAACCCTCTGTAGCTTCTGAATGTTGGTTTTGCTTAGGTCGCTTGTTATTATGGCACCGTATTCTAGTACCGGACGTATAAATGTTTTGTAGAGCTTGAGAAGCACATCTTTGTTTGCTCCCCAATTTCTACCTCTGATCATCTTCAGAAAATTGATACGTTTAGTAGCTCTAACCGTAATGGAGTTTACGTGACTGTTTAGACTGAGATTGCTATCTAGGATAAATCCCAAAAATTTGGCCTCTTTGTTTGCTTCTAGTTTGTGATCGTATAACTGGAGATCGATACTCGGGACTGGTTTTTTCCTTTGCTTTTTGAAGAACGTAACTTTTTGAGTTTTGGCGGCATTGAGTTTGATGCGCCACAGGGCACACCAGCTTTCAAGATCGCGAATGGTATCCTGCAGACGATTTTTAATTATGTTTCTGGACTTGCTGGCTGTCCAAATGCCTTTGTCATCTGAGAACTGCGATAGTTCAACAAAGTTTTTCCCTACTTTTTCTATATCATTCACATATATTATGAAAAGAAGCGGACTTAGAACCGACCCTTGTGGTGTTCCCGCTTCGAGTATTACTTCCTCTGACACCTCGCGATTAACCCTCACCTTGATTTTTCGGTCAGTTAGAAATGATGATATGATCCTTAGAATTTTAGTGGGTAATCCCATTTTCGCTAGTTTATATCTCACGCCATTGTGCCATACCGAGTCGAACGCTTTTTCTACATCCAAGAAAAGCGCGGTTCCGATTTCGTTTTGACTAAATGCTGTTTTCATATAATCGACCAGTCTATATACGTGTTCGATTCCCTCTTTCTGACTCCTATACGCTCTTTGCCATTTGTTGAAAAAATTGATTGATTCGAGATAGCTGCGAAGTCTCGTAGTGAGAATCCGCTCAAATATTTTCCCAACACAGCTAAGCAAGCTGATTGGGCGGTAGTTAGAAGGGTTGGTAAGGTCTTTGTCGGGTTTAGGTATCATGACTCCCGTGGCCACTTTCCAGCATTTTGGGAAGTACCCACAGGAGAGACAGCAGTTTAAGAGTTTGGTAAGTCTGCAGTAGAAGATGTTGGGGCACTGTTTCATTATTTTGTAAGAGACTTCGTCTTCTCCTGGGGACGAAGATGACCTGCATTTTCTGATTATACCCATGACCTCTTCTACGCTTATTGGTTCGGTTAATTCATGGTCGTCCCCGTCTTCATGCCTTTTGTCGAAGTTCGGTTCATTGAAGATTGAGTTGTTATCTTGGACAAATTTATTTACTCGTACCTTAAAATCGTTGTCATATCTGTTCCCTTCTTGTGGACGATGTGCCTTCTTTAGAAGTTCGGCAAAAGCACTGGCCTTTGCCTTGTCGTCTATGGCCATAGATCCATCGCTAGTCTTTAGCGCATTATTATTGGCAATTTTGCTCTTTTGGCCATTAAGAGTTTTAAATGTATCCCAGAACCTCTTAGGTTCTCTCAGCCCATTTAGGTTTTCGGTTGCTTTTTCCCATCTCACGCGATTGTCGTTAGCTATGGCCTTTTTTACTTCCCCATGAAGGCGATTATACGCGGTTTTAAGTTCTGCTCTTTTCATTTGATCATTCTCGGATTGGTAAGCCCGGAAGGCTTTTCTTTTTTGTTTGATTATTTGAAGAGTTGTTTGGGTTATTCTGTTTATCCGCGTCTTTACTGTTTGCTTGGGACAGATTTCATCTAGCGTACTGTTGATAACGTCGTTAAGGTGGGTGCAGGCTTTTTCTAGTTCATGAACATTTGAGGGGTCATTTGCCTTTATTTTTACTTCGATAATGTTTCTGAAGAGGTTCCAGTCAATTTTTGATAGGTTCCTCCTATTCACGGGAGGATACCTTGCGGGACCAGTATTACATTTCAGAGTGGCGTGAACCGGCAGGTGATCACTGCCTAGATCATCATCTCCTACAAATATGTCTTGCATTTGGCTGGTTAGTGATTTGCTGGTGATAATCAAGTCTAGGATATCTGATTGATGGAGTGGGTTGTTGCTTATGTATGTTACGTCTTGATCGTTATTTACCACGAATAGATCGAGTTCTTCAATGATATGGAAAAGGGCGTCACCATTAGGCTCAGTCTTATGACAACCGAATACCTGGTGTTTGGAATTGAAATCACCCAAGAATATGCAGTGCTTGTACTTGTTGGTAAAAAATTCAAATACTTTACTGTCTACTGTTGCTTGCGGCTTGTTATGATATGATATGATGGCCACGTGTTTGTGGTCAAGTTCAATTTCAGCTGCAATCACTTCAGCATTGAGGTGGTCGCATGGTATTGATTTGTATTTAATCTCCTGCCTTATTAACAGAGCGACACCGCCGCCTTTTTGGGCGGGGCGATCTCTTCTAATAATATCAAAACCACATAACGAGAATTGTTTGTTTGGTTTAAGCCAGGTTTCGCTAATTCCAATTACGTCCGTATTTTTTAAATAATGTGACATTTGCAAATTTTTCTGACTAACGCTTCGAGCGTTCCACTGGACTATTTTTAGTGTATCCATGAATGGTTTAGGAATAACTGTACTAAGTTTATTTAAGTTTAATTACTATTTGTAATATTGTTACATAATTATATTCTGTTGACGGCCGCTTCTAATAGCGTGTGAGATATTTGAGTATTATATAACTTGGAGGCTGTTTTACTAATCTCTTTGCAAACGTCCGAAAGACTGGTGTCCAAGTGTTTCTTCATTATGCTGAAAATAGAGCCAGCCATTAGAGTACACGTGGAATAAGGGGAAGATGAGTTCTCGACATTACTTACATTTAGAGCTTTAAGCTGGATGTTTGTTTTAACTTTTTTGAAGTGGCTGCAACCCCGGTAGTTGCTGGGGTGTTGACCACCGCAATTCGGGCATTTCAGAGTTTTAGCACTACATGCCTTCGCGATGTGTTTTGTCACCGCATTTCATACATCGTTGCTCCCCGTTGCATTTGTGTGACAAGTGCCCAAATTTCTGACACTTGTGACACTGAACGGCTTGCGGAAGAACACGATATTCCTCGGTTTCGTATTTTTTGCCATTAATAATTACCCCTTTGCTTATCAGATTTAATTTCGTTGCTCTATTAGGGCATTTTACTTTTATTTTCCAAGTATGGTTACCCGTGGCTTTGGAGATTAGTCTCTCCCACGAGCATCCTGGAAGGGCTTTATCAATCGAGTTTTTCCGTTTTGGGGTGGACGCGTGTGATTACGAGACAGGGGTTTGGTTGCGGGTGGCCCTGTGTCTTGTTGGTTTTATTGATCACCTTAGGGGGCGTTTTGGCTTTTACTTTATCGGCGTACGTCGCTCTATCGGTTGGGCTAGCTGTCGCATTCACTATTTCCGGTGATGTAGACTCTGTTGCGTTAACAGAGTCCCCATTTCTTGGTGTGACCACCGAGTCCTTTCCATTGGCGGTGCTCTGTGAATTTTTCTTGATGATTTTTGTCTTCTTGACATGCCGATCAATAGTCATACAGAAACCATTTTCGTCTTCGACGTCCACGGTTTCATCATTTTCACGGAACTCATTGGTGAGTTTCCTTTTCGATCGATTTTGGTTTGGTGATTTTTTCTGTCGCTGCGATTTGGGGACTTTAGCTGAATTTTTATCCAATTGAATTTCAACCGCCACGGCCGGGGAAACTGCGATCGTGTTGGTAGCTTCTTCTACTATGGAACGCAGCCAGTTATCCTGGCTGGGGGTAATTAGATCTGAATCTATTTCAGATATCCCCGGCAGTGAGCCGGCGGGCGCAGGCCTTCTCATTTCTGTAGCAGCGTCAATACATGGTAACTCGGGAACAGGAGGAGCATCGTCCTCCTTACCTGGTTTGGCTTTCAGAATTGCCTTTTCCAATTCCCTTCTCAATTCAGCCTTTTCTTTATCTGCCTGTCGCTTCTGGGCTTGAAGCTCTGACCGCAAACCCTCTATGGTGTCATTTAATCTGGCTATTTCTTTCTGGAAGCCAGACATCATCGACATTATCGATGTCATATCAGTATTAGTGGAATTTAAAAAGCTTGATTCCAGCCATCGTTTTTGAGTGCAATGGTCTAACGGTTTAGACAAACTGAGTTGTGAAAAACAAACTTGGGACATCTCAGATTGAAAAGAATTAATTTGATGAGTGACATTTGTAAGCTTGTTACCGAGTTTAATTATGTAGTGAGCTGTGAAAAACACCCCCAGCCCACATATGGATATATACCATGCATGCCCTCCCAAAGTTGGAATCATTTTCCTCAAAGTCTCTTTGAAAAAGCCAAACCAAGCGAAACGCGTCGAGACAGACGGATTATTTTCTACCTTTGCTGAAGACTGCAACCAATCCAGGTATCTTCTTTAATAGGTAATATCTAATTTTCCAATTTTATTTATTTCATCTCTTTTATATTTTTTTTATACTTAATTCAGCTTCTTTCTTTAACAATGGCAAGAAAAGGGCAGAGGCATCAGAGGCAGAGAGTTGCCCAGTCCGGAACTGGCCAGGAACAATCGTTCCAGGCTTATTCTAGGCTGGTCAAGGCTTTGTTTCAGGTGCTTCAATGTTTGCACCACATTGGGCTATTAGAGCACCATTTGGCAAATCGGGATTTCCCGAAACAACTGGAGAAGAAAGTAGATGAGTTAGGCGGCTTTCTAAAGCCATCTCTTCCCACCCCACACATTTTTTCTGTTTTTCGACAGATTAGTGTGGGATGGGCCAACCAAACGTTAAATGCTTTAGTTGAGCATTACAAGATAAATTTAAACCAGTTGAAGTCTAAGATAACTTTGGCTATGCGACCACCTCCTGGACTCGAAAAAATAGACTTCAACAGCGCTTCGGCGCGTGCCTTGATCTGGGCTAAAAAGAACTTTAAAAATAAGTTGACAGATAAGACGATTTCGGCCTATGAGTCTTACATTTCGGAACTTCGCCAAGCGTCTGGAGTAAGGAACAATACGGGAGGGAGCAAGCAAACTCCGGCCCGTGTTGTCCCTCTACCCCAACGCGAAAAGCAAAATAAGAAAAGATCAAGGCAAAGCACTTCTCCCTCTTCTTTTCTTTCTACTTCTTCTTTCTCTCAGAGTAAGCGCCTCAATTTGCAAACATCTCCGGTCCATATTGTGACTGAAGATGCTCGCAAATTGAGTAACGCTGTCTCGCCTCGTCTTGCTCCTCTACCTCCTACTCCTCCTCAGCCTTTCTTCTCCGGTTCTCCTAGTGCTCTCACTAGAACTCCTTCTCCTCCGCAACTCGGGCCGCTCATTTGATTCTAAATTCTCCCAGTTTCGGCATAAAAGCGGAGTTAATTTTGACAAAAGGAATTGGCGCCTCCCCGATGTTTGTAAAAACATCCTTATGATTGGAAGTTCAAATTTAGGACGCATTGATCGAAATCCCCATCCGGACATCCAGGTGGAGTGTTACCCCGGCGCCAAATTCAATCATCTGCGCTCTATGTTTAAAGGGCACAGGGGCCAGTCCAGTCCCCAAAAAATATTATTAAATATTGGCGTGAATTCTCGAAACGATAATTCTGATCTCGTAGTTAAGCAGTTGCGGAATATGCTTAGCGATATCAGGGTCAAGTTTAGATCAGCAAAAATTTATTTCGCTGAACTAAACTTTTCGCAAAAACTCCCTCAGGCTGAGAGGAGAACCCTGAGCATCATCAACGAAACCATTCGGAAAGTGAAGGACGTTAACGTGATACCAAAAATTGATGACGCGAAGTTTGATGTTGCTCAGGATTTAATCCATTGGACCACGAGAACCGCCAATATTATGTACGATCACTGGTTGAACCACATGAATTTAAACTAAGTAAAGGCAAAGGTAACAGCCGCCTAACAGATGTGGGATTAGGAACTAATGTGGTTAACCTGTCTGGCACCAATGACCTAACAACCCAAGAAAAATCGCTTTTAGATCGCGGTTTAACTTTTGTACCAGCACCAAAGCCTCAAACTGATAACCAAACAAATTTACCATCATACAACAGTAATTTTCTTAGGCAAATGAAATTAGCCGACCGCTTTAGAAACTCCAGCGGTCGGAAACTTCCTTTCACAGAATCATCTGGTTGGTCACCTCCAGATAGTGAAGTAGATCCCGAAATTATTGAGGCTAGCAAACGAATAATCAAAAAGGTGTTCAGCATGAACATACTCTCCGATAAAGACAATTTAACAGCTGGTGAACGGAGAGCCCTCACGAAACTTCGAAAAAATAAGAAATTAGTAATTAAACCAGCCGACAAAGGTGGGTCGGTAGTTGTTCTATCTCGGGATATTTTCTACAAATAATGGGTTGTCCTATGGGTAAAAGATTCAGTCCTAATTTTGCAAGCATTTATGTAGCGGAATGGGAGGAAAATGCCTTAAGCAAATGTGCAAAGCATCCTCTCGTATACCTCAGATATTTAGATGATATTTTTATTATTTGGGAACATTCAAAAGAAGATTTTGATGAATTTTTAGAAATTTTGAACAATCACGATCCAAATATTAAATTGAAAGCTACTATCAGTGAAAATTCTGTTGATTTTCTCGATGTGACCGTGTATAAAGGCAAGCAGTTTCAGGCGTCCGGTCATTTAGATTATAAAGTATATTTTAAACCAACTGATTCACATCAATTGTTGCACACAAAATCATTTCATCCTCAACATACATTTAAAGGTATCATCAAATCACGGCTAATTCGTTTCCACCGCAATTCAAGTGATAAGGTAAATTTCAATGAGGCTTGTTCTACTCTTTTTGGCGCCCTCAGATCGAGAGGGTACTCGCTGCGCCTTTTGCGTAGCCTGAAATCCCAAACCCTGAAAAAGCTCGAAAGTCCAGCTGAAACTACCGATTTCGAACCACTAGCAAACGAATAATCAAAAAGGTGTTCAGCATGAACATACTCTCCGATAAAGACAATTTAACAGCTGGTGAACGAAGAAAAACAAAAGCTTGCGTAACATCCTTGTAAGGACTAAATTAGCCCATCAATGAATAACATCAATTTTTGCCAGTCAGTTTAACCAGTTCCTAAACTCATCACTTAGTTTAAATCAATTTTATGTAATTTTCTGTATTGTTTGAAACCCATCAGGGTTCAGTAAATGAAAACAATTTTTCGGCGGCATATTAAAAGAAAAAAACGTTTCAGTATGAAATGTCTGTTAACCTCAAACACACACACACACACACACACACACACACACACACACACACACACACACACACACACACACACACACACACACACACACACACACACACACACACACACACACACACACACACACACACACACACACACACACACACACACACACACACACACACACACACACACACACACACACACACACACACACACACACACACACACACACACACACACACACACACACACACACACACACACACACACACACACACACACACACACACACACACACACACACACACATTTCATCCTCAACATACATTTAAAGGTATCATCAAATCACAGCTAATTCGTATATTTTAAACCAACTGAGAGGAGAACCCTGAGCATCATCAACGAAACCATTCGGAAAGTGAAGGACGTTAACGTGATACCAAAAATTGATGACGCGAAGTTTGATGTTGCTCAGGATTTAATCCATTGGACCACGAGAACCGCCAATATTATGTACGATCACTGGTTGAACCACCTAAATTTAAACTAAGTAAAGGCAAAGGTAACAGCCGCCTAACAGATGTGGGATTAGGAACTAATGTGGTTAACCTGTCTGGCTCCAATGACCTAACAACCCAAGAGAAATCTCTTTTAGATCGCGGTTTAACTTTTGTACCAGCACCAAAGCCTAAAACTGATAACCAAACAAATTTACCATCATACAACTGTAATTTTCTTAGGCAAATGAAATTAGCAGACCGCTTTAGAAACTCCAGCGGTCGGAAACTTCCTTTTACAGAATCATCTGGTTGGTCACCTCCAGATAGTGAAGTGGATCCCGAAATTATTGAGGCTAGCAAACGAATCATCCAAAAGGTGTTCAGCATGAACATACTCTCCGATAAAGACAATTTAACAGCTGGTGAACGGAGAGCCCTCACGAAACTTCGAAAAAATAAGAAATTAGTAATTAAACCAGCCGACAAAGGTGGGTCGGTAGTTGTTCTATCTCGGGATAATTATATAAAGGAAGCCATGAGACAACTCAGCAATACTAAACATTATAAGAAAATAGATTCACTTATTTGGCCTAGTAATATCGAAAAATTCAATAAGATCTTAAAATTTCTCCTCGACGAAGGTCACATTACCAAAAAACAATTGAAATATTTAACAGCTAAGCTCAGTGCTCAAACAAGACAATTTTATATCCTACCAAAGATCCACAAGGACCGTTCTTCATGGACGGATGACTTAACTCCACCCGGGAGGCCAATTGTATCAGATTGTAATTCGGAATCTTATGCGATCTCGGAATTAATTGATTATCATCTGAAACCTATAGCAAATAGACATCCGAGCTATCTAAAAAATACACAGGATTTCCTGTCAAAAATTTCGAAATTGAAAATATCGAAAAATGCAATTCTGGCTACTTTGGATATCGACAGTATGTATACTAACATTGATATTGATAAAGGTGTTAAATCAGTTAAAAATGCATTTGAAAAATATCCGGATGCGAAACGCCCGGATGAACAAATTTTGGATCTTTTAGAGCTGAGCTTAAAAGGTAATGACTTTCAATTCAATGGAGAATATTTTCTGCAAATAATGGGTTGTCCTATGGGCAAAAGATTCAGTCCTAATTTTGCAAGCATTTATGTAGCGGAATGGGAGGAAAATGCCTTAAGCAAATGTGCAAAGCATCCTCTCGTATATCTCAGGTATTTAGATGACATTTTTATTATTTGGGAACATTCAAAAGAAGATTTTGATGAATTTTTAGAAATTTTGAACAATCACGATCCAAATATTAAATTGAAAGCTACTATCAGTGAAAATTCTGTTGATTTTCTCGATGTGACCGTGTATAAAGGCAAGCAATTTCAGGCGTCCGGTCATTTAGATTATAAAGTGTATTTTAAACCAACTGATTCACATCAATTGTTGCACACAAAATCATTTCATCCTCAACATACATTTAAAGGTATCATCAAATCACAACTCATTCGTTTCCACCGCAATTCAAGTGATAAGGTAAATTTCAATGAGGCCTGTTCTACTCTATTTGGCGCCCTCAGATCGAGAGGGTACTCGCTGCGCTCTTGCGTAGCCTGAAATCCCAAACCCCGAAAAAGCTCGAAAGTCCAGCTGAAACTACCGATTTCGAACCACTGAAGATTGAACACAACAGACCGTTGCAGAATGGTAGTGGCGCGGTATTTAATTGCAAAAAGCCTCGTTGTAGACTGCATACTTTTATGCCTGATCAGAAAGAGGAATTTTCCTCCGAACAAACGAAAAATCATTATCAGATCCGTAACCCCCTCCATTGTGATTCACCAAACATTATTTACCTTATCACTTGTAAGCGATGTCGGAAACAGTATGTTGGTCAAAGTCAAATCCTTTTCGGGAACGTGCTACTAGACACAAACAGGATATAAAACATAATGCTGATGCCCCAGTAGCACAACATTTTAACCTTCCTGGCCATTCGTTGGACGATTTCGAAATCCATCCTATTGAACAACCACCAATTAAAGACACATTAGAAGAAACGGATGAATTTAGAAAAAACGTGAAGCTTTTTGGATCAATACACTTCAAACCCTCTGGCCATTTGGTATGAACATATCAGAGGGCGAATGCGAAAGGAGGTCCATCATTCCTTTCACTTTAACGTACAACAGAATGAATATCGAAATAGCAAAAATGTTAAAAGATGAATTCAATTTTACCAATGCTAAATTAAATGAACCTTTGAATCTTCGACCTGTCATCGCCTATAAGAAAAACAAAAGCTTGCGTAACATCCTTGTAAGGACTAAATTAGAGCCCATCAATGAATAACATCAATTTTAGCCAGCCAGTTTAACCAGTTCCTAAGCTCATCACTTAGTTTAAATCTATTTTGTGTAATTTTTTGTCATTTTTGAAACCCATCAGGGTTCAGTAAATGAAAACAATTTTTCGGCGGCATATTAAAAGAAAAAAACGTTTCAGTAGGAAATGTCTGTGCCAGTGCGATTTTTTAACCTCAAACACACACAGGCGAGTGCCAGAGTTCATATATGCCCAAAAACAAAATAGGTTCTAATTTCAATCATGTGTATGTATTTCCTAAATAAAATTATTATTTATTTTTTATATTTATTTATTGATTATTTTTATTTGATTATTTTTAATTGATTATTTTTAATTGATTATTTTTATTTTTTATTCATTTTTATTTATTATTATTTATTTATTTATTTATTTCCTTGATTCATTTATTTAAATTATTTTTTTTATTTTTAATTTTTCATACCTTTCACACAATGTAGAGGTTCAGAAGGTAAAACACACAATTTCTACGTGGTGTAAAATATTTTCCGTCATAAACCTCCGTCGGGGATATTCATTCCAACTGATAACATTCGTGAGGCATCATGATCTTTGGAGTTATTTTTTCATTTATTTCTTTAGTCTCAATATATTTTATCAAACCATTTTTTCATATTATTTTCACATACTTCTGAAGCCAGTAAAGCAAACCGCTCCCGATTGGTTTTACTTAAATCAAAGCCAACCAATAGGGCTTCATGGGGTCAGTAAAGCAAACCACTCACTGACTGATTAAAATTCAATGGAAGCCAATCAATAGGGCTTCATCTAATTTGTTTGGACGACACAAACTGAGTTGTGAAAAACAAACTTGGGACATCTCAGATTGAAAAGAATTAATTAGATGAGTGACATTTGTCAGCTTGTTACCCAGTTTAATTATGTACTGAGCTGTGAAAAACACCCCCAGCCCACATATGGATATATACCATGCATGCCCTCCCAAAGTTGGAATCATTTTCCTCAAAGTCTCTTTGAAAAAGCCAAACCAAGCGAAACGCGTCGAGACAGACGGATTATTTTCTACCTTTGCTGAAGACTACAACCAATCCAGGTATCTTCTCTAATAGGTAATATCTAGATTTCATTTTAATTTATTTCATTTCTTCATTTTAATTTCATTTTAAATTCATCTACTTATTCTTCAAATGGCTCAAAAAAGACAGAAGCATCAGGGAAAGAGAGTTGCCCAGTCTGGAAGGGGCCAGGAACAATCGTTCCAGGCCTATTCTAGATTCGTCAAGGCCCTTTTCCAGGTGATTCAGTGTATGCACCATATTGGGCTCCTAGAGCAGCATTTGGCCAACCGGGATTTCCCGAAGCAGTTGGAGAAGAAAGTAGATGAGTTAGGGGGCTTTCTAAAGCCGGCTCTTCCCACCCCACACATTTTTTCTGTTTTTCGACAGATTAGTGTGGGATGGGCCAACCAAACATAAAATGCTTTAATTGAGCATTATAAGATAAATTTAAACCAGTTGAAGTCTAAGATAACTTTGGCTATGCGACCACCTCCTGGACTCGAAAAGATAGACTTCAACAGCGCTTCGGCGCGTGCCTTGATCTGGGCTCAAAAAAACTTTAAAAACAAGTTGACAGGTAAGACGATTTCGGCCTATGAGTCTTACATTTCGGAACTTCGCCCAGCGTCTGGAGTAAGGAACAATACGGGAGGGAGCAAGCAAACTCCGGCCCGTGTTGTCCCTCTACCCCAACGCGAAAAGCAAAATAAGAAAAGATCAAGGCAAAGCACTTCTCCCTCTTCTTTTCCTTCTACTTCTTCTTTCTCTCAGAGTAAGCGCCTCAATTTGCAAACATCTCCGGTCCATATTGTGACTGAAGATGCTCGCAAATTGAGTAACGCTGTCTCGCCTCGTCTTGTTCCTCTACCTCCTACTCCTCCTCAGCCTTTCTTCTCTAGTTCTCCTAGTGCTCTCACTAGAACTCCTCCTCCTCCTTCTGTTTCTTCTCCTGTTTCTGTTTCCTCTCCTGCTTCTGTTTCTTCTCCCCCTTCCCCTGCATCTAGTGTGGTTCAACCAGGTATATCGTACTCAGAGAAAGTCAAATCACCGAGCCGCAACTCGGGCCGCTCATTTGATTCTAAATTCTCCCAGTTTCGGCATAAAAGCGGAGTTAATTTTGACAAAAGGAATTGGCGCCTCCCCGATGTTTGTAAAAACATCCTTATGATTGGAAGTTCAAATTTAGGACGCATTGATCGAAATCCCCATCCGGACATCCAGGTGGAGTGTTACCCCGGCGCCAAATTCAATCATCTGCGCTCTATGTTTAAAGGGCACAGGGGCCAGTCCAGTCCCCAAAAAATATTATTAAATATTGGCGTGAATTCTCGAAACGATAATTCTGATCTCGTAGTTAAGCAGTTGCGAAATATGCTTAGCGATATCAGGGTCAAGTTTAGATCAGCAAAAATTTATTTCGCTGAACTAAACTTTTCGCAAAAACTCCCTCAGGCTGAGAGGAGAACCCTGAGCATCATCAACGAAACCATTCGGAAAGTGAAGGACGTTAACGTGATACCAAAAATTGATGACGCAAAGTTTGATGTTGCTCAGGATTTAATCCATTGGACCACGAGAACCGCCAATATTATGTACGATCACTGGTTGAACCACCTAAATTTAAAGTAAGTAAAGGCAAAGGTAACAGCCGCCTAACAGATGTGGGATTAGGAACTAATGTGGTTAACCTGTCTGGCACCAATGACCTAACAACCCAAGAGAAATCTCTTTTAGATCGCGGTTTAACTTTTGTACCAGCACCAAAGCCTAAAACTGATAACCAAACAAATTTACCATCATACAACTGTAATTTTCTTAGGCAAATGAAATTAGCCGACCGCTTTAGAAACTCCTGCGGTCGGAAACTTCCTTTTACAGAATCATCTGGTTGGTCACCTCCAGATAGTGAAGTAGATCCCGAAATTATTGAGGCTAGCAAACGAATCATCAAAAAGGTGTTCAGCATGAACATACTCTCCGATAAAGACAATTTAACAGCTGGTGAACGGAGAGCCCTCACGAAACTTCGAAAAAATAAGAAATTAGTAATTAAACCAGCCGACAAAGGTGGGTCGGTAGTTGTTCTATCTCGGGATAATTATATAAAGGAAGCCATGAGACAACTCAGCAATACTAAACATTATAAGAAAATAGATTCACTTATTTGGCCTAGTAATATCGAAAAATTCAATAAGATCTTAAAATTTCTCCTCGACGAAGGTCACATTACCAAAAAACAATTGAAATATTTAACAGCTAAGCTCAGTGCTCAAACAAGACAATTTTATATCCTACCAAAGATCCACAAGGACCGTTCTTCATGGACGGATGACTTAACTCCACCCTGGAGGCCAATTGTATCAGATTGTAATTCAGAATCTTATGCGATCTCGGAATTAATTGATTATCATCTTAAACCTATAGCAAATAGACATCCGAGCTATCTAAAAAATACACAGGATTTCCTGTCAAAAATTTCGAAATTGAAAATATCGAAAAATGCAATTCTGGCTTCTTTGGATATCGACAGTATGTATACGAACATTGATATTGATAAAGGTGTTAAATCAGTTAAAAATGCATTTGAAAAATATCCGGATGCGAAACGCCCGGATGAACAAATTTTGGATCTTTTAGAGCTGAGCTTAAAAGGTAATGACTTTCAATTCAATGGAGAATATTTTCTACAAATAATGGGTTGTCCTATGGGTAAAAGATTCAGTCCTAATTTTGCAAGCATTTATGTAGCGGAATGGGAGGAAAATGCCTTAAGCAAATGTGCAAAGCATCCTCTCGTATATCTCAGATATTTAGATGACATTTTTATTATTTGGGAACATTCAAAAGAAGATTTTGATGAATTTTTAGAAATTTTGAACAATCACGATCCAAATATTAAACTGAAAGCTACTATCAGTGAAAATTCTGTTGATTTTCTCGATGTGACCGTGTATAAAGGCAAGCAATTTCAGGCGTCCGGTCATTTAGATTATAAAGTGTATTTTAAACCAACTGATTCACATCAATTGTTGCACACAAAATCATTTCATCCTCAACATACATTTAAAGGTATCATCAAATCACAGCTAATTCGTTTCCACCGCAATTCAAGTGATAAGGTAAATTTCAATGAGGCTTGTTCTACTCTTTTTGGCGCCCTCAGATCGAGAGGGTACTCGCTGCGCCTTTTGCGTAGCCTGAAATCCCAAACCCTGAAAAAGCTCGAAAGTCCAGCTGAAACTACCGATTTCGAACCACTAGCAAACGAATAATCAAAAAGGTGTTCAGCATGAACATACTCTCCGATAAAGACAATTTAACAGCTGGTGAACGAAGAAAAACAAAAGCTTGCGTAACATCCTTGTAAGGACTAAATTAGAGCCCATCAATGAATAACATCAATTTTTGCCAGTCAGTTTAACCAGTTCCTAAACTCATCACTTAGTTTAAATCAATTTTATGTAATTTTCTGTATTGTTTGAAACCCATCAGGGTTCAGTAAATGAAAACAATTTTTCGGCGGCATATTAAAAGAAAAAAACGTTTCAGTATGAAATGTCTGTTAACCTCAAACACACACACACACACACACACACACACACACACACACACACACACACACACACACACACACACACACACACACACACACACACACACACACACACACTCACACACACACACACACACACACACACACATTTCATCCTCAACATACATTTAAAGGTATCATCAAATCACAGCTAATTCGTATATTTTAAACCAACTGAGAGGAGAACCCTGAGCATCATCAACGAAACCATTCGGAAAGTGAAGGACGTTAACGTGATACCAAAAATTGATGACGCGAAGTTTGATGTTGCTCAGGATTTAATCCATTGGACCACGAGAACCGCCAATATTATGTACGATCACTGGTTGAACCACCTAAATTTAAACTAAGTAAAGGCAAAGGTAACAGCCGCCTAACAGATGTGGGATTAGGAACTAATGTGGTTAACCTGTCTGGCTCCAATGACCTAACAACCCAAGAGAAATCTCTTTTAGATCGCGGTTTAACTTTTGTACCAGCACCAAAGCCTAAAACTGATAACCAAACAAATTTACCATCATACAACTGTAATTTTCTTAGGCAAATGAAATTAGCAGACCGCTTTAGAAACTCCAGCGGTCGGAAACTTCCTTTTACAGAATCATCTGGTTGGTCACCTCCAGATAGTGAAGTGGATCCCGAAATTATTGAGGCTAGCAAACGAATCATCCAAAAGGTGTTCAGCATGAACATACTCTCCGATAAAGACAATTTAACAGCTGGTGAACGGAGAGCCCTCACGAAACTTCGAAAAAATAAGAAATTAGTAATTAAACCAGCCGACAAAGGTGGGTCGGTAGTTGTTCTATCTCGGGATAATTATATAAAGGAAGCCATGAGACAACTCAGCAATACTAAACATTATAAGAAAATAGATTCACTTATTTGGCCTAGTAATATCGAAAAATTCAATAAGATCTTAAAATTTCTCCTCGACGAAGGTCACATTACCAAAAAACAATTGAAATATTTAACAGCTAAGCTCAGTGCTCAAACAAGACAATTTTATATCCTACCAAAGATCCACAAGGACCGTTCTTCATGGACGGATGACTTAACTCCACCCGGGAGGCCAATTGTATCAGATTGTAATTCGGAATCTTATGCGATCTCGGAATTAATTGATTATCATCTGAAACCTATAGCAAATAGACATCCGAGCTATCTAAAAAATACACAGGATTTCCTGTCAAAAATTTCGAAATTGAAAATATCGAAAAATGCAATTCTGGCTACTTTGGATATCGACAGTATGTATACTAACATTGATATTGATAAAGGTGTTAAATCAGTTAAAAATGCATTTGAAAAATATCCGGATGCGAAACGCCCGGATGAACAAATTTTGGATCTTTTAGAGCTGAGCTTAAAAGGTAATGACTTTCAATTCAATGGAGAATATTTTCTACAAATAATGGGTTGTCCTATGGGCAAAAGATTCAGTCCTAATTTTGCAAGCATTTATGTAGCGGAATGGGAGGAAAATGCCTTAAGCAAATGTGCAAAGCATCCTCTCGTATATCTCAGGTATTTAGATGACATTTTTATTATTTGGGAACATTCAAAAGAAGATTTTGATGAATTTTTAGAAATTTTGAACAATCACGATCCAAATATTAAATTGAAAGCTACTATCAGTGAAAATTCTGTTGATTTTCTCGATGTGACCGTGTATAAAGGCAAGCAATTTCAGGCGTCCGGTCATTTAGATTATAAAGTGTATTTTAAACCAACTGATTCACATCAATTGTTGCACACAAAATCATTTCATCCTCAACATACATTTAAAGGTATCATCAAATCACAACTCATTCGTTTCCACCGCAATTCAAGTGATAAGGTAAATTTCAATGAGGCCTGTTCTACTCTATTTGGCGCCCTCAGATCGAGAGGGTACTCGCTGCGCTCTTGCGTAGCCTGAAATCCCAAACCCCGAAAAAGCTCGAAAGTCCAGCTGAAACTACCGATTTCGAACCACTGAAGATTGAACACAACAGACCGTTGCAGAATGGTAGTGGCGCGGTATTTAATTGCAAAAAGCCTCGTTGTAGACTGCATACTTTTATGCCTGATCAGAAAGAGGAATTTTCCTCCGAACAAACGAAAAATCATTATCAGATCCGTAACCCCCTCCATTGTGATTCACCAAACATTATTTACCTTATCACTTGTAAGCGATGTCGGAAACAGTATGTTGGTCAAAGTCAAAATCCTTTTCGGGAACGTGCTACTAGACACAAACAGGATATAAAACATAATGCTGATGCCCCAGTAGCACAACATTTTAACCTTCCTGGCCATTCGTTGGACGATTTCGAAATCCATCCTATTGAACAACCACCAATTAAAGACACATTAGAAGAAACGGATGAATTTAGAAAAAAACGTGAAGCTTTTTGGATCAATACACTTCAAACCCTCTGGCCATTTGGTATGAACATATCAGAGGGCGAATGCGAAAGGAGGTCCATCATTCCTTTCACTTTAACATACAACAGAATGAATATCGAAATAGCAAAAATGTTAAAAGATGAATTCAATTTTACCAATGCTAAATTAAATGAACCTTTGAATCTTCGACCTGTCATCGCCTATAAGAAAAACAAAAGCTTGCGTAACATCCTTGTAAGGACTAAATTAGAGCCCATCAATGAATAACATCAATTTTAGCCAGCCAGTTTAACCAGTTCCTAAGCTCATCACTTAGTTTAAATCTATTTTGTGTAATTTTTTGTCATTTTTGAAACCCATCAGGGTTCAGTAAATGAAAACAATTTTTCGGCGGCATATTAAAAGAAAAAAACGTTTCAGTAGGAAATGTCTGTGCCAGTGCGATTTTTTAACCTCAAACACACACAGGCGAGTGCCAGAGTTCATATATGCCCAAAAACAAAATAGGTTCTAATTTCAATCATGTGTATGTATTTCCTAAATAAAATTATTATTTATTTTTTATATTTATTTATTGATTATTTTTATTTGATTATTTTTAATTGATTATTTTTAATTGATTATTTTTATTTTTTATTCATTTTTATTTATTATTATTTATTTATTTATTTATTTCCTTGATTCATTTATTTAAATTATTTTTTTTATTTTTAATTTTTCATACCTTTCACACAATGTAGAGGTTCAGAAGGTAAAACACACAATTTCTACGTGGTGTAAAATATTTTCCGTCATAAACCTCCGTCGGGGATATTCATTCCAACTGATAACATTCGTGAGGCATCATGATCTTTGGAGTTATTTTTTCATTTATTTCTTTAGTCTCAATATATTTTATCAAACCATTTTTTCATATTATTTTCACATACTTCTGAAGCCAGTAAAGCAAACCGCTCCCGATTGGTTTTACTTAAATCAAAGCCAACCAATAGGGCTTCATGGGGTCAGTAAAGCAAACCACTCACTGACTGATTAAAATTCAATGGAAGCCAATCAATAGGGCTTCATCTAATTTGTTTGGACGACACAAACTGAGTTGTGAAAAACAAACTTGGGACATCTCAGATTGAAAAGAATTAATTAGATGAGTGACATTTGTCAGCTTGTTACCCAGTTTAATTATGTACTGAGCTGTGAAAAACACCCCCAGCCCACATATGGATATATACCATGCATGCCCTCCCAAAGTTGGAATCATTTTCCTCAAAGTCTCTTTGAAAAAGCCAAACCAAGCGAAACGCGTCGAGACAGACGGATTATTTTCTACCTTTGCTGAAGACTACAACCAATCCAGGTATCTTCTCTAATAGGTAATATCTAGATTTCATTTTAATTTATTTCATTTCTTCATTTTAATTTCATTTTAAATTCATCTACTTATTCTTCAAATGGCTCAAAAAAGACAGAAGCATCAGGGAAAGAGAGTTGCCCAGTCTGGAAGGGGCCAGGAACAATCGTTCCAGGCCTATTCTAGATTGGTCAAGGCCCTTTTCCAGGTGATTCAGTGTATGCACCATATTGGGCTCCTAGAGCAGCATTTGGCCAACCGGGATTTCCCGAAGCAGTTGGAGAAGAAAGTAGATGAGTTAGGGGGCTTTCTAAAGCCGGCTCTTCCCACCCCACACATTTTTTCTGTTTTTCGACAGATTAGTGTGGGATGGGCCAACCAAACATTAAATGCTTTAATTGAGCATTATAAGATAAATTTAAACCAGTTGAAGTCTAAGATAACTTTGGCTATGCGACCACCTCCTGGACTCGAAAAGATAGACTTCAACAGCGCTTCGGCGCGTGCCTTGATCTGGGCTCAAAAAAACTTTAAAAACAAGTTGACAGGTAAGACGATTTCGGCCTATGAGTCTTACATTTCGGAACTTCGCCCAGCGTCTGGAGTAAGGAACAATACGGGAGGGAGCAAGCAAACTCCGGCCCGTGTTGTCCCTCTACCCCAACGCGAAAAGCAAAATAAGAAAAGATCAAGGCAAAGCACTTCTCCCTCTTCTTTTCCTTCTACTTCTTCTTTCTCTCAGAGTAAGCGCCTCAATTTGCAAACATCTCCGGTCCATATTGTGACTGAAGATGCTCGCAAATTGAGTAACGCTGTCTCGCCTCGTCTTGTTCCTCTACCTCCTACTCCTCCTCAGCCTTTCTTCTCTAGTTCTCCTAGTGCTCTCACTAGAACTCCTCCTCCTCCTTCTGTTTCTTCTCCTGTTTCTGTTTCCTCTCCTGCTTCTGTTTCTTCTCCCCCTTCCCCTGCATCTAGTGTGGTTCAACCAGGTATATCGTACTCAGAGAAAGTCAAATCACCGAGCCGCAACTCGGGCCGCTCATTTGATTCTAAATTCTCCCAGTTTCGGCATAAAAGCGGAGTTAATTTTGACAAAAGGAATTGGCGCCTCCCCGATGTTTGTAAAAACATCCTTATGATTGGAAGTTCAAATTTAGGACGCATTGATCGAAATCCCCATCCGGACATCCAGGTGGAGTGTTACCCCGGCGCCAAATTCAATCATCTGCGCTCTATGTTTAAAGGGCACAGGGGCCAGTCCAGTCCCCAAAAAATATTATTAAATATTGGCGTGAATTCTCGAAACGATAATTCTGATCTCGTAGTTAAGCAGTTGCGGAATATGCTTAGCGATATCAGGGTCAAGTTTAGATCAGCAAAAATTTATTTCGCTGAACTAAACTTTTCGCAAAAACTCCCTCAGGCTGAGAGGAGAACCCTGAGCATCATCAACGAAACCATTCGGAAAGTGAAGGACGTTAACGTGATACCAAAAATTGATGACGCAAAGTTTGATGTTGCTCAGGATTTAATCCACTGGACCACGAGAACCGCCAATATTATGTACGATCACTGGTTGAACCACCTAAATTTAAACTAAGTAAAGGCAAAGGTAACAGCCGCCTAACAGATGTGGGATTAGGAACTAATGTGGTTAACCTGTCTGGCACCAATGACCTAACAACCCAAGAGAAATCTCTTTTAGATCGCGGTTTAACTTTTGTACCAGCACCAAAGCCTAAAACTGATAACCAAACAAATTTACCATCATACAACTGTAATTTTCTTAGGCAAATGAAATTAGCCGACCGCTTTAGAAACTCCTGCGGTCGGAAACTTCCTTTTACAGAATCATCTGGTTGGTCACCTCCAGATAGTGAAGTAGATCCCGAAATTATTGAGGCTAGCAAACGAATCATCAAAAAGGTGTTCAGCATGAACATACTCTCCGATAAAGACAATTTAACAGCTGGTGAACGGAGAGCCCTCACGAAACTTCGAAAAAATAAGAAATTAGTAATTCAACCAGCCGACAAAGGTGGGTCGGTAGTTGTTCTATCTCGGGATAATTATATAAAGGAAGCCATGAGACAACTCAGCAATACTAAACATTATAAGAAAATAGATTCACTTATTTGGCCTAGTAATATCGAAAAATTCAATAAGATCTTAAAATTTCTCCTCGACGAAGGTCACATTACCAAAAAACAATTGAAATATTTAACAGCTAAGCTCAGTGCTCAAACAAGACAATTTTATATCCTACCAAAGATCCACAAGGACCGTTCTTCATGGACGGATGACTTAACTCCACCCGGGAGGCCAATTGTATCAGATTGTAATTCAGAATCTTATGCGATCTCGGAATTAATTGATTATCATCTTAAACCTATAGCAAATAGACATCCGAGCTATCTAAAAAATACACAGGATTTCCTGTCAAAAATTTCGAAATTGAAAATATCGAAAAATGCAATTCTGGCTTCTTTGGATATCGACAGTATGTATACGAACATTGATATTGATAAAGGTGTTAAATCAGTTAAAAATGCATTTGAAAAATATCCGGATGCGAAACGCCCGGATGAACAAATTTTGGATCTTTTAGAGCTGAGCTTAAAAGGTAATGACTTTCAATTCAATGGAGAATATTTTCTACAAATAATGGGTTGTCCTATGGGTAAAAGATTCAGTCCTAATTTTGCAAGCATTTATGTAGCGGAATGGGAGGAAAATGCCTTAAGCAAATGTGCAAAGCATCCTCTCGTATATCTCAGATATTTAGATGACATTTTTATTATTTGGGAACATTCAAAAGAAGATTTTGATGAATTTTTAGAAATTTTGAACAATCACGATCCAAATATTAAACTGAAAGCTACTATCAGTGAAAATTCTGTTGATTTTCTCGATGTGACCGTGTATAAAGGCAAGCAATTTCAGGCGTCCGGTCATTTAGATTATAAAGTGTATTTTAAACCAACTGATTCACATCAATTGTTGCACACAAAATCATTTCATCCTCAACATACATTTAAAGGTATCATCAAATCACAACTCATTCGTTTCCACCGCAATTCAAGTGATAAGGTAACTTTCAATGAGGCTTGTTCTACTCTATTTGGCGCCCTCAGATCGAGAGGGTACTCGCTGCGCCTTTTGCGTAGCCTGAAATCCCAAACCCTGAAAAAGCTCGAAAGTCCAGCTGAAACTACCGATTTCGAACCACTGAAGATTGAACACAACAGACCGTTGCAAAATGGTAGTGGCGCGGTATTTAATTGCAAAAAGCCTCGTTGTAGACTGCATACTTTTATGCCTGATCAGAAAGAGGAATTTTCCTCCGAACAAACGAAAAATCATTATCAGATCCGTAACCCCCTCTATTGTGATTCACCAAACATTATTTACCTTATCACTTGTAAGCGATGTCGGAAACAGTATGTTGGTCAAAGTCAAAATCCTTTCCGAGAACGTGCTACTAGACACAAACAGGATATAAAACATAATGCTGATGCCCCAGTAGCACAACATTTTAAACTTCCTGGCCATTCTTTGGACGATTTCGAAATCCATCCTATTGAACAACCACCAATTAAAGACACATTAGAAGAAACGGATGAATTTAGAAAAAAACGTGAAGCTTTTTGGATCAATACGCTTCAAACCCTCTGGCCATTTGGTATGAACATATCAGAGGGCGAATGCGAAAGGAGGTCCATCATTCCTTTCACTTTAACGTACAACAGAATGAATGTCGAAATAGCAAAAATGTTAAAAGATGAATTCAATTTTACCAATGCTAAATTAAATGAACCTTTGAATCTTCGACCTGTCATCGCCTATAAGAAAAACAAAAGCTTGCGTAACATCCTTGTAAGGACTAAATTAGAGCCCATCAATGAATAACATCAATTTTAGCCAGCCAGTTTAACCAGTTCCTAAGCTCATCACTTAGTTTAAATCAATTTTGTGTAATTTTTTGTCATGTTTGAAACCCATCAGGGTTCAGTAAATGAAAACAATTTTTCGGCGGCATATTAAAAGAAAAAAACGTTTCAGTAGGAAATGTCTGTGCCAGTGCGATTTTTTAACCTCAAACACACACAGGCGAGTGCCAGAGTTCATATATGCCCAAAAACAAAATAGGTTCTAATTTCAATCATGTGTATGTATTTCCTAAATAAAATTATTATTTATTTTTTATATTTATTTATTGATTATTTTTATTTGATTATTTTTAATTGATTATTTTTAATTGATTATTTTTATTTTTTATTCATTTTTATTTATTATTATTTATTTATTTATTTATTTCCTTGATTCATTTATTTAAATTATTATTTTTATTTTTAATTCTTCATACCTTTCACACAATGTAGAGGTTCAGAAGGTAAAACACACAATTTCTACGTGGTGTAAAATATTTTCCGTCATAAACCTCCGTCGGGGGATATTCATTCCAACTGATAACATTCGTGAGGCATCATGATCTTTGGAGTTATTTTTTCATTTATTTCTTTAGTCTCAAGATATTTTATCAAACCATTTTTTCATATTATTTTCACATACTTCTGAAGCCAGTAAAGCAAACCGCTCCCGATTGGTTTTACTTAAATCAAAGCCAACCAATAGGGCTTCATGGGGTCAGTAAAGCAAACCACTCACTGACTGATTAAAATTCAATGGAAGCCAATCAATAGGGCTTCATCTAATGTGTTTGGACGACACAAACTGAGTTGTGAAAAACAAACTTGGGACATCTCAGATTGAAAAGAATTAATTAGATGAGTGACATTTGTCAGCTTGTTACCGAGTTTAATTATGTACTGAGCTGTGAAAAACACCCCCAGCCCACATATGGATATATACCATGCATGCCCTCCCAAAGTTGGAATCATTTTAGTCAAAGTCTCTTTGAAAAAGCCAAACCAAGCGAAACGCGTCGAGACAGACGGATTATTTTCTACCTTTGCTGAAGACTGCAACCAATCCAGGTATCTTCTTTAATAGGTAATATTTAATTTTCCAATTTTATTTATTTCATCACTTTTATATTTTATTTATACTCAATTCAGCTACTTTCTTTAAAAATGGCAAGAAAAGGGCAGATGCATCAGAGGCAGAGAGTTGCCCAGTCCGGAACTGGCCAGGAACTATCGTTCCAGGCTTATTCTAGGCTGGTCAAGGCTTTGTTTCAGGTGCTTCAATGTTTGCACCACATTGGGCTATTAGAGCACCATTTGGCAAATCGGGATTTCCCGAAACAGCTGGAGAAGAAAGTAGATGAGTTAGGTGGCTTTCTAAAGCCAGCTCTTCCCACCCCACACATTTTTTCTGTTTTTCGACAGATTAGTGTGGGATGGGCCAATCAAACGTTAAATGCTTTAGTTGAGCATTATAAGATAAATTTAAACCAGTTGAAGTCTAAGATAACTTTGGCTATGCGACCACCTCCTGGACTCGAAAAAATAGACTTCAACAGCGCTTCGGCGCGTGCCTTGATCTGGGCTAAAAAGAACTTTAAAAATAAATTGACAGATAAGACGATTTCGGCCTATGAGTCTTACATTTCGGAACTTCGCCCAGCGTCTGGAGTAAGGAACAATACGGGAGGGAGCAAGCAAACTCCGGCCCGTGTTGTCCCTCTACCCCAACGCGAAAAGCAAAATAAGAAAAGATCAAGGCAAAGCACTTCTCCCTCTTCTTTTCCTTCTACTTCTTTCTCTCAGAGTAAGCGCCTCAATTTGCAAACATCTCCGGTCCATATTGTGACTGAAGATGCTCGCAAATTGAGTAACGCTGTCTCGCCTCGTCTTGCTCCTCTACCTCCTACTCCTCCTCAGCCTTTTTTCTCTGGTTCTCCTAGTGCTCTCACTAGAACTCCTCCTCCTCCTCCTGTTTCTTCTCCTGCTTCTGTTTCCTCTCCTGCTTCTGTTTCTTCTGCCCCTTCTCCTGCCTCTAGTGTGGTTCAACCAGGTATATCGTACTCAGAGAAAGTCAAATCACCGGGCCGCAACTCGGGCCGCTCATTTGATTCTAAATTCTCCCAGTTTCGGCATAAAAGCGGAGTTAATTTTGACAAAAGGAATTGGCGCCTCCCCGATGTTTGTAAAAACATCCTTATGATTGGAAGTTCAAATTTCGGACGCATTGATCGAAATCCCCATCCGGACATCCAGGTGGAGTGTTACCCCGGCGCCAAATTCAATCATCTGCGCTCTATGTTTAAAGGGCACAGGGGCCAGTCCAGTCCCCAAAAAATATTATTAAATATTGGCGTGAATTCTCGAAACGATAATTCTGATCTCGTAGTTAAGCAGTTGCGGAATATTCTTAGCGATATCAGGGTCAAGTTTAGATCAGCAAAAATTTATTTCGCTGAACTAAACTTTTCGCAAAAACTCCCTCAGGCTGAGAGGAGAACCCTGAGCATCATCAACGAAACCATTCGGAAAGTGAAGGACGTTAACGTGATACCAAAAATTGATGACGCGAAGTTTGATGTTGCTCAGGATTTAATCCATTGGACCACGAGAACCGCCAATATTATGTACGATCACTGGTTGAACCACCTAAATTTAAACTAAGTAAAGGCAAAGGCAACAGCCGCCTAACAGATGTGGGATTAGGAACTAATGTGGTTAACCTGTCTGGCACCAATGACCTAACAACCCAAGAGAAATCTCTTTTAGATCGCGGTTTAACTTTTGTACCAGCACCAAAGCCTAAAACTGATAACCAAACAAATTTACCATCATACAACTGTAATTTTCTTAGGCAAATGAAATTAGCCGACCGCTTTAGAAACTCCAGCGGTCGGAAACTTCCTTTTACAGAATCATCTGGTTGGTCACCTCCAGATAGTGAAGTAGATCCCGAAATTATTGAGGCTAGCAAACGAATCATCAAAAAGGTGTTCAGCATGAACATACTCTCCGATAACGACAATTTAACAGCTGGTGAACGGAGAGCCCTCACGAAACTTCGAAAAAATAAGAAATTAGTGATTAAACCAGCCGACAAAGGTGGGTCGGTAGTTGTTCTATCTCGGGATAATTATATAAAGGAAGCCATGAGACAACTCAGCAATACTAAACATTATAAGAAAATAGATTCACTTATTTGGCCTAGTAATATCGAAAAATTCAATAAGATCTTAAAATTTCTCCTCGACGAAGGTCACATTACCAAAAAACAATTGAAATATTTAACAGCTAAGCTTAGTGCTCAAACAAGACAATTTTATATCCTACCAAAGATCCACAAGGACCGTTCTTCATGGACGGATGACTTAACTCCACCCGGGAGGCCAATTGTATCAGATTGTAATTCGGAATCTTATGCGATCTCGGAATTAATTGATTATCATCTGAAACCTATAGCAAATAGACATCCGAGCTATCTAAAAAATACACAGGATTTCCTGTCAAAAATTTCGAAATTGAAAATATCGAAAAATGCAATTCTGGCTACTTTGGATATCGACAGTATGTATACGAACATTGATATTGATAAAGGTGTTAAATCAGTTAAAAATGCATTTGAAAAATATCCGGATGCGAAACGCCCGGATGAACAAATTTTGGATCTTTTAGAGCTGAGCTTAAAAGGTAATGACTTTCAATTCAATGGAGAATATTTTCTACAAATAATGGGTTGTCCTATGGGCAAAAGATTCAGTCCTAATTTTGCAAGCATTTATGTAGCGGAATGGGAGGAAAATGCCTTAAGCAAATGTGCAAAGCATCCTCTCGTATATCTCAGGTATTTAGATGACATTTTTATTATTTGGGAACATTCAAAAGAAGATTTTGATGAATTTTTAGAAATTTTGAACAATCACGATCCAAATATTAAATTGAAAGCTACTATCAGTGAAAATTCTGTTGATTTTCTCGATGTGACCGTGTATAAAGGCAAGCAATTTCAGGCGTCCGGTCATTTAGATTATAAAGTGTATTTTAAACCAACTGATTCACATCAATTGTTGCACACAAAATCATTTCATCCTCAACATACATTTAAAGGTATCATCAAATCACAACTCATTCGTTTCCACCGCAATTCAAGTGATAAGGTAACTTTCAATGAGGCTTGTTCTGCGCCTTTTGCGTAGCCTGAAATCCCAAACCCTGAAAAAGCTCGAAAGTCCAGCTGAAACTACCGATTTCGAACCACTGAAGATTGAACACAACAGACCGTTGCAGAATGGTAGTGGCGTGGTAATTAATTGCAAAAAGCCTCGTTGTAGACTGCATACTTTTATGCCTGATCAGATAGAGGAATTTTCCTCCGAACAAACGAAAAATCATTATCAGATCCGTAACCCCCTTCATTGTGATTCACCAAACATTATTTACCTTATCACTTGTAAGCGATGTCGGAAACAGTATGTTGGTCAAAGTCAAAATCCTTTTCGAGAACGTGCTACTAGACACAAACAGGATATAAAACATAATGCTGATGCCCCAGTAGCACAACATTTTAACCTTCCTGGCCATTCTTTGGACGATTTCGAAATCCATCCTATTGAACAACCACCAATTAAAGACACATTAGAAGAAACGGATGAATTTAGAAAAAAACGTGAAGCTTTTTGGATCAATACGCTTCAAACCCTCTGGCCATTTGGTATGAACATATCAGAGGGCGAATGCGAAAGGAGGTCCATCATTCCTTTCACTTTAACGTACAACAGAATGAATGTCGAAATAGCAAAAATGTTAAAAGATGAATTCAATTTTACCAATGCTAAATTAAATGAACCTTTGAATCTTCGACCTGTCATCGCCTATAAGAAAAACAAAAGCTTGCGTAACATCCTTGTAAGGACTAAATTAGAGCCCATCAATGAATAACATCAATTTTAGCCAGCCAGTTTAACCAGTTCCTAAGCTCATCACTTAGTTTAAATCAATTTTGTGTAATTTTTTGTCATGTTTGAAACCCATCAGGGTTCAGTAAATGAAAACAATTTTTCGGCGGCATATTAAAAGAAAAAAACGTTTCAGTAGGAAATGTCTGTGCCAGTGCGATTTTTTAACCTCAAACACACACACACACACACACACACACACACACACACACACACACACACACACACACACACACACACACACAGACACACAGACACACACACACACACACACACACACACACACACACACACACACACACACACACACACACACAGAGTCTTGTCTACCCTACATACCGAGGTACCCCATTGTTTGTCCTTTGTGTGGACAAACGGTTTCTACCTCGTTTTGCCAGTACAGTTCTGGGAAAACAACCGAGGTAAAGGGTTTCTTTTGTCTTTTGTACCTCGGTAAGGCGAAACACGCAAACTCTTTTGTCTAGTTACCTCGTCAAGTTGGCAAGACAACCCCCCCCCCCCCCCACACACACACATGTTTGTGTCATTTGAAAAAACACACACAAGCCCGTGCCAGTCTTCGTCTGAGGCCATCCACAGCACTTTCGTCGTACTGTAGCCAGCGCGTTCCACACTTTCAAGCTGCTGCCGAAAGGAAGATGAACCAAGTAATCATGAGGACTTCATCTAAAAAGCTTGATTCCAGCCATCGTTTTTGACGGTGTGCAATGGTCTAACGGTTTAGACGCTGGACTCCTGATTGCCAGGCGGTGTTGCCGAGGGTTCGAATCCCGGCGGGGGATCAGAAACCAACATTCAAAATTCCTCTAAAACATGATTGTGTCATTTGAAAAAACACACACAAGCCCGTGCCAGTCTTCGTCTGAGGCCATCCACAGCACTTTCGTCGTACTGTAGCCAGCGCGTTCCACACTTTCATGCTGCTGCCGAAAGGAAGATGAACCAAGTAATCATGAGGACTTCATCTAAAAAGCTTGATTCCAGCCATCGTTTTTGACGGTGTGCAATGGTCTAACGGTTTAGACGCTGGACTCCTGATTGCCAGGCGGTGTTGCCGAGGGTTCGAATCCCGGCGGGGGATCAGGAACCAACATTCAAAATTCCTCTAAAACATGACTGTGTCATTTGAAAAAACACACACAAGCCCGTGCCAGTCTTCGTCTGAGGCCATCCACAGCACTTTCGTCGTACTGTAGCCAGCGCGTTCCACACTTTCATGCTGCTACCGAAAGGAAGATGAACCAAGTAATCATGAGGATTTCATCTAAAAAGCTTGATTCCAGCCATCGTTTTTGACGGTGTGCAATGGTCTAACGGTTTAGACGCTGGACTCCTGATTGCCAGGCGGTGTTGCCGAGGGTTCGAATCCCGGCGGGGGATCAGAAACCAACATTCAAAATTCCTCTAAAACACGATTGTGTCATTTGAAAAAACACACACAAGCCCGTGCCAGTCTTCGTCTGAGGCTATCCACAGCACTTTCGTCGTACTGTAGCCAGCGCGTTCCACACTTTGATGCTGCTGCCGAAAGGAAGATGAACCAAGTAATCATGAGGACTTCATCTAAAAAGCTTGATTCCAGCCATCGTTTTTGACGGTGTGCAATGGTCTAACGGTTTAGACGCTGGACTGCTGATTGCCAGGCGGTGTTGCCGAGGGTTCGAATCCCGGCTGGGGATCAGAAACCAACATTCAAAATTCCTCTAAAACATGATTGTGTCATTTGAAAAAACACAGACAAGCCCGTGCCAGTCTTCGTCTGAGGCCATCCACAGCACTTTCGTCGTACTGTAGCCAGCGCGTTCCACACTTTCATTCTGCTGCCGAAAGGAAGATGAACCAAGTAATCATGAGGACTTCATCTAAAAAGCTTGATTCCAGCCATCGTTTTTGACGGTGTGCAATGGTCTAACGGTTTAGACGCTGGACTCCTGATTGCCAGGCGGTGTTGCCGAGGGTTCGAATCCCGGCGGGGGATCAGAAACCAACATTCAAAATTCCTCTAAAACACGATTGTGTCATTTGGAAAAACACACACAAGCCCGTGCCAGTCTTCGTCTGAGGCTATCCACAGCACTTTCGTCGTACTGTAGCCAGCGCGTTCCACACTTTCATGCTGCTGCCGAAAGGAAGATGAACCAAGTAATCATGAGGACTTCATCTAAAAAGCTTGATTCCAGCCATCGTTTTTGACGGTGTGCAATGGTCTAACGGTTTAGACGCTGGACTCCTGATTGCCAGGCGGTGTTGCCGAGGGTTCGAATCCCGGCGGGGGATCAGGAACCAACATTCAAAATTCCTCTAAAACATGACTGTGTCATTTGAAAAAACACACACAAGCCCGTGCCAGTCTTCGGCTGAGGCCATCCACAGCACTTTCGTCGTACTGTAGCCAGCGCGTTCCACACTTTCATGCTGCTACCGAAAGGAAGATGAACCAAGTAATCATGAGGATTTCATCTAAAAAGCTTGATTCCAGCCATCGTTTTTGACGGTGTGCAATGGTCTAACGGTTTAGACGCTGGACTCCTGATTGCCAGGCGGTGTTGCCGAGGGTTCGAATCCCGGCGGGGGATCAGAAACCAACATTCAAAATTCCTCTAAAACACGATTGTGTCATTTGAAAAAACACACACAAGCCCGTGCCAGTCTTCGTCTGAGGCTATCCACAGCACTTTCGTCGTACTGTAGCCAGCGCGTTCCACACTTTCATGCTGCTGCCGAAAGGAAGATGAACCAAGTAATCATGAGGACTTCATCTAAAAAGCTTGATTCCAGCCATCGTTTTTGACGGTGTGCAATGGTCTAACGGTTTAGACGCTGGACTCCTGATTGCCAGGCGGTGTTGCCGAGGGTTCGAATCCCGGCTGGGGATCAGAAACCAACATTCAAAATTCCTCTAAAACATGATTGTGTCATTTGAAAAAACACATACAAGCCCGTGCCAGTCTTCGTCTGAGGCCATCCACAGCACTTTCGTCGTACTGTAGCCAGCGCGTTCCACACTTTCATTCTGCTGCCGAAAGGAAGATGAACCAAGTAATCATGAGGACTTCATCTAAAAAGCTTGATTCCAGCCATCGTTTTTGACGGTGTGCAATGGTCTAACGGTTTAGACGCTGGACTCCTGATTGCCAGGCGGTGTTGCCGAGGGTTCGAATCCCGGCGGGGGATCAGAAACCAACATTCAAAATTCCTCTAAAACACGATTGTGTCATTTGAAAAAACACACACAAGCCCGTGCCAGTCTTCGTCTGAGGCTATCCACAGCACTTTCGTCGTACTGTAGCCAGCGCGTTCCACACTTTCATGCTGCTGCCGAAAGGAAGATGAACCAAGTAATCATGAGGACTTCATCTAAAAAGCTTGATTCCAGCCATCGTTTTTGACGGTGTGCAATGGTCTAACGGTTTAGACGCTGGACTCCTGATTGCCAGGCGGTGTTGCCGAGGGTTCGAATCCCGGCTGGGGATCAGAAACCAACATTCAAAATTCCTCTAAAACATGATTGTGTCATTTGAAGAAACACACACAAGCCCGTGCCAGTCTTCGTCTGAGGCCATCCACAGCACTTTCGTCGTACTGTAGCCAGCGCGTTCCACACTTTCATGCTGCTGCCGAAAGGAAGATGAACCAAGTAATCATGAGGACTTCATCTAAAAAGCTTGATTCCAGCCATCGTTTTTGACGGTGTGCAATGGTCTAACGGTTTAGACGCTGGACTCCTGATTGCCAGGCGGTGTTGCCGAGGGTTCGTTTCCCGGCGGGGGATCAGAAACCAACATTCAAAATTCCTCTAAAACATGATTGTGTCATTTGAAAAAACACACACAAGCCCGTGCCAGTCTTCGTCTGAGGCCATGCACAGCACTTTCGTCGTACTGTAGCCTGCGCGTTCCACACTTTGATGCTGCTGCCGAAAGGAAGATGAACCAAGTAATCATGAGGACTTCATCTAAAAAGCTTGATTCCAGCCATCGTTTTTGACGGTGTGCAATGGTCTAACGGTTTAGACGCTGGACTCCTGATTGCCAGGCGGTGTTGACGAGGGTTCGAATCCCGGCGGGGGATCAGAAACCAACATTCAAAATTCCTCTAAAACATGATTGTGTCATTTGAAAAAACACACACAAGCCCGTGCCAGTCTTCGTCTGAGGCCATCCACAGCACTTTCGTCGTACTGTAGCCAGCGCGTTCCACACTTTCATGCTGCTGCCGAAAGGAAGATGAACCAAGTAATCATGAGGACTTTATCTAAAAAGCTTGATTCCAGCCATCGTTTTTGACGGTGTGCAATGGTCTAACTGTTTAGACGCTGGACTCCTGATTGCCAGGCAGTGTTGCCGAGGGTTCGAATCCCGGCGGGGGATCAGAAACCAACATTCAAAATTCCTCTAAAACATGACTGTGTCATTTGAAAAAAACACACACAAGCCCGTGCCAGTCTTCGTCTGAGGCCATCCACAGCACTTTCGTCGTACTGTGGCCAGCGCGTTCCACACTTTCATGCTGCTACCGAAAGGAAGATGAACCAAGTAATCATGAGGATTTCATCTAAAAAGCTTGATTCCAGCCATCGTTTTTGACGGTGTGCAATGGTCTAACGGTTTAGACGCTGGACTCCTGATTGCCAGGCGGTGTTGCCGAGGGTTCGAATCCCGGCGGGGGATCAGAAACCAACATTCAAAATTCCTCTAAAACACGATTGTGTCATTTGAAAAAACACACACAAGCCCGTGCCAGTCTTCGTCTGAGGCTATCCACAGCACTTTCGTCGTACTGTAGCCAGCGCGTTCCACACTTTCATGCTGCTGCCGAAAGGAAGATGAACCAAGTAATCATGAGGACTTCATCTAAAAAGCTTGATTCCAGCCATCGTTTTTGACGGTGTGCAATGGTCTAACGGTTTAGACGCTGGACTCCTGATTGCCAGGCGGTGTTGCCGAGGGTTCGAATCCCGGCTGGGGATCAGAAACCAACATTCAAAATTCCTCTAAAACATGATTGTGTCATTTGAAAAAACACACACAAGCCCGTGGCAGTCTTCGTCTGAGGCCATCCACAGCACTTTCGTCGTACTGTAGCCAGCGCGTTCCACACTTTCATGCTGCTGCCGAAAGGAAGATGAACCAAGTAATCATGAGGACTTCATCTAAAAAGCTTGATTCCAGCCATCGTTTTTGACGGTGTGCAATGGTCTAACGGTTTAGACGCTGGACTCCTGATTGCCAGGCGGTGTTGACGAGGGTTCGAATCCCGGCGGGGGATCAGAAACCAACATTCAAAATTCCTCTAAAACATGATTGTGTCATTTGAAAAAACACACACAAGCCCGTGCCAGTCTTCGTCTGAGGCCATCCACAGCACTTTCGTCGTACTGTAGCCAGCGCGTTCCACACTTTCATGCTGCTGCCGAAAGGAAGATGAACCAAGTAATCATGAGGACTTCATCTAAAAAGCTTGATTCCAGCCATCGTTTTTGACGGTGTGCAATGGTCTAACTGTTTAGACGCTGGACTCCTGATTGCCAGGCGGTGTTGCCGAGGGTTCGAATCCCGGCGGGGGATCAGAAACCAACATTCAAAATTCCTCTAAAACATGACTGTGTCATTTGAAAAAACACACACAAGCACGTGCCAGTCTTCGTCTGAGGCCATCCACAGCACTTTCGTCGTACTGTAGCCAGCGCGTTCCACACTTTCATGCTGCTACCGAAAGGAAGATGAACCAAGTAATCATGAGGATTTCATCTAAAAAGCTTGATTCCAGCCATCGTTTTTGACGGTGTGCAATGGTCTAACGGTTTAGACGCTGGACTCCTGATTGCCAGGCGGTGTTGCCGAGGGTTCGAATCCCGGCGGGGGATCAGAAACCAACATTCAAAATTCCTCTAAAACACGATTGTGTCATTTGAAAAAACACACACAAGCCCGTGCCAGTCTTCGTCTGAGGCTATCCACAGCACTTTCGTCGTACTGTAGCCAGCGCGTTCCACACTTTCATGCTGCTGCCGAAAGGAAGATGAACCAAGTAATCATGAGGACTTCATCTAAAAAGCTTGATTCCAGCCATCGTTTTTGACGGTGTGCAATGGTCTAACGGTTTAGACGCTGGACTCCTGATTGCCAGGCGGTGTTGCCGAGGGTTCGAATCCCGGCTGGGGATCAGAAACCAACATTCAAAATTCCTCTAAAACATGATTGTGTCATTTGAAAAAACACACACAAGCCCGTGCCAGTCTTCGTCTGAGGCCATCCACAGCACTTTCGTCGTACTGTAGCCAGCGCGTTCCACACTTTCATGCTGCTGCCGAAAGGAAGATGAACCAAGTAATCATGAGGACTTCATCTAAAAAGCTTGATTCCAGCCATCGTTTTTGACGGTGTGCAATGGTCTAACGGTTTAGACGCTGGACTCCTGATTGCCAAGCGGTGTTGCCGAGGGTTCGAATCCCGGCGGGGGATCAGAAACCAACATTCAAAATTCCTCTAAAACATGATTGTGTCATTTGAAAAAAACACACACAAGCCCGTGCCAGTCTTCGTCTGAGGCCATCCACAGCACTTTCGTCGTACTGTAGCCAGCGCGTTCCACACTTTCATGCTGCTGCCGAAAGGAAGATGAACCAAGTAATCATGAGGACTTCATCTAAAAAGCTTGATTCCAGCCATCGTTTTTGACGGTGTGCAATGGTCTAACGGTTTAGACGCTGGACTCCTGATTGCCAGGCGGTGTTGCCGAGGGTTCGAATCCCGGCGGGGGATCAGAAACCAACATTCAAAATTCCTCTAAAACATGATTGTGTCATTTGAAAAAACAAACACAAGCCCGTGCAAGTCTTCGTCTGAGGCCATCCACAGCACTTTCGTCGTACTGTAGCCAGCGCGTTCCACACTTTCATGCTGCTGCCGAAAGGAAGATGAACCAAGTAATCATGAGGACTTCATCTAAAAAGCTTGATTCCAGCCATCGTTTTTGACGGTGTGCAATGGTCTAACCGTTTAGACGCTGGACTCCTGATTGCCAGGCGGTGTTGCCGAGGGTTCGTATCCCGGCGGGGGATCAGAAACCAACATTCAAAATTCCTCTAAAACATGATTGTGTCATTTGAAAAAACGCACACAAGCCCGTGCCAGTCTTCGTCTGAGGCCATCCACAGCACTTTCGTCGTACTGTAGCCAGCGCGTTCCACACTTTGATGCTGCTGCCGAAAGGAAGATGAACCAAGTAATCATGAGGACTTCATCTAAAAAGCTTGATTCCAGCCATCGTTTTTGACGGTGTGCAATGGTCTAACGGTTTAGACGCTGGACTCCTGATTGCCAGGCGGTGTTGACGAGGGTTCGAATCCCGGCGGGGGATCAGAAACCAACATTCAAAATTCCTCTAAAACATGATTGTGTCATTTGAAAAAACACACACAAGCCCGTGCCAGTCTTCGTCTGAGGCCATCCACAGCACTTTCGTCGTACTGTAGCCAGCGCGTTCCACACTTTCATGCTGCTGCCGAAAGGAAGATGAACCAAGTAATCATGAGGACTTCATCTAAAAAGCTTGATTCCAGCCATCGTTTTTGACGGTGTGCAATGGTCTAACTGTTTAGACGCTGGACTCCTGATTGCCAGGCGGTGTTGCCGAGGGTTCGAATCCCGGCGAGGGGATCAGAAACCAACATTCAAAATTCCTCTAAAACATGATTGTGTCATTTGAAAAAACACACACAAGCCCGTGCCAGTCTTCGTCTGAGGCCATCCACAGCACTTTCGTCGTACTGTAGCCAGCGCGTTCCACACTTTCATGCTGCTGCCGAAAGGAAGATGAACCAAGTAATCATGAGGACTTCATCTAAAAAGCTTGATTCCAGCCATCGTTTTTGACGGTGTGCAATGGTCTAACGGTTTAGACGCTGGACTCCTGATTGCCAGGCGGTGTTGCCGAGGGTTCGAATCCCGGCGGGGGATCAGAAACCAACATTCAAAATTCCTCTAAAACATGATTGTGTCATTTGAAAAAACAAACACAATCCCGTGCAAGTCTTCGTCTGAGGCCATCCACAGCACTTTCGTCGTACTGTAGCCAGCGCGTTCCACACTTTCATGCTGCTGCCGAAAGGAAGATGAACCAAGTAATCATGAGGACTTCATCTAAAAAGCTTGATTCCAGCCATCGTTTTTGACGGTGTGCAATGGTCTAACGGTTTAGACGCTGGACTCCTGATTGCCAGGCGGTGTTGCCGAGGGTTCGTATCCCGGCGGGGGATCAGAAACCAACATTCAAAATTCCTCTAAAACATGATTGTGTCATTTGAAAAAACACACACAAGCCCGTGCCAGTCTTCGTCTGAGGCCATGCACAGCACTTTCGTCGTACTGTAGCCAGCGCGTTCCACACTTTGATGCTGCTGCCGAAAGGAAGATGAACCAAGTAATCATGAGGACTTCATCTAAAAAGCTTGATTCCAGCCATCGTTTTTGACGGTGTGCAATGGTCTAACGGTTTAGACGCTGGACTCCTGATTGCCAGGCGGTGTTGACGAGGGTTCGAATCCCGGCGGGGGATCAGAAACCAACATTCAAAATTCCTCTAAAACATGATTGTGTCATTTGAAAGAACACACACAAGCCCGTGCCAGTCTTCGTCTGAGGCCATCCACAGCACTTTCGTCGTACTGTAGCCAGCGCGTTCCACAATTTCATGCTGCTGCCGAAAGGAAGATGAACCAAGTAATCATGAGGACTTCATCTAAAAAGCTTGATTCCAGCCATCGTTTTTGACGGTGTGCAATGGTCTAACTGTTTAGACGCTGGACTCCTGATTGCCAGGCGGTGTTGCCGAGGGTTCGAATCCCGGCGGGGGATCAGAAACCAACATTCAAAATTCCTCTAAAACATGATTGTGTCATTTGAAAAAACACACACAAGCCCGTGCCAGTCTTCGTCTGAGGCCATCCACAGCACTTTCGTCGTACTGTAGCCAGCGCGTTCCACACTTTCATGCTGCTGCCGAAAGGAAGATGAACCAAGTAATCATGAGGACTTCATCTAAAAAGCTTGATTCCAGCCATCGTTTTTCACGGTGTGCAATGGTCTAACGGTTTAGACGCTGGACTCCTGATTGCCAGGCGGTGTTGCCGAGGGTTCGAATCCCGGCGGGGGGATCAGAAACCAACATTCAAAATTCCTCTAAAACATGATTGTGTCATTTGAAAAAACAAACACAAGCCCGTGCCAGTCTTCGTCTGAGGCCATGCACAGCACTTTCGTCGTACTGTAGCCAGCGCGTTCCACACTTTCATGCTGCTGCCGAAAGGAAGATGAACCAAGTAATCATGAGGACTTCATCTAAAAAGCTTGATTCCAGCCATCGTTTCTGACGATGTGCAATGGTCTAACGGTTTAGACGCTGGACTCCTGATTGCCAGGCGGTGTTGCCGAGGGTTCGAATCCCGGCGGGGGATCAGAAACCAACATTCAAAATTCCTCTAAAACATGATTGTGTCATTTGAAAAAACACACACAAGCCCGTGCCAGTCTTCGTCTGAGGCCATCCACAGCACTTTCGTCGTACTGTAGCCAGCGCGTTCCACACTTTCATTCTGCTGCCGAAAGGAAGATGAACCAAGTAATCATGAGGACTTCATCTAAAAAGCTTGATTCCAGCCATCTGATTGGTTAGTTATAATCTAGATAAATGAAACAACAAATGTACTTGGAATAGGGTCAGAACTAACAAGAATAGACCAGAAATTGCTAAATATAGTAATAATAAGTAAAGCTGTTCCAATTACTGGGCTCTTCTACGCTACTGGAGTATACTCTAGAATAAAGGAACATGCCTAGGTAGACGTAAACTATTGCATATATAGATAGAAACAGAGAATTCTGAAAAAATTCGAAATAATACAAGTTGTCGGGTTGTTTGTGGTAATTAGATTTACTCTTCTATAATCGAACATACCCTCAAAACATACCCCTGTCCTATTGTAGGCCTTAGGTAACATAGCAATCACATGCTACCATAGAAACCAAGATGGCGACTTCCAGTATACAAAATGGACGACGGAAGCTCGTATCACCCTAACAACACGCGCTGCGCATGCGTACTACCACCACGTATCACTATGGAGATGACGTTACAACATGGCCGCTCACGCTGGTTACTATGACAACACAACATGGCGCCACTACGTCACGTGACATGACGTCACTTCCGAGGTCCGGCACCGAGGTCCGGCTGAGGGGGTGTCCGGGTACATGACATACTACTTCTATAGGTCACAATTTGTGTCTATGATGATGCAACAGTGACATGTATTGTGATGAAGCATGGTGGTAACCCCGGGACTTTGAGGGGTTCCGGGATTTCCACAGGAGTCCAGGTTTCTCGGGTGGGGCCCCCGAAGTTCTGACTCCTGTGCCAAGCCTAGAGCCAGGGAGCCAGAACCAACAAGATAAGTTGCCTACTCTTCACCTCTAAGACGTGTGGTCCGAATATCGAATGGTTCGAACGAAGCCAATTTTCCGTGGAGTGCCTTTTCCAAGGTTAGTAGCATTGTGACCTTATCATCATTTTATTTCTGCACAAAAGAACTTGTGAGTCTTACTATTAATGTATTTCAACTAAGAACCACTAGCTCTATAGTTGCGTATAACTAAATGTTGAAAAGAGTACTGTATCGCGAACGGAGCTCTGCACCTGACCAACGAATCCCACCTGCGGCAACCGCGTTGTGTCCTTGGGCAAGACACTTCACCCCGATTGCCTACATGGGGGCACGATGACGCTGTGTACTGTGGCGTACTGCACGTGGATGGTGCGCATGTCTTCAACCAATCTAACCCTGCCTGTGCTGCGGTGCAGAGTTCAGAGTTACGATGTTGGAGAGCTGACAGCTGCTCGTCGTTGCTCGGTGGTTCTCTCCGGGTACTCCGGCTTCCTCCACCCGTAAAACTGTCACGGTCACGATTAGCCATTGTGCATAAGTATGTGACCTTAAACACCAATAAATATAAATATAAATACCTGACCAACGACTGTAACTTTGGACTGCCGGATTCTTGAAGTGATAACTTCAGCTTGACGTAATAAAGTCACCACTTCAAGAATTGCACAGTCTAAAGCTATAAGTTTAGGTCACTGAGTATATACAATGAACTTGCACAAATTTCAAACATTCTACTAAAAACGTCATTTTGACGGCTAAAAATAACGTGATATTTTATCTTAAAAGTTGCCTTATGTCTCCAATTAATAACTGATTTCAAAATTTTCCTGGGACGAGACCCCCGTCCATTCTCTCTATTATCACTTGGTCCTTTCGGCACTCGCGGCAAATACCTTAGGTATCGGCACCAACATCCCGACACTTCAAAAGGAGACCCGTCAGAGAATTAACATTAGATCCCGAATTTCCTCTCCTCGGTTCTGCTCGACACATATATATATAATCCTTTATTTCTTGTTACAATCAGAAATGTTGTGCGCCGCCCACTGACAGACGAGGACAAGGGAGTTTCTGTGTAGACAAAACCTTCATACAATGTTTCGGAACATGGGGGCCCTAATGTAGTCTGCAGTGCATGCCAACTGAACAAATCCGTTAAATAATCCAAGAGGGTCGCCATAGCGACTGCATGTTTCAGGACAATCGGGGAAAAAATGTCTCCTGTAGCCTGCATTACAGGACAAAAAAAAAACCATGAAAATCAAAGATGGCCGCAATGGCCGCCATGTTGGATGGGAGACCAGCACGAAAAATGGAGGCTACCATCTGCGAGTCGACATACACCTTCAGTCAACGCTTCAGGAAAATCTGATTGGAAATGTCTGGAGCCTGTGCCAAAGGGGAAAAATCCTGAAAAATATAGGACGGCCGCTAAATTGGAGGCTCACTTCTACGTGTTTGCACAAAACTTGACACCAGGTTTTGATAGATACGGATCACTAATGTGGCACCAAAAAGAGAAGCCCCGATTAGTGTGTCAACATACAACTTCATTCCATGTTTCTTTGAAAATCTGATCAGACATGTGTACTCTGCAGTTCGTGCGAAAGTGGGCAACGTTCTGAATAGTCCAAGATAGCTGAAGCGGTGAACATATTGCCGCAAAGGAAGGCAGGCCGGAATTAAAAAATTGAGTCAATAATCTATGTTTTGACATACACCTTAGCAGTATATCGGGGACAGGGCGCGCCACAGGGGCAGGATCTCATACAGGATCTCACATGTGACGTCGTTGTCACGTAACCACATTTGGTTAGGGTGATACGTGTTTCCATTTTGTTTTCTGGGGGCCGCCATGTTGGTTTCTATGATAGCACGTGGTTGCTATGAACCTGAAAGACTTTTAGAGGAAAGGAATATGTTTGGCGGGTGTGTTTGAATGAATAAAAACAGCCCGACAATCCTTTCAAATCATCAAAAACACTCCAAACTACAGAAACAGACTTTACGAACCCTCATTTTGGGGCTTATAAGAGTAGCATGCAGTTCTATAAGGTGTGGTCTGTTACACTAGAGAGAGTACTTTACCGGTTAGGATTTTCCCAGAATCCCAATTTATTTGCCTATTACAGGCTCCACTCTAGCTACTCTAACCCTAAACGTTCATCTAGTCCTAGCATCTCTTGACGACTCCTTGTAAGACCCCACCCCTCGTCCAAGTCTTATAATCACCAGTCAGATTGCTTGTTTTCACGTAATCTGTACCTAGCAATCCAGCGTTTTATATAGGTATTACTCGAACAACTAAAATTAAATCGAGCAAATAAGCTATCGAGTAGATGCTCCATGAGCCAATGCTCGAACGACTAAAATCCCATCGAGCAAATGAGCTATAGAGCAATTGCCCAGCAGATTGACTCAACATACTGCTCTACGACTCATTAAGGTATTTAAGGATACCTGTGGCATGGTGTTATCTGAGGATACCTTATGAGGATACCATTTGGGAATATCTTTTGCATGAAACTTATCTGAAGATGGTTATGGCTCCTGGTACTCGTTTGGTTCGGCCTTCTAGGCCACCCTCACACTTCATAGCTTCAGAACCACTACTTGTCCATAATCGCAGTCATCTGTCGTGTGATCGTATACTATTGTATTCATCCAATACTAGAGCCCATCACCATTGCATCTTGTGTCATTATTACCTTGTACTTTTACTATTGGCTACCACTATTCTGTCCTGTCCAGGGTGGCTTACCATTACTGACTTGTAGCGCTACTACAAGCTTAGTAGCTATCCCTGATTCTGTCTCGACATGTTTTTTTTTGGTTTTGTCGAGATAATTATCTGAGTATATCTGTTTGGAGATAGTTATGGCTCCTAGTACCTGTTGGTCCGGCCTTCTAGGCCACCCCAAGACATTCACAGGTTTTGAACCACAACTGCAGCCTTGTCCATAGCCACCACCATCTGCCTTATGGTCCAAATCTTCTATCACCCTCATCCTTTTGTGCCACTATTAGTGACTTGTAGCACTACTTCATACCTCCTAGCTATTCCTGAACCTGTCTCTACTCTGATGTCGATCAGGTCTTTTACTGTAAATTACAAGCGCAACAAGATTGCTCCATTCATCCAAGTCCGTATTGATCTTTACATTCCCTTGACCAAGCGCGTGATAGGATACCTTACTTAATAAGAAACGTATGTTGATCGTATCGAAATGTGCTTATGTACGCATTACAGGTACCACATACGCACATCTTGGATGTGCGGATATGTGCTAATGGAAAATGTGAGCCCATCGCATGCTGCATATAGGCACAAACTACGAAAAAGGGATTACGTCCACAGAGAAATCCTTAAGTGGATTCCGTGACTGGGATTCCTACCCGACTACATGAAATGACAATAATGTTGGATCACACGACAAATGGTGGTGACTATGGATACGTCAACCGTGGTGGTTTAAAACCTATAAAAGTCTTGAGGTGGTCTAGAATGCTAGGCCAAACAGGTACTAGGAGCCATAACCATCTTCAAATAGATATTCTGAGAAAGGTATCCTCAAAACGTATACTCGAAAGGTATCCTCAAATTATACATTATCTAATACCCATGTGAGTCAAAGTGAAACATTGTACTCTAACAAACAAGCACATATCAGCACATCCAAGATGAGCCCATGTAATGCCAACAATGTGTGCACATTGTCCACAGTATGTATTATGTCATAAACACATCTCGGAAGGATCAACATACATTTTCTGATGCCTAAGGTACCCTAGCTTGTACTAGGCCTGGGCATTGTATTGACTGATATAGGGGCATAGAGGAATGAGATGATCTGATCGGGCCTAGATTTGACCGAAGGCAGATGTCGAAACAGAATCTGGGTTAGCTACTAAGCTATTAGTAGTACTACAAGTCAGCAATGGCGAGACACTTTAGGACAGAATAGTGGTAGCCAATAGTAATAGTACATGGCACAAGGCCGCAAGGCTAGTAAAACAATACAGTATTACGATGTCGTACAATACAATGCAGATATCTTCTGTCAACTGTATAGTCGACACCCAGCATCCTGCACAGATCAGACAGATTCAAATCGGCACCAGTCGACATCCGGTTTTGAAGGCTGAAGATTGGTAAAAAGTTTGAAACTAAAAAAGAACTATTTTCCATTAATTTTCTCCAGTTTTGAAAACAATAACCACTTTTGATAAAACAAATTTCCAGTTTTGAAAAAATAACCAGTTTTGAAAAAAAAATAACCAGTTAAATTTTTTTTTATTTTTTCAAAAGCTGTTTTTTTTTCAAAACTGGTTTCTACAAACATTTTCAATTTCCTATATACCGGTATACAATTTTTAATATTATGTCCATTCGAAGAACTTTCGAATCCAGAACGTTGTCGAAATGTTCACGTAATAAAAGGAAGGTGTCGTAGCTAGTGGATAGTTCAAGGACACAGCCACATGTGTGTGCAATTGGTCGGAGTTGGAGAGGAGACATTGGTGGTGATAGACGCACTTGTATGTTTTTGCCAGTAATTAAATTGCTACTTGTACAAAATCTCAACAAAGCAGAAAGTTTGTCTGCATTGCAGCTTTTGACATAATGTTTAAATGCATCAATGGTCAAGCTTTCTGCTTTACTGGGATTGTCGGGAAACTCGCAGAGTTTTAAAACTTTTCTTGTCGTTACCTCCAAGTCTCTGTAAATATCACTGAGTGATCGTCCTAAGAGAGGCTGCAGGTACGCTTGAAAAAGAGGGTACCAACATTCTACCACATAGAGTGGTTTTTGGTATACCTGGTGGTGAGCTATGTCAATCAATAATTGTTTAATATTTTCAGAATTCGGAAGCGATCTCCCTTCATACCCAGAAAGCGTTTCTATCAGTTCGTCGCTGTCCATTGTACTGATGTCCTTCAATGTTTGCTTCAGAATATCACTATCCATGGTAGGAAGGGACTCGAGGAAAGTAGTCAATAGCGCCTCGTCTTCTCGTTGCTTTCCATATATACAAGTCTCCATAAAAGGTTGTGAGATTTGAATGGGAAAATAATTCTCTTGTTTATATCCTAATATTAAAACATTAGCAACAGCTTCCCATTGGTCTTGTCGCATTTTGTGCGCAGTTGTGGGTATCTTCACAGATGATCCAATGGTGTGTTTTGTACAAAACCCTTCCCAATACTCGCTCAAAGCATCTCGGAATACCCCACCTGAATCTTCACCTTGTTCAGAAATCATTTGGATTTCTACACAGTCCATAGCAACATCAATGTTGTTTCTCATAAAATATCCATTCATATCATCGAACACGTATCCTCGCCTCAGACGCAATGTTCGTACAGACCCGTGAACAGGAAGAGTTGCATCTAAATCCTGCGAAGGCAAATTTCTAGCGGACGAAACATACAGGAACACTTCATTATCATAGTCATAATTCTGAACACAATTTATTTTCTGTTCAATGAGTAGGTTTTGATCTTTGCCTTGTGTATTTTCACTCAGAGATTCTTCAATAGACTGATTTCGAGTCGCAGTATCAAGATCACCAATGCTCAAATATTGGGGGTCAGAAAAATCGTCACATAAAGGCCCTGACAAGTTCGTGCATGCCTCCGCTGCTTCAACATGATACAGTGTATCATTTTCCGAAATTTGGGATCCTTCCGTTTCAGTCACGTTTGTATCATCAGAAAGAATTGTTGATGTGTTTAGCTCGATGTCAGAGGAAATTTCGTCGCTCTTTTCACCAAATTCTGATGTCATCATATAAAAGCGTAATTGTTTCAATTTAGTGTGTTGGTAAAGTTCTTCAATTGTTTGATCTCCAAATGGCTCCCTTGAAAAATCTGTTAGATCAAACTCGAAACATTCTGTATCACCAAATGATGACCTTCCATAAGGGAAAAAGGCTCTTGGCGGCCTCTAAAATACCCCCCTTCACACACTCCCTGCTTAGCTGCAATTTCCTTGTGCCACCGCCGTTTTTTGCCCGCACTTGTCGCCCTTTGTGTATCCAGCCTATCTCTACCATGCGAGTTTTCTTGAAGGCATTTTTATTTCCGCACCGCGCCATTTTTTTGGTAGCTACCATCTTCAGATCTGGCAAATCATCTACCTCTTCGTCTGAGCTTAGACTTGCATTTGTTTTTGTTTTATGTATTCCAAGTTTTGAGCGTAAGGTTTGAAGCAGCGATCTCTTTCTTTTGACACTATTCTTGTTTGTACTTTGTTTAACTATGGACTCCGCAAACGTTTTTAAATTGACACGATCTCCTATGGTGGGCATGGGTTCCTTTAATTCAGTGTCACTCATTTTATAAGCACGTCTACTGTTATCTGCAAATGAAGAAAACAGAAGGTGTTAGATGGAACTGTGCCATTGATATCAACCAAAGCAGACAATGAAGCCACTCATCATATGCTTCCGGATTCCTATCGCAAGGCTGGTAGTATGTATAATCCGACGGTTATGTCTCTAATATTTCGTTCGGGCAACGCGCACCCAGTACTATCGCATGCAACCATAAAGTTCAAGTCTGACTTGTCGGGCCAGCAGTACGTAGTGTTTCGGAAACAGATCTTATAAGTTATAAGCTTAGTTATTGAGTCTATTTTCGTAATTAGTCGCCTAACTTAGATAGGGTGTGTTAATTTCGCCCACTGAGCGCAAGGAGCAGCCAAATACAACACTCTAGCATTGCATTTGGCTACATTTGAACTCAACGGGAGTTTTGTAATTGTCGTGTCCTTAATTAACATACTAATAGTACGATATCTTAGTACACATGCGAGGCGAATAACATTAGGTGACACATGTGTTCGTCGTCCATTCTAGACATTACGGTATCACTTGAAAACTGTGGAATTAAGCCTATTAAAGTGTGTTCAGATTTGGTATTTGACCGAATGTTCGGGGTGCAGCCGATGACACTTATGGTTCGATTTTTTGATAATACCCCCATAAAGTTATCGCAGAAACAAAGAGGGGGAGGAAAAACACTATTTTCTAAAATGACATAGTCGAAAGTATAAAAGTGTTTCGTTCACTTCGATGTTATTTTAGATGACGTCATCCATTTGCATGATTCTTTTGGATTATTTCATGCGTATTCTAGGACAAAAGACAGTCAATCTGACAAATGCATCTTCATACAGTATACATACTGTTTTTGTTTCAACCATATATATAATTTCCCTTTTTCAGAATGTGTAAACTGCGGAGGCCTTTCATATGTATAATTTAGAAATAAACGTCAATTCAATTCAGTTCAACCTCGCTGGATGATCCTCCCTATCCCCTGACCGCACATGCCACATCTATCAGAATTTAGAATGATCTTCGAACTATTCCGGAGTTTTGCTGTTTTCCACCAACTTGACGCTACCAGGGTATATTTGGCATATTATCTTTTTTCGAATAAACCCATGCAAGGATTATATCATATGTATGATTTAGACCTTTTTAGGACAGCCCCGCTGAGTGAGTCATGACCCTGACCAGCCGCGCATGTGACGAAGTTACTTCATACCTACATATTTTGCGCAGTACGCGTGACCCGCAATCCTCTGGCGTTATTACCACAATAGCGCGTGCTGTCTTGTGCGTGCGCGCACCTGTTTTTCTAAAGTGTCACATCATGGTGATTTTTATAATTTTCCCTTTTGGGAAAGATCCCATTTTCTGCCATTTTGTTTGTTTTTCGCGCGCTTTGGTGGATTTAGTTTTGTTTGGCGATTTTCATTTTCACTTATTTTAGCCATAGGCCGAGCAGGTGAATTTGCAATCAGTTAGTTATTGTGCTTGCTTTTTCCCAGAGTTTTTTTTACCCAGAACTGCACACAATACGGTTGTCTCGAAACTTTCCACTTTTAGACCCTGGCTTTACCTATTGGTCTATTGGTCCATTTTAATCAACAGCTATTCATTAGCGACAAGTAAGTGTTATTTAGTATGCACCAATGGCCATGCTCTAATTCTGGTAGTGGCCACTCACTTTTGAAGACCTAGAATCACCCTGCCCAATCGTTTTTTTGGATTCTATGAGCAATCGGGATATTCTCGGTTGCTGTTCCTAAGTCTCTGTTAACATCGCGTCCTTTACACCCAGCAGATACGGTCGCAGAGCATATTTGTTATCAACCTGCTTTACAATTGTTTACTACAGGCTTGTATCACAGTGGAAGACCCTAACTCGGAAAATATACACTCTATTGATCTTCCCCAAGAGGATCTGAGGATCGTATAATAACAGGACTGTGTTTTATATATTCTCGTTATCTTTCTCAACCACATTTTTCATTGTATTTTATATATGTTCCGTGTCGAGCGCGACTTTCGAGTACCGTGAGGTTCGGACATAAAATTTTTCGGTTGATAAATTTTATTATTATTATTATGGAGTTAGGTGTCAATGTATTGGAGTTAGGTGTCAATGGGGGACTGTATAGACAGAATTTTCTTCACTCTGTTGAGGGCAGAATTTTCTGTTTTTGGGGTCCCTGTCTGGGTTCAGTTGTGTTCCCGCCGGTACTTTTTCTGCCACCTTTCTCTCGTAGTTGGGGATGTTCCACTTTCTTTATCTGTTGAGTTCACCTTTTTTTCTCCTGCTCTCACCTCTGTTATGTCCAGTATGGTTCCTTTAGGGCAATGGCTTTTGCCCTTGCTTATGGTGCGTTCTCGTGGCCGTTCCTTCCGCACCAGCGATGGGGGGGGGGGGGGGGGTGTCGTTTCGGGGCCTCCCGACACTACCACGCCTGGTGAGAGTCATACCCCCTCCTAAGGGATGTGAAGTTTTTAACCGTGGTGGATACTGCGGGAGCTGTTGAGTTGTCTGATGAAGAGATGCCAGGTTCCGGGACTATGGTCCCTCTCTAGTCGACATCTGAGGCTGTCACTGTGACTCCTCCTTTGGAAGTCGAGCTCGGTTGCTCCCCTTTCCGCCAGTTTCAGCGATGTCTGGTAGTGTGGATGGGGCGTATCGGCCTCAGCTTTCCGTGACTTCAACTCGGCGAAGTCGGAAGTGGCTGCCGACCGAACCCCCTGCTGTGGCCTCTCCGCCGTTGAGCACATCAGTTTTATCCCTGCAGGGGTCTGCAGAGATATCTGGTAGTCTAGAGTGGGGTATCGGCCTCAGCCTTCCCTGACTTCAACTCGGAGACGTCGGAAGTGGCTGCCGACCGAACCCCCTACTGTGGCCTCTCAACCGTTGAGCACAGCAGTTTTATCCCCCCAGGGTCTGCAGAGATGTCTGGTAGTGTAGACGTGAGGTATCGGCCTCAGCCTTCCCTGACTTCAACTCGACGAAGTCGGAAGGGGCTTCCGACCGAACCCTCTACTGTGGTCTCTCAGCCGAGCACCGTAGTTTTTCTCATTGGATTCGGATGTTCATGGTGGGGTCTTAACTTTGTGTTTGAGTTCCTTCCAGATCTCAAACCGCCAAACCAGCCGGCAGTGTCAGCCCGGCCGCGATAATCGATCGCGCGCCTACAGCCTGTGGAGCAACCTGCTTCTGGGCGCCTTCGACCGTGCCTGTCGGTACAGGTGGTTGAAGCGTTTACACTTGGGACTCTAAGCTGAATTCCAAGGCTATGAAGACGTCGTTTTTCATCAGGTTTGACACTTTTTTGCCTCCGGTGCTTTATCGTTCCTACGATTCCGCCAATACGTCAGTCTGCCAGACTTTGACGGTCTTGGATCAGGACTCCAACTCCCAAGCCAGCTATTTTTCATATGGATACTCTGGAGTCCGTGTTGGGCTTATCGAGAGAGATGCCGGACATGCTTCCTCTCTCCGACCGCGTCGTCTCTGCTTTGCTGCTTATCTGCCCCCAGATAAGTTTTACGACTTACAGGCTCTTTTGTGTATGCTGTCCAAGGCGCTCATGCATCTTCTCACACGCATGCCTGTAACACGGTTAACTTGGAATTAGTTCGCAGGGACGCTGTGTTGGGCACAAGCCGTTCCCTTATGGGGGGGGGGGGGGGGGGGGGCAGCGCGCTGCTCTCCGATCTTCTTTTTCGGCGGGTCTGCAACTGTTCTATGGTTCCCTGGCGGCGGTCCGGGATGACTCCCTATGTCATTCCATAGATCAGCTGCTGCTTCGTCAGCTTGATCAGCCTTCTGGTGGAGGCAGGGGTCGTCGAAAGCCTAACAAGTACCATTCTGCTTCCTTTGCGAAGCCATGGGCTGATCCTCCTGTCGCCGCTTCTACTTACTCACAGGGTAAGGGTAGGCGTCGGCAGTAGTCACCTCGATTCGTCCCAGGTTGAGGCATCCAACTCATTCGAGAGTGCCACTTCCGCCACAAGTCCCTTTCAAGTTTACACGTTGGGAACTTTTGATTACGGAGATAGGCAATCTCCTGTCAAATGGGGCGATCGAGGTCATCAGGAACATTCATTCAGTGGGATTTTATTCCCGCCTGTTCTTGGTGCCGAAGAAGGACGGCCGACTCCGACAGGTTATCGAGCTGAGTATCCTGACCCAGCCTATAATTGCTCCTAAGTTCAGCATGGAGGCTTTCAGTTCGGTTCCCCGAAGGCGCTCGAGCAAGTTTTTGGCTTATTTTTTTCGGGGTGCTTTTGCACCACTTTTCTTTCCCAAATCCCTTGGGAAAGATCAATAGAGAGCATATTTTCCGAGTTAGGGTCTTCCACTGTAGTGCAGGCCTGTAGTAAACAATTGCGGTAGGTATAATAAGAAAGGAAATTTACTATAAAATTTAAATTTCTAGTCACCAGAGGAAGATGCAGGGGTATGTATCAACTCCTTGCATTTGTCAAGTAACGGGGTTATCGACTGAGGTACAGTTCATCCGAGGGAGACTTAGGTTATGTTTTAAGCAGGGAAATATGCTGTACAAATCTAGAGGGGTCGCGTAGAGTTTCTGTCTTGTGGATAATCAGGTGGATTGTTAACAATTTGTAGGCATAATTTATGAAATTTTGATCTGCTGGAAGCAAAATAAACAGGGAATGAAATGAAAATTGAGTTGTGACCCGAGAACCGTTTAAAAATATGTACAATTTAGTCGACAGTCGATATGGTACACAACAAAAAAAGTGGCTCAGCACATTTTCTGTTGCCTGTATGGAGGGTTCGCAACAGTTCCGTGCTAAACGTTTCGTTGTTTTGGGTGCATAGATACATATATTATTCTTTTGATATCACGATTCGAATCATGTGCCAATAGAAACACGTGTACTCGTCTCGGTTAACCATTATTTACAATAAAAACCACCCATCCATATACTCCAAAACAACGAATCGTTGCGAACCCCCATACAAGCCACAGAGAATCTTCTGAACCACTTTTGCTGTGTACCATACCGACCGATATCCAAATTGTGCATAAACGAGTCTCGGTGCCCAACTTAAATTGTTTTTCCAAATATATTTCGCTTCCAACCTATCACCTAAAATTCTCCAAATTTTGCCTACAAACTGGTTAAAAATTAACCTGATTGTCCATAAGACAGAAATTCTACCAGTCACCTCTGGATTTGTGCAGCCTATTTTCCTGCTTAAAACATAACCTACGTCTACGTCTCTCCTCGACGAACTGAATCTCAGTCGATAACCCCGCTACTTGATAAATGCAAAAGGGTAATACATGCCCCTTTACCATCTTACTCCGGTGATTAGAAATCTGCTCTGTAGCCATATCTGCTGTGTGAAAAAGACGTGATTTAAACATAAAAACTTTCGAACAGCAACATAGAATCCTCTGATTGCTCATAAAATCCGAGAACCGATTGAGCTGTGTGCGAATATCCAAAATTAGAGCAGAGACTGGTCAATTTTTACCCACAATTCCTACCATTTCCATATAGGGTACCGCAAAACTGATCGCTGGCAAAGTGACCCCAGAGAGTTATCTCCTCGGTACAAGTAATGATATGCGATACGGCGATCCAATCTCTTTACAATAGCAACGATTTATGAATATGATGTGCAAGGCAGTTCTATTAGTTTCATTCTATATTATTTTGAATGTTAGCCTATCCTTGTATATGCTGGGAAGTCATCTGACTCTATAAAGCGCCGTGTGATTCCTTCATGGTGCCACGCTACGTTTGAAAGCGTCAAACCATATGTTCAAACAGTCAAATGAAGCTTTACGTATGAAATCACAGGGCACGGGATAATCGTAGAATCGGATTAGGAAGTGGGTCGCTTTTCAGAGGTCATCCTTTCAGCCCAATAGAGGTCAAGGGTTCACACTGATAGTGTCGGTCGTTTTTCCCAACTGGCTTTGCTGGCCTAAGATCCAAGTCAAACTTTTGGCATGCGAAACTGTTACGGTAATTCAGTGGCTAGAATAAGACTTGGCACCTAGAAGAGCACGGGCGTACTCTTCTAGTTGCCGAACACCACGTAACACTCCGTAAATAATTTGTACGGGTTACTATGCAACAATAGATAAAGGTGGGGAGGCCAAGACATGGGTAGGGGCAAACGAGGGATAGATTTCGGCCCAATAGTGTAGTGTTGTGTTATTCTTTTATTCCAAATAATTGGAAGGAAAATCAAAGGCGACTACTTTGACTGGTCACAAAGGCACCCGAAGGTGCGGGAAACAGACTACGGCTGATAATGGTAGGGAATTATACTCAAGACGAAGCGAATCACCAAAAAATCGCGAGTTTCCATAATGTTGTACCTACGAAACACGAGCGCGCATCTGCACGAATCGTCGTCTTGGAATAGGCAACTCAAGACTGCTGGTTTGTCCACCACCCATGAAGCATTCTGATATAACGCCATTTCAATGTGCGAATGGGTGATGTCATCATACGATGTCATCCACAAAAGGACCCCAAACCACATTACACTCTACGTGGTTAGTTGTATTCGAATGATAGAAAATAAGTGCTAGACGTATACAGACGTAGCCTCAGAATAGTTTTGGGATCAGCCTAATTACAATGATCAATGGGGATGGATAAGAGTTGCAGGGGTTATAACGGGACAGGAAGGGGCCATCCACTAAGTTCTTGCATGAGATGACCATCCAAATCCAAGGACTCTTTAAACTCTTAACCTTTTAAAGGTTGAAAAAAATTCCTTTCCAAAAACAAAAACAAAAAATGCTGGCCGATTTTCAAATAAGTATCGCCTGTTGATTGTAAAAGCTAAATCAGGGCAAACACTCTACAGTACACTACTAACTATACGGGACCGCCTTGGTGCATGTTTCTTTGTGAATTTTTATCAGTTAAATACCACAAACAAATTAAATAGTTCTTAAATGGCTGAAAATGTATGTTATCATCTACAATGACACACAAGTTAGTGTATGAAAAATTCATATAAGTACAAACTACATTTGAATTGACAAGTAATTCAAGTAGTAATTTTGATATGCAGAAAATAGTGTTAGCCTTTTAGAACTGGGACACTGGTTCGATAACAGGGATTCACTGAAATGTCCCTGGGGGGGGGGGGGGGGGGGGGGGGGTCTCTAATTTTCAGGAAACAATTAATATTCAACTTACCATGACCACTAAGAAGTGTTAATTGATTATTTTGTACTAAATGTTTTAAATTGTTGCAGAAGAAACTAAAGTGTAAATCACAGTTGTTGTCTATTGTATAGACACAATCTGGCGGTCAGTCATGTTGAAAATGGCCGCCACCAGTAACTGTCCGATTTGTTTAGATATATATAAAAAAACATCTTAGATTTACACTTGATTACTGATTGAAATAGTTAGCATTTGGTACAAAATGATATAGTAACGTTTCTTAGTTGTCACAGTAGGTTAAATCTCAATGCTTTTCTAAGATTCAGCGATATTTTTTCCGTAGGGAGAGTAGACCTGGTGTACTAACGGGTCACAAGCTTTACCAATTAGCCGACATACGGATCGGTGCCGCTAATCGCTCGTGGGTCGGTTGTTTAAATTCCTGAATACCTCCAGCTTGATTGGTAACTTACATTTGAATTAAAGAAAAAGATAAAAGGCCGCTAGGCCACACGTCCTTCGAAAACAAACTTAATTTTTCGATGTCAAAAAAGGGACATAACTCTGGCAAAAAATATTGAACCAAACCTCAATTTGACCTTGACCTGCATTGTATGTTGTTACACCTCCACAACAAATTTTATTTCATTCGGTCAATTACAGCTTAAGTTATTGTTTGGAAACAAAAAAATAAGAGTTTTTCAAAGTAAAAAAAAGGGGCATAACTCTGGCAAAAATTGTAGGACCGCACCTTGATTCGAACTTCACCTGTATTATTTATTTATTTATTTATTTATTGGTATTTAAGGTCACATACTTCTGCACAATGGCTAATCATGACCGCGACAGTTCTACGGTGGAGGAAGCCGGAGTACCCGGGAAGAACCACCGAGCAACGGCGAGCAACTGTCAGCTCCCCAACATACTAATTCCACACAAGCAGGGTTAGCATTGGATGAAGACAGGTGCACCATCGACGTGCAGTACGCCTTAGTACACATCGTCACAGTGCCTCCACGTAGGCAATGGGGGTGAAGTGTCTTGCCCAAGGACACAACGCGGTTGCCGCAGGTGGGATTCGAACCGAGGACCTCTCGGTTTGCAGCCTGCACTCTACCTACTGAGCCACCGCGCCCCTTCACCTGTATTTTATGTTGATACACTTACAAACCAAATTATTACCAAATTTCATTTGATTTAGTCAACTATAACTAAAGTCATCGGGAAACCAAAGTGGGGCAGGCGGGTAGGCGGATGGACGAATGGACATCGACACCGACTATTTTAATAGTCCCCCAAAAACTCTTTTTTTTGGTGGGGGGTGGGGGGGGGTGGGGGTGGTCGCACATTTATTCATTTCTAGACATGACAGGTATAGGGAAGGTATATAGCCAACAATTTACGTACTTGAAAGTGTATACGTATGTAGATATTGGTAAGGAGGTTACAGTTTTCAAAATTATGAGTGCTTCCCTCTGGGTGCGGGCTTATCCGGTTGGATATCGATGTTTGTTTTCGGGAGAAGTTTGTTTGTATTTAACCACATTTTCAACAGCCTGGGTGACATCGTGTTGGACAGTTTAACGGTGGGAGGAAGCCAGAGAGAATAATCGCGCATGGGTGAGCAACTGACAGACTCTCGAACTTACTAACTCTGCACAAGCAACATTAACTGCGGTTGAAAGAAAGTGAATCATCGACGTGCACGCCTTTGAACACAACGTCTCCGTGTCCCACATGACGGGATATAGTGTTTTTACCCAAAGCAGTTACCTCTGATCAGGATCGAACTGTCGATCTTTCGGTTTAAAGTGCAATGCACTAAACACTTCGTCGCCGCTCTTCTCATCGAGGGAGGGAGTGGCGTCGGGATGCGCTTGTTATATTACAAGTTGTAAGGGGTTAGGATAATGGATTTTTTACTCTTCGAAATTTAGCATACGCTAATATGAATCTCGACAGTAGTATGTCTCGGGCTTTTGGGGCCTCATTGGCCGGATCTCATTGCCGGATCTCATGTGACGTCATAGTCACGTGACGTAGTGGCGCCATGTTGTGTTGTCATGGTAACCCGCGTGAGCGGCCATCTTGTGACGTAATCTCCATGGTGATACGTAGTGTTTGTGCGCATGCGCAGCGCGTGTTGTTAGGGTGATACGTGTTTCCGTCGTCCATTTTGTACACTGGAGGCCGCCATCTTGGTTTCTATGGTAGCACGTGATTTCTATGTTACCAATGGCTTCTAACAAGACAGGAGTATGTTCGGGGGTGTGTTCCTTTGTAGAAGAGTAAATCTGATTACCACAAACAACCCGACAATCCTTCCAAATCACCAAAATCCACCCGAAATCACCGAAATCGACTTTATTTCCCCAATTTATCGGCTTAGCACGTAGTGCTATAGTACTAAGGGGGTACCGGGGGTGCGTTCGATTGAACAGGAGTAATGTTCTGGCTTAGAATTCTCCCAGAATCTCTTTTTGGAACCCTATCCCATGACGTTTTTCCCATTAAAGGACACGTTCCTTTGGTTATTACCCAGAATTCTCTGCTGCTATCTATATATGCAATAGTTTACGTCTATCTGGCCATGTTCCTTTGTTCTAGAGTATACTCCAGTAACGTAGAAGAGCCTATTAATTGGAACAACTTTGCTTATTATTACTATATTTAGTTATTCTGTTCTATTCTTGTTGGTTCTGACCCTATTCCGTGTACTCTTGTTGTTTCATTTATCTAGATCATTTATATAAATTATAACTAACCAATCAGATTGCTTGATTTCCCATAACCTGTACTTAATCGTATAGAGTTATCTCCCCTTATTACAACGAAGTTGTATCAGATTCTCATCACATCTATATCCAATGGCAATATCCCCGGGCACCCCAATTTCGGCACCCCTTTTTGAAAAACATATGACCTTCGGCACCCCTTTTTTGTCATATGTGCTTATGTGAAAATGCACAATGTGCCCTAGCACATAGGCACATGATTTATGTGCCGATATGTGCTTATGTGAAAAGGCACAATGTGACACAATGTGCCCTAGCACATAGGCACATACGGGTATTTGAGGATACCTTTTGCCTGGTATTGTATTATTCGAGGATACCTACTAGAGAATCCCTTTTTTGTCATATGTGCTTATGTGAAAAAGCACAATGTGACACAATGTGTCCTAGCACAAAGGCACATGGTTTATGTGCCGATATGTGCTTATGTGAAAAGGCACAATGTGACACAATGTGCCTTATCACATAGTCACATATGGGTATTTGAGGATACCTATAGTCTAGTATTGTATTATTTGAGGATACCTATCTAGGATACCTTCTGGAGAATCCCTTTTTGTCATATGTGCTTATGTGAAAAAGCACAATGTGACACAATGTGACCTAGCACATAAGCACATGCTTTATGTGCCGATATGTGCTTATGTGAAAAGGCACAATGTGACACAATGTGCCCTATCACATAGGCACATACGACCAAAATGGGATTCCATAGCCACAGGTGTTTTCCAAAAGGGATTCTTTAAAAGGGATTACATAAAATGGAATTCCTATCTGACTCCGTAAAATGGGATTCCGTGTTTTATCATCGATACTCGAGGGTATGGAAAGGGACTAATAAAGCCTAATTCATGAACTACAACAAGGTCGAATGGAACACAACATAAGCTTTGACTTAATCTTAACACCCAATATATACAATAAAATTTTTAATCAGAATGGACTGTAACCCCTAAATACTACATGCAACAACCTGACAGACGCAACATGAACGAAGATCGAACTAGTTGGAAACAACTGAACAGAGACAATCAACCACTACAAAACAATAAAGGTACAGAACGAAGATCCAACACAACCAAGATCGAAGTGAACAGAACAAATTGAAGAAAATCGAACTGATCTGATCGAATATAAGCAAACTCGAAGTGAATTAACCATAAAAAATGAACAAAGATCCAACACAGCCAAGATCGAAGTGAACAGAACAAAGTGAACGAAGATCGAACTGATCTGATTGAACTACAACCCCTAAATATAACCCAATGTTAACCCTCTTGAACTGTTTGAAACGAACTACAACCCTAATGAAGGTATATATAACTAACCCTCTTGAACTGTTTGAATGAAGTATATGTAATTAAAACACCCTTGAACTTTTGAACTTTTTGAATGAACTTTTTATATCTAATATAAATAAACACCCTTTCAACTGAACGACATTTAACTGAATAAATTTCAAACTTAATGAACTACAACCCATTGATCTGAATTCTTCTGATAGGGAAGGGGAATACCCTCGAGTATCGATGATAAAACACAGAATCCCATTTTACGGAGTCGGATAGGAATTCCATTTTATGGAATCCCTTTTAAAGAATCCCTTTTGGAAAACACCTGTGGCTATGGAATCCCATTTTGGTCGTATGTGCCTATGTGATAGGGCACACTTTGTCACATTGTGCCTTTTCACATAAGCACATATCGGCACATAAAGCATGTGCTTATGTGCTAGGTCACATTGTGTCACATTGTGCTTTTTCACATAAGCACATATGACAAAAAGGGATTCTCCAGAAGGTATCCTAGATAGGTATCCTCAAATAATACAATACTAGACTATAGGTATCCTCAAATACCCGTATGTGACTATGTGATAAGGCACATTGTGTCACATTGTGCCTTTTCACATAAGCACATATCGGCACATAAACCATGTGCCTTTGTGCTAGGACACATTGTGTCACATTGTGCTTTTTCACATAAGCACATATGACAAAAAAGGGATTCTCTAGTAGGTATCCTAGAGAATAATACAATACCAGGCAATAGGTATCCTCAAATACCCGTATGTGCCTATGTGCTAGGGCACATTGTGTCACATTGTGCCTTTTCACATAAGCACATATCGGCACATAAATCATGTGCCTATGTGCTAGGGCACCTTGTGCATTTTCACATAAGCACATATGACAAAAAGGGGTGCCGAATGTCATATGTTTTTCAAAAAAGGGGTGCCGAAATTGGGGTGCCCGGGGATATTGCCATTGGATATAGATGTGATGAGAATCTGATACAACTTCGTTGTAATAAGGGGAGATAACGCTATACGATTAAGTACAGGTTATGGGAAATCAAGCAATCTGATTGGTTAGTTATAATTTATATAAATGATCTAGATAAATAAAACAACAAGGCTACACGGAATAGGGTCAGAACTAACAAGAATAGATCAGAATAGCTAAATATAGTAATAATAAGCAAAGCTGTTCCAACTAATAGGCTCTTCTACGTTACTGGAGTATACCCTAGAACAAAGGAACATGGCCAGATAGACGTAAACTATTGCATATATAGATAGAAGCATAGAATTCTGGGTAATGACCAAAGGTCTTTTAATGGGAAAACGTCATGGGATAGGGTTCCAAAAAGGAATTCTGGGAGAATTCTAAGGCAGAACATTACTCCTGTTCAATCGAACGCACCGCCGGTACCCCTTAGTACTATAGCACTACGTGCTAAGCCGATAAATTGGGGAAATAAAGTCAATTTCGGTGATTTAGGGTGGATTTTGGTGATTTGGAAGGATTGTCGGGTTGTTTGTGGTAATCAGATTTACTCTTCTACAAAGGAACACACCCCCGAACATACCCCTGTCTTGTTAGAAGCCATGGTAACATAGAAATCACGTGCTACCATAGAAACCAAGATGGCGGCCTCCAGTGTACAAAATGGACGACGGAAACACGTATCACCCTATCAACACGCGCTGCGCATGCGCACTAACACCACGTATCACTATGGAGTTGACGTCACAAGATGGCCACTCACGCGGGTTACCATGACAACACAACATGGCGCCACTACGTCACGTGACTATGACGTCACATGAGATCCGGCAATGAGATCCGGCCAATGAGGCCCCAAAAGCCCGAGACATACTACTCTCGACAAATGGAATTTTACTTGTATCGAGTGGAAATAACTTTATCCTTTGGTGGTGCAGGGTGGTGGTAAGGGGGGGGGGGGTGGGGTAATGTTGATGGCAATGTGTTAAGTGAACAAGTGTTCGTTTCAAACAATTCGATGGCCCTGATAAGGGCCGTCTTATGGATGAACCAAGCGGTCCATTGAAGCTTGCCAGTGGTTGGAGCTTTGAACTTTAAACCGAGAGGTTCACCGATTGATCATGACTAGCGGTATCGGAATTGTGCCCTTGGGCGAGGAACTGAATCCCGATTGCCCACGTGATGGCACGGTGTCGCTGTGTACTAAGGCGCACTGTGTATACGTCTACGGCGCACTTTCCTTCTTCAAGCAATGATCACTCTATGCACTGGTCGTACCTTGGGGAGTCTGACAGTTGCTCGCCGCTGCTCGGTGGTTTTCTCCGGCTTCCATCACCCGTAAAACTACCAGACATGAGGTGACCCTGGCTGACCGTAAATAACGTTAAAATCCCCCCCCCCCCATCCCCCGACATGGTGGGTCGAGAAGTAAAGATTCAGACAGTGTTTCCGGATCGCTGACCATCGGTACGAATTTGAATCCTTACTCAATATTTTTAGTAGTATAGCAGGAGGTTTTCGACCCCTATTACCCGGAGCTTTGCGAGTGCGGCTAGTGTTTAATTCCCATAGGCACCGGAGCCATTGCCGATGTAACTTTTGCCGGTGTAAAACTTCGGCCCTATCCAGCTAGATCCGGCAAGCAGTGTACGTACAGCATATATAGTATGCTATGGTATGTATAGTTATATATGTACACCCAGGGCTATGGGTATATATTATGGGTACGTGATGAAAAATGGAAGAGGAAGGGGAGTTTTCTTGAAAGTTTCTCTCCGCGAAACGGTTGACGTTGCTATTGACGTCGTGACGTCATGATGCACACGCGACGTCATAGAGATGTTGACCACTGTTGTTGTCCACTATACAATCTGACAGAACGTTATTCGTGTCCGGGTTTGGTGGACTTCTCGTATGGGGTTGCGGTGATATGGTAGTAGCGGTATATATCCATGTAGGTCCCCCATTAGCCCTTGAGCTTTCATATTATCCTATGTCAGCTATAGCTAGGTCAAGCTGTATTGTTGGGATGGGGGTCATGTATGGTCGGCCAGGGCCGTATTGCCAGATAGTCCTTGGTGGGTTAGATTGGCAGTATAGGTTGAATGGTCTGTTGGCCTATTACCCCCTTAGTACTATTAACCTACCGAATCCTTTGTATTATGGCTGGTATTGGTAGTTCGTAATGCTAGGTCAGGCAGTATTACAATCGTTTGTTTAGAACTGGGGCATAGGATGCACTGTATATACCGCTGTAGGTCCCCTGTTAGTCCTCGGTATTATTAACCAACCGATTGTTTTGTATTATTCTATGACTGGTATAGGTAGTACGTTATGGCAGGTCAAGTGGTATTGTGGAATGGGGGTGGGTGGGGGTAATGCCTGTCAGTATAGGACGGCAGTATAGTATGGATGATAAATACCTCTGTGGACCTCCGAAACCCATTGGTACTACTAATCAACCTAATGCTTTATGTGACTGGTCTAGGTAGTATGAAAGACCAGACGTTATTATGGGGGGGGGGGGGGGGGGGGGGGGGTGTAATGCCTGGTAGTTTAGTGTGGTAGTATACGATGTACGCTTTGTACCCATACAGGTCCCATGTTAGCCCTTAATATTTATTCATCCACCTAATGCTTCATGTTATCCTAATCCTTCAATGTTATAGGGGTATTGTGAGTACGGGTACTGCCTGGTAGTTTAGAACGGTAGTATAGCATGGGCGGTATATACCCCTATAGGCTCCCTATTAGTGCTTGGTACTATTAACCAACCGACTGCTTTGTTTTATTATTTGGCTGGTATATGTAGTACGTTATGGTAGGTCTATTGATATTGTGAGGGTGGGGTAATGCTTGGTAGTTTAGAACGGTAGTATAGCATAGGCTGTACATACCATGTAGGTCTTTTGTTGGCCCTTGGTACAACTGATCCACCAGGTGCTTCATATTATCAAGCGGTTTTCTGGGGTGGGGTTAATGCCTGGTAATACAGAACGACAGCAGAGAATGGTTGGTATATTCCCCTGTAGGTCCCATCTTAACCGTTCATAGTATTAACCTATCGAATGCTCAGTAGTTGCTGGCCTATTCGGAGTGCTCTTGTTCTTGTTTCGTCTATCGAGGTCACCCAATCAGTTCACTCTACTGGCGCTAACTAACCAAACAGATTGCTTCATCCCCGTAATCTCTATGCAGACTTATCTCCCCTATTAAAGTCCTATCCGATTCTCATCACGACTTGTCCCATGGAACCCCTTTTTTCTGAAATGAGGCCATGAGAAAATCCCCCAATGAGGGATTTTTTCATGACCCTAATGGCCTCATTTCAGAAAAAGGGGATTTATGTCCTTTGGAATCCCTTTTTTGGAAAACGTATATGGTTATGGAATCCCTTTTTGTCGTATGAGGTCATGACGGCCACAGATGTATATATCGTCCATACTATACTGTCGTCCTATACTGCCAGGCATTACCCCCAACCCACTACACAATACCACTTGACCTGCCATAACGTACTACCTATACCAGTCGTAGAATAATTCAAACCAATCGGTTGGTTAATAATACCGAGGACTAACAGGGGACCTACAGCGGTATATACAATGCATCCTATGCCCCAGTTCTAAACAAACGATTATAATACTGCCTGACCTATCATTCCGGGCTATACCAATACCAGCCATAAGATAATACAAAGGATTCGGTACTTTAATAGTACTAAAGGGGTAATAGGACAACAGACCACTCATCCTATACTGCCAATCTAAACCACCAAGGGCTATTTCGCAATAGGGCACTGACCGACCATACATGACCCCCATCCCCATAATACTGCTTGACCTAGCAATAGCTGACATAGGATAATATGAAAGCTCAAGGGCTAATAGGGGACCTACATGGATATATACCGCTACTACCATACCACCCCATACGTGAAGTCCGCCATACCCTGATCCGAATAACGTTATGTCAGACTGTATAATGGACAACAACAGTTGTCAACATCTCTATGACGTCGCGGGCGCATCATGACGTCACGACGTCAATAGCAACGTCAACCGTTTCGCGGAGAAAAACTTTCAAGAACATTCTCCTTCCCCTTCCATTTTTCATCACATACCCATAATATATACCCATAGCCCTGGGTGTACATATATCACTATACATACCATAGCCTACTATATACGCTGTACGTACACTGTTTGCCAGATCTAGCTGAATAGGGCCGAAGTTTTACACCGGCAAAAGTTACACCGGGGTCCGGTTCCAAAGGGGAATTTAATACTAGCTGCACCGGCAAAGCTCCGGGTAATGAGGGTCGAAAACCTCCTACTATACTACTTTTTCGTGACCCAATAATTAACCCAACCCCAAACATTCGTTTATTATTATTAATATTTTCAAGAAATACTTTCGTTTCACAAAAGTAATTCTTTAAAATAATAGTAATAAACGAACAAGCGTTTACAAATAAAGGATATATGAAACCTAAAGATAGTTTTGCACAATGAAAATTGTGGCATCGTTGTCGTGTGAGCTGTCAATAGTTTTTTCCGGCAGACAACTTGAAAAATTCCGACACGGACAGGGTCGCACACCCTCTCTTCACCCTTTTAGCTTGAGGCCTGGGTCATATCATTCTAGCGTTAGTTTCATTAAAACGCTGGGCACCAGTGTAAATAAACTATGGAAGAGCATTAGTGCCACCAACACAAGTGATGGTCAGCACGCAGCTCTGTCAGTCATAGTGACCGAAACTCTGCTGAAATAACCAACTGTTATCTCAGTTATCTGGCTATACCTACCCTGTACCTGTCATATCCAGTATTGAATACAGGTGACCCTATCTCCACTACCACAATGCTTTCCCCAAGACGAATAAAATAATTTCCCAATGCATTAGATTGCACGACAATACACTGGCTTCTGATTTCTTACAAACTCTCGCCCTACCGACCGGACACGAATAATACCCCTCTTAACACCTGAACCTTGACATTTCTGCCAAATAGGCCTCCTTTTCATTCATTAACGACCACTCCAGGTGGAATATTGTTTTCCGAACGAATACCACAGACCTCACCCATACAAATGCCCAATTTTGTCCATCGACTTTGCCATTCGTTACCTAACGGTAAATAAGAATTTAGTGCAACCCCATCCAGCATCCTAAAGTTGATGATCAAATAAACTGACGCTCTATTCCAAACCATATTTACAAAGGATGCAGCTTGACAAATGCTGTTCCACGTAAAATGTACCAACCCCCCCCCCCCCCCCCCCCACACACACACACACGTACACACACAGCTATATCCGTCTAATAAATATTCTAATAAAATACCAAACAACACACGCTATTGACAAATACCGTTAAGTTACGTTGCAATAAAAGTCCAAAGAGTGAATCTATAATATACGTGAGGCTCCGTGAAGACGTCCCACAACTTCGGAACTTCGGATGCCTTCCCCATCCCGCCATAACAAACCACAAAAAAGAGCGATACACCCAAAATATATCAGTGCACGCACGTTTCTCTCATCCGCCAACGAGCAATGCTGCGAAAGTTGCCCCCTCCCTCTCCCCACACACACTACTCGAAAAGTGCTAAACAACTTGATCTCCTCTGAAATGGAATCAAAGGAACTATTTGCTAGAAAATGTTTTGCTCATGTAAAAGAACGTTCCTGTCCACGTTTTAGTCTCATTAACTTATGAAATTCTTAAGAGGGAATAAGTCCAAATGATAAATTTTATAAGTTCCAAAAAGCTCATGCTGAAACCCCGCACCCACCCCCCCCCCCCCCCCAAATAAAAAAAAAATCATTGATTTTCTGCATTGTTGAGCGAAGGCCTTGGTTACTCCCTGAGCTCCCAAATGTCTCCTTATTCCAGTGCTGCTTCTCTCCTCCCAACACTCCCATCTGCATTTGGACATAACTTTCATGTCAAGTTTCAGAAAAATCAAATCAAAAATGTAGTCGGCAGCCTGTGCCAAAGAGGAAAAAAAAGTCTTAAACAACCCATGACGGTTGCCGTGGCGGCAAAATTGGATGTCGTACTGGACCAAAATGGGAGCCTCTCACCTCTGTGTCAAAATAAGCCTTCATTCCATGTTTCAGGAAAGTCGGATCAGACATGCAGCCTGATGTCTGTGCCACAGGAAATTCGAGAAAAATATCCTGAAAAATCAAGGTTAGCCGCTTATTGGATTGCGCATCGGGACAAAAAAGGTAGGCTCCCATCTCCGTATTGACACAAACCCTCATCCTGAGTTTCTGTAAAATTGGATCAGAAATGTAGTCTGCAACCTGTGCCTAACGATGTTTTAAGGAATTTATATAAGTGCAGGCCCCACCCCAAGTGGAATTATGTGCCTTTTAGGGCTACCGATAAGCGTATAACTGCAATATGCAGCTTCCGAGAAACGATTACCAACAGCTCACGCGTGCGACCAGACAACGCACAGACGATTGACGAAGATAGACAAAATTTTGTACATAAATAGTTCCTCCTTAGTGAAACTCAGATGAGCTTAAAAAAACCTTTGTTCATTTGCCGAAGTAGGCCTATGAGGAGACTGTTGAAAGTACAACACACCCCCACGCACTACCTCCTGGTGAGATGCAATACTTCATTCTATTTCCTATTTGAAAACTGAATGTATACAGCTACGGAATCTGCCAAACTGTCCATACCTTTTCCTCGGTGAATTTGTCTACTTCTCCTGAATGATCCAGTTTTTTCAAGTATTCCAACAGCTCTGGCTCCATATTCTACTGAGAGCGGCACATGACTCACAATTAGCTGAAAAATGGAAGTAAAAATACTATTATTATATTATTATTATTTATTTGTCTTTAAGGTCACATGCATATGCACAATGGTTAACCATGAACGTGACTGTTTTACGGGTGGAGGAAGCCGAGTACCCGGAGAGAACCTCCGAGCAACGACGAGTAGCTGCCAGCTCCTCAACATGGTAACTCCGCACTGCAGCACAGGCAGGGTTAGATTAGTTGAAGACATGCGCATCATCGACATGCAGTACACCTTAGAACACGGCGTCATCGTGCCCCCATGTGGACAATGCGGGCTAAGTGCCTTGCCCAAGGACACAACGCGGGAGTCTGAATCGATCGCTCAGACGGCCACCCATCCGAGGATTAACCGGCCCCGACGTTGCTTAACTTCGGTGATCTGACGAGAACCGGTTACCTCAACGCCACTGCCCCCCCCCCCCCCCCCCAAAAAAAAAACATACTATAAACAAGAGGCCCCAAGGGGCCTTAATCGCTCACCGGCCAAAGAGGTTCGAAGAAGTATTTGGGGTCACATTCAGTTAGACATGGTTCATCAACACTACAAAGGAATGAAGTCATATTCACTCAACCCAGTCGATTTGGATTGATTTTTAAAGCAACTAATTTTAGAGTGTATATAAAACTTTTTTCTCAATATGTTAATCCATAACGACAAAAAGTCCGGAAAACGGTAACTAAGTTCAAGGGTAGTAACTCCACCAAAAGTCAACTGAGCGGAACGAAATTCAAACTTGATCTGGGAATATCCATAATAAAGCTGTATACCAAAAAAGTCTCAACATGTCCGTCCATAATGAAAGAAAAGTCCGGAAAACAATTCCGGACAGACGGATGGACAAGCGGATGCCAACGCTATCACATAATACGACCACTTGTTTTAAAACGGGCGTATAAAAAAGAAACTGATTCGAGTCAGTATTCATTAGTTATTGGACGTAAACCAAATTCAAGATTGCCGCCATGAAAGCCACTATGAACTGGCCATTGGTGGCCATCTTGGTTCATCTAATTGGTTCAACACTGAGACGAAGCTTCCGCTAAACACCAACAATGCATAACCAAAAAATTAAATTGATTCGAGTCAGCAGTATTCATTAGTTATTGGACGGAAACCAAATTCAAGATGGCCGCCATTGAAGCTGTAATGAATTGGCCAGTGACGGTCACCTTGGTTCAGTTGACTGGCCCAATATTGAACGGAAGCATCTTCTGGACACCAACAAAGCTTAATTAAAAAACAAAAATGATTGGAGTCAGCATTCATTATTTATTTGACAGAAACCAAATTCAATATGGGCGTCATGACGACTATATTGAATTGGCTGGCTAGACCAAAATCGAATGGAAGTTTTCTCTAGACACAAATAATGCATAACCAAGAAATAAAATTGATTCTAGTCAGTATTCAATAGTTATTGGACGGAGACCCAATTCAAGACGGCCGCTAGCTGGTCCAAAATCGAAAAGAAGCATTGTCTACTCATCCACAAGTAATGCCTAAAATTAGGATTCGAACAACTGAGCGGCTCTTTAGTTATTGGACGGAAACCAAATGTTAATGGACAGACTTGGTGAAAACACAATGCCCCCGAGAAGGTCGGGGGCATAAAAACACAATACGTCAAGTTTTCATAAATAGTGAAAACAATCGAAGTGTTGCAGTGGCATATCGAAACACTAGCGCAGGGCGTCATCTGCTGGGACTTAGACACTCGCACTAACTGAAACAGCAATTTCAATAACGAAGAAAATAGAAATATATACCTGGTACTTAATTAAGCACTTCCTGTTTTTCTTTCGCAGTGGTGTTAAAAGAAACTGTCATTACTTTCATGCTATCTTTAAGATGGCCAAAAGTGATTGTTTGCGAAAAGAATGGTCTGTTGGTAAATGAAAGACAACACAATATGAAACTAGAGAAACAGAATTTACTGCCATCAGTAAATTCAAGTCTGTGTGGAAAGGGTTAAAGTATCAGGAATAAACTATAAGGAAAGAGAATTCATGGAGGTTTATTTTTCAGGAGTAAAATATTTTTGAACGAACCAGAAATGGGTTTTCGTTAGCAGTATTTTCAACGTAGGGGATATCCAAACTGATGTATATTTTCGGAAAATGGTATTGGATACGCGTGAATGGACACATCAATATGTTACCAAGTTTAGCGTGGATCATGAATGTCACCAGTCCACGAACACGTCGTGCAGGTTTTTCGCACGAGCGCCGCGTTAATGTCTGTGGGGTACGTTTTGAAATTTTCATTTGTACTGGACGGGCTGTTTCGGGGGTCTCATCGTTCTTTTCTTGGTAAAAACTCGTTCATCAATAGTTTCTGTTCGAAACGTAACTTGAGATATGCGAATACTGACACGTGACGAACGTTTACGTGCCGTTGGCATGTTGGAAGCACAGGTACTCGGCACAACCTGGGAAATCGAAAGAAAACTGATATTTCATGCCATTTTTGAATCGATGCTGACGTGCCCCTATAATGATATGTAAATATTAACAAGGTACACAACTCGCTTTTCGAAAACGATAGCACACATCTTCGTTATAAATACCCACCCCTCCACCCCCACCCACTGTTAATATTTGGATCTGTCCTCCACCGACAATGAGACCTCGAATTTTTATAATAAATCGGATAATTATCGCTCGTAACCCACTTGTCACTGTGCACTATCTTGTCCGACTAAATGTTTTTCGGCCTTTTCTGCGACTTCTCCCAGTTATCATGAACAATCCAAGAGCACCCAACGGTCGTGTAATACACCACTGTAAAGTTCATTCATTCCCCTTTCCACTGATACCGGGTACTGTTGGATATGTTGTGCGAATCAAATTTGAGGGGGATATTCATATGTATATACCATTATAGAGGCACGTCGGTATCGATTCAAAAATGGTATCAAATGTCATTTTTCTTTCGATTTCCCAGCTTGTGCCGAGTACCTGTGGTTGGAAGCTGGCAACAGACAGACTGCAGCGGCTTATATTCTCAACGTTTCACAATCGGTGATTAACAGGTTGTGGCCACGCTACCATGAGGCAGGCAATGGTGATGACAGACGTCGGTTAGGTCGCTCAGGGCGGCATCTGCTATCCACGACGGTTTCATCCGAACCACAGCATTACGTAACCGCCATGAAAGTGCCTCAGAAATTGGACAGCAGCTCCATCGAGCGACAGATGTGCGAGTCAGTGGTCAGACTATACGAAATCGCCTACACAGCTGGAATTTGTACGCTCGATGATCTCGAATGATTCCACGTTTGACTGAACGGCACATCACAGCAAGGCGTAATTGGTGTGGAGAAACGACAGCGCTGGGACAATCGTCGGTGGAGCAACGTCATGTTTTCCGATAAATCGAGATTCACTCTCGACTTCCACGACAGGCGGAACAGAGTGTGGTGGCGGCAGAACGAACGTTAGGTAGCACGATCGCTTTGGTGGTGGATCGGTTAAGGCGTGGGGAGGCATGACCATGGCAAGCAGAACAGCATTACATGTCATTCAAGGGCGTGTCACAGGGCAGTACTACATCATGACAACATGTTAGCAGCTCATGTGGTGCCATTTGCGTGACGTCTCGGCCATCGATTCATTTCCCAAGATGAAAAAGCAAGGGCACACAAGGCCGGTGTTGCTACAGAGTTCCTCCAGGAGCAGAACATCACTGCACTGCTTTGGCCAGCAATAAGTCCAGGCCTTTCACCAATCGAGAACGCTCGGGATATGCTTGGCAGGCGGGTACGACAACGCCAACAGCCACCCCCCCTACCAATGTCTGTCCAGGAACTCACCGTTGCACTGCAGGAAGAATGGAATAGCATCAGTCAAGCTGCCAATGGTCGTTTGGTGAGGAGTATGCCACCTTGGGACGGCGCTTGTCTCGCGAACCGAGGAGGATTTACAAGGTATTGTGGTCTTAGACTGACTGGCCATGTCTTCTACAGCTCAGTGCATGGAATGTGTGCTTGTCAGACATCCAACTATCGCTGAAATCATTCACCAGATGTCACAGTGCAATGCCTCAACTGTCTTTTTGATGAAAATATAAATATATTTCTTCATATATCTCACTTTTATCATATTATCCCCCACTTTTTCTGAATAGTATATTTAGCAAATGCTTCGGCTTTGAATATCTAATGACAGAATATTCTTTTCACACCCGGTCGCATGCACGTGCATCCACATGGTATTTCTGTTTTGTCGGGAAGGAGATGAGTGAAGCATCTTCCATTTTGATGGTGTCATGCCTTCCAAACATGACGTTTGCAGATATAAAAAAGTCGCCGTCAAAGATGCATACCCCCCCCCCCCCCACCACATCGTTTTGTTTCGCATCACTGGGTGTGGCTGCCTTTCAAACCTTGACTCTCTTGTTGGCGAGGTTGAAAACACCTCCCAGATACACGATTTCGAACTATAGTTTTGAAGGCTATTTCAAGAATATTATCTTGTTACATTTTCCTGGAGAATGACTACGCATTCTCCGGGAATTGTAACAATATAATATTTTTGAACAAGGCTAAAAGAAATTAATCTTTTGATTCTCAGACAGCGGCGCATCGCTATTTCGGTCCGTGTTTGCCTTATTTATTTCAGTGGCAAATTCAAAATGCAGAAAATTACCATGTGGTGTGATTTTAACGGTATCACATCGCGATTTGCGATGCAATGTGCCAAAAACAGTATACATTGATACAGTATTGTTATTCTCTTATTGAAATGCGACACGATTCTCATATATGTATGTACAAAATAATTATTCAATTGTTTCATTACAAATTATTGGAGCATGCCAACAGCCACTCTCCAATAATTTGTAATGGAACAAATTTGTATAAACAAACTTTTTTTTACGTATGGGTGAATACGAAACTTTGGTAAGGAAAATGCTGGCTTTTGCACTGGTACCCTCATTTTTTTTAAAGATCTGACTGAGACTTTTAGCTCATAAACAGTTAAAAATCCCCTTATAATTTTTGATTTCCATGTTAGTTGTTCTATATTTATTTTGCGTTGCATTATCAGTGGTACGAAAAAACTATCATTGAAATCAACATGGAAGCTCGTTTATTTATGTTTAAGGCTCTCACAACGGGTTTTAGGCATCGGCGACCATTCAATCAGCAATAAAAGATAAAAATAAAAATAAAAGCCGCCCTCCCTCATTTGTTTTAAATACAAAAATGTCTGAGAATCAATTATTTAATTTTATTTGGCCCAAACGATGTTTTTTGTCGTTAATCACGCACAACCTTGGACTGTAAAGCCAATTTAGTGTAAAACTTAATTCCGTGTATGGTCAGACACAATTTTTTAGGGCTCAAAGGTTGGCTCATTTTCATTAACGAGAGCTTGATCCAGATAATATCCGGTTATCCGTGGACATTATTTCACCGAATATGGAACCAAAACCACAGGAATTGGAAAGCAGTATTCATTCACAAACTATTCCTTCGTGTGTATACAAACGAACGTTGTCGAATACTCGATAACGTTCCTTTGAAAACACACGAAGGAAAAGTTTTCTCATTAATCACGGAAATTGCCGATCATTAACGAAGCATTGAACACCAAAGTCGATTAATTCTCAATATACTTGGATGTGTAATCTTTCACAAAGGAGAAGCGGCAGATTTACTACGTTTTAAACGTGGAATGACGATCACTATTGATATTTCCGATCACCGGTTGACGGTTTTTCTAATCGGTTACGTAACTAACTGGTTTCAAACCGATTATCCGGTTAACCATTGCAGTGCTACAAATTTTACTTGATATATTTCGATTACATCTCTTAAAGATAAAGTTCTGCAGAGTAATCACAGCGTAAAACTTGCCCCTCCCCCTATGCTCAGAACCCAGAATATCGAGTCATAAACTACGGATATACGGGCAATAACAAATATGTGCGAGTAAAAATACATACATTTACACATTTCAAAAGCTTGGCCTTAGGTAGTCTAAACTTGTGCGTGGGTCCATAGATATTTTGTTATTTCGAAGAGCTATATCAAAATCACCCCAAATATTTACTGACCCAAGTACAAATTTGGTCTAGGGGTGAGAGAGGAATAATTTGGTGGCACCAGCACGCAATTATTATGGGAACATTTGACTCGCTAAATATATGTTGAAAATTTCTATATTTCAAGTCCAATTAGTACAACTGTACCAGATTGATTTATATTTGTATAAATATAGATATATGGCTGCACTATCCGATGAATTCAAATATATCTAAATATACCAATATAAATTTACTTGAATAAGTCGTTTTGTATCATTCAACGAGAAACCGGCCAGCTCCATAATGCAGTTTTGTTATTGCTACCCATGAAATGACCTCTGTATTTCCAATTGTGCTTTAATGAGTGTATCTTTGCATGTATGCCCCCCCCCCCCCCCAAATTATGGCACCCTATAATTCGGGAGACATATATGCAAATAAACATTGGTAAACTACGGTGGCTGACTTAGGGCATAGGGAATTATTTCTTTCATCTCGTTAAAACGAGAAACGGTTCTCGTTTTAACGAGAACACATCTAGTTAAAACGACTTAGCATCTCGATATAACGCGATAGCATCTCATTCAAATGAGAAAACATCTCGTTGAAACGCGAAAACAACTCGTTATAACAACTTAGCATCTCCTTTTTATGAAAAAGTATCTTTTTACGAAAACGTATCTCGTTATGATGAGATTTTAATAAATCCAGAGTGTCCAAAATCGGCCACTGTACTAAAGGCTGTGGGGCTTGCGGAAATTTCAAGCCCTGTCAAAAAACTAAGTTTAACGTACAAACCTTCGTTGGCACCGTGCAGGACCGTCGAACAAAAATGACAGATGTTCGGCTATTGAAGCGGGGCTGGTCATGAACCAATCGCCGATTGACTGTCGATTTCAAGGTAACAACCGACTTTGATCGCTGTCGTCGAAGGAAACATTTTGATTTTGAAAGTGCTACACTGACAGCCTTTATATAAAGACTCAATACATTTTTCCCAGTGCACGTGGAAAGTTTTAAGCTTGTCAATTTCAGAGCTGTTTATTATTCCTTCATATAACATAATGTAGATTATCGTGCAATTCCTCTCGACTGACTTGCAACAATGGATTTTTGTCATTTTGGGGAGGACTATGTCTCAGAAAGTGAACAACACATGCACCCCACCCAACCAACCATTCCTAATCATTCCCATTTCATACACAGGAATTGTGATTTTAGGGACGTTGATATGCGCATTAGATGTAAATGTCCCCGTTTAGGGTCTTACCCTGGCGCCCAAGCCTGGATGTGACCAGCGCCGATAAGAAGAAATTCGGCCCCTGTAGCTGGTCCTAGGGTTAATTCTGTAACGGGTCCCATTTTGAAAGTGTAGGAATACTGATGTAAAAGCCTAAGGTATCTACCGAAGGCACAAGCAATTTTGGTGTGGGGGTGGGGTGGGATGTCGGGGGGGGGGGGGGACACATCGAGGGGGTGGAGGCCTCCATAAATTTTGAAATCAGGAGACTTCAGGTCTCTTTTGCGATGAAAAATGACCATCAAATGGCCATCAAAATAACGCTTTATATCACCATGTTTCAAATTTGTGCACGTTCACGCGTCTAAAAATACTCTTAGAAACGACCCTTGCATTTCTCGCTTAACAGTGGGATGTTACAGTCGCAATATATGTACATACACCGAAACTAATCTACGACGGCGGAACCTGACAATTCCCGCAAATTGTGGGTTCGTGCAGGGCTTTAATTTATTTTGGGCACAGACTTTGTCTTAATTTGGGAACATCAAAACCAGAAATAACAGATTTATCCTGTTGTGCTTTATTTCCATACCTTTCTTTGTGTTTCTGTATGGCCACATTATGACGGAAATTATTCTCAAATGTAGAAAAAGCAAAGAGAACTAGAGAAACCAAATTTACTGCACCCAGTAAATTCAAGCTTGTGTGAAAAGGGTTAAAGTATCAGGAATAAACTATACAGTAAGAGAATTTATGGAGGCTTATTTTTAGGAGTAAAATATTTTTAAACAAATCAGAAATGGGTTTTCGTTAACAGTATTTACAGATATTCATATTGGAATCTGAACAATTATTTATAAGAAACCCGAAAAAGGCATATATGTGACCAGCCTTGAAAGGGTTCAATACTCGAATCAGAAATGGACATTTTTGGCTGTGCCGATTAATTTGAGTGATGAAATACGTTCATAAAGTTTAGAAATGCATTAAGGTGTAATAAAATTAATTTCCCAGTATTTCTGAATAATACGCACTTGATGACTTTGGTGACCTCTTTCGGGCGGATCCGTAGGTGACCTTGACCCATATTTTGAATTTCCATCAAGTGTCGACTCATTTATTGTTAGTCCCAGGTCCATTCATCATACCATGCTTGAGATATGAGCATGAACCACTTTCAAATTTTTTGGCCACGCCCACTTTTTTAACGTAAAAATGCATGTATTAATCTCAGGAATGCTTTGGGGGCAAAATATGTGATTTCCAGCAATTCTGAAAAATGCACTCAATGACCCCCTAGGTGACCTCCGTGACCTTGCATCATATTTTGAACTTCCATCGAGTGTCGACTCATGTGGTGTTGGTCCCAGGTCCGTAGGTCATACCGCACTTGTGATATGGGAGTGACCCACCTTCAAAAATTTTGGCCACACCCACTTTTTTTCGTCAATGTGCATGTGTGTACGTCAGGAATACTTTAGGGGGTCAAAAAATGTGATTTCCAGCAATTCTGAAAAATGCACTCAATGACCTCTAGTTGACCTCCGTGACCTTGACGCATATTTTGAACCTCCATCGAGTGTTGACTGATTTGGTGTTGGTCCCAGGTCCGTAGGTCATACCGCACTTGAGATATGGGCGTGCCCCACTTTCAAAATTTTTGGCCACGCCCACTTTTTTTACCTCAAAATGCATGTGTGTACGTCAGGAATACTTTAGGGGGATCAAAAAATGTGATTTCCAGCAATTCTGAAAAAATGCACTCAATGACCCCTAGGTGTCCTGCGTGAGCATGACCCATATTTTGAGTCTCTATCAAGTGTCGACTCATTTGGTGTTGGTCCCAGGTCCATACGTCATACCATGCCAGAGATATGGGCGTGACCCACTTTCAAAACTTTTGGCCACGCCCACTTTTTTACGTCAAAATGTATGTGTGTATGTCAGGAATACTTTAGGGGATCAACAAATGTGATTTCCAGCAATTCTGAAAAATGCACTCAATGACCCCTAGTTGACCTCCGTGACCTTGACCCATATTTTGAACCTCCATCGAGTATCGACTCATTTGGTGTTGGTCCCAGGTCTGTAGGTCATACCACGCCTGAGATATGGGCATGACCCACTTTCAAAAATTTTGGCCACGCCCACTTTTTTATGTAAAAATGCATGTGCGTACGTCAGGAATACTTCAGGGGGTCAAAAAATGTGATTTCCAGCAATTCCGAAAAATGCACCCAATGACCCCTAGGTGACCTCTGTGACCTTGACCCATATTTTGAACCTCCATCAAGTGTCGACTCATTGGGTGTTGGTCCCATGTCCATACGTCATACCACGCCTGAGATATGGGCGAGAACCAGTTTCAAAACTTTTGGCCACGCCCACTTCTTTACGTCAAAATGCATGTGTGTACGTCAGGAATACTTTAGGGTGTCAAAAATGTGATTTCCAGCAATTCTGAAAAATGCACTCAATGACCCCTAAGTGACCTCTGTGACCTTGACCCATATTTTGAATCTCCATCAAGTGTCGCCTCATTTGATGTTGATCCCAGGTCCATATGCCATACCATGCCTGAGATATAGGCGTGTCCCACTTTCAAAAATGTTAACCACACCCACCTTTTTTACGTCAAAATGCATGTGTGTATGTCAGGCATACTTTAGGGGATCAACAAATGTGATTTCCAGCAATTTTGAAAAATGCACCCAATGACCCCTAGTTGACCTCCGTGACCTTGACCCATATTTTGAATCTCCGCCAAGTGTCGACTCATTTGGTGCTGGTCCTAGGTCCATACGTCATACCACGCCTGAGATATGGGCGTGATCCACTTTCAAAAATTTTGACCACGCCCACTGTTTTTACGTCAAAATGTATGTGTGTACGTCAGGAATACTTTAGGGTGTCAAAAAATGTGATTTCCAGCAATTCTGAAAAATACACTCAATGACCCCTAGGTGACCTCCGTGACCATGACCCATATTTTGAATCTCCATCAAATGTTGACTCATTTCGTGTTGGTCCCAGGTCCATACGTCATACCACGCCTGAGATATGGGCGTGACCCACTTTAAAAATTTTGGCCACGCTCACTTTTTTACGTCAAAATGCATGTGTGTACGTCAGGAATACTTTAGGGGGTCAAAAAATGTAATTTCCATCAATTCTGAAAAATGCACTCAATGACCCCTAGATGACCTCCGTGACCTTGACCCATATTTCGAACCTCCATCGAGTGTCGACTCATTTGGTGTTGGTCCCAGGTCTATAGGTCATACCACACCTGAGATATGGGCGTGACCCACTTTCAAAACACCCCTACAAACACCCCTGATACCCCAGGAATCTGAGAAGAAGAAGAAAAAGAAGAAGAAGAAGAAGAAGAAGAAGAAGAAGAAGAAGAAGAAGAAGAAGAAACCGTGCAAAAACAATAGTCTGTGTGTTTCACACAGACTAATTAAAATATTTTTCTTGCTGTCTTCACATCTTTAATTTAGGCACACCTGTAACCGGAGTAAAATTTTGGAAATCTAAAGACCTGACGTGTCAAATTTTCAATATGGGTTTGTGCTATTCTTACAGTGTAGATCTACGTATGTCAGAGCTAAGTCCAGACCCCACCCACCCCCACCTCTCTCTCTCTCTCTCTCTCTCTCTTTCTCTCTCTCTCTCTCTCTCTCCCTCTCTCTCTGTCTCTCTCCCTCTCTCCCTCTCTCCCCCCTCTCTCTCTCTCTCGCTCGCTCGCTCGCTCGCTCGCTCGCTCTCATGGCAATACAGTATATCCTAACGTAACGTATCTATGGATTATCTGTGGGGTTCGACCATGTTCTATGGGGAAATCGTGAAACCTGCAGATCAGTTTGCAATTGCGTTCTTTTTGGAATATGAACCCCGTTCTGCATACGATGAACTCAGTTTATTTAACCCGTTGAATCCTCGTTTCCCATATTGGTATCCTTCCTGTTCATTGTTTTTGTGTAATGGATCAGCCCATGATCAATATACGGGGAGGATTAAACTATATGTGCCCCACGCTGCCGCATAAGGAAGATATTATTTAATCCTCGGTGCATTCTGTACACAATCCACGGAACAAGTCAAGAATACAACAAAATTATACACTGGGCCGAAATAATGAACTTAAGGGTTAATATATCCGCTAAATGCTGTTTTCTGTGGTATCTTATTGCGTACACGATGGCTCAACATATATGCACATTGTATTATTTACACACTCCACGGAACAAGTCAAGAAAGGAACAAAATTATACATACCCTGGACGAAATATTGGTCTTCCGTGTTCAAAGGGTTAATATATCTGCCAATTTCTAGGTTTTGAAGTATTGTATTGCACATGCGATGGCGCAACATATATCGAACGGACCTCTTACCTGGAGTTTTTTTTTATTCTTGTGGGAAGATGGACGCAGTTTCCTTATCAGAGGCCGAGTCAATAATCAAACAACTGACTCGCGTGAAAATTAACCTGCGTTTGCATTTGAGACAATCCTTGGGGATTCGTGTTAAGAGTTCCATGGTTTCTGAATCATTTACCTAACAGCGCCAATGGTAGACAGAAAATTAACCAATATTAAGCTATCGATCATTGACATCTAGATCTGTATGGTTTTATTGAGAATTATGTGTCATATTTTCCAAAAAATTGCTCAATTTATTTCTTAAAAAGTCTCTGACGAGTAAAGGGTTGAAAATACCATCAGATATCCTCAGGATACATTCATATGTACTTATCTTTCGTCTTATGACCCCCACAACCCCACCCTGTAGCAAGTCTTTAATACACTGTTTTTATGAATTGACTGGATTCCATATGTTCGTGCTGAAAAAAGCACGAGAATCCAAATGGAATCAACTGATCCGAAGTGAAATTCTGTCTAGTTTAATAAATGAAAATAATCTCTTTGAACAGCAGCCCCAAGAACAAATCACTGGCCGTTTGAGTATTTGTATAAATTGGGTTCAATCCAATCCCCCCCTCCCCCCCACACCCTCCAGACTGTGTGCAATTGTGCTATCAGCATCGTTTTAAAATAAAATAGAGGAATCATTTAAAATCTATGTACTCACCTATAAGGCTATATAACAACGTTTCGAATGGCAACACAAGCATATTCCGCCATATTAGAGAAGAATTATGGGTGGAGCAGAACAATAAGTTTTGCGAAATAACGCAATACTTTTGCGAAATAACGCAAAGTTATTGCGAAATAACGCAATACTTTTGCGAAATAACGCAAAGTTATTGCGAAATAACGCAATACATTTGCGAAATAACGCAATATTTTTGCGAAATAACCCAAAGTTATTGCGAAATAACGCAATACTTCTGCGAAATAATGCAAAGTTATTGCGAAATAACGCAATACTTTTGCGAAATAACGCAAAAGTTATTGCGAAATAACGCAATAGTTTTGCGAAATAACGCAATAGTTTTGCGAAATAACGCAAATATTTTTGCGAAATAACACAAAAGTGTTACGAAATAACGCAAAACTTTTGCGAAATAACGCAATAGATTTGCGAAATAACGCAATAGTTTTGCGAAATAACGCAAAAGTTATTGCGAAATAACGCAATAGTTTTGCGAAATAACGCAATACTTTTGCGAAATAACACAAACGTTATTTCGCAAAAGTATTGCGTTATTTCGCAATAACTTTGCGTTATTTCGCAAAAGTATTGCGTTATTTCGCAAAAGTTATTTCGTAAAAATATTGCGTTATTTCGCAAAAGTTATTGCGTTATTTCGCAAAGTTATTGCGTTATTTCGCAAAATTATTGCGTTATTTCGCAATAACTTTTGTGTTATTTCGCAAAACTATTGCGTTATTTCGCAAAACTAATGCGTTATTTCGCAAAAACCATTGCGTTATTTCGCAAAAAAATATTCCAGACCCGATCTTGTACCGATCTTGTAGTCAGTCAGTGAATTACAACCAGTGGTGTTATACCGTAAAATTCAACGGCTATACATTCAACACCATGGTATCCAAAGTAAACGCATGATAAACCGAAGTATATTATACTAAACTATGGTGTACCATAGTACTAAATCATGTTATTGCATGGTACTATACGACGGTGTGCCACGGTAATCCATGGTGTCATGGCGTATCGTAATACGCCACTGTATGTTCCAGATATACCATGGTAAAGTTTGTTTACTATAACATGATCTATATGGTGGCAAATCATGTAGCGCAGTGGTGCTGTACATATGTATACAAGATGGTGTCCCCACCCACCCCACCTCCAAAGTATAACCCCCCAGATAGTAGCTCTCTTCCCCCGAGAGAGTCCCCCGCACAGTACCCGTCCCCAAAGAGAATACCCCCTAGTATATTGTCCATCGGAAATTCCACTGGAAATTTCAAACCGAAATATACCCCCCTCCCCACCCCCCGCGAGCAAATTGCCGTACATATTGTAATGATTTATAAAAGCAATTACGCCCATCCACCCAGGCACCCACATCACGTAAGTAATAGATACACGCGAATTATGTTGTGTCCATGGTATTGGAAATGTAATATCACGAAAAAACAACATATATACTGTGTCCAAAAACACTTAACGGCAAATTTTCCCAACAATCAAGGAACTGAGTTGGTGGTCATCAAATCATCACGATGGAACTGTTGCGGATTCCGCACTCGCCGCTTAAAAGCGAAAGTGTCGGTCCGACAGTTTCAATATACAGCGCCAAGACATTGTGAAACACGAAGTAAGCGGTGGTATAAACGAACCTCAACCAAGTTCTGTCGAACAACCAAACTATGAATTTGGTTCTACAACGATTGCGTGTTCTCTCGCGAATTTATAGGTTCACAGCAACCGACTCGTCAGCGTTGTGCAGACCAGGAGTCAGAGGGAGAGAGAGAGATAGGGGAGAGAAAGAGAGGGGGACAGACAGACAGACGGACGGACGGACGGACGGACGGACGGACGGACGGACGGACTGGACCATAGGTATCCTTAAATACCGAAATGAGGCTAAGAGGGATAGTGAATTTGACCTCATTGAGGGCTTTTCACATAGCCCTCATGGCCTCATACGACAAAAAAGGGGTGCCGAGGGCCATATGTTTTCCAAAAAGGGGTGCTGAAATTCGGGGTGCCAGGAGATATGGCTGTTAAATACCGAGATGAGGCTAAGAGGGATAGTAAATTATGCCTCATTGAGGGATTTTCTCATGGCCCTCATGCCCTCAAAAGAAATGAGGCTATGAGGGATAGTAAATGAGGCCTCATTGAGTGCTTTTCATATAGTCCTCATGGCCTCATACGACTAAAAAGGGATTCTCCAAAACGTATCCTCGATAGGTATCCTCAAATAATACGATACTAGGCCATAGGTATCCTCAAATACCGAAATGAGGTTAAGAGTCGTATGTGCGAGTCTCTCGTTCGAGTAAATACTCTATTGCTTATTTGCTCGATGGGATTCGAGTCGTTCGAGTAATGACTTATCAGTAACTACTCGATAGATTCTTTGCATTATGAATGATATAGGCTCTCATGGAGGTTGTCTATCAGCTGGCTATAATCAAAAGGGACCCTTTAGTACTATAGCACTACGTGCTACTATTATAAGCCAAAGTATGGCGGCCCTAAAAAGGATTCTGGGGGAAATCCGTATCAAATAAAGTCGTTTTTGGTGATTTGGAGGGATTGTCGGGTTGTTTGTGGTAATTCTACGAATCGGGAAAATTACTCCTGTTCAACACACGCTCCGTACATACCCCTGTCTTGTTGTAGGCCTTTGGGTCACATAGCAACCAACTGCTACCATAGAAACCAAGATGGCGGCCTCCAGTATACAAAATGGACGACGGAAATACGTATCACCCTAACAACACGCGCTGCGCATGCGCAATAACACCACGTATCACTATGGTGATGACGTCACAACATGGCCGCTCACGCGGGTTACCTTGGCAACCAAACGTGGCTCCACTGGGTCACGTGACATGACGTCACTTCCGAGGTCCTCCAACTGGGTCCTGGACCATACGAGACATACTACTTCCAGGTAATAATGGACGATTCATACGTGCTATAAAAAGTCCGGCTCCTATGGAATTTAACACTAGCTGCACCGGCAAAAGTCCGGGTAATAAGGGACGATTCATACGTGCTATACTACGTATAAAGTTTAGCTCAATTTGAAAGTCAAGCAGAATTTTGCCATGGACTGTAGACGGTCCGTTTGCCCGTCTGCACGTTAACACGTCCTAGGCTGCAGGTCGTCTTTAAGGGTCGATTTTTACGAAAGTTCTCATGTACTCTTGTTATGACCGTGCGACGAGAACGAGTGTTTTGAGTTTGATTCTAAATGGTTGACCACCATACAGATTATTTCACAGTACCATAGTATAACAAACTTTACCATGGTACCTTGGACGTACCAGGGTATGATATCATAAATTATTTATGTCTGTCTGTCTGTCTGTCTGTCTGTCTGTCTGTCTGTCTGTCTGTCTGTCTGTCTGCCTGCCTGCCTGCCTGCCTGCCTGCCTGCCTGCCTGTCTGTCTGTCTGTCTGTCTGTCTGTCTGTCTGTCTGTCTGTCTGTCTGTCTGTCTGTCTGTCTGTCTGTCTGTCTCTCTCTGTCTGTCTGTCTGTCTGTCTGTCTGTCTGTCTGTCTGTCTGTCTGTCTGTCTGTCTGTCTGTCTGTCTGTCTGTCTGTCTCTCTCTCTCTGCCTCTCTCGCTCTCTCTCTCCTTGTCTGCACAACGCTGACGAGTCAGTTGATGTGAACCTATAAATTCGCGAAAAAATACGCAATCGCCGTAGAACCAAATCCATAGTCTGGTTGTTCGACTGGACTTGGTTGAAGTTCGTTTTTTCCGCCGCTTACTTCGAGCGGAAAATGGATTATTCATTTTTTTATAAATTTATTGGTGTTTAAAGTCACATATTTCTGCACATTGGCTAACCACGACCACATATAATGGATTACTGTGCCACACCGCGATATAGTACCATACAATATCATCGTTTAGTATTCTTGGGCGTGGGGGGGCTAATCCAGTTTTTTATTCTCGAATACACGGCGAGAACAAAGAAAAACCTCCACCCACACAAGTTTCAGGATTTGTGTTCTCTCTCTCTCTCTCTCTCTCTCTCTAGCTCGCTCGCTCTCCTTGGCTGAAGAAACTCAACCGCGTTGTTTCGAAACAGTTTCAATATTGGTGGTGGTAATCGGAATTTAATTTGCTGTTATGTGTTTTTTGTAACCTTTTACACGCTATGAACGCAGTATATATGTTGTTTTTCTGTGGTATTATATGTCCGATAGTATGGACACAACATAATTCGCGCGTATCTCTTACGTGATATGGGTGGGTGGGCGTAATTGCTTTAATAAATCATTACAATATGTACGGCAAGTAGGTATAAGAACAGGCCAGCACGAGTTCCAGTATTTGGCTTAAATCCTTAAATACATACATATACATTCTGGGTGACAAGTCTCCGGGTGGGTACTCTCAGGGTGGGTATTCTCTCGGGCAGCGGGAGGGGGGGGGGGGGTATACCGGTTTGAAATTCCCAGTGGAATTTTCGGTGGATAATATACTTGGGGTATTCTCTCGACGGAAGAGTACTGTGCTGGGAACTCTCTCGGATAAAGGGAGGTGGGGATACTATCCGGGAGTTGTGCTTTGGAGGTGGGATGGGGTGGGGGTGAGGGCACGACTTTGTATACATATATATGGCACCATTGCACTACACGATTTACCACCATACAGATCATGTTATTGTACCATGGTGTAACAAACTTTACCATGGTATATCTGGAACGTACACTGACATATTACGATACGCCATGATACCGTTGATTACTGTGGCACACCGTCGTATCCTATCACGCAGTAACATGATTTAGTACTATGGAACACCATAGTTTAGTATAATAAAACTTCGGTTCATCACGCTTTTACTTTGAGTACCATGATGTTTAATGTATAGCCGTTGTATATTACGGTATAACACCACTGCTTGAAATTCAATGACTTACTACAAGATCTGTGTCTGGAATCCTTTTTTACGAAATAACGCAAAGTTATTGCGAAATAGCGCAAAGTTATTGCGAAATAACGCGATAGTTTTGAGAAATAACGCAATACTTTTGCGAAATAACGCAAAAATTTTGCGAAATAACGCAATAACTTTGCGAAATAACGCAATAACTTTTGCGAAATAACGCAATACTTTTGCGAAGTAACGCAAAGTTATTGCGAAATAACGCAATAGTTTTGCGAAATAACGCAAAAGTTATTGCGAAATAACGCAATAGTTTTGCGAAATAACGCAATACTTTTGCGAAATAACGCAAAAGTCATTGCGAAATAACGCAATACTTTTGCGAAATAACGCAATACTTTTGCGAAATAACGCAAAAGTTATTGCGAAATAACGCAATACTTTTGCGAAATGACGCAATACTTTTGCGAAATAACGCAAAGGTTATTGCGAAATAACGCAATACTTTTGCAAAATAATGCAATACTTTTGCGAAATAACGCAATAGTTTGCGAAATAACGCAATACATTTGCGAAATAACGCATTACTTTTGCGAAATAACGCAATACTTTTGCGAAATAACGGAAAAATTATTGCGAAATAACGCAAAAGTTATTGCGAAATAACGCAATAGTTTTGCGAAATAACGCAATACTTTTGCGTAATAACGCAATACTTTTGCGAAATAACGCTAAGATTTGCAAAATTACGCAAAAGTTTTGCGAAATAACGCAAACGTTCCCCGTTTAAAAAAAGTTACTTTTCGCATTTGACCGTAATGGGCTTCCGTACATGTTTCATTACCGTTCAGTGTTTGCTTCTCCTCTTGGGAAATTGTAAAAACAAAGGCCGGGGTTTTTCTCACGGGAATTTGTGCAGTTAAAAGCACAGCAGCCGTGACCCGTCATTTCTTTTCGCCATTGAATTTGGAACTGTTTTTGTTTTGAGTACCGTTTCCCGCCAGGTGGCAGTATCGCCCTCGCGTACTTCATTTGCTCCCTTACCGTCGCTGGTCTGGTTAATCTATAGTCTGTGGTCACAGTTTACAGGTGATGACCTTATTTTCCCGCCACCAGTTATATTCAGTTTCATCTTTCCATATTAAGTCACTGGTGGGCGGATACTACAATAAACAGAATTTCATTACTTATATAGCTCCTTAAAATTACGGAGTCCTTAAGCTCAACTTCTGAGCTTTGTTTGCAGTTTATATTTAAAATCGGATATTTATTGCTGCAAACAAGAAATTGAAGAATAGAATACTGAATAGCACGTAAATATCAAATCTATTCTCCGCTGGAATTCCAGCTACGGAGTCCCCACTCTTCGGGTGGTCGACACCAGCTGTTCGAAATGTTCAGGCCAGAAAGAGCTTATTTTATGATTTCGATAGTTATGGCAACTTCTCTCGCCGACAAAAATGATCGATTATAAAAATCACCCGCCCACATAGCTTTCAATTGGAGAATGCCAAAATTTGGTGAAGTGAAACGGCATTCGGCAAGTTGTGAATGTGATTGACGGTCTTCATCAGAGACTCCCCACCAAAGAAATAATGAGGTTTGTCAATCAATATTTATTTTACAAGCACCAATGTCATATAAAGACCCACTAATTTATTTATTTGTGACTGAAATTATACAATCATGCTAATTGTAAACTTCATTCGAGACGAAAGTACATCAACGAACTTAACCTCCTATTTTCAAGAGTTGAATTTCCGGTGCATGTCATTCACGCGAGAATTTGAGAAGCCTCCAAAACTTCGTAAAATGAAAAAGTGATCTTTGCAATCCCCCCCCCCCCCCCCAAAAAAAAAAATAAAATACGTATATTCCTAATTTGTTTAAAAACGCGTATATGTTTGGTAAAGTTGTCTGAAATTACGTCAAGTATGAATATAATGACGAAAAGCCGTAGTATGACGAAACATACACTTTAAAAACATGAATTAAAGGAGCGACAAAAATTGCCCGCAAATATATACAGTTTTCCACGTATGAGTTTTTTAGCATGGAATATCTCAAAAAATGTTGCTTTAAATTAAAAACAGATTTCTTCTCGTTATTTAGCGTGCAAAACTTAACATTTCTGCATACAGGGGTTTCTGCACACATCTCTTGTTCTTTAGCGCGGAGGCACTGAACATTTGGGCAACGTGAAACAGGTTGCCCAAATGTTTTAGCACGTAAAAAACCGACATTTGGACAACTTTCGGTTGTCCAAATGTCATTTACATGAATATATATATATATATATCAGAAGTTTATAAACAAATCCTTGTGCTGGTAGTTATAAGAAAAAAATATTAAAGTTCAAAACAAATACACCGACATCACTGACTATATTCCTGCTAGCGCTTTCACCGCTCTGTATGCGGATCTTCAGGCATTTTTATTTTTATAAAATACGTTATACAAATATTTACAAAATAACGTTATGACGTAAACCACTGGGTGTGGTGTATCGATTTTGGAGACGTTGTTCCAGAAACTGCATATGCAATAATTATTTCATACATTTGAACAGAGGCGTGTTGATCCTTTATCGAAAGAAATTATAACGAAATTAACATAACAAATAAAATAATGATGTTTCTTTTATCCTAGAAATTAAGTTATAAATGTTGTGGGCTCCGAAAAAACCCGGTATATTTATTTCCCACAGATGCTTCCCACTCCAACTCTCTATATATTACTATGTTGGTAATACCCATATTTCTGCATAATGTAAGGGAATGAACTCCTTACTCCCGACTCTAGCTCGAACCCCCGAGAGTGTTTGTCATTCTCGGGGAGTCGAGCCGGACTCGGGGCAAGCGCCACTGTACATGTAACTCTCTGGCTAAGGGAGAAGAAAAGGTTGGGTAAGTAGGGGGCTATACACAAAGACTCACTGTGCCAATCGTGTTATTTCTATGAAACATAACACAAATGTTATGTGTTATTTCTATGAAACATAATGACAAACACTCTCGGGGGTTCGAGCTAGAGTCGGGAGTAAGGAGTTCATTCCCTTACATTATGCAGAAATATGGGTATTACCAACATAGTAATATATAGAGAGTTGGAGTGGGAAGCATCTGTGGGAAATAAATATACCGGGTTTTTTCGGAGCCCACAACATTTATAACTTAATTTCTAGGATAAAAGAAACATCATTATTTTATTTGTTATGTTAATTTCGTTATAATTTCTTTCGATAAAGGATCAACACGCCTCTGTTCAAATGTATGAAATAATTATTGCATATGCAGTTTCTGGAACAACGTCTCCAAAATCGATACACCACACCCAGTGGTTTACGTCATAACGTTATTTTGTAAATATTTGTATAACGTATTTTATAAAAATAAAAATGCCTGAAGATCCGCATACAGAGCGGTGAAAGCGCTAGCAGGAATATAGTCAGTGATGTCGGTGTATTTGTTTTGAACTTTAATATTTTTTTCTTATATATATATAAAGAAACAAATACAACGACATCACTGACTATATTCCTGCTAGCGCTTTCACCGCTCTGTATGGTATGTCAGAGATCCGCATACAGAGCGGTGAAAGCGCTAGCAGGAATATAGTCAGTGATGTCGTTGTATTTGTTTTGAACTTTAATATTTTTTTCTTATAACTACCAGCACAAGGATTTGTTTATAAACTTCTGATATATATATATATATATATATATATATATATATATATATATATATATATATATATATATATATATATATATATATATATATATATATATATATATATATAGGATTGGATAAACCGTGAGTAACCTGATGGCAGGGAGGGCAGGGAGGGCAGGTGGCATGCCAGCCATTATAATATATATATTCTTTTTTTCTTTTTTTTCTTTCCCGAATATAATTCACCTAATGACTATTAACTGCGAGTTGTCCTGCTTCCGTCTTCTGTCCGTCTGTATGTCCGTCCACAATTACCACCTGTCAGGGAGTAGAGAGGGATGGATGGTATGCCATCCATTGTAATGTATATATTGTGTGAAGAAAATTCTCCATGTGTATGGTTCATCTAATAACTGTTGGCTAGCAAGCCAAACATTGTTCATTACGGGAATACCGAGCTAATTGACCCTTTCTCTAACACGATTTCACACAAACCGATAACAGACCACAAAGCAAAAAAATGACATAACCCTTTTTGGGAGCCTAATGGCACAAAAGGGGTGCATATTTTGAGGGGCCCCCAGAGCACCACTATATTTCCCAAGGCACCATCTATAAATTTGGAGAATACCAAGCAGATCGCCCATTCGCTAACGAACAGCAAAAAAAAAACTGATAATAGCCCAAGTAACAAAGCCATTTCCATTCCTTTTGGGATGCCCTGTGGACCCGCAAGGGCGCACAATTTGGGGGGCCCGCACAGTACCACTGTGCTTAGTAAGACACCTGTTGTCTATTAAGGGAATATCGAGCTAATTGACCCCTTTCTCTAACAAGATTTTAGACAAACCGATAATAGATTGTCAATCCAAAAATCACAGAATCCCTCTTGGGAGCTTTATGGCACAAAATGGGTACATATTTCGGGGGCCCCGCAAAGCACCAACATGCTTCTCAAGGACCTATCTATAAATCTGGAGAACACCAATCAGATTGCCCCCTTTGCTAACATTTAATCAGAAAAACTGATAATAGCCCATATAACAAAACAATTTCCCTTCCTTTTTTGGGTTGCTTTGTGGACCCAGAAGGGTTCAAAATTTGGGGGGCCCGCACAGAACCACAGTGGTTAGCAAGATGCCTACTCTTATTTCTGGAATACCGAGCTAATTGACCCTTTCTCTAACAAGATTTCACACAAATAGATAATGGACTATAAAGCATAAAACTACAGAACCCTTATTGGGAGTCTTATGGAACAAAAGTGGTACATATTTTGGGGGGCCCTCAGAGCACCACTATGCTTCCCAATGCATCTTCTGTAAATTTGGAGAATACCAAGCAGATTGCCCCTTTCGCTAACGAACAGCCAGAAAAACTGAAAAAAGCCCACATAACAAAAACATTTCCCATCCCTTTTTGGGTCGCTTTGTGACCCAAGAAGGGTGCAAAATTTGGGGGGCCCGCACAGAACCACTGTGGTCAGCAAGACACCTACTGTTTATTTCCGGAATACCGAGCTAATTGGCCCTTTCGTTAACAAGATTTCACACAAATCGATAATAGACTATAAAGCATAAAAGTACAGAACCCTTTTTGGGAGCCTTATGGAATAAAAGTGGTGCATATATTGGTGGGCCCGCAGAGCACCACTCTGCTTCCAAAGGAATCTTCTGTAAATTTGGAGAATACCAAGCAGATTGCCCCATTCGCTAACGAACAGCGAGAAAAACTAATATTAGCTCATATAAGAAAACACTTCTCTTCATTTTTTGGGTCGCTTTATGGACCCAGAAGGGCGCAAAATTTGGGGGGGCCGCATAGAACCGCTGTGGTTAGCAAGACACCTACTGTTTATTTCCGGGATACCGAGCTAATTAACCCTTCATTAACAAGATTTCACACAAACCGATAATAGACTATAGGGCACAACACTACAAAACCCTTTTTCGGAGCCTTACGGAACAAAAGTGGTGCATATTTTGGGGGGCCCTCAGAGCACCACTATACTTGTCAAGGCATCTTCTATAGATTTGGAGAATACCAAGTAGATTGCCCCATTCACGAACGAACAACGAGAAAAATTCATATTAGGCCATATAACAAAAACATTTCCCATCTGTTTTTGGGTCGCTTTGTGGACCCAGAAGGGTGCAAAATTTGGGGGCCCGCACAGAACCACTGTGGTTAGCAAGACAGGTACTGTTTATTTCTGGAATACCGGGCTAATTGACCCTTTCATTAACAAGATTTCACACAAACCGATAATAGACTACAAAGCATAAAACTACAGAACCCTTTTTGGGAGCCTTATGGAACAAAAGTGGTGCATATTTCAGGGGGCCCGCAGAGCACCACTATGCTTGCCAAGGCATCTTCTATAAATTTGGAGAATACCAAGCAGATTGCCCCTTTCGCGAAAGAACAGCGAGAAAAATTGATAATAGCCCATATAAGAAAAACATTTCCCTTCCTTTTTTGGGTCGCTTTGGGGACCCAGAAGGGTGCAAAATTTGAGGGGCCCGCACAGAACCACTGTGGTCAGCAAGACACCTACTGTTTAGTTCTGGAATACCGAGCTAATTGGCCATTTCGTTAACAAGATTTCACACAAACCGATAATAGACTATAAAGCATAAAACTACAGAACCCTTTTTGGGAGCCTTATCGAACAAAAGTGGTGCATATTTTGGACGGCCCGCAGAGCACCACTATGCCTCCCAAGGCACCTTCTGTAAATTTGGAAAATACCAAGCAGATTGCCCAATTCACTAACGAGCAGCCAGAAAAACTGATAAAAGCCCACATAATAAAAACATTTCCCTTCCTTTTTTCGGTCGCTTTGTGAGCCCAGAAGGGTGCAAAATTTGGGGGCCTGCAGAGAACCACTGTGGTCAGCAAGACACCTACTGTTTATTTCTGGAATACCGAGCTAATTGGCCCTTTCGATAACAAGATTTCACACAAACCGATAATAGACTACAAAGCATAAAACTACAGAACCCTTTTTGGGAGCCTTATGGAACAAAAGTGGTGCATATTTTGGGGGGCCCTCAGAGCACCACTATACTTGCCAAGGCATCTTCTATAGATTTGGAGAATACCAAGTAGATTGCCCCATTCACGAACGAACAACGAGAAAAATTCATATTAGGCCATATAACAAAAACATTTCCCATCTGTTTTTGGGTCGCTTTGTGGACCCAGAAGGGTGCAAAATTTGGGGGCCCGCACAGAACCACTGTGGTTAGGAAGACAGGTACTGTTTATTTCTGGAATACCGGGCTAATTGACCCTTTCATTAACAAGATTTCACACAAACCGATAATAGACTACAAAGCATAAAACTACAGAACCCTTTTTGGGAGCCTTATGGAACAAAAGTGGTGCATATTTCAGGGGGCCCGCAGAGCACCACTATGCTTGCCAAGGCATCTTCTATAAATTTGGAGAATACCAAGCAGATTGCCCCTCTCGCGAAAGAACAGCGAGAAAAATTGATAATAGCCCATATAAGAAAAACATTTCCCTTCCTTTTTTGGGTCGCTTTGGGGACCCAGAAGGGTGCAAAATTTGAGGGGCCCGCACAGAACCACTGTGGTCAGCAAGACACCTACTGTTTAGTTCTGGAATACCGAGCTAATTGGCCATTTCGTTAACAAGATTTCACACAAACCGATAATAGACTATAAAGCATAAAACTACAGAACCCTTTTTGGGAGCCTTATCGAACAAAAGTGGTGCATATTTTGGACGGCCCGCAGAGCACCACTATGCCTCCCAAGGCACCTTCTGTAAATTTGGAAAATACCAAGCAGATTGCCCAATTCACTAACGAGCAGCCAGAAAAACTGATAAAAGCCCACATAATAAAAACATTTCCCTTCCTTTTTTCGGTCGCTTTGTGAGCCCAGAAGGGTGCAAAATTTGGGGGCCTGCAGAGAACCACTGTGGTCAGCAAGACACCTACTGTTTATTTCTGGAATACCGAGCTAATTGGCCCTTTCGATAACAAGATTTCACACAAACCGATAATAGACTACAAAGCATAAAACTACAGAACCCTTTTTGGGAGCCTTATGGAACAAAAGTGGTGCATATATTGGGAGGCCCGCAGAGCACCAATCTGCTTCCCAAGGCATCTTCTGTAAATTTGGAGAATACCAAGCAGATTGCCCCATTCGCTAAGGAACAGCGAGAAAAACTGATATTAGCTCATATAACAAAAACACTTCCCTTCCTTTTTTTGGGTCGCTTTGTGGACCCAGAAGGGCGCAAAATTTGGGGGGGCCCGCACAGAACCACTGTGGTTAGCAAGACACGTACTGTTTATTTCTGGAATACCGGGCTAATTGACCCTTTCATTAACAAGATTTCACACAAACCGATAATAGACTACAAGGCATAAAACTACAGAACCCTTTTTGGGAGCCTTATGGAACAAAAGTGGTGCATATTTCAGGGGGCCCGCACAGCACCACTATGCTTGCCAAGGCATCTTCTATAAATTTGGAGAATACCAAGCAGATTGCCACTTTCCCGAAAGAACAGCGAGAAAAATTGATAATAGCCCATATAAGAAAAACATTTCCCTTCCTTTTTTGTGTCGCATTGGGGACCCAGAAGGGTGCAAAATTTGGGGGGCCCGCATAGAACCACTGTGGTCAGCAAGACACCTACTGTTTATTTCTGGAATACCGAGCTAATTGGCCCTTTCGTTAACAAGATTTCACACAAACCGATAATAGACTATAAAGCATAAAACTACAGAACCCTTTTTGGGAGCCTTATGGAACAAAAATGGTGCATATATTGGGGGGCCCGCAGAGCACCACTCTGCTTCCAAAGGAATCTTCTGTAAAGTTGGAGAATACCAAGCAGATTGCCCCATTCGCTAACGAACAGCGAGAAAAACTAATATTAGCTCATATAAGAAAACACTTCTCTTCATTTTTTGGGTCGCTTTATGGACCCAGAAGGGCGCAAAATTTGGGGGGCCCGCACTGAACCACTGTGGTTAGCAAGACACACCTACTGTTTATTTCTGGAATACCGAGCTAATTAACCCTTTCATTAACAAGATTTCACACAAACCTATAATAGACTATAGGGCATAAAACTACAAAACCCCTTTTCGGAGCCTTACGAAACAAAAGTGGTGCATATTTGGGGGGGGGGGGGGCGCAGAGCACCACTATGCTTGCCAAGGCATCTTCTATAGATTTGGAGAATACCAAGTAGATTGCCCCATTCACGAACGAACAACGAGAAAAATTCATATTAGGCCATATAACAAAAACATTTCCCATCCTTTTTTGGGTCGCTTTGTGGACCCAGAAGGGTGCAAAATTTGGGGGGCCCGCACAGAACCACTGTGGTTAGCAAGACACGTACTGTTTATTTCTGGAATACCGGGCTAATTGACCCTTTCATTAACAAGATTTCACACAAACCGATAATAGACTACAAAGCATAAAACTACAGAACCCTTTTTGGGAGCCTTATGGAACAAAAGTGGTGCATATTTCAGGGGGCCCGCAGAGCACCACTATGCTTGCCAAGGCATCTTCTATAAATTTGGAGAATACCAAGCAGATTGCCCCTTTCGCGAAAGAACAGCGAGAAAAATTGATAATAGCCCATATAAGAAAAACATTTCCCTTCCTTTTTTGTGTCGCTTTGGGGACCCAGAAGGGTGCAAAATTTGGGGGGCCTGCACAGAACCACTGTGGTCAGCAAGACACCTACTGTTGTTTTCTGGAATACGGAGCTAATGGACCCTTTCGTTAACAAGATTTCACACAAACCGATAATAGACTATAAAGCATAAAACTACAGAACCCTTTTTGGGAGCCTTATGGAACAAAAGTGGTGCATATATTGGGGGGCCCGCAGAGCACCACACTGCTTCCCAAGGCACCATCTATAAATTTGGAGTATACCAAGCCGATTACCCCTTTTGCTAATAAACAGTCAAGAAAATTGATAATAGCCCATATAACAAAAACTTTGTCCTTTTTGGGGATGCTTTGTGGACCCAGAAGGGTGCACAATTTGGGGCGCTCGCACAGAACCACTGTGGTTGGCAAGAAACCCACTGTTTCGTTTGGGAATATCGTGCTAATGGGCCCTTTCCCTAACTATATTTCAGATAAACCGATAATAGATTCTACATCCAATAATGAGAGAACCAACCCCATTTGGCGTCCTTATGGCACAACAGGAGTGCATATTTTGAGGGACCCGCAGAGCACCGCCATACTTCATAACAAAATAGTTGCTTTCCTTTTTTGGGATGCTTTGTATACCCTGAAGGGTGCACAATTTGGGAGGCCCGCACAGAACCACTGTGGTTAGCAAGACACCAACTGTTTATTTCTGGAATACCGAGCTAATTGGCCCTTTCGTTAACAAGATTTCACACAAACCGATAATAGACTATAAAGCATAAAACTACAGAACCCTTTTTGGGAGCCTTATGGAACAAAAATGGTGCATATTTTGGACGGCCCGTAGAGCACCACTATGCTTCCCAAGGCACCTTCTGTAAATTTGGAAAATACCAAGCAGATTGCCCAATTCACTAACGAGCAGCCTGAAAAACTGATAAAAGCCCACATAACAAAAATATTTCCCTTCCTTTTTTGGGTCGCTTTGTGAGCCCAGAAGGGTGCAAAATTTGGGGGGCCCGCAGAGAACCACTGTGGTCAGCAAGACACCTACTGTTTATTTCTGGAATACCGAGCTAATTGGCCCTTTCGTTAACAAGATTTCACACAAACCGATAATAGGCTATAAAGCATAAAACTACAAAACCCTTTTTGGGAGCCTTATGGAACAAAAGTGGTGCATATTTTGGGGGGCCCGCAGAGCACCACGATACTTGCCAAGGCATCTTCTATAGATTTGGAGAATACCAAGTAGATTGCCCCATTCACGAACGAACAACGAGAAAAATTCATATTAGGCCATGTAAGAAAAACATTTCCCATCCTTTTTTGGGTCGCTTTGGGGACCCAGAAGGGTGCAAAATTTGGTGGGCCCGCACTGAACCACTGTGGTCAGCAAGACACCTACTGTTTATTTCTGGAATACGGAGCTAATTGGACCTTTCATTAACAAGATTTCACACAAACCGATAATAGACTATAAAGCATAAAACTACAGAACCCTTTTTGGGAGCCTTATGGAACAAAAGTGGTGCATATTTTAGGGGGCCCGCAGAGCACCACTATACTTGCCAAGGCATCTTCTATAAATTTGGAGAATACCAAGCAGATTGACCTATTCGCGAAAGAACAGCGAGAAAAATTGATAATAGCCCATTTTAGAAAAACATTTCCCTTCCTTTTTTGGGTCGCTTTGGGGACCGAGAAGGGTGCAGAATTTGGGGGGCCCGCACAGAACAACTGTGGTCAGCAAGGCACCTACTGTTTATTTCTGGAATACCGAGCTAATTGGCCCTTTCGTTAACAAGATTTCACACAAACCGATAATAGACTATAAAGCATAAAACTACAGAACCCTATTTGGGAGCCTTATGGAACAAAAGTGGTGCATATATTGGGGGGCCCGCAAAGCACCACTCTGCTTCCAAGGCATCTTCTGTAAATTTGGAGAATACCAAGCAGATTGCCCCATTCGCTAACGAACAGCGAGAAAAACTGCTATTAGCTCATATAACAAAAACACTTCCCTTCCTTTTTTGGGTCGCTTTGTGGACCCAGAAGGGCGCAAAATTTGGGGGGCCCGCACAGAACCACTGTGTTTGGCAAGACACCTACTGTTTATTTCTGTAATACCGAGCTAATTGACCCCTTCATTAACAAGATTTCACACAAACCGATAATAGGCTATAAAGCATAAAACTACAAAACCCTTTTTCGGAGCCTTATGGAACAAAAGTGGTGCATATTTCAGGGGGCCCGCAGAGCACCGCTCTCCTTCCCAAGGCACCTTCTGTAAATTTGGAGAATACCAATCAGATTGCCCCATTCGCGAAAGAACAGCGAGAAAAATTGATAATAGCCCATATAAGAAAAACATTTCCCTTCCTTTTTTGGGTCGTTTTGGGGACCCAGAAGGGTGCAAAATTTGGGGGGCCCGCACAGAATCACTGTGGTCAGCAAGACACCTACTGTTTATTTCTGGAATACGGAGCTAATTGGCCCTTTCGTTAACAAGATTTCACACAAACCGATAATAGACTATATAGCATAAAACTACAGACCCCTTTTTGGGAGCCTTATGGAACAAAATTGGTGCTTATTTCGGAGGGCCCACATAGCACCACTATCCTTCGCAAGGCACCTTCTGTAAATTTGGAAAATACCAAGCAGATTGCCCAATTCACTAACGAACAGCCAGAAAAACGGATAAAAGCCCACATAACAAGAACATTTCCCTTCCTTTTTGGGGTCGCTTTGTGAGCCCAGAAGGGTGCAAAATTTTTTGCGGCCCGGTGAAAACCACTGTGGTCAGCAAGACACCTACTGTTTATTTCTGGAATACGGAGCTAATGGACCCTTTCGTTAACAAGATTTAACACAAACCGATAATAGACTATAAAGCATAAAACTACAGAACCCTTTTTGGGAGCCTTATGGAACAAAAGTGGTGCATATATTGGGGGGCCCGCAGAGCACCACACTGCTTCCCAAGGCACCATCTATAAATTTGGAGAATACCAAGCCGATTACCCCTTTTGCTAATAAACAGTCAAGAAAATTGATAATAGCCCATATAACAAAAACTTTGTCCTTTTTGGGGATGCTTTGTGGACCCAGAAGGGTGCACAATTTGGGGGGCTCGCACAGAACCACTGTGGTTGGCAAGAAACCCACTGTTTCGTTCGGGAATATCGTGCTAATGGGCCCTTTCCCTAACTATATTTCAGATAAACCGATAATAGATTCTACATCCAATAATGAGAGAACCAACCCCATTTGGCGTCCTTATGGCACAACAGGAGTGCATATTTTGAGGGACCCGCAGAGCACCGCCATACTGCATAACAAAATAGTTGCTTTCCTTTTTTGGGATGCTTTGTATACCCTGAAGGGTGCACAATTTGGGAGGTCCGCACAGAAGCACTGTGGTTAGCAAGACACCTAATGTTTATTTTGAAAAAAAAAAACAATCTAATTGACCCTTTCTCTAACAAGATTTCAGACAAATCGATAATAGATTCTAAATCCAATACTCAGAGAACCCCTTTTGGGGACCTTATGGCACAAATGTGGTGCATACTTTGAGGGACCCCAGAGCAGCGCCATGCTTCTGAAGGCACCATCTATAAATTTGGAGAATACAAAGCAGATTGCCCCTTTCCCTAAGAAACAGTCAGAAAACCTGATAACTGGTCATATAATAAAATCCTTTCCCTTCCTTTTAGGGGATGGGTTGTGGACCCAGAAAGGTACACAATTTGGGGGGAGGGGAGGTTGCACAGAGCCACTATGGTTAGCAAGGCACCTACAGTTTATTTCGGAAATACTGAGCTAATTGACGCCTTTCTCCAACATCATTTCACCCAAACTGATAATAGACTGTATATTCCTTTTTGGGAGCCTTATGACACAAAAGGGTGCATATTTCGGGTGCTTGCAAAGCACCACTATGCTTCCCAAGGCGCCATCTACAAAGAATACCAATCAGATTGCCCCTTCATTAACAAAAGCAAGAAAAACTGATAATAGCTCATAAAACAAAAACATTTCCCTTTGTTTCTTGGGATGCTTTGTCGACCCGGAAGGGTCCAAAATTTGGGCGGGGGGGGGGGGGGGGGGGGGGCTCAGAACCACTGTGGTTAGCAAGAGACCTGCTGTATATTTCGGGAATACTGAGCTAGTTGACCCTTTCTCGAATAAGATTTCACACGAACCGAAAATATACTGTAAAGCAAAAAATTACAGAACTCTATTTGGGATCTTTATGGTACAAAAGGGGTGCAAATTTTGTGGGACCCGCAGAGCACTCCTATGCTTCCAAGGGCACCATATATAATTCTGGTGAATTCCAAACAGATTGCCTCTTTCGCTAACAAATAGCACGAAAAACTGATAATAGCGCATATAACAAAAACATTTCCTTTCCTTTTTTGGGATGGTTTGTGGACCCGGAAGAGTGTAACATTTGGGAGGCCTCACTGAAACACTGTGGTTAGCAAGACACCGATCGTTTATTTCGGGAATACTGAGCTAATTGACCCTTTCTCTAACAAGAGTTCGCACAATCCGATAATGGACTGTACAGCGAAAAATGACAGAACCCTTTTTTGGAGCCTTATGGCATAAAAGGGGTGCATATTTTGTGGGGCCAGCAGAGCAACGCTATGCTTCCCAAGGCACCATCTATAAATTTGGAAAATACCAAGCAGATTGCCTTTTCGTTAACAACCAGTGGGAAAAACCGATAATAGCCGATATAATAAAAAACATTTACCTTCCTTGTTTGGGATGTTTTGTGGATCCAGAAGGGTGCAAAATTTGGTGTGGTGAGCAAGGCACCTACTTTTTATTTCGGGAATACCGAGCTAATTGACCCTTTCTCTACGATTTCACACAAACCGATAATAGACTGTAAAGCAAAAATTGACAGCACCGTTTTTTGGGAGCCTTATGACACAAAAGGGGTGCATATTTTGGGGGAGGGGAGGTCGCAAGCACCAATATGCTTCTCAAGGCACCATCTATAAATTTGGGGAATATGGATAAGATTGTCCCTTTTTGTACACTTCAGTACTATCTTGGGGAGCTTTGTGGGGGGGGGGGGGGGGCGCAGCATCACTTGGGTTAGCAAGACACCCTCTATTTATTTTGGGAATACCTTCCTCTAACAAGAAATCAGACAAACCTGATGATAGGTCTTAAAGAAAAAAATGTTAGAACCCTTTTTAGGAGTCTTTTGGCACAAAATGGGTGCATATCTTTTCAGAAAGGCACCCACTGTTGCATTAGGGAATGCCAAGCCAATTAACCATTTCTCTAACAAGTAGTCAAAGAAACCGATTATAGCCCATTTAGCCAAATGTGCAAATATATTTTAAAGTCATTGCGAGCTCTGTTACCCCAAATGGGTGCATATTTTGTCGGGTCCGCAGAGCACCACCATGTTTAACTAGGCATTAATTATATATTTTCATACTATCAAACAATTGCGGCTTTCTCAAACAAAGGAGTCAAAGGAATCGATAATGGCCGAGCAAGAGAGGGTAGTAATTCCTTTTAGGGCATTGTGCCACTACAAGAGTGCACACTGTTTAGAAATCCACACGCCACAAATTTCGAGAATAACGAACCGGTTACATTCTCATCGAACAAGCAGTTTAAAAAACTAATAATAACGCACACTACAAGAAAATGCAAGAAAATGTAATTATTTGTTTGGCTGCGATGTGGTCCGAAGATGGTGCTTATTTTAAAGAACGGTGGTTGAAAGCAAGTGGACATCATAGATATAGCTGTTCAGTACTCCTTAGTGCACAGCACTGCAGTGCCACCACATGGGCATTGGGGATTACGTGCCTTACCAAAGGACGCAGTTACTGCTGGTCATAGTCAAACCAACGACCTTGTTGTTTAAAGTCCAATGCTCTAACCAGTATGCCCCAATGCTCCTCACGAAACCTGTTTATGTTGCACAGCACACAGGACTGCCCAGCTTAGCAATCACACTATCATAAAGTTTGAGAATACCAATATTTTGGTAGATTTGAGGCACAACATGAGTGCGTATTTTTGGGGCCCGTAGAGCAGCACCTTGTTTATTTCTGTACCGTAATGTTTCATGAGGTGATTTTTTTTGTCTTCCAAAATCAGCCCAACATACATTTAATAGCATGTAAAGCACCGGTGTGTAAAAATGACCTCAGGTATCAACGTACACTTGGCAAGAGTGGGGATGGGGCAACTACCCCTTTAAAAGTTTGTCTCAAAGGGAAATTTTGCATGCTTTTCATGATGCATCAGTGAGGGTCTTGTATATGAAAATGGAGAATAAAGTAGCTACCGTTGGTTGTCTCCTCGTACTAATCACAACTGAGACGTCCATGACCATGCCTATGGAGGGACGTAGGTTTCGGCCGGGGCACAGATTCAGGCGACACTCTTTGAGTTTAGCCTGAACACGTGGCGTGGATCTATTTCTCCCAGTAATGACCATGCCCGGTTCTCGACCAGCCCCAGGAAGGACGTAACTTGTTACTTCGTCTGATGGTGTGTGTGTGTGTGTGGGGGGGGGGGGGGGCACATTGCGGATCCTCTCAACCTTGCCTTCACCAATCTTGTGATTGAGAAACTTGATGGTCCTAAGCCCTATCTGACATGTTGGGAGTTTCTCTGTGACCTCCGTCTTCTCGAGTCCCTTAAACAGCACCCTAAGATCTGCCAGATACTCTATACTCTGCCATATACTCTGCCCATGTCTTTGTTTTAGAGATGATGTCGTCCACATAGTTGGCCAAGTTGAAAGTTGGTCAACAGCTTCCGTATCGTCCTATTAAAAGTGGCATCAGTGTTTACCATCCCAAAAGGGAGCTTACAGAACTTGTAACAGCCGTCCGGAGTCGTAAATGCAGTCATGTGTCCATCTTCTGATATGACTGAGGCCTGTCAGTAGCCCTTGCTCAATTCAACCTTACTGAAATACTTGGCCTGCCAGTAGGTCGTTCATGTTTCCCATGAGTTCATTTTCAAACTTTGCTATGTTGTTGAGTCGTCTAAAGTCAACACAAAATCATAAACAATTGTCCTTCTTAATTAAAACAAGGGGAAATTGGAATGTTCGATGACTCCCACCTCCAACATTTTCTCCACCTCCTCCCTCATTTTGGTCGGTGGGCAATAAGACGGTTACCTTCTGACCTTCCTCAAATTTCCTCTGCTTCGTTCTGCGGTCACAGTGGTTTTTACATAGACTCTCACGTGCCAGTGGAATCTTTCTGTCAGCTTGTTTCGGAGGCCCAACACATTTTGGTATGCATAACGTACTGGAGTTGTATCCTCCTCTGTCCAAAGGTCATTGAGTACTTGCAATGTGCCTCTCACTGTTCGGTTGTAAAGTAGCTCGAATGGAGAGAACCATGTGCTCGCCTGGGGAATTCCATCGCGTCAAATAGAACTCTGGTAGATACCGATTCCTTGGGCCTCTCCTGACACATTTTTAAGCATCGCATTTAGACTCTCATTGATCCTGCCGTACAGCCCATTGCTTTTGGGGTTGTAGGGGATGGTGAATAGTTGTTTAAACGCAACCAAACGGCACACCTCTTCCAACATCCCAGAGGTGAATTGGGACCTCTGATCTGTCAGAGTTTCCTTTGGGAAACCCAACCTGCTGAACATCTCGAGCAAAACTTCAGTCACGCACTCCATCTAAAATTTGGGAAGAGCGATTGCTTCGGGGTACCTTGTGGTATAATCCGCAGCTGTCAGAATATACCTGTTTCCCATTTACCTTTCCGACACGTGTGTAAATCGGACCGACTAAATTCACCCTTACCCTGTCAAACGGTTCGTTCATTAGAGGCATTTCCCCTAACGGAACCCCGGGGAGGTTACCTTTGGGCGCAGTCTTCTAGCATACGTTGCAAGACTGACAACATTTTGCGACGTCCCCTATAATGTCAATCCAATGGATAATGGATGTGATGCGGTCGACCAGCGTCCTCGACCCCAGGTGCCCTCCCACTAGCGATTCATGCGCTAGGGTCATCACCTGCTTCGGATACTTCTCCGGAGCCATTTTTTCACCTCGCTGTTCGACCTACCCTCCTGTTCTTCATACATTGGATATAGAACCTTACCCCTTGTAGCTACTGGCTCACTACTGTTCGCCAACTCCCAAACCTTCTCAAATGTGGAGTCCTTCTTTTGTGCATACATACGGTCTTCCACGTGGACGTTTTCAGTTGTCTTCCCAGATAGCTTTCCCCTCGCAGCTTGTGACTACCGCAGACGCCTCCTCAGGTGAGTCACAGATGGGTGCCTATATACACATGGCCTCCACTTCGCCAACGACGAATGGGCTGTCCACCCCCACCCGCGCAAGGGGGAACCTCCTCTCCATTCCATCTATGAGTACACACATGTGATCGTGTCCAATCAGTTGTTCGTCACAGACGAGTGCCCGCTTGACAGCCACGCTACCCACCCCGTGTCTCACAACCCACGGACTGCCCTCACCCCATAAACCCCAGACATACTGGCATCTCTCCCTTTTCCTGATCGGATGGGTATTCCTCCCCTTCCAACCTAAGATGTCCAATGTCTATACACCGCCGCAGTGGGTTCCCTTCGGGCCCAATTCTTTGGCACAGTGCGACCGCTCATCTCTTCCCAGTGGACTGATTGGCATTTGTCCAGTTTTTCGGGAATGGGTCTCTCCTCCCATTCTTGCTGGACTCCAACCATAGCCTTCTGCTAACAGTTCCGGTCCAGGTGCCCTTCTTGTCACAAATGTAGCAAGTTAACGCCTTGAATCGCGACCCGGTGGGCCACAGCCCGAATCTGTGTTGGGCTCTTACAGGTGCCTTTGCAACCACGTTGCCCCCACGCCTGCCCTGCCAACCTTGTGTCAGACTTTCCCCATTAGCCTCGAAATACTGCTCGGTCACCCTAGTCATTTCTTCCACCATACCCTGCTTCTTCTCCTCAAAAGGCAATGCCATCTCGAGGGTCCACGACAACACAAATTGCTCCGTGATAAGTAGGTCCTTCAAGGAGGGAAATGACTCTTCATTTCCCAATAGTTTGACGCAACTGTCGAAATGACACAACCTAGTACACACTTACACCCTCCCCAGCCTCACACTTTCTGAATTTCATCCTGACCCCTCCTCGGTGAGCTGGTACCTATTGAGGATAGCTTTTTTCAGCTCACCGTAATCATTAGCTTGGGTAGGAGACATGCTCACACAATCTGGTAGCGATTTGCCTGTTAGCAGCGAAAGAAGACTGAAGCCCCCCCCCCCCCCCCCGTCCCAGGCGTCATCGGGCCAACCCCGAGTCGAAGCAAACCTTTCGAACCTCTGTAAGCAAGTGTCAATGTCGTCAGTCTGTTCATGGAACTCGTGTAACTGGGGATAAGGTGCCTTCACGTTTCCCCCAGGATTTTCTCCACCCAGTCTACCATTAGCTTCAGGTAACCGTGCCCATGCCCTCAAAATTTCCATTTCCCTCTCGCGTTGCCTTCCAGCTTCCTCGACAGCCTTCTCAGCTTCCTTACGTGCCCTTTCAGCTTCATCAAGCGCATTTTCGAACCTTTCGCGCCCAACCTGAATATCTTTCTCTCGCTGTGCAACTCTTACTGCTGCGTCTCTCTACTCCATTTCACGCTCTAACGCAGCTTCTCTTTCAGCTCTTTCTCTCTCTAACGAAGCTTCTCCTTCAGCTCTGTCAAACTCTTTCTCACGTTCGGCCAGACTTCTCGCGATCCAACGTAACCCAACACTCTAACATGCTTTTGCTCTTCTTTTACAATTTTAATTTTTTGTAATTCACAACCTGTAAAGCACAATAGCTCGCCCATACTAATTAGCTTTTCCAAGCTTGGGGTATCCATTTCTGAAATTTATCACTGAAAATTTCACACAAAAATATTTTTGACTTAAAGGGTTAATTATTCCTTTACCTACAATGCATCCTATTCTTCTGCTAGAATTTCCACCACTGTTATGTTCGATTTCGCCGATCGAATTGAAGAGCTAATTTAACCAAATATTACCCACTAAACCACTTTTTAAAACTACAAAAAAAGTATTGAGGCAACCTGTATGAATATGAAAACCGAAATGTAGTAAAATTAACATTGAGTGATCCTGTTGATTTTTAACTTTTTAATTTTTACCTGATTCGGTAACCGGGCGTGATTGTTGCCAAGAGACATTGATTAACGTCGTGTATTCGACCAAGACTCAAGGAGTGTCACCTGAATCGGTGCTTGAACGTATCTCTCATCGATTCGAACCCGCCTGCTTCGTTTTTGTTGGGGTGTTTCTTATCCTAAAGAGGTCAGTGACTTTTCTCCAAAAAGCACAATTAACAGGGCTTCACTGAAAATAACAATTTTAATACATTTAAAAAAATATAGTAACTTGTGACTTAATTACATCGAATCAAATGAATGGAACACAAAATGTAATCACACCCCACCCACACAGGTTTTGAGTCACTTTGCGGGCCCTTGTTCTCTGTTTTCGTTGGTTGATTCTTCCTAGTCACTGGTGTTTGATCTTCTCGGCTCAATGTTGTGTCTCTGGACTCAGATCGCTTTTTCACAAACATGTAACGGAATGTCGCACGAACATGTAACGGAATGTCGCAGAGTCCATGTAACGGAATGTAGCAAGGCCACTAAAGCATTGTCACTTTACTGGACGCCTTTACTCTAACAGCTGCTACTTCGAGGGTTAGCTGTTTCACTCTAGCTACCTAAGTCTAATTTTTATACATGCAAAGCCCCCTCTGTACACGTGTGGCTTGCCTTCTATAACAGGCAATACCGTCTACATGAATGCCAATATTCGTGAGCTCCCGGAGCTTGTACTATTTATTTAGATCCTCCACTCTTAGATGGCCACCGACTTGGCTCGCGACTGCTCCTACTCTAAATATGAGCTCTGTGACCCCCCTACATTATAACGAGCCTATAATTTCGCAACGATGCGGCATCTCCTCTAACCTATAGCATGGACATATGCAGCGCTTTGTCTATGGCCCACAGTCTTACATGCCCTGAGACTAGAATGAACTTTTTTAGAAAACAAACGACGCATATACGATTGCTAGGACACTTCCCAGAGCTACGTAGCTAGGTTTTTCAATTGGAGGTGGGAGGGTGGGGGGGGGGGGGGAGGCGGTGTAGATCTATGAAAAATCCAACTAGGAGTGGATGATTAAAGGGGTCCCCTCACTCCATCCCATCTCACCCACCACATTTTTCAAAAGGCTGACTCCGAATGACTGTACCGAGAGATTTTAGGGCATTCTGAGAACATTTCCAAGAATTTTAAATGGCTGCAGTTAAATATCTATGCACATAATTTGAGGTTTTAAGACAGCACAAAATGTCATCTTCTTGTGGTACAGCAGTCTGTAAGTAGGCCCTATTTGGCTCCATTAGGCATTGTGTCAATTACATGAATGTGCATGTATGGAGAATGCTGAAAAAATCAGTATTCAACCAATAATTTATTAATTAATCATATCAAATATGAGTAATGAATTAGCTAACTAACTCAGCCTTTTTGTCACAATATGTGTGAGATAATAATTGAATAATACCAAATACAAATCAAAATTTTCAGTCTGGCTATATTCGTCTTTCATTAGAATACAGAGCCATAGAAAACTCAACTTTGGTTGTAACTTAAAAAGTTTCAGGATACGACCTCACAGGTGGAGGGATGAGGCACATTTTGGGTCCTAAAATAAACTGTAGTCTGTGAGTGCATTGCAGGTAGGTCCCATACTGTGCCCTGTATACTGGCTTCATAAATCAACTGCACTGCTTATGACTATTGCGCGTACCAAATTAACCAATTTGTTTGCATTTCTGCATTTTCTGTTATAATTTAAGAAACGGTTTGCTAAATGCTTGTTACAACATAAAAGTTTGAGGTTAGACATAGAAGGGAACAAAACACGCAACATGACCACCGTTGGTGAATTAACTTTGGAACCGCTGAGTAGTCGGAAAATCTTGCGTTGTTGGATCAGAATCTGTGGAAGCTGCGGGTGAGAATTTTCATGGAAATGTAATACCACATTCGGAAAAAACCTCCGTCCCTACAATGCTTCGAATTTCCAACTGTTGGAATTTTTGCCTGAAAAATGTCCAACTATCTGAATATTTGGACAAATATTGGGGGTGGGAGTAGACGACCTCTCCTTCTCCCAAAAGAGTCAATTAGCTCAATGTTCCTAAAATGAACAGTAGGGGTATTGGTAACCACAGTTGTGTTGTGCGGACACCCCTAATATGAGCACTTCAGGGGCCACAAAGCCCACAAAAATGGTACCGAAATGTTTGGCTATATGGGCTATTATCATTTTTTCTGGATATTTTTTTAGAGAAAGGGGCAATCTCCTCGCTATTCTCAAATTCCATAGAGTTGCCTTTGGAGACATGGTGGTGCTCTGCAGGGCCCCAAAATATGCACCCCTTTTGTGCCATTAGGAACCAAAAAGGGGTTCTGTCATTTTTGGATTTACAATCTTTTATGGGTTTGATTAAAATCTTATTTGTGAAAGAGTCAATTAGCCCGGTATTTCCGAACTAAATAGTAGGTGTTGTGCTAACGACAGTGGTTCTGTGCGGACACTCCCACCAACCCCGCCACCCCCCCCCCCCCACCCCACCCCCAATTTTGCACCCTTCCGGGTCCACAAAGCACCCCCAAAAAGGAAGAGAAATGTTTTTATCAGTTCTTCTGGCTATTCGTTGGTGAAAGGTGCAATCTACGTGGTATTCTCCAGATTCAAAGAAGGTGCCTGTGAAGCATACTGGTGCCCGGCGGGCCCCCAAAATATGAACCACTTTTGTTCCATAAGGCTCCCCAAAAGAGTTCTGTAGTTTTATGCTTTATAGACTAATATCAGTGTGTGTGAAATCTTGTTAATGAAAGGGTCAATTCACTCGGTAATCCAGAAATAAACAGTAGGTGTCTTGCTAACCACAGTGGTTCTGTGCGGGCCCCTCAAATTTTGCACCCTTCTGGGCCCACAAAGCGACCTAAAAAAGGAAGGGAAATGCTTTTGTTATGTGGGCTGTTATCAGTTTTTCACGCTGTTCGTTAGCGAATAGGGCAATCTGCTTGGTATTCTCCAAATTTACAGAAGCTGCCTTGAGAAGCACAGTGGTGCTCTGCAGGCCTCCCAAAATATGCACCACTTTTGTTCCATAAGGCTCCCAAAAAGGGTTCTGTGGATTTATGGTTTATAGTCTGTTATCGGTTTGTGTAAAATCTTGTTAATGAAAGGGCCAATTAGCTCGGTATTTTAGAAATAAACAGTAGCTGTGTTGCTGACCAAAGTGATTCTCTGCGGGCCCCCCCAAATTTTGCACCCTTCTGAGTCCACAAAGCCACCCAAAAAAGGAAGGAACATGTTTTTGTTATATGGGCTATTATCAATTTTTCTCGCTGTTCTTTCGTGAATGGGGCATTCTGCTTGGTATTCTCCAAATTTATAGAAGATGCCTTGGCAAGCGTAGTGGTGCTCTGCTCCCACCCCCCCAAAAAAAATGCACCACTTTTGACCCATAAGATTCCCAAAAAGTGTTCTGTAGTTTTATGCTTTATAGTCTATTATCGGTTTGTGTGAAATCCTGTTAATGAAAGGTCCAATTAGCTCGGTATTCCAGAAATAAACAGTAGGTGTCTTGATAACCACAGTGGTTCTGTGCGGGCCCCCAAATTTTGCGCCCTTCTGGGTCCATAAAGCGACCCAAAAAATGAAGAGAAGTGTTTTCTTATATGAGTTAATATTAGTTTTTCTCGCTGTTCGTCAGCGAATGGGGCAATCTGCTTGGTATTCTCCAAATTTACAGAAGATTCCTTTGGAAGCAGAGTGGTGCTCTGCGGGCCCCCCAATATATGCACCATTTTTGTTCCATAAGGCTCCCAAAAAAGGGTTCTGTAGTTTTATGCTTTATAGTCTATTATCGGTTTGTGTGAAATCCTGTTAATGAAAGGTCCAATTAGCTCGGTATTCCAGAAATAAACAGTAGGTGTCTTGCTGACCACAGTAGTTCTCTGCGGGCCCCCCAAATTTTGCACCCTTCTAGGTTCACAAAGCGACCCCAAAAAGGAATGGAAATGTTTTTGTTATGTGGGCTTTTATCAGTTTTTTCTGGCTGTTCGTTAGTGAATTGGGCTATCTGCCTGGTATTTTCCAAATTTACAGAAGGTGCCTTGGGAAGCATAGTGGTGCTCTGAGGGCCCTCCAAAATATGCACCACTTTTGTTCCATAAGGCTTCCAAAAAGGGTTCTGTAGTTTTATGCTTTATAGTCTATTATCGGTTTGTGTGAAATCTTGTTAAAGAATGGGCCAATTAGCTCGGTGTTCCAGAAAAAAAAACAGTAGGTGTCTTGCTGACCACAGTGGTTCTGTGCGGCCCCCCAAATGTTGCACCCTTCTGGGTCCCCAAAGCGACCCAAAAAAGGAAGGGAAATGTTTTTCTTATAAGGACCATTATCAATTTTTCTAACTGTTCTTTCGCGAATGGGGCAATCTGCTTGGTATTCTCCAAATTTATAGAAGATGCCTTGGCAAGCATAGTGGTGCTCTGCGGGCCACCCAATATATGCACCACTTTTGTTCCATAAGGCTCCCAAAAAGGGTTCTGTAGTTTTATGCTTTATAGCCTATTATTGGTTTGTGTGAAATCTTGTTAATGAAGGGGTCAATTAGCTCGGTATTCCAGAAATAAACAGTAGGTGTCTTGCCAACCACAGTGGTTCTGTGCGGGCCCCCCAAATTGTGCGCCCTTCTGGGTCCACAAAGCGACCCAAAAAAGGAAGGGAAGTGTTTTTGTTATATGAGCTAATATCAGTTTTTCTCGCTGTTCGTTAACGAATGGGGCAATCTGCTTGGTATTCTCCAAATTTACAGAAGATGCCTTGGGAAGCAGAGTGGTGCTCTGCGGGCCCCACAAGATATGCACCACTTTTGTTCCATAAGGCTCCCAAAAAGGGTTCTGTAGTTTTATGCTTTGTAGTCTATTATCAGTTTGTGTGAAATCTTGCTGAACGAAAGGGCCAATTAGCTCGGTATTCCAGAAATAAACAGTAGGTGTCTTGCTGACCACAGTGGTTCTGTGCGGGCCTCCCGAATTTTGCACCCTTCTGGGTCCCCAAAGCGACCCAAAAAAGGAAGGGAAATGTTTTTCTAAAATGGGCTATTATCAATTTTTTTCGCTGTTCTTTCGCGAATGGGTCAATCTGCTTGGTATTCTCCAAATTTATAGAAGATTCCTTGGCAAGTATAGTGGTGCTCTGCGGGCCCCCCAAAATATGCACCACTTTTGTTCCATAAGGCTCCCAAAAAGGGTTCTGTAGTTTTATGCTTTATAGTCTATTATTGGTTTGTGTGAAATCTTGTTAATGAAAGGTCCAATTAGATCGGTATTCCATAAATAAACAGCAGGTGTCTTGCTGACCACAGTGGTTCAGTGCGGGCTCCCCAAATTTTGCACCCTTCTGGGTCCACAAAGCGACCCAAAAAAGGATGGGAAATGTTTTTGTAATATGGCCTAATATGAATTTTTCTAGTTGCTCGTTCGTGAATGGGGCAATCTACTTGGTATTCTCCAAATCTATAGAAGATGCCTTGGCAAGTATAGTGGTGCTCTGCGGGCCCCCCAAAATATGCACCACTTTTGTTCCATAAGGCTCCGAAAAGGGTTTTGTAGTTTTATGCTTTATAGCCTATTATCGGTTTGTGTGAAATCTTGTTAATGAAGGGGTCAATTAGCTCGGTATTCCAGAAATCAACAGTAGGTGTCTTGCCAACCACAGTGGTTCTGTGCGGGCCCCCCAAATTTTGCACCTTTCTGGGGTCACTAAACGACCCAAAAAAGGAGGGGAATGTTTTTGTTATGTGGGCTTTTATCAGTTTTTCTGTCTGTTCGTTAGCGAAAGGTGCAATCTGCTTGGTATTCTCCAAATCTATAGAAGATGTCTTGGCAAGTATAGTGGTGCTCCGCGGGCCCCCCAAAATATGCACCACTTTTGTTCCATAAGGCTCTGAAAAAGGGTTTTGTAGAATTATGCTTTAAAGTCTCTTATCAGTTTGTGAGAAATCTTGTTAACGAAAGGGCCAATTAGCTCGGTATTCCAGAAATAAACAGTAGGTGTCTTGCTGACCACAGTGGTTCTGTGCGGGCCCCCCAAATTTTGCACCCTTCTGGGTCCCCAAAGCGACCCAAAAAAGGAAGGGAAATGTTTTTCTTATATGGGCTATTATCAATTTTTCTCGCTGTTCTTTCGCGAATGGGGCAATCTGCTTGGTATTCTCCAAATTTATAGAAGATGCCTTGGCAAGTTTAGTGGTGCTCTGCGGGCCCCCCAAAATATGCACCACTTTTGTTCCATAAGGCTCCCAAAGAGGGTTCTGTAGTTTTTTGCTTTATAGTCTATTATCGGTTTGTGTGAAATCTTGTTAATGAAAGGTCCAATTAGCTCCGTATTCTAGAAATAAACAGTAGGTGTCTTGCTGACCACAGTGGTTCAGTGTAGGCCCCCCAAATTTTGCACCCCTCTGGGTCCACAAAGCGACCCAAAAAAGGATGGGAAATGTTTTTCTTATATGGCCTAATATGAATTTTTCTCGTTGTTCGTTCGTGAATGGGGCAATCTACTTGGTATTCTCCAAATCTATCGAAGATGCCTTGGCAAGTATAGTGGTGCTGTGCGGGCCCCCCAAAATATGCACCACTTTTGTTCCATAAGGCTCCGAAAAGGGGTTTTGTAGTTTTATGCTTTATAGCCTATTATCGGTTTGTGTGAAATCTTGTTAATGAAGGGGTCAATTAGCTCGGTATTCAGGAAATAAAGAATAGGTGTCTTGCCAACCACAGTAGTTTTGTGCGGGCCCCCAAATTTTGCGCCCTTCTGGGTCCACAAAGCGACCCAAGAAAGGAAGGGAAGTGTTTTTGTTATATGAGCTAATATCAGTTTTTCTCGCTGTTCGTTAGCGAATGGGGCAATCTGCTTGGTATTCTCCAAATTTACAGAAGATGCCTTGGCAAGTATAGTGGTGCTGTGCGGGCCCCCCAATATATGCACCACTTTTGTTCCATAAGGCTTCGAAAAGGGGTTTTGTAGTTTTATGCTTTATAGCCTATTATCGGTTTGTGTGAAATCTTGTTAATGAAAGGTCCAATTAGCTCCGTATTCCAGAAGTAAACAGTAGGTGTCTTGCTGACCACAGTGGTTCAGTGCGGGCCCCCAAATTTTGCACCCTTCTGGGTCCACAAAGCGACCCAAAAAAGGATGGGAAATATTTTTCTTATATGGCCTAATATGAATTTTTCTCGTTGCTCGTTCGTGAATGGGGCAATCTACTTGGTATTCTCCAAATCTATAGAAGATGCCTTGGCAAGTACAGTGGTGCTGTGCGGGCCCCCCAAAATATGCACCACTTTTGTTCCATAAGGCTCCAAAAAGGGGTTTTTATAGTTTTATGCTTTATAGCCTATTATCGGTTTGTGTGAAATCTTGTTAATGAAGGGGTCAATTAGCTCGGTATTCCAGAAATAAACAATAGGTGTCTTGCCAACCACAGTAGTTCTGTGCGGGCCCCCCAAATTTTGCGCCCTTCTGGGTCCACAAAGCGACCCAAGAAAGGAAGGGAAGTGTTTTTGTTATATGAGCTAATATCAGTTTTTCTCGCTGTTCGTTAGCGAATGGGGCAATCTGCTTGATATTCTCCAAATTTACAGAAGATGCCTTGGGAAGCAGAGTGGTGCTCTGCGGGCCCCCCAATATATGCACCACTTTTGTTCCATAAGGCTCCCAAAAAGGGTTCTGTTGTTTTATGCTTTGTAGTCTATGATCGGTTTGTGTAAAATCTTGTTAACGAAAGGGCCAATTAGCTCGGTATTCCAAAAATAAACAGTAGGTGTCTTGCTGACCACAGTGGTTCTGTGCGGGCCCCCCAAATTTTGCACCCTTCTGGGCTCACAAAGCGAACCAAAAAAGGAAGGGAAATGTTTTTGTTATGTGGGCCTTTATCAGTTTTTCTGGCTGTTCGTTAGTGAATTGGGCAATCTGCTTGGTATTTTCCAAATTTATAGAAGGTGCCTTGGGAAGCATAGTGGTGCTCTGCGGGCCCTCCAAAATATGCACCACTTTTGTTCCATAAGGCTCCCAAAAAGGGTTCTGTAGTTTTATGCTTTATAGACTATTATCGGTTTGTGTGAAATCTTGTTAACGAAAGGGCCAATTAGCTCGGTATTCCAGAAATAAACAGTAGGTGTCTTGCTGACCACAGTGGTTCTGTGCGGGTCCCCCCAAATTTTGCACCCTTCTGGGTCCCCAAAGCGACCCAAAAAAGGAAGGGAAATGTTTTTCTTATATGGGCTATTATCAATTTTTCTCGCTGTTCTTTCGCGAAAGGGGCAATCTGCTTGGTATTCTCCAAATTTATAGAAGATGCCTTGGCAAGCATAGTGGTGCTCTGTGGGCCCCCTGATATATGCACCACTTTTGTTCCATAAGGCTCCCAAAAAGGGTTCTGTAGTTTTACGCTTTGTAGTCTATTATCGGTTTGTGTGAAATCTTGTTAATGAAAGGGTCAATTAGCCCGGTATTCCAGAAATAAACAGTTCGTGTCTTGCTAACCACAGTGGTTCTCTGCAGGCCTCCCAAATTTTGCACCCTTCTGGGTCCACAAAGCGACCCAAAAAAGGATGGGAAATGTTTTTCTTATATGGCCTAATATGAATTTTTCACGTTGTTCGTTCGTGAATGGGGCAATCTACTTGGTATTCTCCAAATCAATAGAAGATGCCTTGGCAAGTATAATGGTGCTCTGCGGCCCCCCCAAAATATGCACCACTTTTGTTCCATAAGGCTCCGAAAAAGGGTTTTGTAGTTTTATGCCCTATAGTCTATTATTGGTTTGTGTGAAATCTTGTTAATGAAAGGGTTAATTAGCTCGGTATTCCAGAAATAAACAGTAGGTGTCTTGCTAACCACAGTGGTTCTGTGCGGGCCCCCCAAATTTTGCGCCCTTCTGGGTCCATAAAACGACCCAAAAAATGAAGAGAAGTGTTTTGCTATATGAGCTAATATTACTTTTTTTCGCTGTTTGTTAGAGAATGGGGCAATCTGCTTGGTATTCTCCAAATTTACAGAAGATTCCTTTGGACGCAGAGTGGTGCTCTGCGGGCCCCCCAATATATGCACCACTTTTGTTCCATAAGGCTCCCCAAAAGGGTTCTGTACTTTTATTCTTTATAGTCTATTATCGATTTGTGTGAAATCTTGTTAACGAAAGGGCCAATTAGGTCGGTATTCCAGAAATAAACAGTAGGTGTCTTGCTGACCACAGTGGTTCTGTGCGGGCCCCCAAATTTTGCACCCTTCTGGGGTCACAAAGCGACCCAAAAAGGGAAGGGAAATGTTTTTGTTATGTGGCTTTTATCAGTTTTTATGGCTGTTCGTTAGCGAAAGGGGCAATCTGCTTGGTATTTTCCAAATTTACAGAAGATGCATTGGGAAGCATAGTGGTGCTCTGAGGGCCCCCAAAAATATGCACCACTTTTGTTCCATAAGACTCCCAATAAGGGTTCTGTAGTTTTATGCTTTATAGTCTATTATCTATTTGTGTGAAATCTTGTTAGAGAAAGGGTCAATTAGCTCAGTATTCCAGAAATAAGCAGTAGGCATCTTGCTAACCACTGTGGTTCTGTGCGGGCCCCCCAAATTTTGAACCCTTCTGGGTCCACAAAGCAACCCAAAAAAGGAAGGGAAATTGTTTTGTTATATGGGCTATTATCAGTTTTTCTGATTAAATGTTAGCAAAGGGGGCAATCTGCTTGGTGTTCTCCAGATTTATAGATAGGTCCTTGGGAAGCATGTTGGTGCTTTGCGGGCCCCCCGAAATATGTACCCATTTTGTGCCATAAAGCTCCCAAGAGGGATTCTGTGATTTTTGGATTGACAATCTATTATCGGTTTGTCTAAAATCTTGTTAGAGAAAGGGTCAATTAGCTCGATAGTCCCTTAATAGACAACAGGTGTCTTACTAAGCACAGTGGTACTCTGCGCCCCCCCCTCCAAATTGTACGCCCTTTCAGGTCCACAGGGCATCCCAAAAGGAATGGAAATGGCTTTGTTACTTGGGCTATTATCAGTTTTTTTTCGCTGTTCGTTAGCGAATGGGGCAATCTGCTTGGTATTCTCCAAATTTATAGATGGTGCCTTGGGAAACATAGTGGTGCTCTGCGGGCCCCTCAAAATATGCACCCCTTTTGTGCCATTAAGCTGCCAAAAAGGGTTATGTCATTTTTTTGCTTTGTGGTCTATTATCGGTTTGTGTGAAGTCGTGTTAGAGAAAGGGTCAATTAGCTCGGTATTCCCGTAATGAACAGTGTTTGGCTTGCTAGCCAACAGTTATTAGATGAACCATACACATGGAGAATTTTCTTCACACAATATATACATTACAATGGATGGCATACCATCCATCCCTCTCTACTCCCTGACAGGTGGTAATTGTGGATGGACATACAGACGGACAGAAGACGGAAGCAGGACGACTCGCAGTTAATAGTCATTAGGTGAATTATATTCGGGAAAGAAAAAAAAGAAAAAAATAGTATATATATTATAATGGCTGGCATGCCACCTGCCCTCCCTGCCCTCCCTGCCATCGGGTTACTCACGGTTTATCCAATCCCATATATATATAGGGATTGGATAAACCGTGAGTAACCCGATGGCAGGGAGGGCAGGGAGGGCAGGTGGCATGCCAGCCATTATAATATATATATTATTTTTTTCTTTTTTTTCTTTCCCGAATATAATTCACCTAATGACTATTAGTTGTCCTGCTTCCGTCTTCTGTCCATCTGTATGTCCCTCCACAATTACCACCTGTCAGGGAGTAGAGAGGGATGGATGGTATGCCATCCATTGTAATGTATATATTGTGTGAAGAAAATTCTCCATGTGTATGGTTCATCTAATAACTGTTGGCTAGCAAGCCAAACACTGTTCATTACGGGAATACCGAGCTAATTGACCCTTTCTCTAACACGATTTCACACAAACCGATAATAGACCACAAAGCAAAAAATGACATAATCCTTTTTGGGAGCCTAATGGCACAAAAGGGGTGCATATTTTGAGGGGCCCGCAGAGCACCACTATGTTTCCCAAGGCACCATCTATAAATTTGGAGAACACCAAGCAGATTGCCCCATTCGCTAACGATCAGCGAAAAAAACCCTGATAATATCCCAAGTAACAAAGCCATTTCCATTCCTTTTGGGATGCCCTGTGGACCCGAAAGGGCGCACAATTTGGGAGGCCCGCACAGTACCACTGTGCTTAGTAAGACACCTGTTGTCTATTAAGGGAATATCGAGCTAATTGACCCTTTCTCTAACAAGATTTTAGACAAATCGATAATAGATTGTCAATCCAAAAATCACAGAATCCCTCTTGGGAGCTTTATGGCACAAAATGGGTACATATTTCGGGGGCCCCGCAAAGCACCAAAATGCTTCTCAAGGACCTATCTATAAATCTGGAGAACACCAAGAAGATTGCCCCCTTTGCTAACATTTAATTAGAAAAACTGATAATAGCCCATATAACAAAACAATTTCCCTTCCTTTTTTGGGTTGCTTTGTGGACCAAGAAGGGTTCAAAATTTGGGGGGCCCGCACAGAACCACAGTGGTTAGCAAGATGCCTACTGCTTATTTCTGGAATACCGAGCTAATTGACCCTTTTTCTAACAAGATTTCACACAAATAGATAATAGACTATAAAGCATAAAACTACAGAACCCTTATTGGGAGTCTTATGGAACAAAAGTGGTGCATATTTTGGGGGGCCCTCACAGCACCACTATGCTTCCCAATGCATCTTCTGTAAATTTGGAGAATACCAAGCAGATTGCCCCTTTCGCTAACGAACAGCCATAAAAACTGATAAAAGCCCACATAACAAAAACATTTCCCTACCCTTTTTGGGTCGTTTTGTGACCCCAGAAGGGTGCAAAATTTGGGGGACCCGCACAGAACCACTGTGGTCAGCAAGACACCTACTGTTTATTTCCGGAATACCGATCTAATTGGCCCTTTTGTTAACAAGATTTCACACAAATCGATAATAGACTATAAAGCATAAAAGTACAGAACCATTTTGGGAGCCTTATGGAATAAAAGTGGTGCATATATTGGGGGGCCCACAGAGCACCACACTGCTTCCAAAGGAATCTTCTGTAAATTTGGAGAATACCAAGCAGATTGCCCCATTCGCTAATGAACAGCGAGAAAAACTAATATTAGCTCATATAAGAAAACACTTCTCTTCATTTTTTGGGTCGCTTTATGGACCCAGAAGGGCGCAAAATTTGGGGGGCCCGCACAGGAGCACTGTGGTTAGCAAGACACCTACTGTTTATTTCCGGAATACCGAGCTAATTAACCCTTTCATTAACAAGATTTCATACAAAACGATAATAGACTATAGGGCATAAAACTACAAAACCCCTTTTTGGAGCCTTACGGAACAAAAGTGGTGCACATTTTGGGGAGCCCGCAGAGGACCACTATACTTGCCAAGGCATCTTCTATAGATTTGGAGAATACCAAGTAGATTGCCCCATTCACGAACGAACAACGAGAAAAATTCATATTAGGCCATATAACAAAAACATTTCCCATCCATTTTTGGGTCGCTTTGGGGACCCAGAAGGGTGCAAAATTTGGGGGGGCCCGCACAGAACCACTGTGGTCAGCAAGACACCTACTGTTTATTTCTGGAATACCGAGCTAATTGGCCCTTTCATTAACAAGATTTCACACAAACCGATAATAGACTATAAAGCATAAAACTACATAACCCTTTTTGGGAGCTTTATGGAACAAAAGTGGTGCATATTTTGGAGGGCCCGCAGAGCACCACTATGCTTCCAAAGGCACCTTCTGTAAATTTGGAAAATACCAAGCAGATTGCCCAATTCACTAACGAACAGCCAGAAAAACTGATAAAAGCCCACATAACAAAAACATTTCCCTTCCTTTTTTGGGTCGCTTTGTGAGCCCAGAAGGGTGCAAAATTTGGGGGCCCCGCAGAGAACCTCTGTGGTCAGCAAGACACCTACTGTTTATTTCTGGAATACCGAGCTAATTGGCCCTTTCGTTAACAAGATTTCACACAAACCGATAATAGACTACAAAGCATAAAACTACAGAACCCTTTTTGGGAGCCTTATGGAACAAAAGTGGTGCATATATTGGGGGGCCCGCAGAGCACCACTCTGCTTCCCAAGGCATCTTCTATAAATTTGGAGAATACCAAGCAGATTGCCCCATTCGCTAACGAACAGCGAGAAAAACTGATATTAGCTCATATAACAAAAATGCTTCCCTTCCTTTTTTGGGTCGCTTTGTGGACCCAGAAGGGCGCAAAATTTGGGGGGCCCGCAAAGAACCACTGTGGTTGGCAAGACACCTATTGTTTATTTCTGGAATACCGAGCTAATTGACCCCTTCATTAACAAGATTTCACACAAACTGATAATAGGCTATAAAGCATAAAACTACAAAACCCTTTTTGGGAGCCTTATGGAACAAAAGTGGTGCATATTTTGGGGGGCCCGCAGAGCACCACTATACTTGCCAAGGCATCTTCTATAGATTTGGAGAATACCAAGTAGATTGCCCCATTCACGAACGAACAACGAGAAAAATTCATATTAGGCCATATAAGAAGAACATTTCCCTTCCTTTTTTGGGTCGCTTTGTGGACCCAGGAGGGTGCAAAATTTGGGGGGCCCGCACCAAACCACTGTGGTCAGCAAGACACCTACTGTTTATTTCTGGAATACGGAGCTAATTGGACCTTTCATTAACAAGATTTCACACAAACCGATAATAGACTATAAAGCATAAAACTACAGAACCCTTTTTGGGAGCCTTATGGAACAAAAGTGGTGCATATTTTGGCGGGCCCGCAGAGCACCACTATACTTGCCAAGACATCTTCTATAGATTTGGAGAATACCAAGCAGATTGCACCTTTCGCTAACGAACAGCCAGAAAAACTAATAAAAGCCCACATAACAAAAACTTTTCCCCTCCTTTTTTGGGTCGTTTAGTGACCCCAGAAAGGTGCAAATTTTGGGGAGCCCGCACAGAACCACTGTGGTTAGCAAGACACCTACTGTTTATTTCTGGAATACCGGGCTAATAAACCCCTTCATTAACAAGATTTCACACAAACCGATAATAGACTACAAAGCGTTAAACTACAGAACCCTTTTTGGAAGCCTTATGGAACAAAAGTGGTGCATATTTCAGGGGGCCCGCAGAGCACCACTATGCTTGCCAAGGGATCTTCTATAAATTTGGAGAATACCAAGCAGATTGCCCCTTTCGCGAAAGAACAGCGAGAAAAATTGATAATAGCCCATATAAGAAAAACATTTGCCTTCCTTTTTTGGATCGCTTTGGGAACCCAGAAGGGTGCAAAATTTGGGGGCGGGGGGGGGGGGGGGCCGCACAGAACCACTGTGGTCAGCAAGACACCTACTGTTTATTTCTGGAATACCGAGCTAATTGGCCCTTTCGTTAACAAGATTTCACACAAACCGATAATAGACTATAAAGCATAAAACTACAGAATCCTTTTTGGGAGCCTTATGGAACAAAAGTGGTGCATATTTTGGAAGGCCCGCAGAGCACCACTATACTTGCCAAGGCATCTTCTATAAATTTGGAGAATACCAAGCAGATTGCCCCATTCGCTAACGAACAGCCAGAAAAACAGATAAAAGCCCACATAACAAAAACATTTCCCCTCCTTTTTTGGGTCGTTTAGTGACCCCAGAATGGTGCAAAATTTGGGGGGCCCGCACAGAACCACTGTGGTTAGCAAGACACCTATGTTTATTTATGAAATACAGGGCTAATAAACCCTTTCATTAACAAGATTTCACACAAACCGATAATAGACTACAAAGCGTAAAAGTACAGAACCCTTTTTGGGAGCCTTATGGAACAAAAGTGGTGCATATTTCAGGGGGCCCGCAGAGCACCACTATGCTTGCCAAGGCATCTTCTATAAATTTGGAGAATACCAAGCAGATTGCCCCTTTCGCGAAAGAACAGCGAGAAAAATTGATAATAGCCCATATAAGAAAAACATTTCCCTTCCTTTTTTGGATCGCTTTGGGGACCCAGAAGGGTGCAAAATTTGGGGGGCCCGCACAGAACCACTGTGGTTAGCAAGACACCTACTTGTTATTTCTGGAATACCGAGCTAATTGGCCCTTTCGTTAACAAGATTTCACACAAACCGAAAATAGACTATAAAGCATAAAACTACAGAACCCTTTTTGGGAGCCTTATGGAACAAAAGTGGTGCATATATTGGGGGGCCCGCAGAGCACCACTCGGCTTCCCAAGGCATCTTCTGTAAATTTGGAGAATACCAAGCAGATTGCCACATTCGCTAACGCACAGCGACAAAAACTGATATTAGCTCATATAACAAAAACACTTCCCTTCATTTTTGGGGTCGTTTTATGGACCCAGAAGGCCGCAAAATTGGGGGGGGGGGGGGGGGGCCCGCACAGAACCACTGTAGTTAGCAAGACACTTACTGTTTATTTCTGGAATAGCGAGCTAATTGGACCTTTCATTAACAGCATTTCATAAAAACCGATAATAGACTATAAAGCATAAAACTACAGAACACTTTTTGGGAATCTTATGGAACAAAAGTGGTGCATATTTTGGGGGGGGGGGGGGGCCGCAGAGCACCACTATGCTTGCCAAGGCTTCTTCTATAGATTTGGAGAATACCAAGTAGATTGCCCAATTCACGAACGAACAACGAGAAAAATTCATATTAGGCCATATAAGAAAAACATTTCCCTTCCTTTTTTGGGTCGCTTTGTGGACCCAGGAGGGTGCAAAATTTTGGGGGCCCGCACAGAACCACTGTGGTCAGCAAGACACCTACTTGTTATTTCTGGAATACCGAGCTAATTGGCCCTTTCGTTAACAAGATTTCACACAAACCGAAAATAGACTATAAAGCATAAAACTACAGAACCCTTTTTGGGAGCCTTATGGAACAAAAGTGGTGCATATATTGGGGGGCCCGCAGAGCACCACTCTGCTTCCCAAGGCATCTTCTATAAATTTGGAGAATACCAAGCAGATTGCCCCAATCGCGAAAGAACAGCGAGAAAAATTGGTAATAGCCCATATAAGAAAAACATTTCACTTCCTTTTTTGGATCGCTTTTGGGACCCAGAAGGGTGCAAAATTTGGGGGGCCCGCACAGAACCACTGTGGTCAGCAAGACACCTACTTGTTATTTCTGGAATACCGAGCTAATTGGCCATTTCGTTAACAAGATTTCACACAAACCGAAAATAGACTATAAAGCATAAAACTACAGAACCCTTTTTGGGAGCCTTATGGAACAAAAGTGGTGCATATATTGGGGGGCCCGCAGAGCACCACTCTGCTTCCCAAGGCATCTTCTATAAATTTGGAGAATTCCAAGCAGATTGCCCTATTCGCGAAAGAACAGCGAGAAAAATTGGTAATAGCCCATTTTAGAAAAATATTTCCCTTCCTTCTTTGGGTCGCTTTGGGGACCCGGAAGGGTGCACAATTTGGGGGGCCCGCACAGAACCACTGTGGTCAGCAAGACACCTACTGTTTATTTCTGGAATACCGAGCTAATTGGCCCTTTCGTTAACAAGATTTCACACAAACTGATAATAGACTACAAAGCATAAAACTACAGAACCCTTTTTGGGAGCCTTATGGAACAAAAGTGGTGCATATATTGGGGGGCCCGCAGAGCACCACTCTGCTTCCCAAGGCATCTTCTGTAAATTTGGAGAATACCAAGCAGATTGCCACATTCGCTAACGCACAACGACAAAAACTGATATTAGCTCATATAACAAAAACACTTCCCTTCATTTTTGGGGTCGTTTTATGGACCCAGAAGGGCGCAAAATTGGGGGGGGGGGGGGCCGCACAGAACCACTGTAGTTAGCAAGACACTTACTGTTTATTTCTGGAATAGCGAGCTAATTGGACCTTTCATTAACAGGATTTCATAAAAACCGATAATAGACTATAAAGCCTAAAACTACAGAACACTTTTTGGGAATCTTATGGAACAAAAGTGGTGCATATTTTGGGGGGGGGGGGGGGTTTAGGGGCCGCAGAGCACCACTATGCTTGCCAAGGCTTCTTCTATAGATTTGGAGAATACCAAGTAGATTGCCCAATTCACAAACGAACAACGAGAAAAATTCATATTAGGCCATATAAGAAAAACATTTCCCTTCCTTTTTTGGGTCGCTTTGTGGACCCAGGAGGGTGCAAAATTTTGGGGGCCCACACAGAACCACTGTGGTCAGAAAGACACCTACTTGTTATTTCTGGAATACCGAGCTAATTGGCCCTTTCATTAACAAGATTTCACACAAACCGAAAATAGACTATAAAGCATAAAACTACAGAACCCTTTTTGGGAGCCTTATGGAACAAAAGTGGTGCATATATTGGGGGGCCCGCAGAGCACCACTCTGCTTCCCAAGGCATCTTCTATAAATTTGGAGAATACCAAGCAGATTGCCCTATTCGCGAAAGAACAGCGAGAAAAATTGGTAATAGCCCATATACGAAAAACATTTCACTTCCTTTTTTGGATCGCTTTGGGGACCCAGAAGGGTGCAAAATTTGGGGGGCCCGCACAGAACCACTGTGGTCAGCAAGACACCTACTTGTTATTTCTGGAATACCGAGCTAATTGGCCCTTTCGTTAACAAGATTTCACACAAACCGAAAATAGACTATAAAGCATAAAACTACAGAACCCTTTTTGGGAGCCTTATGGAACAAAAGTGGTGCATATATTGGGGGGCCCGCAGAGCACCACTCTGCTTCCCAAGGCATCTTCTATAAATTTGGAGAATACCAAGCAGATTGCCCCATTCGCGAAAGAACAGCGAGAAAAATTGGTAATAGCCCATTTTAGAAAAATATTTCCCTTCCTTTTTTGGGTCGCTTTGGGGACCCGGAAGGGTGCAAAATTTGGGGGGCCCGCACAGAACCACTGTGGTCAGCAAGACACCTACTGTTTATTTCTGGAATACCGAGCTAATTGGCCCTTTCGTTAACAAGATTTCACACAAACTGATAATAGACTACAAAGCATAAAACTACAGAACCCTTTTTGGGAGCCTTATGGAACAAAAGTGGTGCATATATTGGGGGGCCCGCAGAGCACCACTCTGCTTCTCAAGGCATCTTCTGTAAATTTGGAGAATACCAAGCAGATTGCCACATTCGCTAACGCACAGCGAGAAAAACTGATATTAGCTCATATAACAAAAACACTTCCCTTCATTTTTGGGGTCGTTTTATGGACCCAGAAGGGTGCAAAATTGGGGGGGGGGGGGCGCACAGAACCACTGTAGATAGCAAGACACTTACTGTTTATTTCTGGAATAGCGAGCAAATTGGACCTTTCATTAACAGGATTTCACAAAAACCGATAATAGACTATAAAGCATAAAACTACAGAACACTTTTTGGGAATCTTATGGAACAAAAGTGGTGTATATTTTTGTGTGGGGGGGGGGGGGGGGCGCAGAGCACCACTATGCTTGCCAAGGCTTCTTCTATAGATTTGGAGAATACCAAGTAGATTGCCCCATTCACGAACGAACAACGAGAAAAATTCATATTAGGCCATATAAGAAAAACATTTCCCTTCCTTTTTTGGGTCGCTTTGTGGACCCAGGAGGGTGCAAAATTTGGGGGGGCCCGCACTGAACCACTGTGGTCAGCAAGACACCTACTGTTTATTTCTGGAAAACGGAGCTAATTGGACCTTTCATTAACAAGATTTCACACAAACCGATAATAGACTATAAAGCATAAAACTACAGAACCCTTTTTGGGAGCCTTATGGAACAAAAGTGGTGCATATTTTGGGGGACCCGCTGAGCACCACTATACTTGCCAAGACATCTTCTATAGATTTGGAGAATACCAAGCAGATTGCACCTTTCGCTAACGAACAGCCAGAAAAACTGATAAAAGCCCACATAACAAAAACATTTCCCCTCCTTTTTTGGGTCGTTTAGTGACCCAGAAAGGTGCAAAATTTGGGGGGCCCACACAGAACCACTGTGGTTAGCAAGACACCTACTGTTTATTTCTGGAATACCGGGCTAATAAACCCTTTCATTAACAAGATTTCACACAAACCGATAATAGACTACAAAGCGTAAAACTACAGAACCCTTTTTGGGAGCCTTATGGAACAAAAGTGGTGCATATTTCAGGGGGCCCGCAGAGCACCACTATGCTTGCCAAGGCATCTTCCATAAATTTGGAGAATGCCAAGCAGATTGCCCCTTTCGCGAAAGAGCAGCGAGAAAAATTGATAATAGCCCATATTAGGAAAACATTTCCCTTCCTTTTTTGGATCGCGTTGGGAACCCAGAAGGGTGCAAAATTTGGGGGGGGGGGCCCGCACAGAACCACTGTGGTCAGCAAGACACCTACTGTTTATTTCTGGAATACCGAGCTAATTGGCCCTTTCGTTAACAAGATTTCACACAAACCGATAATAGACTATAAAGCATAAAACTACAGAACCCTTTTTGGGAGCCTTATGGAACAAAAGTGGTGCATATTTTGGAGGGCCCGCAGAGCACCACTATACTTGCCAAGGCATCTTCTATTAATTTGGAGAAAACCAAGCAGATTGCCCATTCGCTAACGAACAGCCAGATAAACTGATAAAAGCCCACATAACAAAAACATTTCCCCTCCTTTTTTGGGTCGTTTAGTGACCCCAGAAAGGTGCAAAATTTGGGGGGCCTGCACAGAACCACTGTGGTTAGCAAGACACCTACTGTTTATTTATGGAATACAGGGCTAATAAACCCTTTCATTAACAAGATTTTACACAAACCGATAATAGACTACAAAGCGTAAAACTACAGAACCCTTTTTGGGAGCCTTATGGAACAAAAGTGGTGCATATTTCAGGGGGCCTGCAGAGCACCACTATGCTTGCCAAGGCATCTTCTATAAATTTGGAGAATACCAAGCAGATTGCCCCTTTCGCGAAAGAACAGCGAGAAAAATTGATAATAGCTCATATAAGAAAAACATTTCCCTTCCTTTTTTGGATCGCTTTGGGGACCCAGAAGGGTGCAAAATTTGGGGGGCCCGCACAGAACCACTGTGGTCAGCAAGACACCTACTGTTTATTTCTGGAATACCGAGCTAATTGGCCCTTTCGTTAACAAGATTTCACACAAACCGATAATAGACTATAAAGCATAAAACTACAGAACCCTTTTTGGGAGGCTTATGGAACAAAAGTGGTGCATATATTGGGGGGCCCGCAGAGCACCACTCTGCTTCCCAAGGCATCTTCTATAAATTTGGAGAATACCAAGCAGATTGCCCCATTCGCAAAAGAACAGCGAGAAAAATTGATAATAGCCAATTTTAGAAAAAACATTTCCCTTCCTTTTTTGGGTCGCTTTGGGGACCCAGAAGGGTGCAAAATTTGGGGGGCCCGCACAGAACCACTGTGGTCAGCAAGACACCTACTGTTTATTTCTGGAATACCGAGCTAATTGGCCCTTTCGTTAACAAGATTTCACACAAACTGATAATAGACTACAAAGCATAAAACTACAGAACCCTTTTTGGGAGCCTTATGGAACAAAAGTGGTGCATATATTGGGGGGCCCGCAGAGCACCACTCTGCTTCCCAAGGCATCTTCTATAAATTTGGAGAATACCAAGCAGATTGCCACATTCGCTAACGAACAGCGAGAAAAACTGATATTAGCTCATGTAACAAAAACACTTCCCTTCATTTTTGGGGTCGCTTTATGGACCCAGAAGGGCGCAAAATTTGGGGGGGGGGGGGCCACACAGAACAACTGTGGTTAGCAAGACACCTACTCTTTATTTCTGGAATACCGAGCTAATTGGACCTTTCATTAACAGGATTTCACACACACCGATAATAGACTATAAAGCATAAAACTACAGAACACTTTTTGGGAATCTTATGGAACAAAAGTGGTGCATATTTTTTTTTTGGGGGGGGGGGGGGGGGGCCGCAGAGCACCACTATGCTTGCCAAGGCTTCTTCTATAAATTTGGAGAATACCAAGCAGATTGCCCCATTCGTGAAAGAACAACGAGAAGAATTGATAATAGCCCATATAACAAAAACATGTTCCTTCCTTTTTTGGGTGGCTTTGTGGACTCAGAAGGGTGCAAAATTTGGGGGGCCCGCAGAGAATCACTTTGGTCAACAACACAGCTGCTGTTTATTTCTAAAATACCGAGCTAATTGGCCCTTTCATTAACAAGATTTTACACAAACCGATAACAGGCTATAAACCATAAATCGACAGAACACTTTTTGGGAGCCTTATGGAACAAAAGTGGTGCATATTTTGGGGGGCCTGCAGAGCACCACTATGCTTCTCAAGGCAGCTTCTGTAAATTTGGAGAATACCAAGCAGATTGCCCTATTCGCTAACGAACAGCGTGAAAAACTGATAACAGCCCACATAACAAAAGCATTTCCCTTCCTTTTTGGGTCGCTTTGTGTGCCCAGAAGGGAGCAAAATTTGAGGGGCCCGCACAGAACCACTGTGGTTAGCAAGACACCTACTGCTTATTTCTGGATTACCGAGTGAATTGACCCTTTCATTAACAAGATTTCACACACACTGATATTAGTCTATAAAGCATAAACTACAGAACTCTTTTGGGGAGCCTTATGGAACAAAAGTGGTGCATATTTTGTGGGCCCGCCGGGCACCAGTATGCTTCACAGGCACCTTCTTTGAATCTGGAGAATACCAAGTAGATTGCACCTTTCGCCAACGAACAGCCAGAAGAACTGATAAAAACATTTCCCTTCCTTTTTGGGGGTGCTTTGTGGACCCGGAAGGGTGCAAAATTGGGGGTGGGGTGGGGGTGGGGGGTGGGGGGTGGTGGGAGTGTCCGCACAGAACCACTGTCGTTAGCAAAACACCTGCTTTTTAATTCGGATATACCGAACTAATTGACTCTTTCACAAACAATATTTTAATCAAACCCATAAAAGATTGTAAATCCAAAAATGGCAGAACCCCTTTTTGGTTCCTAATGGCACAAAAGGGGTGCATATTTTGGGGCCCTGCAGAGCACCACCATGTTTGCAAAGGCACATCTATGGAATTTGAGAATAGCGAGGAGATTGCCCCTTTCTGTAAAAAAATATCCAGAAAAAATGATAATAGCCCATATAGCAAAAACAGTTCGGTACCATTTTTGTGGGTTTTGTGGCCCCTGAAGTGTTCATATTAGGGGTGTCCGCACAACACAAATGTGGTTACCAATACCCTTACTGTTCAATTTAGGAACATCGAGCTAACTGACTCTTTTGGGAGAAGGAGAGGTCGTCTACTCCCACCCCCAATATTTGTCCAAATATTCAGATAGTTGGACATTTTTCAGGCAAAAATTCCAACAGTTGGAAATTCGAAGCATTGTAGGGACGGAGGTTTTTCCGAATGTGGTATTACATTTCCATGAAAATTCCCACCCGCAGCTTCCACAGATTCTGATCCAACAATGCAAGATTTTCCGACTACTCAGCGGTTCCAAAGTTAATTCACCAACGGTGGTCATGTTGCGTGTTTTGTTCCCTTCTATGTCTAACCTCAAACTTTTATGTTGTAACAAGCATTTAGCAAACCGTTTCTTAAATTATAACAGAAAATGCAGAAATGCAAACAAATTGGTTAATTTGGTACGCTCAATAGTCATAAGCAGTGCAGTTGATTTATGAAGCCAGTATACAGGGCACAGTATGGGACCTACCTGCAATGCACTTACAGACTACAGTTTATTTTAGGACCCAAAATGTGCCTCATCCCTCCACCTGTGAGGTCGTATCCTGAAATTTTTTAAGTTACAACCAAAGTTGAGTTTTCTATGGCTCTGTATTCTAATGAAAGACGAATATAGCCAGACTGAAAATTTTGATTTGTATTTGGTATTATTCAATTATTATCTCACACATATTGTGACAAAAAGGCTGAGTTAGTTAGCTAATTCATTACTCATATTTGATATGATTAATTAATAAATTATTGGTTGAATACTGATTTTTTCAGCATTCTCCATACATGCACATTCATGTAATTGACACAATGCCCAAATGGAGCCAAATAGGGCCTACTTACAGACTGCTGTACCACAAGAAGATGACATTTTGTGCTGTCTTTAAACCTCAAATTATGTGCATAGATATTTAACTGCAGCCATTTAAAATTCTTGGAAATGTTCTCAGAATGCCCTAAAATCTCTCGGTACAGTCATTCGGGGTCAGCCTTTTGAAAAATGTGGTGGGTGGGATGGGATGGAGTGAGGGGGACCCCTTTAATCATCCACTCCTAGTTGGATTTTTCATAGATCTACACTGCCTCCTCCCCCCCACCTTCCCACCTCCAATTGAAAACCTAGCTACGCAGCTCTGGGAAGTGTCCTAGCAATCGTATATGCGTCGGGTGTTTTCTAAAAAAGTTCATTCTAGTCTCAGGGCATGTAAGGTTGTGGGCCGTAGACAAAGCGCTGCATATGTCCATGCTATAGGTTAGAGGAGATGCCGCATCGTTGCGAAATTATAGGCTCGTTATAATGTAGGGGGGGTCACAGAGCTCATATTTAGAGTAGGAACAGTCGCGGGCCAAGTCGGTGGCCATCTAAGAGTGGAGGATCTACACAGATAGTACAAGCTCCGGGAGCTCACGAATATTGGCATTCATGTAGACGGTATTGCCTGTTATAGAAGGCAAGCCACACGTGTACAGAGTGGGCTTTGCATGTATAAAAATTAGACTTAGGTAGCTAGAGTGAAACAGCTAACCCTCGAAGTAGCAGCTGTTAGAGTAAAGGCGTCCAGTAAAGTGACAATGCTTTAGTGGCCTTGCTACATTCCGTTACATGGACTCTGCGACATTCCGTTACATGTTCGTGCGACATTCCGTTACATGTTTGTGAAAAAGCGATCTGAGTCCAGAGACACAACATTGAGCCGAGAAGATCAAACACCAGTGACTAGGAAGAATCAACCAACGAAAACAGAGAACAAGGGCCCGCAAAGTGACTCAAAACCTGTGTGGGTGGGGTGTGATTACATTTTGTGTTCCATTCATTTGATTCGATGTAATTAAGTCACAAGTTACTATATTTTTTTAAATGTATTAAAATTGTTATTTTCAGTGAAGCCCTGTTAATTGTGCTTTTTGGTGAAAAGTCACTGACCTCTTTAGGATAAGAAACACCCCAACAAAAACGAAGCAGGCGGGTTCGAATCGATGAGAGATACGTTCAAGCACCGATTCAGGTGACACTCCTTGAGTCTTGGTCGAATACACGACGTTAATCAATGTCTCTTGGCAACAATCACGCCCGGTTCCCGAATCAGTTAAAAATTAAAAAGTTAAAAATCAACAGGATCACTCAATGTTAATTTTACTACATTTCGGTTTTCATATTCATACAGGTTGCCTCAATACTTTTTTTTGTAGTTTTAAAAAGTGGTTTCGTGGGTAATATTTGGTTAAATTAGCTCTTCAATTCGATCGGCGAAATCGAACATAACAGTGGTGGAAATTCTAGCAGAAGAATAGGATGCATTGTAGGTAAAGGAATAATTAACCCTTTAAGTCAAAAATATTTTTGTGTGAAATTTTCAGTGATAAATTTCAGAAATGGATACCCCAAGCTTGGAAAAGCTAATTAGTATGGGCGAGCTATTGTGCATTATAAGTTGTGAATTACAAAAAAATTAAAATTGTAAAAGAAGAGCAAAAGCATGTTAGAGCGTTGGGTTACGTTGGATCGCGAGGAGTCAGGCCGAACGTGAGAAAGAGTTTGACAGAGCTGAAGGAGAAGCTTCGTTAGAGCGAGAAAGAGCTGAAAGAGAAGCTGCGTTAGAGCGTGAAATGGAGTAGAGAGATGCAGCAGTAAGAGTTGCAGAGCGAGAGAAAGATATTCAGGTTGGGTGCGAAAGGTTCGAAAAGGCGCTTGATGAGGCTGAAAGGGCACGTGAGGAAGCTGAGAAGGCTGTCGAGGAAGCTGGAAGGCAACACGAGAGGGAAATGGAAATTTTGAGGGCATGGGCACGGTTACCTGAAGCTAATGGTAGACTGGGTGGAGAAAATCCTGGGGGAAACGTGAAGGCACCTTATCCCCAGTTACACGAGTTCCATGAACAGATTGACGACATTGACACTTGCTTACAGAGGTTCGAAAGGTTTGCTTCGACTCGGGGTTGGCCCGATGACGCCTGGGACGGGGGGGGGGGGGGGGGGGGGGCTTCAGTCTTCTTTCGCTGCTAACAGGCAAATCGCTACCATATTTTGTGAGCATGTCTCCTTCCCAAGCTAATGATTACGGTGAGCTGAAAAAAGCTATCCTCAATAGGTACCAGCTCACCGAGGAGGGGGTCAGGATGAAATTCAAAAAGTGTGAGGCTGGGGAGGGTGTAAGTGTGTACTAGGTTGTGTCATTTCGACAGTTGCGTCAAACTATTGGGAAATGAAGAGTCATTTCCCTCCTTGAAGGACCTATTTATCACGGAGCAATTTGTATTGTCGTGGACCCTCGAGATGGCATTGCCTTTTGAGGAGAAGAAGCAGGCTATGGTGGAAGAAATGACTAGGGTGACTGAGCAGTATTTGGAGGCTAATGGGGAAAGTCTGACACAAGGTTGGCAGGGCAGGCGTGGGGGTAACGTGGTTGCAAAGGCACCTGTAAGAGCCCAACACAGATTCGGGCTGTGGCCCACCGGGTCGCGATTCAAGGCGTTAACTTGCTACATTTGTGACAAGAAGGGGCACCTGGACCGGAACTGTTAGCAGAAGGCTATGGTTGGAGCCCAGCAAGAATGGGAGGAGAGACCCATCCCCGAAAAACTGGACAAATGCCAATCAGTCCACTGGGAAGAGATGAGCGGTCGCACTGTGCCAAAGAATTGGGCCCGAAGAGAACCCACTGCGGCGGTGTATAGACGTTGGACATCTTAGGTTGGAAGGGGAGGAATACCCATCCGATCAGGAAAAGGGAGAGATGCCAGTATGTCTGGGGTTTATGGGGTGGGGGCAGTCCGTGGGTTGTGAGACACGGGGTGCAGTAGCGTGGCTGTCAAGCGGGCACTCGTCTGTGACGAACAACTGATTGGACACGATCACATGTGTGTACTCATAGATGGAATGGCGAGGAGGTTCCCCCTTGCGAGGGTGGGGGTGGACAGCCCATTCGTCATTGGCGAAGTGGAGGCCATGTGTATAGAGGCACCCATCTGTGACTCACCTGAGGAGGCGTCTGCGGTAGTCACAAGCTGCGAGGGGAAAGCTATCTGGGGAGACAACTGAAAACGTCCACGTGGAAGACCGTATGTATGCACAAAAGAAGGACTCCACATTTGAGAAGGTTTGGGAGTTGGCGAACAGTAGTGAGCCAATAGCTACAAGGGGTAAGGTTCTATATCCGATGTATGAAGAACAGGAGAGTAGGTCGAAAAATGGCTCCGGAGAAGTATCCGAAGCAGGTGATGACCCTAGCGCATGAATCGCTAGTGGGAGGGCACCTGGGGTCGAGGACGCTGGTCGACCGCATCACATCCATTATCCATTGGATTGACATTATAGGGGACGTCGCAAAATGTTGTCAGTCTTGCAACGTATGCTAGAAGACTGCGCCCAAAGGTAACCTCCCCGGGGTTCCGTTAGGGGAAATGCCTCTAATGAACGAACCGTTTGACAGGGTAAGGGTGAACTTAGTCGGTCCGATTTACACACGTGTCGGAAAGGTAAATGGGAAATAGGTATATTCTGACAGCTGCGGATTATACCACAAGGTACCCCGAAGCAATCGCTCTTCCCAAATTTTAGATGGAGTGCGTGACTGAAGTTTTGCTTGAGATGTTCAGCAGGTTGGGTTTCCCAAAGGAAACTCTGACAGATCAGAGGTCCCAATTCACCTCTGGGATGTTGGAAGAGGTGTGCCGTTTGGTTGCGTTTAAACAACTATTCACCATCCCCTACAACCCCAAAAGCAATTGGCTGTGCGGCAGGATCAATGAGAGTCTAAAGGCGATGCTTAAAAATGTGTCAGGAGAGGCCCAAGGAATCGGTATCTACCAGAGTTCTATTTGACGCGAGGGAATTCCCCAGGCGAGCACATGGTTATCTCCATTCGAGCTACTTTACAACCGAACAGTGAGATGCACATTGCAAGTACTCAATGACCTTTGGACAGAGGAGGATACAACTCCAGTACGTTATGCATACCAAAATGTGTTGGGCCTCCGAAACAAGCTGACAGAAAGATTCCACTGGCACGTGAGAGTCTATGTAAAAACCATTGTGACCGCAGAACGAAGCAGAGGAAGTTTGAGGAAGGTCAGAAGGTAACCGTCTTATTGCCCACCGACCAAAATGAGGGAGGAGGTGGAGAAAATGTTGGAGGTGGGAGTCGCTACTGACAGGCCTCAGTCATATCAGAAGATGGACACATGACTGCATTTACGACTCCGGACGGCTGTTACCAGTTCTGTAAGCTCCCTTTTGGGATGGTAAATACTGATGCCACTTTTAATAGGATGATACGGAAGCTGTTGACCAACTTCGAACTTGGCCAACTATGTGGACGACATCATCTCTAAAACAAAGACATGGGCAGAGTATATGGCAGAGTATAGAGTATATGGCATATCTTAGGGTGCTGTTTAAGGGACTCGAGAAGACGGAGGTCACAGTGAAACTCCCAACATGTCAGATAGGGCTTAGGACCATCAAGTTTCTCAATCACAAGATTGGTGAAGGCAAGGTTGAGAGGATCCGCAATGTGAGCCCCCCCCCCCCCCCCCCCACACACACACCATCAGACGAAGTAACAAGTTAGGTCCTTCCTGGGGCTGGTCGAGAACCGGGCATGGTCATTACTGGGAGAAATAGATCCACGCCACGTGTTCAGGCTAAACTCAAAGAGTGTCGCCTGAATCTGTGCCCCACCCGAAACCTACGTCCCTCCATAGGCATGGTCATGGACGTCTCAGTTGTGATTAGTACGGGGAGACAACCAACGGTAGTTACTTTACTCTCCATTTTCATATACAAGACCCTCACTGATGCATCATGAAAAGCATGCAAAATTTCCCTTTGAGACAAACTTTTCAAGGGGTAGTTGCCCCATCCCCACTCTTGCCAAGTGTACGTTGATACCTGAGATCATTTTTACACACCGGTGCTTTACATGCTATTAAATGTATGTTGGGCTGATTTTGGAAGACAAAAAAAAATCACCTCATGAAATATTACGGTACAGAAATAAACAAGGTGCTGCTCTACGGGCCCCAAAAATATGCACTCATGTTGTGCCTCAAATCTACCAAAATATTGGTATTCTCAAACTTTATGATAGTGTGATTGCTAAGCTGGGCAGTCCTGTGTGCTGTGCAACATGAACAGGTTTCGTGAGGAGCATTGGGGCATACTGGTTAGAGCATTGGACTTTAAACAACAAGATCGGTGGTTTGACTATGACCAGCACTAACTGCGTCCTTTGGTAAGGCACGTAATCCCCAATACCCATGTGGTGGCACTGCAGTGCTGTGCACTAAGGAGTACTGAACAGCTATATCTATGATGTCCACTTGCCTTCAACCACCATTCTTTAAAATAAGAACCATCTTCGGACCACATCGCAGCCAAACAAATAATAACATTTTCTTGCATTTTCTTGCAGTGTGCGTTATTATTAGTTTTTTAAACTGCTTGTTCGATGAGAATGTAACCTGTTCGTTATTCTCGAAATTTGTGGCGTGTGGATTTCTAAACAGTGTGCACTCTTGTAGTGGCACAATGCCCTAAAAGGAATTACTACCCTCTCTTGCTCGGCCATTATCGATTCCTTTGACTACTTGATAGAGAAAGCCGCAATTGTTTGATAGTATGAAAATATATAAGTAATGCCTAGTTAAACATGGTGGTGCTCTGCGGACCCGACAAAATATGCACCCATTTGGTGTAACAGAGCTCGCAATGACTTTAAAATGTATTTGCACATTTGGCTAAATGGGCTATAATCGGTTTCTTTGCCTACTTGTTAGAGAAATGGTTAATTGGCTTGGCATTCCCTAATGCAACAGTGGGTGCCTTTCTGAAAAGATATGCATCCATTTTGTGCCAAAAGACTCCTAAAAACGGTTCTAACATTTTTTTCTTTAAGACCTATCATCAGGTTTGTCTGATTTCTTGTTAGAGGAAGGTATTCACAAAATAAATAGAGGGTGTCTTGCTAACCCAAGTGGTGCTGTGCGCCCCCCCCCCCCCCACAAAGCTCCCCAAGATAGTACTGAAGTGTACAAAAAGGGACAATCTTATCCATATTCCCCAAATTTATAGATGGTGCCTTGAGAAGCATATTGGTGCTTGCGACCTCCCCTCCCCCAAAATATGCACCCCTTTTGTGTCATAAGGCTCCCAAAAAACGGTGCTGTCAATTTTTGCTTTACAGTCTATTATCGGTTTGTGTGAAATCGTAGAGAAAGGGTCAATTAGCTCGGTATTCCCGAAATAAAAAGTAGGTGCCTTGCTAACCACACCCTTCTGGATCCACAAAACATCCCAAACAAGGAAGGTAAATGGTTTTTGTTATATCGGTTTTTCCCACTGGTTGTTAACGAAAAGGCAATCTGCTTGGTATTTTCCAAATTTATAGATGGTGCCTTGGGAAGCATAGTGTTGCTCTGCTGGCCCCACAAAATATGCACCCCTTTTATGCCATAAGGCTCCAAAAAAGGGTTCTGTCATTTTTTGCTGTACAGTCCATTATCGGATTGTGCGAACTCTTGTTAGAGAAAGGGTCAATTAGCTCAGTATTCCCGAAATAAACGATCGGTGTCTTGCTAACCACAGTGGTTCAGTGAGGCCTCCCAAATGTTACACTCTTCCGGGTCCACAAACCATCCCAAAAACGGAAAGGAAATGTTTTTGTTATATGCGCTATTATCAGTTTTTCGTGCTATTTGTTAGCGAAAGAGGCAATCTGTTTGGAATTTACCAGAATTATATATGGTGCCCTTGGAAGCATAGGAGTGCTCTGTGGGTCCCACAAAATTTGCACCCCTTTTGTACCATAAAGATCCCAAATAGAGTTCTGTCATTTTTTGCTTTACAGTCTGTTTTCGGTTCGTGTGAAATCTTATTCGAGAAAGGGTCAATTAGCTCAGTATTCCCGAAATATACAGCAGGTCTCTTGCTAACCACAGTGGTTCTGAGCGCCCCCCCCGCCCAAATTTTGGACCCTTCCGGGTCGACAAAGCATCCCAAGAAACAAAAAGAAATGTTTTTGTTTTATGAGCTATTATCAGTTTTTCTTGCTTATGTTAGTGAAGGGGCAATCTGATTGGTATTCTTTGTAGATGGCGCCTTGGGAAGCATAGTGGTGCTTTGCAAGCCCCCGAAATATGCACCCTTTTGTGTCATAAGGCTCCCAAAAAGGAATATACAGTCTATTATCAGTTTGGGTGAAATGATGTTGGAGAAAGGCGTCAATTAGCTCAGTATTTCCGAAATAAACTGTAGGTGCCTTGCTAACCATAGTGGTTCTGTGCAACCTCCCCTCCCCCCAAATTGTGCACCTTTCTGGGTCCACAACCCATCCCCTAAAAGGAAGGGAAAGGATTTTATTATATGACCAGTTATCAGGTTTTCTGACTGTTTCTTAGGGAAAGGGGCAATCTGCTTTGTATTCTCCAAATTTATAGATGGTGCCTTCAGAAGCATTGCGGTGCTCTGGGGTCCCTCAAAGTATGCACCACATTTGTGCCATAAGGTCCCCAAAAGGGGTTCTCTCAGTATTGGATTTAGAATCTATTATCGATTTGTCTGAAATCTTGTTAGAGAAAGGGTCAATTAGATTGTTTTTTTTTCAAAATAAACATTAGGTGTCTTGCTAACCACAGTGGTTCTGTGCTGGCCTCCCAAATTGTGCACCCTTCAGGGTATACAAAGCATCCCAAAAAAGGAAAGCAACTATTTAGTTATGAAGTGTGGCGGTGCTCTGCGGGTCCCTCAAAATATGCACCCGTGTTGTGCCATAAGGACGCCAAATGGGGTTGGTTCTCTCATTATTGGATGTAGAATCTATTATCGGTTTATCTGAAATATAGTTAGGGAAAGGGCCCATTAGCACGATATTCCCGAACGAAACAGTGGGTTTCTTGCCAACCACAGTGGTTCTGTGCGAGGCCCCCAAATTGTGCACCCTTCTGGGTCCACAAAGCATCCCCAAAAAGGACAAAGTTTTTGTTATATGGGCTATTATCAATTTTCTTGACTGTTTATTAGCAAAAGGGGTAATCTGCTTGGTATTCTCCAAATTTATAGATGGTGCCTTGGGAAGCAGTGTGGTGCTCTACGGGCCCCCAATATATGCACCAATTTTGTTCCATAAGGCTCCCAAAAAGGGTTCTGTAGTTTTATGCTTTATAGTCTATTAACGGTTTGTGTGAAATCTTGTTAACGAAAGGGCCAATTAGCTCGGTATTCCAGAAATAAACAGTAGGTGCCTTGCTGACCACAGTTGTTCTGTGCGGGACCCGCAAATTTTGCACCCTTCTGGGTCCCCAAAGCGACCCAAAAAAGGAAGGGAAATGTTTTTCTAAAGTGGGCTATTATCAATTTTTCTCGCTGTTCTTTCGTGAATGGGGCAATCTGCTTGGTATTCTCCAAATTTATAGAAGATCCCTTGGCAAGTATAGTGGTGCTCTGCGGGCCCCCAAAAATATGCACGACTTTTGTTCCATAAGGCTACGAAAAAGGGTTTTGTAGTTTTATGCTTTATAGTCTATTATCAGTTTGTGTAAAATCTTGTTAATGAAGGGGTCAATTAGCTCGGTATTCCAGAAATAAACAGTAGGTGTCTTGCCAACCACAGTGGTTCTGTGCGGCCCCCCCAAATTTTGCGCCCTTCTGGGTCCACAAAGCGACCCAAAAAAGGAAGGGAAGTGTTTTTGTTACATGAGCTAATATCAGTTTTTCTCGCTGTTCGTTAGCGAATGGGGTAATCTGCTTGGTATTCTCCAAATTTACAGAAGATGCCATGGGACGCAGAGTGGTGCTCTGCGGGCCCCCCAATATATGCACCACTTTTGTTCCATAAGGCTCCCAAAAAGGGTTCTGTAGTTTTATGCTTTATAGTCTATTATCGGTTTGTGTGAAATCTTGTTAACGAAAGGGCCAATTAGCTCGGTATTCCAGAAATAAACAGTAGGTGCCTTGCTGACCACAGTTGTTCTGTGCGGGCCCCGCAAATTTTGCACCCTTCTGGGTCCAAAAGGGACCCAAAAAAGGAAGGGAAATGTTTTTCTAAAATGGGCTATTATCAATTTTTCTCGCTGTTCTTTCGCGAAAGGGGCAATCTGCTTGGTATTCTCCAAATTTATAGAAGATGCCTTGGCAAGTATAGTGGTGCTCTGCGGCCCCCCAAAATATGAACCACTTTTGTTCCATAAGGCTCCCAAAAAGGGTTCTGTAGTTTTATGCCCTATAGTCTATTATCGGTTTGTGTGAAATCTTGTTAATGAAAGGGTTAATTAGCTCGGTATTCCAGAAATAAACAGTAGGTGTCTTGCTAACCACAGTGGTTCTGTGCGGGCCCCCCCAAATTTTACGCCCTTCTGGGTCCATAAAGCGACCCAAAAAATGAAGAGAAGTGTTTTTGTTATATGAGCTAATAATAGTTTTTCTCGCTGTTCGTTAGCGAATGGGGCAATCTACTTGGTATTCTCCAAATTTACAGAAGATTCCTTTGGAAGCAGAGTGGAGCTCTGCGGGCCCCCAATATATGCACCACTTTTGTTCCATAAGGCTCCCAAAAATGGTTCTGTAGTTTTATGCTTTGTAGTCTATTATCGGTTTGTGTGAAATCTTGTTAACGAAAAGGCCAATTAGCTCGGTATTCCAGAAATAAACAGTTGGTGTCTTGCTGACTACAGTGGTTCTCTGCGCCCCCCCCCCCCCCCAAATTTTGCACCCTTCTGGGCTCACAAAGCGACTCAAAAAGGAAGGGAAATGTTTTTGTTATGTGGGCTTTTATCAGTTTTTCTGGCTGTTCGTTAGTGAATTGGGCAATCTGCTTGGTATTTTCCAAATTTACAGAAGATGCCCTGGGAAGCATAGTGGATCTCTGCGGGCCCTCCAAAATATGCACCACTTTTGTTCAATAAGGCTCCCAAAAAGGGTTCTGTGGTTTTATGCTTTATAGTCTATTATCGGTTTGTGTGAAATCTTGTTAACGAAAGGGCCAATTAGCTCGGTATTCCATAAATAAACAATAGGTGTTTTGCTGACTACAGTGGTTCTGTGCAGGCCCCACAAATTTTGCACCCTTCTGGGTCCCCAAAGCAACCTTAAAAAGGACGGGAATGTTTTTCTTATATGGGCTATTATCAATTTTTCTCGCTGTTCTTTCGCAAATGGGGCAATCTGCTTGGTATTCTCCAAATTTACAGAAGATGCCTTGGCAAGCATAGTGGTGCTCTGCGGGCCCCCTAAAATATGCACCACTTTTGTTCCAAAAGGCTCCCAAAAAGGGTTCTGTAGTTTTACGCTTTGCAGTCTATTATCGGTTTGTGTGAAATCTTGTTAATGAAAGGGTCAATTAGCCCGGTATTCCAGAAATAAACAGTAGGTGTCTTGCTAACCACAGTGGTTCTGTGCGGGCCCCCCAAATTTTGCACCCTTCAGGGGTCACAAAACGAGCCAAAAAAGGAGGGGAAATGTTTTTGTTAAGTGGGCTTTTATCAGTTTTTCTGGCTGTTCGTTAGCGAAAGGTGCAATCTGCTTGGTATTCTCCAAATCTATAGAAGATGTCTTGGCAAGTATAGTGGTGCTCTGCGGGCCCCCCAAAATATGCACCACTTTTGTTCCATAAGACTCCGAAAAAGGGTTTTGTAGAATTATGCTTTAAAGTCACTTATCAGTTTGAGTGAAATCTTTTTAATGAAAGGGCCAATTAGCTCGGTATTCCAGAAATAAACAGTAGGTGTCTTGCTGACCACAGTGGGTCTGTGCGGGCCCCCCAAATTTTGCACCCTTCTGGGTCCCCAAAGCGACCCAAAAAATGAAGGGGAATGTTTTTCTAAAATGGGCTATTATCAATTTTTCTCGCTGTTCTTTCGCGAATGGGGCTATCTGCTTGGTATTCTCCAAATGTACAGAAGATGCCTTGGGAAGGTGAGTGGTACTCTGCGGGCCCCCCAATATATGCACCACTTTTGTTCCATAAGGCTCCCAAAAAGGGTTCTGTAGTTTTATGCTTTATAGTCTATTATCGGTTTGTGTGTAATCTTGTTAATGAAAGTTCCAATTAGCTCCATATTCCAGAAATAAACAGTAGGTGTCTTGCTAACCACAGTGGTTCTGTGCGGGCCCCCAAATTTTGCGCCCTTCTGGGTCCACAAAGCGACCCAAAAAAGGATGGGAAATGTTTTTGTTATATGGCCTAATATGAATTTTCTCGCTGTTCGTTAGCGAATGGCGCAATCTGCTTGGTATTCTCAAATTTACAGAAGATTCCTTGGGAAGCAGAGTGGTGCTCTGCGGGCCCCCCAAAATATGCACCACTTTTGTTCCACAAGGCTCCCAAAAAGGGTTCTGTAGTTTTATGCTTTATAGTCTGTTATCGGTTTGTGTGAAATCTTGTTAACGAAAGGGCCAATTAGCTTGGTATTCCAGAAATAAACAGTAGGTGCCTTGCTGACCACAGTTGTTCTGCGCGGGACCCGCAAATTTTGCACCCTTCTGGTTCCCAAAGCGACCCAAAAAATGATGGGAAATGTTTTTCTAAAATGGGCTATTATCAATTTTTCTCACTGTTCTTTCGGGAAGGGGCAATCTGCTTGGTATTCTCCAAATTTATAGAAGATCCCTTGGCAAGTATAGTGGTGCTCTGCGGGCCTCCAAAAATATGCACGACTTTTGTTCCATAAGGCTACGAAAAAGGGTTTTGTAGTTTTATGCTTTATAGTCTATTATCAGTCCGTGTTTAATCTTGTTAATGAAGGGGTCAATTAGCTCGGTATTCCAGAAATAAACAGTAGGTGTCTTGCCAACCACAGTGGTTCTGTGCGGGCCCCCCAAATTTTGCGCCCTTCTGGGTCCACAAAGCGACCCAAAAACGGAAGGGAAGTGTTTTTGTTACATGAGCTAATATCAGTTTTTCTCGTTGTTCGTTAGCGAATGGGGTAATCTGCTTGGTATTCTCCAAATTTACAGAAGATGCCTTGGGACGCAGAGTGGTGCTCTGCGGGCCCACCAATATATGCACCACTTTTGTTCCATAAGGCTCCCAAAAAGGGTTCTGTAGTTTTATGCCTTATAGTCTATTATCGGTTTGTGTGAAATCTTGTTAACGAAAGGGCCAATTAGCTCGGTATTCCAGAAATAAACAGTAGGTGCCTTGCTGACCACAGTTGTTCTGTGCGGGCCCCGCAAATTTTGCACCCTTCTGGGTCCCCAAAGCGACCCAAAAAAGGAAGGGAAATGTTTTTCTAAAATGGGCTATTATCAATTTTTCTCGCTGTTCTTTCGCGAATGGGGCAATCTGCTTGGTATTCTCCAAATTTATAGAAGATGCCTTGGCAAGTATAGTGGTGCTCTGCGGGCCCCCCAATATATGCACCACTTTTGTTCCTTAAGGCTCCCAAAGCGACCCAAAAAATGAAGAGAAGTGTTTTTGTTATATGAGCTAATAATAGTTTTTCTCGCTGTTCGTTAGCGAATGGGGCAATCTGCTTGGTATTCTCCAAATTTACAGAAGATTCCTTTGGAAGCAGATTGGAGCTATGCGGGCCCCCCAATATATGCACCACTTTTGTTCGATCAGGCTCCCAAAAAGGGTTTTGTAGTTTTATGCTTAGTAGTCTATTATCGATTTGTGTGAAATCTTGTAAACGAAAGGGCCAATTAGCTCGGTATTCCAGAAATAAACAGTAGGTGTCTTGCTGACTACAGTGGTTCTCTGCACCCCCGCCCCAAATTTTGCACCCTTCTGGGATCACAAAGCGACACAAAAAGGAAGGGAAATGTTTTTGTTATGTGGGCTTTTATCAGTTTTTCTGGCTGTTCGTTAGTGAATTGGGCAATCTGCTTGGTATTTTCCAAATTTACAGAAGGTGCCTTTGGAAGCATAGTGGTGCTCTTCGGGCCCTCCAAAATATGCACCACTTTTGTTCCATAAGGCTCCCAAAAAGGGTTATGTAGTTTTATGCTTTATAGACTATTATCGGTTTGTGTGAAATCTTGTTAACGAAAGGGCCAATTAGCTCGGTATTCCATAAATAAACAGTAGGTGTTTTGCTGACCACAGTGGTTCTGTGCGGGCCCCCCAAATTTTGCACCCTTCTGGGTCCCCAAAGCAACCTTAAAAAGGACGGGAATGTTTTTCTTATATGGGCTATTATCAATTTTTCTGGCTGTTCTTTCGCAAATGGGGCAATCTGCTTGGTATTCTCCAAATTTACAGAAGATGCCTTGGCAAGCATAGTGGTGCTCTGCGGGCTCCCTAAAATATGCACCACTTTTGTTCCAAAAGGCTCCCAAAAAGGGTTCCGTAGTTTTACGCTTTGTAGTCTATTATCGGTTTGTGTGAAATCTTGTTAATGAAAGGGTCAATTAGCCCGGTATTCCAGAAATAAACAGTAGGTGTCTTGCTAACCACAGTGTTTCTGTGCGGGCCCCCCAAATTTTGCACCCTTCAGGGGTCACAAAACGAGCCAAAAAAGGAGGGGAAATGTTTTTGTTAAGTGGGCTTTTATCAGTTTTTCTGGCTGTTCGTTAGCGAAAGGTGCAATCTGCTTGGTATTCTCCAAATCTATAGAAGATGTCTTGGCAAGTATAGTGGTGCTCTGCGGGCCTCCCAAAATATGCACCACTTTTGTTCCACAAGGCTCCGAAAAAGGGTTTTGTAGAATTATGCTTTAAAGTCACTTATCGGTTTGAGTGAAATCTTTTTAATGAAAGGGCCAATTAGCTCGGTATTCCAGAAATAAACAGTAGGTGTCTTGCTGACCACAGTGGGTCTGTGCGGGCCTACCAAATTTTGCACCCTTCTGGGTCCCCAAAGCGACCCACAAAAGGAAGGGAAATGTTTTTCTAAAATGGGCTATTATCAATTTTTCTCGCTGTTCATTCGCGAATAGGGCAATCTGCTTGGTATTCACCAAATGTACAGAAGATGCCTTGGGAAGGAGAGTGGTACTCTGCGGGCCCCCCAATATATGCACCACTTTTGTTCCATAAGGCTCCCAAAAAGGGTTCTGTAGTTTTATGCTTTATAGTCTATTATCGGTTTGTGTGTAATCTTGTTAATGAAAGTTCCAATTAGCTCCGTATTCCAGAAATAAACAGTAGGTGTCTTACTGACCACAGTGGTTCAGTGCAGGCCCCCCAAATTTTGCATCCTTCTGGGTCCACAAAACGACCCAAAAAAGGATGGAAAATGTTTTTGTTATATGGCCTAATATGAATTTTCTCGCTGTTCGTTCGTGAATGGGTCAATCTGCTGGGTATTCTCCAAATCTATAGAAGATGCCTTGGCAAGTATAGTGGTGCTCTGCGGGCCCCCCAAAATATGCACCACTTTTGTTCGATAAGGCTCCGTAAAAGGGTTTTGTAGTTTTATGCTTTATAGCCTGTTATCGGTTTGAGTGAAATCTTGTTAATGAAGGGGTCAATTAGCTCGGTATTCCAGAAATAAACAGTAGGGGTCTTGCCAACCACAGTGGTTCTGTGCGGGCCCCCCAAATTTTGCGCCCTTCTGGGTCCACAAAGCGACCCAAAAAAGGAAGGGAAGTGTTTTTGTTATATGAGCTAATATCAGTTTTTCTCGCTGTTCGTTAGCGAATTGCGCAATCTGCTTGGTATTCTCCAAATTTACAGAAGATGCCTTGGGAAGCAGAGTGGTGCTCTGCGGGTTCCCCAGTATATGCACCACTTTTGTTCCACAAGGCTCCCAAAAAGGGTTCTGTAGTTTTATGCTTTATAGTCTATTATCGGTTTGTGTGAAATCTTGTTAACGAAAGGGCCAATTAGCTTGGTATTCCAGAAATAAACAGTAGGTGCCTTGCTGACCACAGTTGTTCTGTGCGGGCAACGCAAATTTTGCACCCTTCTGGGTCCCCAAAGCGACCCATAAAATGAAGAGAAGTGTTTTTGTTATATGAGCTAATATTAGTTTTTCTCGCTGTTCGTTAGCGAATGGGGCAATCTGCTTGGTATTCTCCAAATTTACAGAAGATTCCTTTGGAAGCAGAGTGGAGCTCTGCGGGCCCCCCAATATATGCACCACTTTTGTTCCATAAGGCTCCCAAAAAGGGTTCTGTAGTTTTATGTTCTATAGTCTATTATCGGTTTGTGTGAAATCTTGTTAACGAAAGGGTTAATTAGCTCGGTATTCCAGAAATAATCAGTAGGTGTCTTGCTGACTACAGTGGTTCTCTGCGCCACCCCCCCCCCAAATTTTGCACCCTTCTGGGCTCACAAAGCGACCCAAAAAGGAAAGGAAATGTTTTTGTTATGTGGGCTTTTATCAGTTTTTCTGGCTGTTCGTTAGTGAATTGGGCAATCTGCTTGGTATTTTCCATATTTACAGAAGGTGCCTTGGGAAGCATAGTGGTGCTCTGCGGGCCCTCCAAAATATTCACCACTTTTGTTCCATAAGGCTCCCAAAAAGGGTTCTGTAGTTTTATGCTTTATAGCCTATTATCGGTTTGTGTGAAATGTTGTTAATGAAAGGGCCAATTAGCTCGGTATTCCAAAAATAAACAGTAGGTGTTTTGCTGACCACAGTGGTTCTGTGGGGGCCCCCAAATTTTTCACCCTTCTGGGTCCCAAAAGCAACCCAAAAAAGGAAGGGAATGTTTTTCTTATATGGAATATTATCAATTTTTTTCGCTGTTCTTTCGCAAATGGGGCAATCTGCTTGGTATTCTCCAAATTTATAGAAGTTGCCTTGGCAAGCATAGTGGTGCTCTGCGGGCCCCCTGAAATATGCACCACTTTTTTTCCAAAAGGATCCCAAAAAGGGTTCTGTAGTTTTACGCTTTGTAGTCTATTATCGGTTTGTGTGAAATCTTGTTAATGAAAGGGTCAATTAGCCCAGTATTCCAGAATAAACAGTAGGTGTCTTGCTAACCACAGTGTTTCTGTGCGGGCCCCCCAAATTTTGCACCCTTCAGGGGTCACAAAACGAGCCAAAAAAGGAGGGGAAATGTTTTTGTTGAGTGGGCTTTTATCAGTTTTTCGGGCTGTTCGTTAGCGAAAGGTGCAATCTGCTTGGTATTCTCCAAATCTATAGAAGATGTCTTGGCAAGTATAGTGGTGCTCTGCGGGCCCGCCAAAATATGCACCACTTTTGTTCCATAAGGATCCGAAAAAGGGTTTCGTAGAATTATGCTTTAAAGTCACTTATCAGTTTGTGTGAAATCTTTTTAATGAAAGGGCCAATTAGCTCGGTATTCCAGAAATAAACAGTAGGTGCCTTCCTGACCACAGTTGTTCTGTGCGGGCCCCGCAAATTTTGCACCCTTCTGGGTCCCCAAAGCGACCCAAAAAAGGAAGGGAAATGTTTTTCTAAAATGGGCTATTATCAATGTTTCTCCCTGTTCTTTCGCGAATGGGGCAATCTGCTTGATATTCTCCAAATTTATAGAAGATGCCTTGGCAAGTATAGTGGTGCTCTGCGCCCCCCCCCCCCCTAAAAAAATATGCACCACTTTTGTTCCATAAGGCTCCTAAAAAGGATTCTGTAGTTTTATGCTTTATAGTCTATTATCGGTTTGTGTGAAATCTTGTTAATGAAAGCTCCAATTAGCTCCGTATTCCAGAAATAAAAAGTAGGTGTCTTGCTGACCACTGTGGTTCCGTGCGGGCCCCCAAATTTCGTACTCTTCTGGGTCCACAAATCGACCCAAAAAAGGATGGGAAATGTTTTTGTTATATGGCCTAATATGAATTTTTCTCGTTGTTCGTTCGTGAATGGGGCAATCTACTTGGTATTCTCCAAATCTATAGAAGATGCCTTGGCAAGTATAGTGGTGCTGTGCGGGCCCCCCGAAATATGCACCACTTTTGTTCCATAAGGCTCCGAAAAGGGGTTTTGTAGTTTTATGCCCTATAGGCTATTATCAGTTTGTGCGAAATCTTGTTAATGAAAGGGTTAATTAGCTCGGTATTCCAGAAATAAACAGTAGGTGTCTTGCTAACAACAGTGGTTCTGTGCGCCCCCCCCCAAATTTTGCACCCTTCTGGGTTCCCAAAGCGTTCCAAAAAATGAATAGAAGTGTTTTTGTTATATGAGCTAATATTAGTTTTTCTCGCTGTTCGTTAGCGAATGGGGCAATCTGCTTGGTATTCTCCAAATTTACAGAAGATTCCTTTGGAAGGAGAGTGCTGCTATGCGCCCCCCCCCATATATGGACCAGTTTTGTTCCATAAGGCTCCCAAAAAGGGTTCTGTAGTTTTATGCTTTGTAGTCTATTATCGGTTTGTGTGAAATCTTGTTAAAGAAAGAGCTCATTAGCTCGGTATTCCAGAAATAAACAGTAGGTGTCTTGCTGACTACAGTGGTTCTCTGCGCCCCCCCCCCCAAATTTTACACCCTTCTGGGCTCACAAAGGGACCCAAAAAAGGAAGGGAAATGTTTTTGTTATGTGGGATTTTATCAGTTTTCCTGGCTGTTCGTTAGTGAATTGGGCAATCTGCTTGGTATTTTCCAAATTTACAGAAGGTGCCTTGGGAAGCATAGTGGTGCTCTGCGGGCCCTCCAAAATATGCACGACTTTTGTTCCATAAGGCTACGAAAAAGGGTTTTGTAGTTTTATGCTTTATAGTCTATTATCAGTTCGTGTGAAATCTTGTTAATTAAGGGGTCAATTAGCTCGGTATTCCAGAAATAAACAGTAGGTGTCTTGGCAACCACAGTGGCTCTGTGCGGGCCCTCCAAATTTTGCGCCCTTCTGGATCCACAAAGCAACCCAAAAAGGAAGGGAAGTGTTTTTGTTACATGAGCTAATATCAGTTTTTCTCGCTGTTCGTTAGCGAATGGGGTAATCTGCTTGGTATTCTCCAAATTTACAGAAGATGCCTTGGGACGCAGAGTGGTGCTCTGCGGGCCCCCCAATATATGCACCACTTTTGTTCCATAAGGCTCCCAAAAAGGGTTCTGTAGTTTTATGCTTTATAGTCTATTATCGGTTTGTGTGAAATCTTGTTAACGAAAGGGCCAATTAGCTCGGTATTCCAGAAATAAACAGTAGGTGCCTTGCTGACCACAGTTGTTCTGTGCGGGCCCCGCAAATTTTGCACCCTTCTGGGTCCCCAAAGCGACCCAAAAAAGGAATGGAAATGTTTTTCTAAAATGGGCTATTATCAATTTTTCTCGCTGTTCTTTCGCGAATGGGGCAATCTGCTTGGTATTCTCCAAATTTATAGAAGATGCCTTGGCAAGTATAGTGGTGCTCTGCGGCCCCCAAAATATGCACCACTTTTGGTCCTTAAGGCTCCCAAAGCGACCCAAAAAATGAAGAGAAGTGTTTTTGTTATATGAGCTAATAATAGTTTTTCTCGCTGTTCGTTAGCAAATGGGGCAATCTGCTTGGTATTCTCCAAATTTACAGAAGATTCCTTTGGAAGCAGAGTGGAGCTCTGCGGGCCCCCCAATATATGCACCACTTTTGTTCCATAAGGCTCCCAAAAAGGGTTCTGTAGTTTTATGCTTTGTAGTCTATTAGCGGTGTGTGTGAAATGTTGTTAATGAAAGGGCCAATTAGCTCGGTATTCCAGAAATAAACAGTAGGTGTCTTGCTGACTACAGTGGTTCTCTGCGCCCCCCACTCCCCAAATTTTGCACCCTTCTGGGCTCACAAAGCGACCCAAAAAGGAAGGGAAATGTTTTTGTTATGTGGGCTTTTATCAGTTTTTCTGGCTGTTCGTTAGTGAATTGGGCAATCTGCTTGGTATCTTCCAAATTTACAGAAGGTGCCTTTGGAAGCATAGTGGTGCTCTTCTGGCACTCCAAAATATGCACCACTTTTGTTCCATAAGGCTCCCAAAAAGGGTTATGTAGTTTTATGCTTTATAGACTATTATCGGTTTGTGTGAAATCTTGTTAATGAAAGGGCCAATTAGCTCGGTATTCCATAAATAAACAGTAGGTGTTTTGCTGACCACAGTGGTTCTGTGCGGGCCCCCCAAATTTTGCACCCTTCTGGGTCCCCAAAGCAACCTTAAAAAGGAAGGGAATGTTTTTCTTATATGGGATATTATCAATTTTTCTCACTGTTCTTTCGCAAATGGTGCAATCTGCTTGGTATTCTCCAAATTTACAGAAGATGCCTTGGCAAGCATAGTGGTGCTCTGTGGGCCCCCTAAAATATGCACCACTTTTGTTCCAAAAGGGCCCCAAAAAGGGTTCTGTAGTTTTACGCTTTGTAATCTATTATCGGTTTGTGTGAAATCTTGTTAATGAAAGGGTCAATTAGCCCGGTATTCCAGATATAAACAGTAACCACCACAATGGTTCTGTGCGGGCCCCCCAAATTTTGCACCCTTCAGGGGTCACAAAACGAGCCAAAAAATGGAGGGGAAATGTTTTTGTTAAGTGGGCTTTTATCAGTTTTTCTGGCTGTTCGTTAGCGAAAGGTGCAATCTGCTTGGTATTCTCCAAATCTATAGAAGATGTCTTGGCAAGTATAGTGGTGCTCTGCGGGCCCCCCAAAATATGCACCACTTTTGTTACACAAGGCTCCGAAAAAGGGTTTTGTAGAATTATGCTTTAAAGTCACTTATCAGTTTGAGTGAAATCTTTTTAATGAAAGGGCCAATTAGCTCGGTATTCCAGAAATAAACAGTAGGTGTCTTGCTGACCACAGTGGGTCTGTGCGGGCCTCCCAAATTTTGCACCCTTCTGGGTCCCCAAAGCGACCCAAAAAAGGAAGGGAAATGTTTTTCTAAAATGGGCTATTATCAATTTTTCTCGCTGTTCTTTCGCGAATGGGGCAATCTTCTTGGTATTCTCCAAATGTACAGAAGATGCCTTGGGAAGAAGAGTGGTACTCTGCGGGCCCCCAATATATGCACCACTTTTGTTCCATAAGGCTCCCAAAAAGGGTTCTGTAGTTTTTTGCTTTATAGTCTATTATCGGTTTGTGTGTAATCTTGTTAATGAAAGTTCCAATTAGCTCCGTATTCCAGAAATAAACAGTAGGTGTCTTGCTGACCACAGTGGTTCAGTGCAGGCCCCCCAAATTTTGCATCCTTCTGGGTCCACAAAACGACCCAAAAAAGGATGGAAAATGTTTTTGTTATATGGCCAAATATGAATTTTCTCGCTGTTCGTTCGTGAATGGGGCAATCTGCTTGGTATTCTCCAAATCTATAGAAGATGCCTTGGAAAGTATAGTGGTGCTCTGCGGGCCCCCCAATATTTGCACCACTTTTGTTCCATAAGGCTCCGAAAAAGGGTTTTGTAGTTTTATGCTTTATAGCCTGTTATCGATTTGTGTGAAATCTTGTTAATGAAGGGGTCAATTAGCTCGGTATTCCAGAAATAAACAGTAGGGGTCTTGCCAACCACAGTGGTTCTGTGCGGGCCCCCCAAATTTTGCGCCCTTCTGGGTCCACAAAGCGACCCAAAAAAGGAAGGGAAGTGTTTTTGTGATATGTGCTAATATCAGTTTTTCTCGCTGTTCGTTAGCGAATTGCACAACCTGCTTGGTATTCTCCAAATTTACAGAAGATGCCTTGGGAAGCGGAGTGGTGCTCTGCTGGTTTCCCAATATATGCACCACTTTTGTTCCACAAGGCTCCCAAAAAGGGTTCTGTAGTTTTATGCTTTATAGTCTATTATCGGTTTGTGTGAAATCTTGTTAATGAAAGGGCCAATTAGCTTGGTATTCCAGAAATAAACAGTAGGTGCCTTGCTGACCACAGTTGTTCTGTGCGGGCCCCGCTAATTTTGCACCCTTCTGGGTCCCCAAAGCGACCGAAAAAATGAAGAGAAGTGTTTTTGTTATATGAGCTAATATTAGTTTTTCTCGCTGTTCGTTAGCGAATGGGGCAATCTGCTTGGTATTCTCCAAATTTACAGAAGATTCATTTGGAAGCAGAGTGAAGCTCTGCGGGCCCCCCAATATATGCACCACTTTTGTTCCATAAGGCTCCCAAAAAGGGTTCTGTAGTTTTATGTTCTATAGTCTATTATCGGTTTGTGTGAAATCTTGTTAACGAAAGGGTTAATTAGCTCGGTATTCCAGAAATAATCAGTAGGTGTCTTGCTGACTACAGTGGTTCTCTGCGCCACCCCCCCCAAATTTTGCACCCTTCTGGGCTCACAAAGCGACCCAAAAAGGAAAGGAAATGTTTTTGTTATGTGGGCTTTTATCAGTTTTTCTGGCTGTTCGTTAGTGAATTGGGCAATCTGCTTGGTATTTTCCATATTTACAGAAGGTGCCTTGGGAAGCATAGTGGTGCTCTGCGGGCCCTCCAAAATATTCACCACTGTTGTTCCATAAGGCTCCCAAAAAGGGTTCTGTAGTTTTATGCTTTATAGTCTATTATCAGTTTGTGTGAAATGTTGTTAACGAAAGGGCCAATTAGCTCGGTATTCCATAAATAAACAGTAGGTGTCTTGCTGACCACAGTGGTTCTGTGCGGGCCCCCCAAATTTTGCACCCTTCTGGGTCCCCAAGGCAACCCAAAAAAGGAAGGGAATGTTTTTCTTATATGGGATATTATCAATTTTTCTCGCTGTTCTTTCGCAAATGGGGCAATCTGCTTGGTATTCTCCAAATTTATAGAAGATGCCTTGGCAAGCATAGTGGTGCTCTGCGGGCCCCCTGAAATATGCACCACTTTTGTTCCAAAAGGATCCCAAAAAGGGTTCTGTAGTTTTACGCTTTGTAATCTATTATCGGTTTGTGTGAAATCTTGTTAATGAAAGGGTCAATTAGCCCGGTATTCCAGAAATAAACAGTAGGTGTCTTACTGACCACAGTGGTTCAGTGCAGGCCCCCCAAATTTTGCATCCTTCTGGGTCCACAAAATGACCCAAAAAAGGATGGAAAATGTTTTTGTTATATGGCCTAATATGAATTTTCTCGCTGTTCGTTCGTGAATGGGTCAATCTGCTTGGTATTCTCCAAATCTATAGAAGATGCCTTGGCAAGTATAGTGGTGCTCTGCGGGCCCCCGAAAATATGCACCACTTTTGTTCGATAAGGCTCCGAAAAAGGGTTTTGTAGTTTTATGCTTTATAGCCTGTTATCGGTTTGAGTGAAATCTTGTTAATGAAGGGGTCAATTAGCTCGGTATTCCAGAAATAAACAGTAGGGGTCTTGCCAACCACAGTGGTTCTGTGCGGGCCCCCCAAATTTTGCGCCCTTCTGGGTCCACAAAGCGACCCAAAAAAGGAAGGGAAGTGTTTTTGTTATATGAGCTAATATCAGTTTTTCTCGCTGTTCGTTAGCGAATTGCGCAATCTGCTTGGTATTCTCCAAATTTACAGAAGATGCCTTGGGAAGCAGAGTGGTGCTCTGCGGGTTCCCCAATATATGCACCACTTTTGTTCCACAAGGCTCCCAAAAAGGGTTCTGTAGTTTTATGCTTTATAGTCTATTATCGGTTTGTGTGAAATCTTGTTAACGAAAGGGCCAATTAGCTTGGTATTCCAGAAATAAACAGTAGGTGCCTTGCTGACCACAGTTGTTCTGTGCGGGCACCGCAAATTTTGCACCCTTCTGGGTCCCCAAAGCGACCCATAAAATGAAGAGAAGTGTTTTTGTTATATGAGCTAATATTAGTTTTTCTCGCTGTTCGTTAGCGAATGGGGCAATCTGCTTGGTATTCTCCAAATTTACAGAAGATTCCTTTGGAAGCAGAGTGGAGCTCTGCGGGCCCCCCAATATATGCACCACTTTTGTTCCATAAGGCTCCCAAAAAGGGTTCTGTAGTTTTATGTTCTATAGTCTATTATCGGTTTGTGTGAAATCTTGTTAACGAAAGGGTTAATTAGCTCGGTATTCCAGAAATAATCAGTAGGTGTCTTGCTGACTACAGTGGTTCTCTGCGCCACCCCCCAAAAATTTTGCACCCTTCTGGGCTCACAAAGCGACCCAAAAAGGAAAGGAAATGTTTTTGTTATGTGGGCTTTTATCAGTTTTTCTGGCTGTTCGTTAGTGAATTGGGCAATCTGCTTGGTATTTTCCATATTTACAGAAGGTGCCTTGGGAAGCATAGTGGTGCTCTGCGGGCCCTCCAAAATATTCACCACTTTTGTTCCATAAGGCTCCCAAAAAGGGTTCTGTAGTTTTATGCTTTATAGCCTATTATCGGTTTGTGTGAAATGTTGTTAATGAAAGGGCCAATTAGCTCGGTATTCCAAAAATAAACAGTAGGTGTTTTGCTGACCACAGTGGTTCTGTGCGGGCCCCCCAAATTTTTCACCCTTCTGGGTCCCCAAAGCAACCCAAAAAAGGAAGGGAATGTTTTTCTTATATGGAATATTATCAATTTTTTTCGCTGTTCTTTCGCAAATGGGGCAATCTGCTTGGTATTCTCCAAATTTATAGAAGTTGCCTTGGCAAGCATAGTGGTGCTCTGCGGGCCCCCTGAAATATGCACCACTTTTTTTCCAAAAGGATCCCAAAAAGGGTTCTGTAGTTTTACGCTTTGTAGTCTATTATCGGTTTGTGTGAAATCTTGTTAATGAAAGGGTCAATTAGCCCAGTATTCCAGAATAAACAGTAGGTGTCTTGCTAACCACAGTGTTTCTGTGCGGGCCCCCCAAATTTTGCACCCTTCAGGGGTCACAAAACGAGCCAAAAAAGGAGGGGAAATGTTTTTGTTGAGTGGGCTTTTATCAGTTTTTCGGGCTGTTCGTTAGCGAAAGGTGCAATCTGCTTGGTATTCTCCAAATCTATAGAAGATGTCTTGGCAAGTATAGTGGTGCTCTGCGGGCCCCCCAAAATATGCACCACTTTTGTTCCATAAGGATCCGAAAAAGGGTTTCGTAGAATTATGCTTTAAAGTCACTTATCAGTTTGTGTGAAATCTTTTTAATGAAAGGGCCAATTAGCTCGGTATTCCAGAAATAAACAGTAGGTGCCTTCCTGACCACAGTTGTTCTGTGCGGGCCCCGCAAATTTTGCACCCTTCTGGGTCCCCAAAGCGACCCAAAAAAGGAAGGGAAATGTTTTTCTAAAATGGGCTATTATCAATGTTTCTCCCTGTTCTTTCGCGAATGGGGCAATCTGCTTGATATTCTCCAAATTTATAGAAGATGCCTTGGCAAGTATAGTGGTGCTCTGCGGCCCCCCCCCCCCCCCTAAAAAAATATGCACCACTTTTGTTCCATAAGGCTCCTAAAAAGGGTTCTGTAGTTTTATGCTTTATAGTCTATTATCGGTTTGTGTGAAATCTTGTTAATGAAAGCTCCAATTAGCTCCGTATTCCAGAAATAAAAAGTAGGTGTCTTGCTGACCACTGTGGTTCCGTGCGGGCCCCCAAATTTCGTACTCTTCTGGGTCCAGAAATCGACCCAAAAAAGGATGGGAAATGTTTTTGTTATATGGCCTAATATGAATTTTTCTCGTTGTTCGTTCGTGAATGGGGCAATCTACTTGGTATTCTCCAAATCTATAGAAGATGCCTTGGCAAGTATAGTGGTGCTGTGCGGGCCCCCCGAAATATGCACCACTTTTGTTCCATAAGGCTCCGAAAAGGGGTTTTGTAGTTTTATGCCCTATAGGCTATTATCGGTTTGTGCGAAATCTTGTTAATGAAAGGGTTAATTAGCTCGGTATTCCAGAAATAAACAGTAGGTGTCTTGCTAACAACAGTGGTTCTGTGCGCCCCCCCCCAAATTTTGCACCCTTCTGGGTTCCCAAAGCGTTCCAAAAAATGAATAGAAGTGTTTTTGTTATATGAGCTAATATTAGTTTTTCTCGCTGTTCGTTAGCGAATGGGGCAATCTGCTTGGTATTCTCCAAATTTACAGAAGATTCCTTTGGAAGGAGAGTGCTGCTATGCGCCCCCCCCCATATATGGACCAGTTTTGTTCCATAAGCCTCCCAAAAAGGGTTCTGTAGTTTTATGCTTTGTAGTCTATTATCGGTTTGTGTGAAATCTTGTTAAAGAAAGGGCTCATTAGCTCGGTATTCCAGAAATAAACAGTAGGTGTCTTGCTGACTACAGTGGTTCTCTGCGCCCCCCCCAAATTTTACACCCTTCTGGGCTCACAAAGGGACCCAAAAAAGGAAGGGAAATGTTTTTGTTATGTGGGATTTTATCAGTTTTCCTGGCTGTTCGTTAGTGAATTGGGCAATCTGCTTGGTATTTTCCAAATTTACAGAAGGTGCCTTGGGAAGCATAGTGGTGCTCTGCGGGCCCTCCAATATATGCACCACTTTTGTTCCATAAGGCTCCCAAAAAGGGTTCTGTAGTTTTATGCTTTGTAGTCTATTATCGGTGTGTGTGAAATGTTGTTAATGAAAGGGCCAATTAGCTCGGTATTCCAGAAATAAACAGTTGGTGTCTTGCTGACTACAGTGGTTCTCTGCGCCCCCCACTCCCCAAATTTTGCACCCTTCTGGGCTCACAAAGCGACCCAAAAAGGAAGGGAAATGTTTTTGTTATGTGGGCTTTTATCAGTTTTTCTGGCTGTTCGTTAGTGAATTGGGCAATCTGCTTGGTATCTTCCAAATTTACAGAAGGTGCCTTTGGAAGCATAGTGGTGCTCTTCTGGCACTCCAAAATATGCACCACTTTTGTTCCATAAGGCTCCCAAAAAGGGTTATGTAGTTTTATGCTTTATAGACTATTATCGGTTTGTGTGAAATCTTGTTAATGAAAGGGCCAATTAGCTCGGTATTCCATAAATAAACAGTAGGTGTTTTGCTGACCACAGTGGTTCTGTGCGGGCCCCCCAAATTTTGCACCCTTCTGGGTCCCCAAAGCAACCTTAAAAAGGAAGGGAATGTTTTTCTTATATGGGCTATTATCAATTTTTCTCACTGTTCTTTCGCAAATGGTGCAATCTGCTTGGTATTCTCCAAATTTACAGAAGATGCCTTGGCAAGCATAGTGGTGCTCTGTGGGCCCCCTAAAATATGCACCACTTTTGTTCCAAAAGGGCCCCAAAAAGGGTTCTGTAGTTTTACGCTTTGTAATCTATTATCGGTTTGTGTGAAATCTTGTTAATGAAAGGGTCAATTAGCCCGGTATTCCAGATATAAACAGTAGGTGTCTTGCTAACCACAATGGTTCTGTGCGGGCCCCCCAAATTTTGCACCCTTCAGGGTTCACAAAACGAGCCAAAAAATGGAGGGGAAATGTTTTTGTTAAGTGGGCTTTTATCAGTTTTTCTGGCTGTTCGTTAGCGAAAGGTGCAATCTGCTTGGTATTCTCCAAATCTATAGAAGATGTCTTGGCAAGTATAGTGGTGCTCTGCGGGCCCCCCAAAATATGCACCACTTTTGTTACACAAGGCTCCGAAATAGGGTTTTGTAGAATTATGCTTTAAAGTCACTTATCAGTTTGAGTGAAATCTTTTTAATGAAAGGGCCAATTAGCTCGGTATTCCAGAAATAAACAGTAGGTGTCTTGCTGACCACAGTGGGTCTGTGCGGGCCTCCCAAATTTTGCACCCTTCTGGGTCCCCAAAGCGACCCAAAAAAGGAAAGGAAATGTTTTTCTAAAATGGGCTATTATCAATTTTTCTCGCTGTTCTTTCGCGAATGGGGCAATCTTCTTGGTATTCTCCAAATGTACAGAAGATGCCTTGGGAAGAAGAGTGGTACTCTGCGGGCCCCCCAATATATGCACCACTTTTGTTCCATAAGGCTCCCAAAAAGGGTTCTGTAGTTTTTTGCTTTATAGTCTATTATCGGTTTGTGTGTAATCTTGTTAATGAAAGTTCCAATTAGCTCCGTATTCCAGAAATAAACAGTAGGTGTCTTGCTGACCACAGTGGTTCAGTGCAGGCCCCCCAAATTTTGCATCCTTCTGGGTCCACAAAACGACCCAAAAAAGGATGGAAAATGTTTTTGTTATATGGCCAAATATGAATTTTCTCGCTGTTCGTTCGTGAATGGGGCAATCTGCTTGGTATTCTCCAAATCTATAGAAGATGCCTTGGAAAGTATAGTGGTGCTCTGCGGGCCCCCCAATATTTACACCACTTTTGTTCCATAAGGCTCCGAAAAAGGGTTTTGTAGTTTTATGCTTTATAGCCTGTTATCGATTTGTGTGAAATCTTGTTAATGAAGGGGTCAATTAGCTCGGTATTCCAGAAATAAACAGTAGGGGTCTTGCCAACCACAGTGGTTCTGTGCGGGCCCCCCAAATTTTGCGCCCTTCTGGGTCCACAAAGCGACCCAAAAAAGGAAGGGAAGTGTTTTTGTGATATGTGCTAATATCAGTTTTTCTCGCTGTTCGTTAGCGAATTGCACAACCTGCTTGGTATTCTCCAAATTTACAGAAGATGCCTTGGGAAGCGGAGTGGTGCTCTGCTGGTTTCCCAATATATGCACCACTTTTGTTCCACAAGGCTCCCAAAAAGGGTTCTGTAGTTTTATGCTTTATAGTCTATTATCGGTTTGTGTGAAATCTTGTTAACGAAAGGGCCAATTAGCTTGGTATTCCAGAAATAAACAGTAGGTGCCTTGCTGACCACAGTTGTTCTGTGCGGGCCCCGCTAATTTTGCACCCTTCTGGGTCCCCAAAGCGACCGAAAAAATGAAGAGAAGTGTTTTTGTTATATGAGCTAATATTAGTTTTTCTCGCTGTTCGTTAGCGAATGGGGCAATCTGCTTGGTATTCTCCAAATTTACAGAAGATTCATTTGGAAGCAGAGTGAAGCTCTGCGGGCCCCCCAATATATGCACCACTTTTGTTCCATAAGGCTCCCAAAAAGGGTTCTGTAGTTTTATGTTCTATAGTCTATTATCGGTTTGTGTGAAATCTTGTTAACGAAAGGGTTAATTAGCTCGGTATTCCAGAAATAATCAGTAGGTGTCTTGCTGACTACAGTGGTTCTCTGCGCCACCCCCCCCCCCCCAAATTTTGCACCCTTCTGGGCTCACAAAGCGACCCAAAAAGGAAAGGAAATGTTTTTGTTATGTGGGCTTTTATCAGTTTTTCTGGCTGTTCGTTAGTGAATTGGGCAATCTGCTTGGTATTTTCCATATTTACAGAAGGTGCCTTGGGAAGCATAGTGGTGCTCTGCGGGCCCTCCAAAATATTCACCACTGTTGTTCCATAAGGCTCCCAAAAAGGGTTATGTAGTTTTATGCTTTATAGTCTATTATCAGTTTGTGTGAAATGTTGTTAACGAAAGGGCCAATTAGCTCGGTATTCCATAAATAAACAGTAGGTGTCTTGCTGACCACAGTGGTTCTGTGCGGGCCCCCCAAATTTTGCACCCTTCTGGGTCCCCAAGGCAACCCAAAAAAGGAAGGGAATGTTTTTCTTATATGGGATATTATCAATTTTTCTCGCTGTTCTTTCGCAAATGGGGCAATCTGCTTGGTATTCTCCAAATTTATAGAAGATGCCTTGGCAAGCATAGTGGTGCTCTGCGGGCCCCCTGAAATATGCACCACTTTTGTTCCAAAAGGATCCCAAAAAGGGTTCTGTAGTTTTACGCTTTGTAATCTATTATCGGTTTGTGTGAAATCTTGTTAATGAAAGGGTCAATTAGCCCGGTATTCCAGAAATAAACAGTAGGTGTCTTGCTAACCACAGTGTTTCTGCGCGGGCCCCCCAAATTTTGCACCCTTCAGGGTCCACAAATCGAGCAAAAAAAGGAGGGGAAATGTTTTTGTTAAGTGGGCTTTTATCAGTTTTTCTGGCTGTTCGTTAGCGAAAGGTGCAATCTGCTTGGTATTCTCCAAATCTATAGAAGATGTCTTGGCAAGTATAGTGGTGCTCTGCGGGCCCCCCAAAATATGCACCACTTTTGTTCCATAAGGATCCGAAAAAGGGTTTCGTAGAATTATGCTTTAAAGTCATTTATCAGTTTGTGTGAAATCTTTTTAATGAAAGGGCCAATTAGCTCGGTATTCCAGAAATAAACAGTAGGCGCCTTCCTGACCACAGCTGTTCTGTGCAGGCCTCGCATATTTTGCACCCTTCTGGGTCCCCAAAGCGACCCAAAAAAGGAAGGGAAATGTTTTTCTAAAATGGGCTATTATCAATGTTTCTCCCTATTCTTTCGCGAATGGGGCAATCTGCTTGATATTCTCCAAATTTATAGAAGATGCCTTGGCAAGTATAGTGGTGCTCTGCGCCCCCCCCCCAAAAAAAAATATTCACCACTTTTGTTCCATAAGGCTCCTAAAAAGGGTTCTGTAGTTTTATGCTTTATAGTCTATTATCGGTTTGTGTGAAATCTTGTTAATGAAAGCTCCAATTAGCTCCGTATTCCAGAAATAAAAAGTAGGTGTCTTGCTGACCACTGTGGTTCCGTGCGGGCCCCCAAATTTCGTACCATTCTGGGTCCACAAATCGACCCAAAAAAGGATGGGAAATGTTTTTGTTATATGGCCTAATATGAATTTTTCTCGTTGTTCGTTCGTGAATGGGACAATCTACTTGGTATTCTCCAAATCTATAGAAGATGCCTTGGCAAGTATAGTGGTGCTGTGCGGGCCCCCCGAAATATGCACCACTTTTGTTCCATAAGGCTCCGAAAAGGGGTTTTGTAGTTTTATGCCCTATAGGCTTTTATCGGTTTGTGTGAAATCTTGTTAATGAAAGGGTTAATTAGCTCGGTATTCCAGAAATAAACAGTAGGGGTCTTGCTAACCACAGTGTTTCTGTGCGGGCCCCCCAAATTTTGCACCCTTCAGGGGTCACAAAACGAGCCAAAAAAGGAGGGGAAATGTTTTTGTTAAGTGGGCTTTTATCAGTTTTTCGGGCTGTTCGTTAGCGAAAGGTGCAATCTGCTTGGTATTCTCCAAATCTATAGAAGATGTCTTGGCAAGTATAGTGGTGCTCTGCGGGCCCCCCAAAATATGCACCACTTTTGTTCCATAAGGATCCGAAAAAGGGTTTCGTAGAATTATGCTTTAAAGTCACTTATCAGTTTGTGTGAAATCTTTTTAATGAAAGGGCCAATTAGCTCGGTATTCCAGAAATAAACAGTAGGTGCCTTCCTGACCACAGTTGTTCTGTGCGGGCCCCGCAAATTTTGCACCCTTCTGGGTCCCCAAAGCGACCCAAAAAAGGAAGGGAAATGTTTTTCTAAAATGGGCTATTATCAATGTTTCTCCCTGTTCTTTCGCGAATGGGGCCATCTGCTTGATATTCTCCAAATTTATAGAAGATGCCTTGGCAAGTATAGTGGTGCTCTGCGGCCCCCCCCTAAAAAAATATGCACCACTTTTGTTCCATAAGGCTCCTAAAAAGGGTTCTGTAGTTTTATGCTTTATAGTCTATTATCGGTTTGTGTGAAATCTTGTTAATGAAAGCTCCAATTAGCTCCGTATTCCAGAAATAAAAAGTAGGTGTCTTGCTGACCACTGTGGTTCCGTGCGGGCCCCCAAATTTCGTACTCTTCTGGGTCCACAAATCGACCCAAAAAAGGATGGGAAATGTTTTTGTTATATGGCCTAATATGAATTTTTCTCGTTGGTCGTTCGTGAATGGGGCAATCTACTTGGTATTCTCCAAATCTATAGGAGATGCCTTGGCAAGTATAGTGGTGCTGTGCGGGCCCCCCGAAATATGCACCACTTTTGTTCCATAAGGCTCCGAAAAGGGGTTTTGTAGTTTTATGCCCTATAGGCTATTATCGGTTTGTGTGAAATCTTGTTAATGAAAGGGTTAATTAGCTCGGTATTCCAGAAATAAAGAGTAGGTGTCTTGCTAACAACAGTGGTTCTGTGCGCCCCCCCCCCCCAAATTTTGCACCCTTCTGGGTTCCCAAAGCGTTCCAAAAAATGAATAGAAGTGTTTTTGTTATATGAGCTAATATTAGTTTTTCTCGCTGTTCGTTAGCGAATGGGGCAATCTGCTTGGTATTCTCCAAATTTACAGAAGATTCCTTTGGAAGGAGAGTGCTGCTCTGCGAGCCCTCCAAAATATGCACGACTTTTGTTCCATAAGGCTACGAAAAAGGGTTTTGTAGTTTTATGCTTTATAGTCTATTATCAGTTCGTGTGAAATCTTGTTAATGAAGGGGTCAATTAGCTCGGTATTCCAGAAATAAACAGTAGGTGTCTTGCCAACCACAGTGGTTCTGTGCGGGCCCTCCAAATTTTGCGCCCTTCTGGGTCCACAAAGCAACCCAAAAAAGGAAGGGAAGTGTTTTTGTTACATGAGCTAATATCAGTTTTTTTCGCTGTTCGTTAGCGAATGGGGTAATCTGCTTGGTATTCTCCAAATTTACAGAAGATGCCTTGGGACGCAGACTGGTGCTCTGCGGGCCCCCCAATATATGCACCACTTTTGTTCCATAAGGCTCCCAAAAAGGGTTCTGTAGTTTTATGCTTTATAGTCTATTATCGGTTTGTGTGAAATCTTGTTAACGAAAGGGCCAATTAGCTCGGTATTCCAGAAATAAACAGTAGGTGCCTTGCTGACCACAGTTGTTCTGTGCGGGCCCCGCAAATTTTGCACCCTTCTGGGTCCCCAAAGCGACCCAAAAAAGGAAGGGAAATGTTTTTCTAAAATGGGCTATTATCAATTTTTCTCGCTGTTCTTTCGCGAATGGGGCAATCTGCTTGGTATTCTCCAAATTTATAGAAGATGCCTTGGCAAGTATAGTGGTGCTCTGCGGCCCCCAAAATATGCACCACTTTTGGTCCTTAAGGCTCCCAAAGCGACTCAAAAAATGAAGAGAAGTGTTTTTGTTATATGAGCTAATAATAGTTTTTCTCGCTGTTCGTTAGCGAATGGGGCAATCTGCTTGGTATTCTCCAAATTTACAGAAGATTCCTTTGGAAGCAGAGTGGAGCTCTGCGGGCCCCCCAATATATGCACCACTTTTGTTCCATAAGGCTCCCAAAAAGGGTTCTGTAGTTTTGTGCTTTGTAGTCTATTATCGGTTTGTGTGAAATGTTGTTAATGAAAGGGCCAATTAGCTCGGTATTCCAGAAATAAACAGTAGGTGTCTTGCTGACTACAGTGGTTCTCTGCGCCCCCCACTCCCCAAATTTTGCACCCTTCTGGGCTCACAAAGCGACCCAAAAAGGAAGGGAAATGTTTTTGTTATGTGGGCTTTTATCAGTTTTTCTGGCTGTTCGTTAGTGAATTGGGCAATCTGCTTGGTATCTTCCAAATCTACAGAAGGTGCCTTTGGAAGCATAGTGGTGCTCTTCTGGCACTCCAAAATATGCACCACTTTTGTTCCATAAGGCTCCCAAAAAGGGTTATGTAGTTTTATGCTTTATAGACTATTATCGGTTTGTGTGAAATCTTGTTAATGAAAGGGTCAATTAGCTCGGTATTCCATAAATAAACAGTAGGTGTTTTGCTGACCACAGTGGTTCTGTGCGGCCCCTCAAATTTTGCACCCTTCTGGGTCCCCAAAGCAACCTTAAAAAGGAAGGGAATGTTTTTCTTATATGGGCTATTATCAATTTTTCTCACTGTTCTTTTGCAAATGGTGCAATCTGCTTGGTATTCTCCAAATTTACAGAAGATGCCTTGGCAAGCATAGTGGTGCTCTGTGGGCCCCCTAAAATATGCACCACTTTTGTTCCAAAAGGCCCCCAAAAAGGGTTCTGTAGTTTTACGCTTTGTAGTCTAATATCGGTTTGTGTGAAATCTTGTTAATGAAAGGGTCAATTAGCCCGGTATTCCAGAAATAAACAGTAGGTGTCTTGCTAAGCACAGTGGTTCTGTGCGGGCCCCCCAAATTTTGCACCCTTCAGGGGTCACAAAACGAGCCAAAAAATGGAGGGGAAATGTTTTTGTTAAGTGGGCTTTTATCAGTTTTTCTGGCTGTTCGTTAGCGAAAGGTGCAATCTGCTTGGTATTCTCCAAATCTATAGAAGATGTCTTGGCAAGTATAGTGGTGCTCTGCGGGCCCCCCAAAATATGCACCACTTTTGTTACACAAGGCTCCGAAAAAGGGTTTTGTAGAATTATGCTTTAAAGTCACTTATCAGTTTGAGTGAAATCTTTTTAATGAAAGGGCCAATTAGCTCGGTATTCCAGAAATAAACAGTAGGTGTCTTGCTGACCACAGTGGGTCTGTGCGGGCCTCCCAAATTTTGCACCCTTCTGGTTCCCCAAAGCGACCCAAAAAAGGAAGGGAAATGTTTTTCTAAAATCGGCTATTATCAATTTTTCTCGTTGTTCTTTCGCGAATGGGGCAATCTGCTTGGTATTCTCCAAATGTACAGAAGATGCCTTGGGAAGGAGAGTGGTACTCTGCGGGCCCCCCAATATATGCTCCACTTTTGTTCCATAAGGCTCCCAAAAAGGGTTCTGTAGTTTTATGCTTTATAGTCTATTATCGGTTTGTGTGTAATCTTGTTAATGAAAGTTCCAATTAGCTCCGTATTCCAGAAATAAACAGTAGGTGTCTTGCTGACCACAGTGGTTCAGTGCAGGCCCCCCAAATTTTGCATCCTTCTGGGTCCACAAAACGACCCAAAGAAGGATGGAAAATGTTTTTGTTATATGGCCTAATATGAATTTTCTCGCTGTTCGTTCGTGAATGGGGCAATCTGCTTGGTATTCTCCAAATGTATAGAAGATGCCTTGGCAAGTATAGTGGTGCTCTGCGGGCCCCCCAATATTTGCACCACTTTTGTTCCATAAGGCTCCGAAAAAGGGTTTTGTAGTTTTATGCTTTATAGCCTGTTATCGGTTTGTGTGAAATCTTGTTAATGAAGGGGTCAATTAGCTCGGTATTCCAGAAATAAACAGTAGGGGTCTTGCCAACCACAGTGGTTCTGTGCGGGCCCCCCAAATTTTGCGCCCTTCTGGGTCCACAAAGCGACCCAAAAAAGGAAGGGAAGTGTTTTTGTGATATGAGCTAATATCAGTTTTTCTCGCTGTTCGTTAGCGAATTGCGCAACCTGCTTGGTATTCTCCAAATTTACAGAAGATGCCTTGGGAAGCGGAGTGGTGCTCTGCTGGTTCCCCAATATATGCACCACTTTTGTTCCACAAGGCTCCCAAAAAGGGTTCTGTAGTTTTATGCTTTATAGTCTATTATCGGTTTGTGTGAAATCTTGTTAACGAAAGGGCCAATTAGCTTGGTATTCCAGAAATAAACAGTAGGTGCCTTGCTGACCACAGTTGTTCTGCGCGGGCCCCGCAAATTTTGCACCCTTCTGGGTCCCCAAAGCGACCGAAAAAATGAAGAGAAGTGTTTTTGTTATATGAGCTAATATTAGTTTTTCTCGCTGTTCGTTAGCGAATGGGGCAATCTGCTTGGTATTCTCCAAATTTACAGAAGAGTCACTTGGAAGCAGAGTGAAGTTCTGCGGGCCCCCCAATATATGCACCACTTTTGTTCCATAAGGCTCCCAAAAAGGGTTCTGTAGTTTTATGTTCTATAGTCTATTATCGGTTTGTGTGAAATCTTGTTAACGAAAGGGTTAATTAGCTCGGTATTCCAGAAATAATAAGTAGGTGTCTTGCTGACTACAGTGGTTTTCTGCGCCACCCCCCCCCCCAAATTTTGCACCCTTCTGGGCTCACAAAGCGACCCAAAAAGGAAAGGAAATGTTTTTGTTATGTGGGCTTTTATCAGTTTTTCTGGCTGTTCGTTAGTGAATTGGGCAATCTGCTTGGTATTTTCCATATTTACAGAAGGTGCCTTGGGAAGCATAGTGGTGCTCTGCGGGCCCTCCAAAATATTCACCACTGTTGTTCCATAAGGCTCCCAAAAAGGGTTCTGTAGTTTTATGCTTTATAGTCTATTATCGGTTTGTGTGAAATGTTGTTAACGAAAGGGCCAATTAGCTCGGTATTCCATAAATAAACAGTAGGTGTCTTGCTGACCACAGTGGTTCTGTGCGGGCCCCCCAAATTTTGCACCCTTCTGGGTCCCCAAGGCAACCCAAAAAAGGAAGGGAATGTTTTTCTTATATGGGATATTATCAATTTTTCTCGCTGTTCTTTCGCAAATGGGGCAATCTGCTTGGTATTCTCCAAATTTATAGAAGATGCCTTGGCAAGCATAGTGGTGCTCTGCGGGCCCCCTGAAATATGCACCATTTTTGTTCCAAAAGGATCCCAAAAAGGGTTCTGTAGTTTTACGCTTTGTAATCTATTATCGGTTTGTGTGAAATCTTGTTAATGAAAGGGTCAATTAGCCCGGTATTCCAGAAATAAACAGTAGGTGTCTTGCTAACCACAGTGTTTCTGTGCGGGCCCCCCAAATTTTGCACCCTTCAGGGTCCACAAATCGAGCAAAAAAAGGAGGGGAAATGTTTTTGTTAAGTGGGCTTTTATCAGTTTTTCTGGCTGTTCGTTAGCGAAAGGTGCAATCTGCTTGGTATTCTCCAAATCTATAGAAGATGTCTTGGCAAGTATAGTGGTGCTCTGCGGGCCCCCCAAAATATGCACCACTTTTGTTCCATAAGGATCCGAAAAAGGGTTTCGTAGAATTATGCTTTAAAGTCATTTATCAGTTTGTGTGAAATCTTTTTAATGAAAGGGCCAATTAGCTCGGTATTCCAGAAATAAACAGTAGGTGCCTTCCTGACCACAGCTGTTCTGTGCGGGCCTCGCAAATTTTGCACCCTTCTGGGTCCCCAAAGCGACCCAAAAAAGGAAGGGAAATGTTTTTCTAAAATGGGCTATTATCAATGTTTCTCCCTATTCTTTCACGAATGGGGCAATCTGCTTGATATTCTCCAAATTTATAGAAGATGCCTTGGCAAGTATAGTGTTGCTCTGCGCCCCCCCCCCCCAAAAAAAAATATGCACCACTTTTGTTCCATAAGGCTCCTAAAAAGGGTTCTGTAGTTTTATGCTTTATAGTCTATTATCGGTTTGTGTGAAATCTTGTTAATGAAAGCTCCAATTAGCTCCGTATTCCAGAAATGAAAAGTAGGTGTCTTGCTGACCACTGTGGTTCCGTGCGGGCCCCCAAATTTCGTACCATTCTGGGTCCACAAATCGACCCAAAAAAGGATGGGAAATGTTTTTGTTATATGGCCTAATATGAATTTTTCTCGTTGTTCGTTCGTGAATGGGGCAATCTACTTGGTATTCTCCAAATCTATATAAGATGCCTTGGCAAGTATAGTGGTGCTGTGCGGGCCCCCCGAAATATGCACCACTTTTGTTCCATAAGGCTCCGAAAAGTGGTTTTGTAGTTTTATGCCCTATAGGCTATTATCGGTTTGTGTGAAATCTTGTTAATGAAAGGGTTAATTAGCTCGGTATTCCAGAAATAAACAGTAGGCGTCTTGCTAACCACAGTGGTTCTGTGCGCCCCCCCCCCCCCCAAATTTTGCACCCTTCTGGGTTCCCAAAGCGATCCAAAAAATGAATAGAAGTGTTTTTGTTATATGAGCTAATATTAGTTTTTCTCGCTGTTCGTTAGCGAATGGGGCAATCTGCTTGGTATTCTCCAAATTTACAGAAGATTCCTTTGGAAGGAGAGTGGCGCTCTGCGGCCCCCCCCCCATATATGCACCATAAGGCTCCCAAAAAGGGTTCTGTACTTTTATGCTTTATAGTCTGTTATCGATTTGTGTGAAATCTTGTTAACGAAAGGGCCAATTAGGTCGGTATTCCAGAAATAAACAGTAGGTGTCTTGCTCACCACAGTGATTCTGTGCGGGCCCCCCAAATTTTGCACCCTTCTGGGGTCAGAAAGCGACCCAAAAAGGGACGGGAAATGTTTTTGTTATGTGGGCTTTTATCAGTTTTTATGGCTGTTCGTTAGCAAAAGGGGCAATCTGCTTGCTATTCTCCAAATTTACAGAAGATGCATTGGGAAGCATAGTGGTGCTCTGAGGGCCCCCAAAATATGCACCACTTTTGTTCCATAAGGCTCCCAATAAGAGTTCTGTAGTTTTATGCTTTATAGTCTATTATCTATTTGTGTGAAATCTTGTTAGAGAAAGGGTCAATTAGCTCGGTATTCCAGAAATAAGCAGTAGGCATCTTGCTAACCGCAGTGGTTCTGTGCGGGCCCCCCAAATTTTGAACCCTTCTGGGTCCACAAAGCAACCCAAAAAAGGAAGGGAAATTTTTTTGTTATATGGGCTATTATCAGTTTTTCTGATTAATTGTTCGCAAAGGGGGCAATCTGCTTGGTGTTCTCCAGATTTATAGATAGGTCCTTGGGAAGCATGTTGGTGCTTTGCGGGCCCCCCGAAATATGTACCCATTTTGTGCCATAAAGCTCCCAAGAGGGATTCTGTGATTTTTGGATTGACAATCTATTATCGGTTTGTCTAAAATCTTGTTAGAGAAAGGGTCAATTAGCTCGATATTCCCTTAATAGACAACAGGTGTCTTGCTAAGCACAGTGGTACTGTGCGGCCCCCCCCCCCAAATTGTGTGCCCTTTCGGGTCCACGGGGCATCCCAAAAGGAATGGAGATGGCTTTGTTACTTGGGCTATTATCAGTTTTTTTTTCGCTTTTCGTTAGCGAATTGGGCAATCTGCTTGGTATTCTCCAAATTTATAGATGGTGCCTTGGGAAACATAGTGGTGCTCTGCGGGCCCCTCAAAATATGCACCCCTTTTGTGCCATTAGGCTCCCAAAAAGGGTTATGTCATTTTTTTTGCTTTGTGGTCTATTATCGGTTTGTGTGAAATCGTGTTAGAGAAAGGGTCAATTAGCTCGGTATTCCCGTAATGAACAGTGTTTGGCTTGCTAACCAACAGTTATTAGATGAACCATACACATGGAGAATTTTCTTCACACAATATATACATTACAATGGATGGTATACCATCCATCCCTCTCTACTCCCTGACAGGTGGTAACTGTGGACGGACATACAGACGGACAGAACACGGAAGCAGGACAACTCCCTGTTAATAGTCATTAGGTGAATTATATTCGGGAAAGAAAAAAAAGAAAAAAATAATGTCCTGCTTCCGTGCAATGTATATATTGTGTGAAGAAAATTCTTCATGTGTATGATTCATCTAATAACTGTTGGCTAGCAAGACAAATACTATTTATTACGGGAATACCGCGCTAATTGACCCTTTCTCTAACAAGATTTTACACAAACGCATAATAGACCACAAAGCAAAAAAATGACATAACTCTTTTTGGGAGCATAATGGCACAAAAGGAGTGCATATTTTGAGGGGCCCGCAGAACACCACTATGTTTACCATGGCATCTTCTATAAATTTGGAGAATACCAAGTAGATTGCCCCATTCGCTAACGAACAGCGAGCAAAACATAACAAAAACATTTCCCTTCCTCTTTTGGGTCGCTTTGTGGGCCCAGAAGGGCGCAAAATTTGGGGGGCCCGCACAGAACCACTATGGTTAGCAAGACACCTACTGTTTATTTCTGGAATACCGAGCTAATTGACCCTTTCATTAACAAGATTTCACACAAACCGATAATAGACTATAGATCATAAAAATACAAAACCGTTTTTCAGAGTCTTATGGAACAAAAGTGGTGCATATTTTGGGGGGCCCGTAGAGCACCACCATACTTGCCAAAGCATCATCTATAGATGTGGAGAATACCAAGCAGATTTCCGCATTCACAAACGAACCGCAAGAAAAATTGATAATAGGCCATATAACAAAAACATTTCCGATCCTTTTTTGGGTCGCTTTGTGGACCCAGAAGGGTGCAAAATTTGGGGGCCCACACAGAACCACTGTGGCCAGCGAGACACCTACTGTTTATTTCTGGAATAACGAGCTAATTCGACCTTTAGTTATTAAGATTTCGCACAAACCGATAATAGACTATAAAGCATAAAACTACAGAACCCTTTTTGGGAGCCTTATGGAACAAAAGTGGTGCATATTTTGGGTGGCCCTCAGAGCACCTCTATCCTTGCCATGGCATCTTCTATAAATTTGGAGAATACCTAACAGATTGCCCCATTCGCGAACGAACAGCGAGAAAAATTGATAATAGCCCATATAAGAAAAACATTTCCCTTCCTTTTTTGGGATGCTTTGTGGACCCAGAAGGATGCAAAATTTGGGGGTCCCGCACAGAACCACTGTGGTCAGAGAGACACCTACTGTTTATTTCTGGAATAACGAGCTAATTGGACCTTTCATTAACAAGATTTCACACAAACCGATAATAGACTATAAAGCATAAAACTACATAACCCTTTTCGGAGCCTTATGGAACAAAAGTGGTGCATATTTTGAGGGGCCCGAAGCCACCACTATGCTTCACAAGGCATATTCTGTAAATTTTTTGAATACCGAGCAGATTGCCCCATTCGCTAACGAACGACGACAAAACCTGATAAAAACCTACATAACAAAAACATTTCCCTTCCTTTTTGGGTCGCTTTATGGGCCCATAAGGGCGCAAAATTTGGGGAACCCGGACAGAACAACTATGGTTAGCAAGACACCTACTGCTTATTTCTGGGATACCGAGCGAATCGGACCTTCCATTAACAAGATTTCACATGAAGCGATAATAGACTATAAAGCATAAAACTACAGAACCCTTTTTGGGAGCCCATGGAACAAAAGTGGTGCATATTTTGGGGGGCCCACAGAGCACCACTACGCTTACCATGGCATCTTCTATAAATTTGGAGAATACCAAGCAGATTGCCCCATTCGCTAACGAACAGAGAAAAAAACTGTTATAAGCTTATATAACATAAAAACTTTCCATCCTTTTTTGGTCGCTTTGTGGGCTCAGAAGGGCGCAAAATTTGGCGGGCCCGCACAGAACCATTGTGGTTAGCAAGACACCTACTGCTTATTTCTGGGATACCGAGCGAATCGGACCTTCCATTAACAAGATTTCACACAAACCGATAATACACTATAAAGCATAAAACTACATAACCCTTTTTGGGAGCCTTATGGAACAAAAGTAGTGCATATTTTGGTGGGCCCGCAGAACACCACTATGCTTCCCAAGTCATCTTCAGTAAATTTGGAGAATACGAAGCAGATTGTCCCATTCACTAACGAACGGCGAGAAAACCTGATAAAAGCCCACATAACAAAAACATTTCCCTTCCTTCTTTGGGTCGCCTTGTGCTCCCAGAAGGGCGCAAAATTTGGGGGGCCCGCACAGAACCACTATAGTTGGCAAGACACCTACTGTTTATTTCTGGAATACCGAGCTAATTGACCCTTTCATTAACAAGATTTCACACAAACCGATAATAGACTATAGAGCATAAAAATACAAAACCCTTTTTCGGAGCCTTATGGAACAAAAGTGGTGCGTATTTTTGGGGGCCCGCAGAGCACCACTATACATGCCAAGGCATCATCTATAGATCTGGAGAATACCAAGCAGATTGCCCCATTCGCGAACGAACAGCGAGAAAAATTGATAATAGGCCATATAACAAAAACATTTCAGATCCTTTTTAGGGTCGCTTTGTGGACCCAGAAGGGTGCAAAATTTGGGGTGCCCGCACATAACCACTGTGGTCACCAAGACACCTACTGTTCATTTCTGGAATACCGAACTAATTGACCCTTTCATTAACAAGATTTCACACAAACCGATAATACACTATAAAGCATAAAACTACAGAACCTTTTTTGGAAGCATTATGGAACAAAAGTGGTGCATATTTTGGGGGTCCCGCAGAGCACCACTCTCCTTGCCATGGCATCTTCTATAAATTTGGAGAATACCTAACAGATTGTCCCATTCGCGATCGAACAGCGAGAAAAATTGATAATAGCCCATATAAGAAAAACATTTCCCTTCCTTTTTTTGGGTCGCTTTGTGGACCCAGAAGGGTGCAAAATTTGGGGGGCCCACACAGAACCACTGTGGTTAGCAAGACACCTACTGTTTATTTCTGGGATACCGAGCTAATTGGACCTTTCATTAACAAGATTTCACACGAACCGATAATAGACTATAACGCATAAAACAACAGAACCCTTTTTGGGAGCCTTATGGAACAAAAGTGGTGCATATTTTGGGGAGAACGCAGAACACCACTATGCTTCCCAAAGCAACTTCAGTAAATTTTGAGAATATCAAGCAGATTGCCCATTCGCTAACTAACAGTGAGAATAACTGTTATTGGCTCATATAACAAAAACACTTCCCATCCTTTTTTGGGGCGCTTTGTGGACCCAGAAGGTTGCAAAATTTGGAGGGCCCGCGCAGAACCACTGTGGTCAGGAAGAAACCTACTGTTTATTTCTGGAATACTGAGCTAATTGGCCCTTTCATTAACAGGATTTCACACAAACCGATAATACACTATAAAGCATAAAACCACATAACCCTTTTGGGAGCTTTATGGAACAAAAGTGGTGCATATTTTGGTGGGCCCGCAGAACACCACTATGCCTCCCAAGGCATCTTCAGTTAATTTGGAGAATACCAAGCAGATTGCCCCATTCGCTAATGAACGTCGAGAAAACCTGATAAAAGCCCACATAACAAAACCATTTCCCTTCCTTCTTTGGGTCGCTTTGTGGGCCCAGAAGGGCGCGAAATTTGGGGGGGCCGCACAGAAACACTATAGTTAGCAAGACACCTACTGTTTATTTCTGGAATACCGAGGTAATTGACCCTTTCTTTAACAAGATTTCTTACACACTGATATTAGACTATAAAGCATAAAACTACAGAACTCTTTTTGGGAGCCTTTTGGTACAAAAGTGGTGCACATTTTGGGGGCCCGCCGAGCACCACTATGCTTTACAGGCACCTTCTTTGAATCTGGAGAGTACCAAGTAGATTGCACCTTTAGACGACGAACAGCCAGAAGAACTAATAAAAACATTTCCCTTCCTTTTTGGGGGTGCTTTGTGGACCCGGAAGGGTGCAACCTTGGGGGTGGGGTGGGGTGGATGGAGGTGGTAGTGTCCGCACAGAACCACTGTCGTTAGCAAAACATCTACTATTTAGTTCGGAAATACCGGGCTAATTGACTCTTTTACAAACAAGATTTTAATCAAACCATAAAATATTGTAAATCAAAAAATGGCAGAACCCCTTTTCGGTTCCCAATGGCACAAAAGGGGTGCATATTTTGGGGCCCTGCAGAGCACCACCATGTTTCCAAAGGCACATCTATGGAATTTGAGAATAGCGAGGAGATCGCCCCTTTCTCTAAAAATTATCCAGAAAAAATGATAATAGCCCATATAGCAAAAACATTTCGGTACCATTTTTGTGGGCTTTGTGGCCCCTGAAGTGTTCATATTAGGGGTGCCCGCACAACACAACTATGGTTACCAATACCCCTACTGTTCATTTTAGGAACATCGAACTAATTGACTCTTCATTTTTTGAAAAAAAACCCAGACAAACCGATAATAAGCCGTAAAGCAAGAAATGTCCGAACCATTTTTGGAAGCCTTATGCCAAAGGAGTACATATCTTAGTGCGTAGGCGCAGGACACTACCATGCTTCCCAAGGCAACATCTATAAAGTTTGGAGATATTGGGTTGATTGACCCTTCCTCCAACAAAGAGTTCGAGAAACCAATAATACCCCTTACAGCAAAAGTCTGAGAACCCCTTTTGGGAGTCTTGTGGCACTAAATGGGGTGCATATTTTGGGGGTCCCGCTGAATACCACTATGCTTCCCAAAGCACATCTATAAATTTTGAGAATGTGGAGCAGATTGCCCCTTTTTCTAACAAACCGAAAAACTGATAATAACCCATAAAGCAAGAAAACTTCGATGCCATTTGGTGTTGGGGGGGGGGGGGAGGGGATTGTGGCCCAAGAATAGAGAAAATTTGGGTGGCCCGCACGTTGGTCATAGTACCAACACCAAAATGAGTCGAACTGAATGGGGGTCCAAACTAGGGGCCAATGTCACTGAGGTCAACCGGGGATCATTGAATACATTTCTTCACAATTGCTGGTGATCACATTTAATGACCTCTTGATACATTTCAGAGGTTCGTACATGTATTTTACACTCAAAAAGTGGGTGGAAGCAAAAGCAAAATTGTTAAAGTGAGTTGCGCTCATAGTGTCAGGCTGACAATTTTACGCTTTTGATAGTTTAAAATTGTATTATGATCAGTCATCTAAATTCTAATTATATAGTTATAAGTGTCGATAATCTCCTAATCATAAGTAGCGCACATGCAGTGCCTGTGTAATATGGACATCATCACTTTCTGACAGGGGATTGTCACAAATGTCATGTATAGAGAAGTTACGAAACCTTAAAATAATTTGCAAGAAACTTGTAAATCAAGACAGATTTTTTGCGGCCAAGCGGAAGAGAAGCAATTGAAGTGGGAATCAGTGACGTAACTTTTGGGAGGAGGAGGGGTCGTCTACCCCCACCCCCAATATTTGTCCAAAATATTCAGATAGTTGGAAATTTTTCAGGCAAAAATTCCAACAGTTTGAAATTCAAAGCATTGTTGGGACGGAGGTTTTTTCCGAATGTGGTATAACATTTCCATGAAAATTCCCACCCGCAGCTTCAACAGATTCTGATCCAACAACGCAAGATTTTCCGACTACTGAGGGGTTCCAAAGTTAATTCACCAACGGTGGTCATGTTGCGTGTTTTGTTCCCTTCTTAAACTTTTATGTTGTAACAAGCATTTAGTAAACCGTTTCTTAAATTATAACAGAAACTGCAGAAATGCAAACAAATTGGTTAATTTGGTACGCTCAATTGTCATACGCAGTGCAGTTGATTTATGAAGACAGTATACAGGGCACAGTATGGGACCTACCTGCAATGCACTTACAGACAACAGTTCATTTTAGGACCCAAAATGTGCCTCATCCCTCCACCTGTGAGGCCGTATCCTGAAATTTTTTAAGTTACAACCAAAGTTGAGTTTTCTATGGCTCTGTATTCTAATGAAAGACGAATATAGCCAGACTGAAAATTTTGATTTGTATTTGGTATTATTCAATTATTATCTCACACATATTGTGACAAAAAGGCTGAGTTAGTTAGCTAATCCATTACTCATATTTGATATGATTAATTAATAAATTATTGGTTGAATACTGATTTTTTCAGCATTCTCCATACATGCACATTCATGTAATTGACACAATGCCTAATGGAGACAAATAGGGCCTACTTACAGACTACTGTACCACAAGAAGATGACATTTTGTGCTGTCTTAAAACCTCAAATTATGTGCATAGATATTTAACTGCAGCCATTTAAAATTCTTGGAAATGTTCTCAGAATGCCCTAAAATCTCTCGGTACAGAGATTCGGAGTCAGCCTTTTGAAAAATGTGGTGGGAGAGGTTTGATGGGGTGAGGGGGCCCCCTTTAATCATCCACTCCTAGTTGGATTTTTCATAGATCTACACCGCCACTCCCCCCTCACCCCACCCTCCCACCTCCAATTGAAAACCTAGCTACGTAGCTCTGGGAAGTGTCCTAGCAATCGTATATGCGTCGGGTGTTTTCTAAAAAAGTTCATTCCAGTCTCGGGGCATGTAAGACTGTGGGCCGTAGAGAAAGCGCTGCATATGCCCATGCTATAGGTTAGAGGAGATGCCGCATCGTTGCCAAATTATAGGCTCGTTATAATGTAGGGGGGGGGGGGGGGGGGAGGTCACAGAGCTCATATGTAGAGTAGGAACAGTCGCGGGCCAAGTCGGTGGCCATCTAATAGAGGAGGATCTAAATAAATAGTACAAGCTCCGGGAGCTCACGAATATTGGCATTCATGTAGACGGTATTGCCTGTTATAGAAGGTAAGTCACACGTGTACAGAGTGGGCTTTGCATGTATAAACATTAGACTTAGGTAGCTAGAGTGAAACAGCTAACCCTCGAAGTAGCAGCTGTTAGAGTAAAGGCGTCCAGTAAAGTGACAATGCTTTAGTGGCCTTGCTACATTCCGTTGCATGGACTCTGCGACATTCCGTTACATGTTCGTGCGACATTCCGTTACATGTTTGTGAAAAAGCGATCTGAGTCCAGAGACACAACATTGAGCCGAGAAGATCAAACACCAGTGACAAGGAAGAATCAACCAACGAAAACAGAAAACACGGGCCCGCAAAGTGACTCAAAACCTGTGTGGGTGGGGTGTGATTACATTTTGTGTTCCATTTATTGGATTCGATGTAGTTAAGTCACAAGTTACTATATTTTTTTAAATGTATTAAAATTGTTTTTTTCAGTGAAGCCCTGTTAATTGTGCTTTCTGGTGAAAAGTCACTGACCCCTTTAGGATAAGAAACACCCCAACAAAAACGTAGCAGGCGGGTTCGAATCGATGAGAGATACGTTCAAGCACCGATTCAGGCGACACTCCTTGAGTCTTGGCCGAATACACGACGTTAAGTGGTTTAGTGGGTAATATTTGGTTAAATTAGCTCTTCAATTCGATCGGCGAAATCGAACATAACAGTGCTGGAAATTCTAGCAGAAGAATAGGATGCATTGTAGGTAAGGGAATAATTACCCTTTAAGTCAAAAATATTTTTGTGTGAAATTTTCAGTGATAAATTTCAGAAATGGATACCCCAAGCTTGGAAAAGCTAATTAGTTTGGGCGAGCTATTGTGCTTTGCAGGTTGTGAATTACAAAAAATTAAAATTGTAAGAAGAGCAAAAGCATGTTAGAGCGTTGAGTTACGTTGGATCGCGAGGAGTCTGACCGAACGTGAGAAAGAGTTTGATAGAGCTGAAGGAGAAGCTTCGTTAGAGCTAAAAAGAGCTGAAAGAGAAGCTGCGTCAGAGCGTGAAATGGAGTAGAGAGATGCAGCAGTAAGAGCTGCACAGCGAGAGAAAGATATTCAGGTTGGGCGCGAAAGGTCCGAAAAGGCGCGTGATGAAGCTGAAAGGGCACGTAAGGAAGCTGAGAAGGCTGTCGAGGAAGCTGGAAGCCAACATGAGAGGAAAATGGAAATTTTGAGGGTATGGGCACAGTTACCTGAAGCTAATGGTAGACTGGGTGGAGAAAATCCTGGGGGAAACGTGAAGGCACCTTATCCCCAGTTACACGAGTTCCATGAACAGACTGACGACATTGACACTTGCTTACAGAGGTTCGAAAGGTTTGCTTCGACCCGGGGTTGACTCGATGACGCCTGGGACGGGGGTGGGGGTGGGACTGGGGGGGGGGGGCTTCAGTCTTCTTTCGCAGCTAACAGGCAAATCGCTACCAGCTTTTGTGAGCATGTCTCCTGGCCAAGCTAATGACTACGGTGAGCTGAAAAAAGCTATACTCAATAGGTACCAGCTTACCGAGGAGGGGGTCAGGATGAAATTCAGAAAGTGTGAGGCTGGGGAGGGTGAAAGTGTGTACTAGGTTGTGTCATTTCGACAGTTGCGTCAAACTATTGGGAAATGAAGAGTCATTTCCCTCCTTGAAGGACCTGCTTATCAGGGAGCAATTTGTGTTGTCGTGAACCCTCGAGATGGCATTGCCTTTTGAGGAGAAGAAGCAGGGTATGGTGGAAGAAATGACTAGGGTGACCGAGCAGTATTTCGAGGCTAATGGGGAAAGTCTGACACAAGGTTGGCAGGGCAGGCGTGGGGGTAACGTGGTTGCAAATGCACCTGTAAGAGCCCAACACAGATTCGGGCTGTGGCCCACCGGGTCGCGATTCAAGGCGTTAACTTGCTACATTTGTGACAAGAAGGGGCACCTGGACCGGAACTGTTGGCAGAAGGCTATGGTTGGAGCCCAGCAAGAATGCGAGGAGAGACCCATCCCCGAAAAACTGGGCAAATGCCAATCAGTCCACTGGGAAGAGATGAACGGCCGCACTGTGACAAAGAATTGGGCCCGAAGTGAACCCACTGTGGCGGTGTATAGACGTTGGACATCTTAAGTTGGAAGGGGAGGAATGCCCATCCGATCAGGAAAAGGGAGAGATGCCAGTATGTCTGGGTTTTATGGGGTGGGGGCAGTTCGTGTGTTGTGAGACACGGGGTTCAGTAGCGTGGCCGTCAAGTGGGCACTTGTCTGTGACGAACAACTGATTGGATACGATCACATGTGTGTACTCATAGATGGAATGGCGAGGAGGTTCCCCCTTGCGAGGGTGGGGGTGGACACCCCATTCGTCATTGGCGAAGTGGAGGCCATGTGTATAGAGGTACCCATCTGTGACTCACCTGAGGAGGCTTCTGCGGTAGTCACAAGATGCGAGGGGAAATTTATCTGGGGAGACAACTGAAGACGTCCACGTGGAAGACCGTATGTATGCACAAAATGTGGACTTCACATTTGAGAAGGTTTGGGAGTTGGCGAAAAGTAGTGAGCCAATAGCTGCAAGGGGTAAGGTTCTATATCCGGTGTATGAAGAACAGAAGGGTAGGTCGAACAGCGAGGTGAAAAAAATGGCTCCGGAGAAGTATCCGAAGCAGGTGATGACCCTAGCGCATGAATCGCTAGTGGGAGGGCACCTGGGGTCGAGGACGCTGGTCGACCGCATCACATCCATTATCCATTGGATTGACATTATAGGGGACGTCGCAAAATGTTGTCAGTCTTGCAACGTATGCTAGAAGACTGCGCCCAAAGGTAACCTCCCCGGGGTTCCGTTAGGGGAAATGCCTCTAATGAACGAACCGTTTGACAGGGTAAGGGTGAACTTAGTCGGTCCGATTTAGACACGTGTCGGAAAGGTAAATGGGAAATAGGTATATTCTGACAGCTGCGGATTATACCACAAGGTACCCCGAAGGAATAGCTCTTCCCAAATTTGAGATGGAGTGCGTGACTGAAATCTTGCTCGAGATGTTCAGCAGGTTGGGTTTCCCAAAGGAAACTCTGACAGATCAGAGGTCCCAATTCACCACTGGGATGTTGGAAGAGGTGTGCCGTTTGGTTGCGGTGAAACAACTATTCACCATCCCCTACAACCCCAAAAGCAATAGGGCTGTGCGACAGGATCAATGAGAGTCTAAAGGCGATACTTAAAAATGTGTCAGGAGAGGCCCAAGGAATCGGTATCTACCAGAGTTCTATTTGACGCGAGGGAATTCCCCAAGCGAGCACATGGTTCTTTCCATTCGAGCTACTTTACAACCGAACAGTGAGAGGCTTATTGCAAGTACTCAATGACCTTTGGACAGAGGAGGATACATCTCCAGTACGTTATGCATACCAAAATGTGTTGGGCCTCCGAAACAAGCTGACAGAAAGATGTCACTGGCACGTGAGAGTCTACGTAAAAACCATTGTGACCGCAGAACGAAGAAGATGAAGTTTGAGGAAGGTCAGAAGGTAACCGTCTTATTGCCCACCGACCAAAATGAGGGAGGAGGTGGAGAAAATGTTGGAGGTGGGAGTCATCGAACATTCCAGTTCCCCTTGTTTTAATTAAGAAGGACAATTGTTTATGATTTTGTATTGACTTTACACGACTCAACGACATAGCAAAGTTTGAAAATGAACTCATGGGAAACATGAACGACCTACTGGCAGGCCAAGTATTTCAGTAAGGTTGAATTGAGCAAGGGCTACTGACAGGCCTCAGTCATATCAGAAGATGGACACATGACTGCATTTACGACTCCGGACGGCTGTTAGCAGTTCTGTAAGCTCCCTTTTGGGATGGTAAACACTGATGCCACTTTTAATAGGATGATACGGAAGCTGTTGACCAACTTCGAACTTGGACAACTATGTGGACGACATCCTCTCTAAATCAAAGACATGGACAGAGTATATGGCAGAGTATAGAGTATAGGGCAGATCTTAGGGTGCTGTTTAAGGGACTCGAGAAGACGGAGGTCACCGTGAAACTCCCAACATGTCAGATAGGGCTGAGGACCATCAAGTTTCTCAATCACAAGATTGTTGAAGGCAAGGTTGAGAGGATCCGCAATGTGAGCCCCCCCCCCCCCCCCCCCCCACACACACACACACCATCAGACGAAGTAACAAGTTAGGTCCTTCCTGGGGCTGGTCGAGAACCGGGCATGGTCATTACTGGGAGAAATAGATCCACGCCACGTATTCAGGCTAAACTCAAAGAGTGTCGCCTTAATCTGCACCCAGGCCGAAACCTACGTCCCTCCATACGCATGGTCATGGACGTCTCAATTGTGATTAGTACGAGGAGACAACCAACGGTAGTTACTTTATTCTCCATTTTCATATACAAGACCCTCACTGATGCATCATGAAAAGCATGCAAAATTTCCCTTTAAGACAAATTTTCAAGGGGTAGTTGCCCCATCCCCACTCTTGCCAAGTGTACGTTAACACCTGAGATCATTTTTACACACCAGTGCTTTACATGCAATTAAATGTATGTTGCGCTGATTTTGGAAGACAAAAAAAATCACCTCATGAAACATTACGGTACAGAAATAAACAAGGTGCTGCTCACCGGCCCCTAAAATACGCACTCATGTTGTGCCTCAAATCTACCAAAATATTGGTATTCTCAAACTTTATGATAGTGTGATTGCTAAGCTGGGCAGTTCTGAGTGCTGTGCAACATGAACAGGTTTCGTGAGGAGCATTGGGGCATACTGGTTAGAACATTGGACTTTAAACAACAAGGTCGGTGATTTGACTATGACCAGCAGTAACTGCGTCCTTTGGTAAGGCACGTAATCTCCAATGACCATGTGGTGGAACTGCAGTGCTGTGCACTAAGGAGTACTGAACAACTATATCTATGATGTCCACTTGCCTTCAACCACCGTTCTTTAAAATAAGCACCATCTTCGGACCACATCGCAGCCAAACAAATAATTACATTTTCTTGCATTTTCTTGCAGTATGCGTTATTATTAGTTGTTTAAACTGCTTGTTCTATGAGAATGTAACCGGTTCGTTATTCTCCAAATTTTTCGCGTGTGGATTTCTAAGAGAAAGGCGCAATTCTTTGATAGTATGAAAATATATAAGTAATGCCTAGTTAAACATGGTGGTGCTCTGCGGATCCGACAAAATATGCACCCATTTGGTGTAACAGAGCTCGCAATGACTTTAAAATGTATTTGCACACTTGGCTAAATGGACTATAATCGGTTTCTTTGACTACTTGTTAGAGAAATGGTTAATTGGCTTGGCATTCCCTAATGCAACAGTGTGTGCCTTTCTGAAAAGATATGCACCCATTTTGTGCTAAAAGACTCCTAAAAAGGGTTCTAACATTTTTTTCTATAAGACCTATCATCAGGTTTGTCTGATTTCTTGTTAGAGGAAGGTATTCCCAAAATAAATAGAGGGTGTCTTGCTAACCCAAGTGGTGCTGTGCCCCCCCCCCCCCCACAAAGCTCCCCAATATAGTACTGAAGTGTACAAAAAGGGACAATCTTCTCCATATTCCCCAAATTTATAGATGGTGCCTTGAGAAGCATATTGGTGCTTGCGACCTCCCCTCCCCCAAAATATGTACCCTATTTGTGCCATAAGGCTCCCAAAAAACGGTGCTGTCAATTTTTGCTTTACAGTCTGTTATCGGTTTGTGTGAAATCGTAGAGAAAGGGTCAATTAGCTCGGTATTCCGGAAATAAAAAGTAGGTGCCTTGCTAACCACACCAAATTTTGCACCCTTCTGGATCCACAAAACATCCCAAACAAGGAAGTTAAATGTTTTTTGTTATATCGGCTATTATCGGTTTTTCCCACTGGTTGTTTGCGAAAAGGCAATCTGCTTGGTATTTTCCAAATTTATAGATGGTGCCTTGGGAAGCATAGTGTTGCTCTGCTGGCCCCACAAAATATGCACCCCTTTTATGCCATAAGGCTCCAAAAAAGGGTTTTGTCATTTTTCGCTTTACAGTCTATTATCGGATTGTGCGAACTCTTGTTAGAGAAAGGGCCAATTAGCTCAGTATTCCCGAAATAAACGATCGGTTTCTTGCTAACCACAGTGGTTCTGTGAGGCCTCACAAATGTTACACCCTTCCGGGTCCACAAACCATCCCAAAAAAGGAAAGGAAATGTTTTTGTTATATGCGCTATTATCAGTTTTTCGTGCTGTTTGTTAGCGAAAGAGGCAATCTGTTTGGAATTCACCAGAATTATATATGGTGCCATGGGAAGCATAGTAGTGCTCTGCGGATCCCACAAAATTTGCACCCCTTTTGTACCATAAAGATCCCAAATAGAGTTAAGTCATTTTTTTGCTTTACAGTCTATTTTCGGTTCGTGTGAAATCTTATTCGAGAAAGGGTCAATTAGCTCAGTATTCCCGAAATATACAGTAGGTCTCTTGCTAACCACAGTGGTTCTGTGCGCCCCCCCCCCCGCCCAAATGTTGGACCCTTCCGAGTCGACAAAGCATCCCAAGAAACAAAGGGAAATGTTTTTGTTTTATGAGCTATTATCAGTTTTTCTTGCTTTTGTTAGTGAAGGGGCAATCTGATTGGTATTCTTTGTAGATGGCGCCTTGGGAAGCATAGTGGTGCTTTGCAGGTCCCCGAAATATGCACCCTTTTGTGTCATAAGGCTCCCAAAAAGGAATATACAGTCTATTATCAGTTTGGGTGAAATGATGTTGGAGAAAGGCGTCAATTAGCTCAGTATTTCCGAAATAAACAGTAGGTGACTTGCTAACCATAGTGGTTCTGTGCAACCTTCCCTCCCCCAAATTGTGCACCTTTCTGGGTCCACAACCCATCCCCTAAAATGGAAGGGAAAGGATTTTATTATATGACCAGTTATCAGGTTTTCTGACTGTTTCTTAGGGAAGAGGGCAATCTGCTTTGTATTCTCCAAATTTATAGATGGTGCCTTGAGAAGAATGGCGGTGCTCTGGGGTCCCTCAAAGTATGCACCCCTTTTGTGCCATAAGGTCCCCAAAAGGGGTTCTCTCATTATTGGATTTAGAATCTATTATCGGTTTATCTGATATATAGTTAGGGAAAGGGCCCATTAGCACGATATTTCTGAACGAAATAGTAGGTTTCTTGCCAACCACAGTGGTTCTGTGCGAGCCCCCCAAGTGTTGCACCCTTCTGGGTCCACAAAGCATCCCCAAAAAGGACAAAGGTTTTGTAATATGGGCTATTATCAATTTTGTTGACTGTTTATTAGCAAAAGGGGTAATCTGCTTGGTATTCTCCAAATTTATTGAAGGTGCCATGGGAAGCAAGGTGGTGCTATGCTGGTCCCACAAAATATGCACCACTTTTGTTCCATAAGACTCCCAAAAAGGGTTCTATAGTTTTATGCTTTATAGTCTATTAACAGTTTGTGTGAAATCTTGTTAATGAAAGGGCCAATTAGCTCGGCATTCCAGAAATAAACAGCAGGTGTCTTGCTAACCACAGCGGTTCAGTGTGGGCCACCCAAATTTTGCGCTCTTCTGGGTCCACAAAGCGATCCAAAAAAGGAAGGGAAGTGTTTTTGTTATATGAGTTAATATCAGTTCTTCTTGCGTTTCGTTAGTGAATGGGGCAATCTGCTTGGTATTCTCCAAATTTATAGAAGATGCCATGGCAAGCATAGTGGTGCTCTGCGCCCCCCACCCCCCAAAAAAATATGCACCACTTTTGTTCCATAAGGCTCCCAAAAAAGGGTTCTGTAGTTTTATGCTTTATAGTCTATTATCGGTTTGTGTGAAATCTTGTTAATGAAAGGGTCAATTAGCACAGTATTCCAGAAATAAACAGTAAGTGTCTTGCTAACCACAGTGGTTCTGTGTGGGCTCCCCAAATTTTGCACCCTTCTGGGCACACAAAGCGACCCAAAAAAGGAAGGGAAATGTTTTTGTTATTTGGGCTTTTATCAGTGTTTCTCGCTGTTCGTTTGCGAATGGGGCAATCTGCTTGGTATTCTCCAAATTTAAGTAAGATGCCATGGCAAGCATAGTGGTATACTGCGGGCTCCCAAAGATATGCACCACTTTTGTTCCATAAGCCTCCCAAAAAGGGTTCTGTAGTTTTATGATTTATAGTGTATTATCGGTTCGTGTGAAATCTTGCTAATGAAAGGGACAATTAGCTCGGTATTCCAGAAATAAACAGTAGGTGTCTTGCTAACCATAGTGATTTTGTGCGCCCCCCCCACCTCCCCAAATTTTGCGCCCTTATGGGCACACAAAGCGACCCAAAAAAGGAAGGGAATGTTTTTGTTATGTGGGCTTTCATCAGGTTTTCTCGTCGTTCGTTAGCAAATGGGACAATCTGCTTGGTATTCTCCAAATTTACTGAAGATGCCTTGGGAAGCATAGTGGTGCTCTGCGGGTCCCCAAAAATATGCACCACTTTTGTTCCATAAGGCTCCCAAAAAGGGTTCTGTAGTTTTATGCCTTATAGTCTATTAATGGTTTGTTTGAAATCTTGTTAATGAAAGGGCCAATTAGCTCGGTATTCCAGAAATAAACAGTAGGTGTCTTGCTAACCATAGTGGTTTTGTGCGCCCCCCTTCCCCAAATTTTGCGCCCTTATGGGCACACAAAGCGACCCAAAAAAAGGAAGGGAAATGTTTTTGTTATGTGGGCTTTTATCAGGTTTTCTCTCTGTTCGTTAGCGAATGGGGCAATCTGCTTGGTATTCTCCAAATTTATAGAAGAAGCCATGGCAAGCGTAGTGGTGATCTGCGGGCTCCCCAAAATATGCACCACTTTTGTTCCATAAGGCTCCCAAAAAGGGTTCTGTAGTTTTATGCTTTATAGTCTATTATCAGTTCGTGTGAAATCTTGTTAATGAAAGGTCCAATTAGCAATTTGGGGGGCCCGCACAGAACCACTGTGGTTAGCAAGACACCTACTAATAGGTAATAGACTATAGAGCATAAAACTACAAAACTATTTTTCGGAATAGCCTTATGGAACAAAAGTGGTGCATATTTTGGGGGGACCGCAGAGCACCACTATACTTGCCAAGGCATCTTCTATAGATTTGAAGAACACCAAGCAGATTGCCCAATTCACGAACGAACAGCGAGAAAAATTGATAATAGGCCATATAACAAAAACATTTCGCATCCTTTTTTGGGTCGCTTTGTGGACCCAAAAGGGTGCAAAATTTGGGCGGCCCACACAGAACCACTGTGGTCAGCAAGACACCTGCAGTTTATTTCTGGAACGCCGACCTAATTGGACCTTTCATTAACAAGATTTCACACAAACCGATAATAGAGTATAGAGCATAAAACTACAAAACCCTTTTTCGGAGCTTTATGGAACAAAAGTGGTGCATAATTTTGGGGTCCCGCAGAGCACGTCTATACTTGCCAAGGCATCTTCTATAAATTTGGAGAATACCAAGCAGACTGCACCATTCACGAACGAACAGCCAGAAAACCTGATATTAGCTCATATATCAAAAACACTTCGCTTCCCTTTTTGGGTCGCTTTGTGGAACCAGAAGGGCGCAACATTTGGGGAGCCCGCACAGAACCACTGTCGTTAGGAAGACACCTACTGTTTATTTCTGGAATACCGAGCTAATTGACCCTTTCTTTAACAAGATTTCACACAAACCGATAATAGATTATAAAGCATAAAACTACAAATCCCTTTTTCGGAGCCTTATGGAACAAAAGTGGTGCACATTTTGGAGGGCCCGCAGAGCACCACTATACTTGCCAAGGCATCTTCTATAAATTTCGAGAATACCAAGCAGATTGCCCCATTCGCGAACGAACAGCGAGAAAAAATGATAACAGCCCATATAAGAAAAACATTTCCCTTCCTTTTTTGGGTCGTTTTGTGGACCCAGAAGGGTACAAAATTTGGGGGGCCCGCACAGAACCACTGTGGTCAGCAAGACACCTACTGTTTATTTCTGGAATACCGAGCGAATTGGCCCTTATATTAACAAGATTTCACACAAACCGATAATAGACCATAGCGCATAAAACTATAAATCTCTTTTTCGGAGCCTTATGGAACAAAAGTGGTGCATATTTTAGGGGGGGGGGGGGGGGAGGGCCGCAGAGCAACACTATACTTGCCAAGGCATCTTCGATAGATTTGTACGGAAGGGTACAAAATTTGGGCGGGGGCCGCACAGAACCACTGTGGTTAGCAAGAGACCTACTGTATATTTCGGGAATACTGAGCTAATTGACCCTTTCTCGAATAAGATTTCACACGAACCGAAAATAGACTGTAAAGCAAAAAATGACAGAACCCTATTTGGGATCTTTATGGAAGAAAAAGGGGGGCATATTTTGTGGGGCCCGCCGAGCACTACTATGCTTCCCAGGGCACCATATATAATTGTGGTGAATTCCAAATAGATTGCCTCTTTCGCTAACAAACAGCACAAAAAACTGATAATAGCGCATATAACAAAAACATTTCCTTTCCTTTTTTTGGAATGGTTTGTGGATCCAGAAGGGTGCAAAATTGGGGAGGCCTCACAGAACCACTGTGGTTAGCAAGACACCGACCGTTTATTTCGGGAATACTGAGCTAATTGGCCCTTTCTCTAACAAGATTTCACACAATCCGATAATGGACTGCACAGCGAAAAATGACAGAACCCTTTTTTGGGGCCTTATGGCATAAACGGGGTCCATATTTTGTGGGGCCAGCAGAGCAACACTATGCTTCCCAAGGCACATCTATAAATTTGGAAAATACCAAGCAGATTGCCTTTTCGCTAGCAACCAGTGGGAAAAACCGATAATAGCCGATATAACAAAACCATTTACCTTCCTTATTCGGGGTGCTTTGTGAATCCAGAAGGGTGCAACATTTGGTGTAGTTAGCAAGGCACCTACATTTTATTTCGAGAATACCGTGCTAACTGACCCTTTCTCTACGATTTCACACAAACCGATAATAGTGAAATTATTATCGGTTTGTGTGACAAGATTTCACTGCTCGTAGCCAAACAACTAACCAGTATGCCCCAATGCTCCTCACGAAACCTGTTCATGCTGTTTGGGGAGGGGGCGGTGGCGGAGCACACACAACTGCCCAGCTCAGCAATCACACTATCATAAAGTTTGAGAACACCAATATTTTGGTAGATTTGAGGCACAACATGAGTGCGTATTTTGGGACCCGTAGAGCAGCACCTTGTTTAACAGTCATTTCTGTATCGTACTGTTTCGTGAGTGAGGCGATTATTTTTGTCTTCCAAAATCAGCTCAACACACATTTAATAGCATTTAAAGCACTGGCGTGTAAAAATGATCTCAGGTGTCAACGTACACTTGGCAAGAGTGGGGATGGGGCAACTACGCCTTGAAAATTTGTCTCAAAGGGAAACTTTGCATGCTTTCCATGATGCATCAGTGAGGGTCTTGTATATGAAAATGGAGAATAAAGTAACAACCGTTGGTTGTCTCCTCGTACTAATCACAATTGTGACGTCCATGACCATGGCTATGTAGGGACGCAGGTTTCGGCCGGTGCACAGATTCAGGGGACACTCTTTGAGTCTAGCCTGCACACGTGGCGTGGATCTATTTCTATCAGTAATAACCAAGCCCAGTTCTCGACCAGCCCCAGGAAGGACCTAACTTGTTACTTCGTCTGATGGTGTGTGTGTGGGAGGGGGTGGGGGGGGGGGGGGGGGGGGCTCGCATTGCGGGTCATCTCAACCTTGCCTTCACCAATCTTGTGACTGAGAAACTTGATGGTCCTAAGCCCTATCTGACATGTTTCACTGTGACCTCCGTCTTCTCGAGCCCCTTAAACAGGACACTAAGGTCTGCCATATACTCGATGCTCTGTCATATATTCTGTCCATGCCTTTGTTTTAGAGAGGATGTCGTCCATATAGTTGTCCAAGTTCGAAGTTGGTCAACAGCTTCCGTATCATCCTATTAAAAGTGGCATCAGTGTTTACCATCCCAAAAGGGAGCTTACAGAACTGGTAACAGTCGTCCGGAGTCGTAAATGCAGTCATATGTCCATCTTCTGATATGACTGGGGCCTGTCAGTAGCCCTTACTCAATTCAACCTTACTGAAATACTTGGCCTACCAGTAGGTCGTTCATGTTTTCCATGGGTTTTTTCAAACTTTGCTATGTTGTTGAGTCGTCTAAAGTCAATACAAAATCATAAGCCATTGTCCTTCTTAATTAAAACAAGGGGAATTGGAATGTTCTATGACTCCCACCTCCAACATTCTCTCCACCTCCTCCCTCATTTTGGTCGGTGGCAATAAGACGGTTACCTTCTGACCTTCCTCAAACTTCCTCTGCTTCGTTCTGCGGTCATAATGGTTTTTACGTAGACTCTCGCGTGCCAGTGGCATCTTCATGCCAACTTGTTTCGGAGGTCCAACACATATTGGTATGTATTACGTACTTGAGATGTATCCTCCTCTGCCCAAAGGACATTGAGTACTTGCATTGTGCCTCTCACTGTTCGGTTGTAAAGTAGCTCGAATGGAGAGAACCATGTGCTCGCCTGGGGAACTTCCCTCGAGTCAAACAGAACTCTGGTAGATACCGATTCCTTGGGCCTCTCCTGGCACATTTTTAAGCATCGTCTTTAGACTCTCATTGATCCTGTCGCACAGTCCATTGCTTTTGGGGTTATAGGGGATGGTGAATAGTTGTTTCACCGCAACCAAACGGCACACCTCTTCCAACATCCCAGAGGTGAATTGGGACCTCTGATCTGTCAGAATTTCCTTTGGGAAACCCAACCTGCTTAAAATCTCGAGCAAACTTCAGTCACGCACTCCATCTAAAATTTGGGAAGAGCGATTGCTTCGGGATACCTTGTGGTATAATCCGAAGCTGTCAGAAAATACCTATTTCCCATTTACCTTTCCGACACGTGTTTAATCGGACCGACTAAGTCCATCCTTACCCTGCCAAACGGTTCGTCCATTAGAGGCATTTCCCCTAACGGAACCCTGGGCAGGTTACCTTTGGGCGCAGTCTTCTGCCATACGTTGCAAGACTGACAAAATTTTGCGACGTTCCCTATAATGCCAGTCCAATGGATAATGGATGTTACGCGGTCGACAGCTTCCTCGACCACAGGTGCCCCCCCCCCCCCCCCCCCCCCCCACTAGCGATTCATGCGCTAGGGCCATCACCTGCTTCTCTCTGGGGCCATTTTTTCACCTCGCTGTTCGACCTACCCTTCTGTTCTTCATACACCGGATATAGAACCTTACCACTTGTAGCTATTGGCTCACTACTTTTGGCCAACTCCCAAACCTTCTCAAACGTGGAGTCCACATTTTGTGCATACATACGGTCTTCCACGTGGATGTCTTCAGTTGTCTCCCCAGATAGCTTTCCCCTCGCAGCTTGTGACTACCGCAGAAGCCTCCTCAGGTGAGTCACAGATGGGTGCCTCTATACACATAGCCTCCACTTCGCCAATGACGAATGGGGTGTCCACCCCCACTCTCGCAAGGGGGAACCTCCTCGCCATTCCATCTATGAGTACACACATGTGATCGTGTCCAATCAGTTGTTCGTCACAGACGAGTTCCCGCTTCACAGCCACGCTACTACACCCAGTGTCTCACAACACACGGACTGCCCCACCCCATAAAACCCAGACATACTGGCATCTCTCCCTTTTCCTGATCGGATGGGCACTCGTCCCCTTCCACCGTAAGATGTCCAACGTCTATATACCGCCCAGTGGGTTCTCTTCGGGCCCAATTCTTTGGCATCGTCCATCTCTTCCCAGAGGACTGATTGGCTTTTGTCCAGTTTTTCAGGGATGGGTCTCTCCTCCCATTCTTGCTGGGTTCCCTTCCATAGCCTTCTGTCAACAGTTCCGATCCAGATGCCCCTTCTTGTCACAAATGTAGCTAGTTAACCCCTTGAATCGTGACCCGGTGGGTCACGGCCCGATATCTGTGTTGGGCTCTTACCGGTGCCTTTGCAACCACGTTACCCCCACTCCTGCCCTGCCAACCTTGTGTCAGACTTTCCCCATTAGCCTCGAAATACTGCTCGCCACCCTAGTCATTTCTTCCACCATTCCCTGCTGCTTCTCCTTAAAAGGCAATGCCATCTCGAGGGTCAACGATAACACAAATTGCTCCCTGATAAGTAGGTCTCTCAAGGAGGGAAATGACTCTTCATTTCCCAATAGTTTGACGCAACAGTCGAAATGACACAACCTAGTACACACTTACACCCTCCACAGCCTCACACTTTCTGAATTTCATCGTGACCCCTCCTCGGTGACCTGGTACCTATTGAGGATAGCCTTTTTCAGCTCACCGTAGTCATTAGCTTGGCCAGGAGATATGCTCACAAAAGCTGGTAGCGAGTTGCCTGTTGGCGAAAGAAGACTGCAGACGAATCCCCCTCCCCCCCCCCCCCCCCCCAGGCGTCATCGAGCCAACCCTGAGTCGAAGCAAACCTTTCGAATCTCTGTAAGCAAGTATCAATGTCGTCAGTCTATTCATGGAACTCGTGTAACTGGGGATAAGGTGCCTTCGCGTTTCCCCCAGGATTTTCTCCACCCAGTCTACCATTAGCTTCAGGTAACCGTGCCCATGTGCTCAAAATTTCCATTTCCCTCTCATGTTGTCTTCCAGCTTCCTCGACAGCTTTCTCGGCTTCCTTACGTGCCCTTTCAGCTTCATCACGCACCTTTTCAGACCTTTCGCGCCCAACCTGAATATCTTTCTCTCGCTGTGCAGCTCTTACTGCTGCCTCTCTCTACTCCATTCACGCTCTATTGCAGCTTCTCTTTCAACTCTTTCTCGCTCTAACGAAACTTCTCCTTCAGCCCTATCAAACTCTTTCTCACGTTCGGTCAGACTCCTCGCGATCCAACGTAACCCAACGCTCTAACATTCTTTTGCTCTTCTTTTACAATTTTTTGTAATTCACTACCTGCAAAGCACAATAGCTCGCCCATACTAATTATCTTTTCCAAGCTTCGGGTATCCATTTCTGAAATTTATCACTGAAAATTTCACACAAAAATATTTTTGACTTAAAGGGTTAATTATTCCCTAACCTACAACGCATCCTATTCTGCTAGAATTTCCATAACTGTTATGTTCGATTTCGTCGATCGAATTGAAGAGCTAATTTAACTAAATATTACCCACTAAACCACTTTTTAAAACTACAAAAAAGTATTGAGTCAACCTGTATGAATATGAAAACTGAAATCTAGTAAAATTAACATTGAGTGATCCTGTTGATTTTCTAACTTTTTAATGTTTACCTGATTCGGGAACCGGGCGTGATTGTTGCCAGGAGAAATTGATTAACGTCGTGTATTCGGCCAAGACTCAAGGAGTGTCGACTGAATCGTTGCTTGAACGTATCTCTCACCGATTCGAACCCGCCTGCTTCGTTTTTGTTGGGGTGTTTCTTATCCTGAAGGGGTCAGTGACTTTTCATCAGAAAGCACAATTAACAGGGATTCACTGAAAATAACAATTTTAATACATTTAAAAAAATACAGTAACTTGCGACTTACATGGAATCCAATGAAAGGAACACGAAATGTAATCACACCCCACCCACACGGGTTTTGAGTCACTTTTTGGGCCCGTGTTCTCTGTTTTCGTTGGTTCATTCTTCCTTGTCACTGATGTTTGATCTTCTCGGCTCAAAGTAGTGTCTGAACTCAGATCGCTTTTTCACAAACATGTAACGGAATGTCGCACGAACATGTAACGGAATGTCGCAGAGTCCATGTATCGGAATGTAGCATGGCCACTAAAGCATTGCCACTTTACTCTAACAGCTGCTACTTCGAGGATTAACTGTTTCACTCTAGCTACCTAAGTATAATGTTTATACAGGCAAAGCCTACTCTGTCCACGTGTGGCTTGATATCTATAACAGGCAATACCGTCTACATGAATGCCAATATTCATGAGCCCCCGGAGCTTGTAATACCTATTTAGATCCTACTCTCTTAGATGGCCACCGACTTGGTCAGCGACTGTTCCTACTCTAAATATGAGCTCTGTGACTCCCCTTACATTATAACGGGCCTATAATTTCGCAACGATGCGGCATCTCATCTAACCTATAGCATGTCTTTGTCTAGGCCCACAGTCTTACATGCCCTGAGACTGGAATGATTTTTTTTATTTTTTGTAGAAAACACCCGACGCATATACGATTGCAAGGACACTTCCCACGGCCACGTAGCTACGTTTTCAATTGGGGGGGGGGGGGGGGGGGGGCAGAGGCGGTGTAGATCTATGAAAAATCCATCTAGGAGTGGATGATTAAAGGGGTCCCCTTCACCCCATCCCATCCCATCCCACCCGCCTCATTTTTCAAAAGGCTGACTCCGAATGCCTGTACCGAGAGATTTTAGGGCATTCTGAGAACATTTCCAAGCATTTTAAATGGCTGCAGTTAAATATCTATGCACATAATTTGAGGTTTTAAGACAGTACAAAATGTCATCTTCTTGTGATACAGTAGTCTGTAAGTAGGCCCTATTTGGCTCCATTAGGCATTGTGTCCATTACATGAATGTACATGTATGGAGAATGCTGAAAAAATCAGTATTCAACCAATAATTTATTAATTAATCATATCAAATATGAGTAATGAATTAGCTAACTAACTCATCCTTTTTGTCACAATATGTGTGAGATAATAATTGAATAATACCAAATACAAATCAAAATTTTCAGTCTGGCTATTTTCGTCTTTCATTAGAATACAGAGCCATAGAAAACTCAATTTTGGTTGTAACTTAAAAAAATTCAGGATACGGCCTCACAGGTGGAGGAAAGGGCCACATTTTGGGTCCTAAAATAAACTGTAGTCTGTAAGTGCATTGCAGGTAGGTCCCATACTGTGTCCTGTATACTGGCCTCAGAAATCAACTGCTTATGACTATTGAGCGCACCGAATTAACCAATTTGTTTGTATTTCTGCAGTTTCTGTTATAATTTAAGAAACGGTTTGCTAAATGCTTGTTACAACATAAAAGTTTAAGGTTAGACATAGAAGGGAACAAATCACGCAACATGACCACCGTTGGTGAATTAACTTTGGAGCCGCTGAGTAGTCGGAAAATCTTGCGTTGTTCGATCAGAATCTGTGGAAGCCGTGGGTAGGAATTTTCATGGAAATGTAATACCACATTCGGAAAAAACCTCCGTCCTAACAATGCTTCGAATTTCCAACTGTTGGAATTTTTGCCTGAAAAATTTCCAACTATCTGGATATTTGGGTAAATATTGGGGGTGGGAGGTAGACGACCCCTCCTCCTCCCAAAAGCTACGTCTCTGATTCCCACTTGAATTGCTTCTCTTCAGCTTGGCCGCTATAGATCTGTCTTAATTTAAAAGTTTCTTCCAAATTATTTTAAAGTTTCGTAACTTCTCTATACATGACATTTGTGACAATCCCCTGTCAGAAAGTGATGATGTCCATATAACACAGGCACTGCATGTGCGCTACTTATGATAAGGAGATTATCGACACTTATAACTATATAATTAGAATTTAGATGACTGATCATAATACATGTTGTGTCCTTTGATTTCATCTGGCTTTAATGTTCGAGTCTTCCCCTGTGACGTCATGATATTCTATCTGTGATATTTTTAGTATTTTAGCTGTATGGACGTTTCTGATTAGACTGAAATGAATTGTTGGACGTCCTAGTTATATTGGCGATTTTCATTGGACCGTGAAGCAGAACGGCGGGAAGAGAAGTTGTTTTCATCACTCCATACTTTGATTTATCATCGGCTGGACGTCACCTTGAGATCTGTGAAGATCAGTTAGAGATCTGCGAAGATCAGTTTACCCAAGTATTGTTGGGCTGAGACGGAAGCTTTCGACGCCATCGAGACTAGCAACCTCGACCTTTAGCGGAGCAGCATACTTGGGTAATTATCGAATATTGTAGATTTGCATTCTATTTTATTATAGAAATGACATTTCACTGGCGACGAGCGATGTTCTTTTGAACCTGCTGGGAGATTATTGTCCCCCACTCGTACGGGTGTATATTTATTCATTATTTTGCTTTTGCAAAATATGATGTGATCGATTTTTTGACGATCGTGTAGGAATTTGATCGAATTGTTGTCGATCAAGTTGATAGATCCAATATTGTTTTGGGTCAAATAGTACGCGTGATTAGATTTCCGTACACACGGCGAATCACGTGACTTGAAGTGTCAGTTTTCTTTTTGACATTAGGATATCCCACGATTTATCAATCGGGATCTGCTTGCCTTATTGAACAGTTTTGTTTTTTCTTTTTCTTTTCTAAGTTGTAATTATGTTAAATTTCAATTGATCTTTTTGTAAATAAAATAGGTATATTGCTGATTTCCCAATTAAGGTTTTGAGAATTCAGTAAATTATATAGATAGGTTACAAGAGTGAATTTTGTACTCATAGGATTACTTAAATAAATTTATTTATAAAGTATCCAAGTTTAGATAGAAGATGGCTTCTAATTTTCAATTAAAGATCAATAGCTGTACATGGGAAGACTTCCGCCTGCTCCCAGGGGTAGCAACAAAAAGGGCTGACATTATTCTATATTATAGGCATAAATTTAGTTTTCTGACGCCCGAGATATTTGAAGCTCTGCCCCTGAGATTGGATGTTAAATCTCTGACATATATGATAGCTTTTTCTATTTGTTCTGACAATATTGAATTTAACTCTTCGCCTAGAATGCAATACAAGAAGACAATGGAAAGACTTGTACATGTTTTAGACATTTTTGAGAATCATCCCCCCACAACAGACGGTTTAGAAAATTTGTGGTCTGCATTTTGTAAGAAAAATCAAAAAGATACAAATTTCACATCAACATTACAAAGTGGAAATTTGCTTGGGTTTTCCCAAGCGAAAGATAAACCAAGAGAGCTTACTTGTAAAAATAGAAAAGAATCGGCATTTGGGAACCATAATTCGGAGAGTTCTATAGACTTTAAGACATTAAGTTTTGGATCCATGGTGTCTTCTACACCCAAGAAAAAAGAATCAATGGATTCTAGAATCAGTGATCTTTCGGTCGGTGACCAGATATCTATGTTAAAAGTAGAAAGGAGTAAGTTGGAATCACTGTTGAAAGATATTGATTCCAAAACTAGATCTTTGGAAAGATCAGAAAGTAAGGGTTCTCAAAGGCCGATTTTAGGTAATAAATCTACAGTTGGTTCTCTATTTGACTCAACAGACAAGTTCCCAGTGGTACCTAAAACAGAACCGGTTTCACGATTGAATATTAATTCCGACTTAAAACATTCAGATCCTCGAAAATATATGCCAACACCTAGTTCAAAAACATCAGGACCTGTGGTAGCAAAACAGTAGATACAGAATTCATTTATCCCAATACATGACAGTAGAAAAACCTGGAATTGGCCATCAAAAATTAAATATGATGGTAAATCCAAGTTTTCTGGGTTTATGGCCAAGTTTGATAGAATTATAAACCTGGAGGATATGGATGACAGTGATAAGATCACTGCATTCTGTTTTTGTTTGCAAGACAAGGCATTGGATTACTATGCTTTTTTAAACAAAACAAACCCAGATATTCAATTTCATGAATTAATAAAAAAATTTAAAATTAAATATGATTCACAACAACCACCTGAGGCATTGAGTGCTCAGTTTCACTCAATGGTTCAGGAAAAAGATGAAGAAATTACTGATTGGGCTGATAGGGTTCTGGATTTGGCAGTAAAAGTGTGGGTAGGATCTCCCCAGAATATTTTACATGGTCATGCTGTTTCGCGGTTCTGTCAAGGCTTGTATGATAAGGTGACAGGTGACTATGTTAATGGCCTGCAATTACCTTCTCTAGAGCTGGCTGTTAACAAAGTCCGGTATATTCAAGCCAGTCACAATTTAAATAAGAAGGTCAGAACTGTGAAATTTCAAGACAGTGAATCTGAGGGGAGAATTGGAATACGGGAAGTCAGTAAAAATAATGATAAGTCATCCAATACTGACAATGGTTATAAAGTGCTGATGCAGCAAATACAGGAGTTGAAAAAAGAAGTCCAGAGTTTAAAAACTAGTACTGGAACACACAAACAAAAAATGAAGTTTAGGTACACAAAATCAGGGCAACCCATATGCAATTCTTGTGGTTCTGCTGGGCACATAATGAGATTTTGCCCTAGTTTAAATGCTAAAAACCGAATGTGAAATAAAAATCAAAATGGCAATTCGGGAAACTAGTGAGAGGCGGGCCTGCAGGCCGAGGTTCGGCTCAAAATGGCTATTTACAAGGCCTAAATAAAAATCCTTCAAATGTTGAAATTAATAATATTCAGGGTGTTTTGGTCCCATCCCATTTGGGATGGGAAAAGCAGCCTGGACTATTCCACACCAATTTTCAAATTGAAAACGAGAAGGGAAATTTGGCTATGGCACCTGTTACTTTAGGCACATCCGATTTGGGGGGGGGGGGGGGAAGCCTAGTATGTCTAACAGAACCACAGGTGTGAATGGTGTTGCTGAAACTCCTCTGGATACAGTTTGCCCATCCTATTTGGGAGGGGTGCAGTCTTCAGAGAAATCAATCAAGGATTCTGAAAATTTATCAGCTATCTTGCGTCCATCCTGTTTGGGGGGGATGCAGTCGTCTGGTGAATTAATGAATCTTTTTGATTGTAATTTGGATTCTATGCGTTCATCCTGTTTGGGAGGGATGCAGTCTCCACAAAAAGTTACAGAAAATGTTTGTGATCCTTTGGTAAGTCTTCTTGATTTAGCAAATGAGGACTGTTCACCAGTACTAATACCAAAGAATAATGCCATTAAAAACCAGCAGGAAAACACAGAGGTTGTAAATATGTATAAAGCAAAAGAGTGTTCATTTAAGCCTGAAAATAATAGTGTTTTCTTGTTGGATTGTGCATTAGAGGAATTGGCCGGAAAGGGTGTTGTCGATTCGACTCCTGTATTGAATCCTTCCATTGTCAGTGCTGCAGGTAGTATTGAACATTTCCACGATGAGAGTGTCCTTGATTCAAGTTTTAAAGTGTTAAAAATCCATAGGGCTCTTATAACTATACCCTTGAATTTAAATAACATTAAAATTGACGCTATCATTGACTCTGCAGCAGAAGTGTCGGTAATTTCAGAAGAAATTTATCGTGGGTTAAATCCACAACCTGCGATTGTCAAATCCTTGAGTTTGCAACTGGCTGCTAAAGACAGTAGTATGCCTGGGTTATATGTAGGGCCTGTGAACTTGGGGTTGGGTGGCCAGGTATTTGAAGAATTCATATATGTTGCTCCCATTATGGACATGTTATTGGGATTCAATTTTTTAAGTAAACATGGTATTAAAATAGATTTATCAAAAAATGAACTTTTGTTAAATCATGAAAAGATAACTCTGAGTTGCGGGGAGATTCAGGATTTGATGAATACTGGTGTGTCTGGTGTAAAGAATACAAAAGTTTTAAAGGAGTCATCTTTCGAGCATATTTCTGATGCATCATCTGAGGAAATTATTGACACTAAAATTGTGGATTTTTCACCAGATCATACTGAAATTCAGTTAAAACCTCAAAAGTCATTGAATTCTGTTTCTTCCTCGGATTCTTCAGTTCTTTCGGGTATTAGAGACTCGGAAAATGATTTTGAAACATCATTACCTGGCCATTTAACTGACTTGTTCAATAGATCAATTAAAAATTTGCCTGAATCTCAGCATGGAAAAATAAAAAAAATGCTTGTTGAGTTTCAGGATGTTTTTGCCAAACATGATTTTGATTTAGGGAATTTTCATGCAGTGGAACATTCCATCCCTACTGGAGATGCAAAGCCTATTAAACTCCGAATGCGAAGGGTCCCCGATGCTTTTGCTGAGGAGGAGGAGGCAATACTGAATAAAATGCTGGAAGCTGGAATTATACAGCCATCCACTTCTGAGTGGGCGGCTGCCCCTGTTTTGATACGAAAAAGGATCAAACTGTTAGGTGGTGCCTTGATTATAGGAAATTAAATTCTGTGACCGCCAAAGATTCTTTTCCGCTTCCGTTATTGACAGAATGTCTAGATGCCTTGACTGATAATGAATGGTGTTCTAAGTTAGATTGCAATCAGGCATTTTATCAAATTAGGATCAAAGAAGAGGATCGTCACAAAACAGCATTTGTGACAAAATATGGGTTGTTAGAATTTGTTAGAATGAGTATGGGCCTTACTGGGGCAGTTGCTAGTTATTGTCGAGCAATGAATCTTGTTCTACAAGGTCTTCTATGGAAAATCACGTTGGCTTTTGTAGATGATTGTATGGTAATGGGAAAGGGGGTGGAAGGTCATTTAAGTAACCTACGGGAAGTTTTTTTAAGGTTACGAAAATATGGACTGAAATTAAAACCACGTAAATGCATTTTATTCCAGAAAGAAGTACAATTTTTAGGCCGATTAGTTAGGGAAAATGGGCTGGAAATTGGGAATAGTGCAATTGATGTTATAAAAAATTGGCCCCGCCCTGAAAATGCCAAACAAGTCGAGAGATTTATGGGTTTAGTAAACTATCATAGACGTTTTTGTAAAAATTTTGCAGAATATGCTAGACCCTTGTATCAATCAATCAGGAAAAAACCATTTGTTTGGACTGACGAACTGGAAAATTGTTGGCAAAAACTTAAGACTGATTTAATGAATCCCCCAGTGTTAGCCATGCCAAATAAAACAGACCAATTTATTCTGGATACAGATTGTTCCCAATTTTGTATGGAAGCTGAGTTAATTCAAGTCCAGAATAATGAAGAAAAGGTTATTTCTTATGGTAGTCTAGCTCTTTCCAAAGAACAACAAAACTACTGTACAACCCGTAAAGAGTTATTGGCCGTTATTGTATTTACTAGACAGTACAGACATCATTTATTAGGTAGACCATTCATTTTGCGAACCGATCACAGTAGCTTGACTTGGTTAATGAGTTTCAAGGAACCTGAAGGGCAACTCGCCCGATGGTTCCTTGAGCTCAGTCAGTTTGATATGAAAATTGAATACCGAAAAGGTGATAAGCATTCAAATGCAGATGCATTGAGTAGGATTCCTTGGGAAAATTGTTGTGAACAGAAAAGTAACTTAAAATATTTACCTTGTGGAGGTTGTAAATTCTGTGAAAGGGCTGAATTAAAATGGAGGCAGTTTGAAGAAGAGGTTGATGATGTTCTCCCTTTAACTGTACGACCTGTGATCAGAATGGTGTCTGAAGCACCCTCTGCTTTAGATATTGTTACATATTTTCCTGAGGGTCCGTGTGATTTAAACTTCAATAATGAGTGTTGGAATAATTCTTCCTCTGATTGTTCTGTGAGTTCCCTCAAATTTGAGGTGAATTCAGGGCAGTCAGATATAAATCCAGTTTCGTCTGCACTCATTGAGTTAAAAAGTGAACCGGAATTACATACTGAAAACCCTAATTTGCCTGATTGCAAGCCTGATGATATCCAGATAAAATTGGTAGGACAGTTAAAAAATTCAGTAGAAGAATTAATTGAGAAACAAAGCAGAGATCCTGATCTTGAAATAATTCTCAATTGGTTGAAAAACAAAGTTGAACCTACTAACAGTGAATTGTCAATATCCAGTCCTGCTTCGAAATATTATTGGCTTAACAAAGAATTGTGTTCTCTTGATAAGGGGCTTTTATACCGTGCCCGTAAAACGGGAACTAAAGCTTTAGTAGTTCCCTTTTGTTTGAAAAATGAAGTTTTGTATTTATGTCATGACATCCCACTTGCTGGTCACCAAGGTATGTTACGGACACGCCAGAGAGTTAGAGAATCTTTTTATTGGTTTAATTTAGCACGGGATGTAGAAAATTATCTGAGTTCATGTAAAGCTTGTAATGTTTCGAAGAAACGGACTCGAAAAAGTAGGGCTCCTTTAACATCATTTCAGTCAGGTGCACCCATGGAGCGAGTTCATTTAGATTACTTAGGACCACTCCCTAAAACTCATCGTGGAAACGAATATGTTTTGATGATGGTGGACCAATTTTCAAAGTGGGTAGAGTGTATACCCTTACCGTCACAAACAGCTGAGGATACTGCCAGAGCAGCTGTCAATGAATTTTTCTCCAGGTTCGGATTTCCATTTGAAATTCTCACAGACCAGGGTAAGAATTTTGAAAGTGCACTATTCAAGTCAGTATGTGAGCTTACTCAGGTACACAAGGTGAAGACAACTCCGTACCGACCGTCTGCTAATGGACAGGCTGAAGTTTATAATAAGACCCTAATGGGTGCTGTTAGGTGTTTTATTGATAAACAAGATCCAAGGAACTGGGATTTGTATATTCCCCAAATTGCTAGCGCAATTAGGTCGTCTGTCTGTCAGCAGACGAAATGTACTGCTAATAAAGTCATGTTGGGGAGAGAAGTAAATAAACCGGTAGATCTTGTTTTCCCAACTAACCAAGCAGTTGGAATCACTAATCAGACTGTACCTGAGTATGTCACACAGTTAACTGATTCAATTAGATCAGCTCATGAAGTAACTCGGGACAATTTGAAGCAAGCACAAGTGAGAATGAAAAGAAATTATGACCTAAAAGTTTTGACGAAATCTTACAAAGTGGGAGATGCAGTATACCTTTTAGATACTGCAATTATTAAAGGTCGATGTACTAAACTTGCTTCAAATTGGAAGGGTCCGGGAGTAATAGTTAAAGTTTTAACTTCCAGTTTGTTCCGTGTTAGGCTACGGACAAACGAAATGACTCTACATCATGACCGATTAAAGTTGTGTCGTGATCGTGAGTTACCTAAATGGGTCACAGCTTTGAAAAAACACCTGGAGAGTCAAACTGATTCAGCTTCAAAATCAGATGAGATTTTATATTGTTTATGTAATAGACCTCAATTAAACAAATTTATGATTCAGTGTGACAACTGTTTAGAATGATACCACGGGGAATGTGTTAGTGTTACACCGAAAATGGCTAAGAAAATGAAAGATTATTTTTGTCAAGAATGCACAGGCTAATTATAAAATTTATTTTATATTTACAGAACTTAATTATCATTTGTTAGAGAACCACAATAATGTATCAGTTGTCAGAGAAGGAACTGAAAGCAGTAGAGGGAATCAACCCTGGTGAGTTTAGGATATTAGAATCCTCAGGGTCTGATTTTGGTGATGTGACTGGGAAACAGTTTGGCCCTGACTTATATAGTCAGGTTCACTGTTTGCCCAGGGAAGAAGTAGAGTCTGGCCCCACCCATCTAGGGAGGGAACACTCAAGCTTCGAGACAGTGGTTGATTATGGCCTTCACAGTAGAGTTGAGTTTGGACCAGCCCGTTTAGGGATGGAACACTCAAGTTCTAAAAGTGAAGTTCATGGCCATAGTCATGATGGAGAAAATTCCACCTCCAGAATAGTGGACAAATGTGATAAAAAATGTGATAGCAAATGTGATACAAACGTCTCTTTTAACAAACATGCAAAAGTTTTATCTTATTTATTGAGGCACAGCAGTATTGTAAATAAGGATGGTTTTATGGATGTTAGAGATGTTTTTAAACACCATCGATTGAGATCCCTGGACCTTGATATGCTAAAAAAGATAGTGGCCAAAGATATAAAGCAACGTTTTACCTTGATTGAGACAGTGGCTGGGGAATGTAAAATTAGGGCTAATCAGGGGCATTCGAAACCTGTCCCTAATTTAGAGATTATTTCCATTGTTTGCCCGTCCCACGTTCCATTGGCGGTTCATGGGACGAGCAGAGCCAACTGGGAGCGTATCAAGGTCGAAGGACTCAAGCCTATGGGTAGGCAACATATTCATTTTGCCTCTTCCGATGTGGAAGGAGGTCCTGGTGGGTTGAGGCCTGGTTGTGAGGTTAAGTTATTTTTAAACGTTGAAGAATGTTTTAAACAAGGAATTCCTCTTTTTAAATGTTGTAACGGAGTTATACTTTCTCCAGGTGATGGAAATGGTGTCATTCCTAGTAGCCTTCTTACCACCTCGCCACCAGCCTCAACAAACAAGATTATGACAGTTCCCCAAGCCGGTAGTGTAAAAGCATATCGTCGCCTCGTTAAGAAGCAGAATAGAAAGAAGAAGGGGCTTGGGAAAGCTAAATCATCTTGTTTTCTTTGTAGTTCTCAAGTTTCTCATCTTCGTAATCATTTTATTTTTAACCATGCTCCGGAATTTTTATGGGATATGTCCAAGTTGGATTTGTATATTTCTGCGGTTTTTACTTTGTTAAAATTGTTTAACAATTCTAATAATTTAGGAAAGGAGGAACTTGAGGCTGCAATGAATTTTGTAAATAGTAAATCTTTTATTCCATCCAATGCTACTGTGGATCCTAGTTATATTCCTATAATGCAGGAGTTTTGTGGAAAGTTGAATCTCGACTCCCCTGCCACTTTTGCCCTCCACCCGGTAAATTCACCTGGTTGTTTTGCCCACTGGCGGGTGTACATGGTCTTGATGTCATCGCTATCAGAGGAGCAGTGTTCTACCCTTCTTGTAGAATGTAAGGGTCCGGGCACCCGTTCTGAAAATCGGGGTTATCTGACTGCAGGAACAGTTGAGGAGAATGATGCTTTGGTCCCATCCCAGTTGGGAGGGGAACAGCGAGAGGTGATTGAGGAGGATGACGCTTTGGTCCCATCCCATTTGGGAGAGGATCAGCGTATAGTGACTGTGTCCTCGCCATCTAATTTTCCTCTTCTGGAACTGCATGATGATAGCCTTGATGCCTGGAGGAAGGAGGAAGGGTTTGAAACTGAGACAGAAATGGATTTGACAGAGGATAGTGGTGATGTCGGAGCCATGTCTAGCTCTGGTGGTGCTGTGAAGGTGATTGACAGCCACTTCCACATTGACAGGATTTTAGAGAGAGTTTGGGGTCGTCGAGATGACGAGTATACCTGGGATCAGGTTTTTAATTTTCTACCTGGTGGTGAAATGGAATGTGAAGTGGTGGGTGGAGTGGCAGTGTTTTGTGATCCCCCCTCTTATCCTTCTGTGTTGGAGTTAGGTGAGCGTTGGAAGGTGGCGGTAGGGTTACATCCTAAAAAAGTTAAGTTTAGAGGAATTTGTAAATAATCCTTTGGTTTGTGCTATGGGGGAGATTGGGCTTGATCACACGGTGCATTTTAATTCTTTTATGTTACAAGAAGAGGTTCTTTTTAATCTTGTGAATATTACTCCTTTAAATAAGGTCATCATTTTACATTTAAGAGGAGCGGATCGGAATGGTTTTTTAGTAAATCGCAGGGCGATGAATATTTTAAAAGTTGCAAATAGGTGTAGTCAGAAGTTGCATGTTCATTGTTGTGCCTCTGAAGTGGAGACAGTTGAAGCTTGGCTCAAAGACTTTCCCAATGTTTATTTCGGTTTTACTGGATTAGTGAAGTATTTTAACAAGGAACAGAAGGCTGGTTTGAGGGCGGTGCCACATGATAAGCTGTTGCTAGAAACGGATGGGCCGTATTTCGGCGGTAAAGGTGTTGTCACCAACCCCAGGTTTGTTGCCGATGTTGGGGTTGAGGTATCGAAGGTTTTAGGTGTGTCTGAGTCAGAGGTCTTTGAGTTGTCTGTAAGGAATGCTTGCTGTCTCTATGGCTTTTAATCAAATCTCTATTGATCTGTGATAGACAGTGTTTTTAATTGAATAATGTTATCCCGCCTTTTACAAAACGGGGAGGAATGTTGTGTCCTTTGATTTCATCTGGCTTTAATGTTCGAGTCTTCCCCTGTGACGTCATGATATTCTATCTGTGATATTTTTAGTATTTTAGCTGTATGGACGTTTCTGATTGGACTGAAATGAATTGTTGGACGTCCTAGTTATATTGGCGATTTTCATTGGACCGTGAAGCAGAACGGCGGGAAGAGAAGTTGTTTTCATCACTCCATACTTTGATTTATCATCGGCTGGACGTCACCTTGAGATCTGTGAAGATCAGTTAGAGATTTGCGAAGATCAGTTTACCCAAGTCTGTTGGGCTGAGACGGAAGCTTTCGACGCCATCGAGACAAGCAACCTCAACCTTTAGCGGAGCAGCATACTTGGGTAATTATCGAATATTGTAGATTTGCATTCTATTTTATTATAGAAATGACATTTCATACACTTTTAAACAATCAAAAGCGTAAAATTGTCAGCCTGACACTATGAGCGCAACTCACTTTAAAAATTTTGCTTTTGCTTCCACCAACTTTTTGAGTGTAAAAGACATGTACGAACTTCTGAAATGTATCAGGAGGTCATTAAATGTGATTACCAGCAATTCTGAAGAGATGCATTCAATGATCCCTGGTTGACCTCAGTGACATTGGTCCCCAGTTTGGACCCCCATTCAGTTCGACTCATTTTGGTGTTGGTACTATGACCAACGTGAGGGCCCACAAAATTGTCTCTATTCTTGGGCCACAACCCCCCCCCCCCCCTCCCCACCAAATGGCACAAGACTCCCAAAAGGGGTTCTCAGACTTTTTGCTGTAAGGGGTATTTGGTTTCTCGAACTCTTCGTTGGAGGAAAGGTCAATCGACCCAATATCTCCAAATTTTATAGATATTGCCTTGGGAAACATGGTCGTGTCCTGCGCCTCCGCACTAATATATGTCCTCCTTTGGCACAAGGCTTCCAAAAATGGTTCGGATATTCTTTGCTTTACGGATTATTATCAGTTTGTCGTTTTTTTCGAAAACTGAAAGGTCAATTAGCTCGATGTTCCTAAAATGAACAGCAGAGGTATTGATAACCATAGTTGTGTTGAGCGGGCACTCCAAATATGAACACTTAAGGGGCCACACAGCCCACAAAAATGGTACCGAAATGTTTTTGCTATATGGGCTATTATCATTTTTTTCTGAATGTTTTCTAGAGAAAGGGGCAATCTCCTCGCTTTTCTCAAATTTCATAGATGTGTTTTTGGAAACGTGGTGGTGCTCTGCAGGGCCCCAAAATATGCACTCCTTTTGTGCCTAAGGAACCCAAAAGGGGTTCTGTCATGTTTTGATTTACAATCTTTTATGGGTTAAAATCTTGTTTGCGGAAGAGTCAATTAGCCCGGTATTTCCGAACTAAATAGTAGGTGTTTTGTCTCCCCCCCCCCCAATTTTGCACCCTTTCGGATCCACAAAGCACCCATACAAAGGGAGGGAAATGTTTTTGTTATATGGGGTATTATTAGTTTTTCTGCCTGTTCGTTTGCGAAAGGTGCAATCTACTTGGTATTCCCCAGATTCAAAGAAGGTGCCTGGGAAGCATAGTAGTGCTCGGCGGGCCCCCCAAAATATGCACCACTTTAGCTCAATAAGGCTCTCAAAAAGGGTTCTGTAGTTTTAGGCTTTATAGTCTATTATCGGTTTGTTTGAAATCTTGTTAAAGAAAGGGTCAATTAGCTCAGTATTCCCTTAATAGACAACAGGTGTCTTGCTAAGCACAGTGGGTCTGTGCGGGCCCCCAAATTTTGCACCCCTCTGGGCACACAAAGCGACCCAAGAAAGGAAGGGAAATGTTTTTGTTATATAGGCTATTATCAATTTTTCTCGCTGTTCGTTCGCGAATAAGGCAATCTGCTTGGTATTCTCCAAATTTATAGAAGATGCTTTGGGAAGCATAGTGGTGCTCTGCGGGCCCCCCAAAATATGCACCACTTTTGTTCCATAAGGCTCCCAAAAAGGGTTCTGTAGTTTTATGCTTTATAGTCTATTATAGGTTTGTGTGAAATCTTGTTAATGAAAGGTCCAATTAGCTCGGTGTTCCAGAAATAAACAGTAGGTGTCTTGCTGACCACAGTGGTTCTGTGCGGGCCCCCCAAATTTTGCACCCGTTCGGGTCCACAAAGCGACCTAAAAAAGAATGGAAAATGTTTTTGTTATATGGCCTATTATCAATTGTTCTCGCTGTTCGTTCGCGAATGGGGCGATCTTCCTGGTATTCTCCAAATCTATAGAAGATGCCTTGGCAAGTATAGTGGTGCTCTGCGGCCCTCCCAAAATATGCACCATTTTTGTTCCATTAAGCTCCGAAAAAGGGTTTTGTAGTTTTATGCGCTATAGGCTATTATCGGTTTGTGTGAAATCTTGTTAACGAAAGGGCCAATTAGCTAGGTATTCCAGAAATAAACAGTAGGTGCATTTCTGACGACAGTGGTTCTGTGCGGGCCCCCCAAAATTTGTAACCTTCTGGGTCCACAAAGCGACCCAAAAAAGGAAGGGAACTGTTTTTGTTATATGAACTAATATCAGTTTTTCTCGCTGTTCGTTAGCGAATGGGGCAATCTGCTTGGTATTCTCCAGATTTATAGAAGATGCCATGGCAAGCATAGTGGTGCTCTGCGGGCCTCCCAAAATATGCACCACTTTTGTTGTTTGAGAAAGGGTCAGTTAGCTCGGTATTCCAGAAATAAGCAGTAGGCATCTTGCTCACCACAGTGGTTCTGTGCAGGCCCCCCAAATTTTGAACCCTTCTGGGTCCACAAAGCAACCTAAAAAAGGAAGGGAAATGTTTTTGTTATATGGGCTATTATCAGTTTTTCTGATTAATTGTTAGCAAAAGGGGCAATCTGTTTGGTATTCTCCAGATTTATAGATAGGTCCTTGGGAAGCATGCTGGTGCTTTGCGGGCCCCACCAAAATATGCACCCATTTTGTGCCATAAAGCTCCCAAGAGGGATTCTGTGATTTTTGGATTGACAATCTATTATCGGTTTGTCTAAAATCTTGTTAGAGAAAGGGTCAATTAGCTCAGTATTCCCTTAATAGACAACAGGTGTCTTGCTAAGCACAGTGGTATTGTGCGGGCCCCCCAAATTGTGCGCCCTTCCGTGTCCACAGGTCATCCCAGAAAGGAATGGAAATGGCTTTGTTACTTGGGCTATTATCAGTTTTTTCGCTGTTCGTTAGCGAATGGGGCAATCTGCTTGGTATTCTCCAAATTTATAGATGGTACCTTGGGAAACGTAGTGGTGCTCTGCGGGCCCCTCAAAATATGCACCCTTTTTGTGCCATTAGGCTCCCAAAATGGGTCATGTCATTTTTTTCTGCTTTGTGGTCTATTATCGGTTTGTGTGAAATCTTGTTAGAGAAAGGGTAAATTAGCTCGGTATTCCCGTAATAAACAGTATTTGGGCTTGCTAGCCAACAGTTATTAGATGAATCATACACATGGAGAATTTTCTTCACACAATATATACATTACAATGGATAGCATTATCCATCCAGCCCTCTCTACCCCCCCTGACGGACATGCAGACGGACAGAAGACGGAAGCAGGACAACTCGCAGTTAATAGTCATTAGGTGAATTATAAGAAAGAAAAAAAAGAAAAAAAATAATATATATATTATAATGGCTAGCATGCCAGCCTTCCCTCCCTGCCCTCCCTGCCCTCCCTGCCATCAGGTTACTCACGGGTTTATCCAATGCACTTTATCAATTATTTTATATAACTTCTAAGCGGCTTTCATTTTTGACTAATTCTAATTCCGTTACGTTAAATGCCGTACCAATGTGTATCGCGTCATGGGATCGTAAAATTTAGCGTCACACAGATCCTAATTGTTGAATGGGAATTATAAAATTGATCGAGATACACGTACGTCTTACAGATCGATTTATTATTTGGCAAGTGGCCGCCTAGTTCCTGATCACGAACCCGTCTATAAGATCGCCGATACATTTCTTCCTTGGGTGGCAACAAGTAAAGATAAGTTCCGCATTACACGTTATTCACTGTTTTTAATTGTAAATTATGGACAAACAATACCGTATCAGATCTTCCTTGGCTGGTAACAAGTGGAGATATATTCCGCGTTTTTATGCGCAAATTTTGTTTTCAGCCTCAGAATTAGGAGCATTCAGTCATTTATCTCAACCTCGCCCTGGTAACAAAGGCAGAAGCGAGTTCTCATGCAGTATTCACACATTCATCCATTCCCTGGCCCGAATTGTTCAAACGCGTTGTTCTCCATATTCAAGTGTATTGCTTGTAAAACCCCCGTATCATATCTCCCTTGTGTGGCAAAGGTATGTTCCCCGTTTCCTTTTGTTCCCCATATCCGAGTCTATTACGCGCAAAATAACCGTATCATATCTTCCTTGGGTGGCAACAAGTAAAGATATGTTCCGTGCTTCACTTTGCTTTTTGTATTCAAGTGTAAATTATGCAAAAATACCGTATAATATCTTCCTTGGGTGGCAACAAGTAACGATATGTTCCGCCTTATTACGCAAAAAGCAAATATGAATTAGACACTATTTATAAAACCTCGCCCTGGTAACAGAGGCAGAGGCAAGTAAGTTCGTATACTGTATTCACACATCCAACCACTCCTTGGCCCGAATCATTCAATCATTTAAAAGCGCGCCTCCATATCTCCGCCCCAATACCCAACCCGCGTCAATCAGACATCAATACCGCGCTGATGAAAAATAGAATCTTTTTATACCGTCCTTGCGTAGTAATAACCCCCCTGACCCCACCCCCGCCCGATCTTTCCAGGGTGTGTGAATGTTTTGTCCCCACCCACTATTGCAGCACATATATGCCCCCTCCACTGATCTAAGTGCAGCCCCTCCTATAATGTCTACACTGACAATCGTAGGCTAGGATTCCATACACCCCACCCCCACCCCCATATACACATGATGTACGTATTGACATATACCCAATGATCATAATCTCACAACATATACACGCTATGTTCAACACGAATGCGTTTTTAGGTGTAATTGCTCTATACACTAATTTAACCCCCCCCCCCCCCCCCCCGGTTCAGCAAGTTTATAAATGAGAAGATTTGGAATTATTCTTGTCCACTGAGCCCACTGGATTCTAGTGTTTGAAGTTTGTTAATCCAAAATGCTTCACGACCCCTCCTGTAAGCTGTATTTTGTTGATTAATTTGTTCAATCCCTATAATCTTAAAATTCTTTATACTATGGTTTTTGGTCAGAAAATGATGTGGTATCGGTTCATCCATAACCTCAAGTTTTATTCTACTCAGATGGTTTTGCATTCTCTCATACAATTTTGTCCCCGTCTCTCCCACGTACACAACTTCATTGCACTTGTCGCAGAGAATCCCATATATCACATTCCTGGACATGCAGGTGATTTTTTTGCCTATGTGGTAGGCCGTTCCGTTCTTGTCTGCGAATTGTTTTGTTTGGAGCATAAACCCACAGATTGCACAATTTCTCTCGCATCTATCAGATCCCGTCCCTTGATTGTTGAACATTTTATTATGCTTGCTATGGACTATGATATCTCCCAAGTTTTTCAGTCTTTTGTAGTTGCGAATGGTGGGTGGAGGTGGGTGTTGGGGTTGGGGGTGGGGGTACATTTCGGGGTTATTGAGGATATTCCATTCGTACTTCCATATGTTATCCCTAGAGCGCCCCGTAGGCTTGCAGTTGTTTATCTTGACGTTCTAGTATGCTTAACGTCATTGTTTACGTACGTACTTAACTTTTACAGTACTGGTTTATTTTGTCTCATTGTTGTTCGTCTGTCACCTGATGAAGGCTTTGAAAGCCGAAAGCTCGTGATTAAATGACTAAAATAGGTCTTCAAGGTGTTACTTACTAATATTTTATACGTCAACCAGACCTATACGGCTACTTATCTATAATGCCACAGAACACCACAACCAGCCGTCCAGATTGGAGAATTATGAGACTAAAGAAGCATTACGCCCAAGTCAACAGTGACATATATTTCATGCGGGAATGCAAGAGGGAGCAGCTTATACCTGCGGGACTCAAAATTAACAACCCACTAGAGAAAACATATCACACGGAATACTCTGACAAACTCTGTCTACGGACTAGTGAACGGATTAGGAACCACCTACTTGATGTCTTATACAACAAGAAAGCTACCATCGAACAGAAAATAGGAAATTTCTTGGAGTCTACCGTAAGTTATGATATTCAAACTATAGATAACTTCTATCAAGACACTCTTCGGGATCTCATTAAACGTAAACAGAACAAATTACGTAAACTAAAAGAAAAACATAAGGTCAGTTCTCTTACCACAAACAACAATGTTGTCAATCTTTCAGACTACAATCCCAGCAAAACAGAACTCTCCGTACTACACAGGGACCTTTCTTTCTGTCCGACATCTAATTTGGATAAAGTTCAACTTTGTGCGGACAATGAAGAATATTTCCGTCGCCTTCGGCTTAAAGAATATTTTTACGGAAAAGAACAATTATCCAACCAACGGAATAAGAACGAAAAAGAGTCCACATGGACACCTCCCACGGGTCGTAACCAGAAACTTGACTTTTACATTGAGTCGGTACGCAACAGAGTGAAATCAGTCATCCTTTCGAATAAACACAAAATGCTATACAATCTCAAAGCTTCAGAGAAAAAAGCAACCAGGAGTCTAAAGAATAATCCTAACTTAACTATAAAACCCAGTGACAAAGGAGGGTCTATAGTGATACAGAACACTTCTGACTATGTATCTGAAGGAAACCGCCAGCTACTTAACACTGAATATTATGAGAAAATGCAAGACGATCCCTCTGAAAGATTTAAAGAGGAATTAGAAAAACTTATTGCGTCAATGGAGAAGAACGACAGAGACCAAGTGAGATCGCTTCTCATTGATAAACCACGTCCAGGGATTTTCTACATGCTTCCCAAAGTCCACAAGGAAGGCGTCCCCGGAAGGCCCATTGTATCTGGACGGGGAACTATGACCGAGAAAATTTCAAAATTTACTGACAACACTCTCAAACCTATTGTTCAACAAACAGACAGTTATATTCAGGACTCGACGGATTTCCTCAACAAACTTTCTGGGATTGGAGATATTAAGGAAAGTACTATTCTCGCCACTTTAGACGTGAAGGGATTATATTCGAATATTCCAAACAAAGACGGTCTCGACGCACTAGAACATTGGCTGAGCACCTTCACAGCGGATACCATCAGTAACGACGCCATCATTAAACTGACTGGACAGTATACCCCAACCACTCCCTGAAAACAGCATAATGTACTGTATGGACGTCAAGAAACTATATCCAAGCGTCCCACGTAATGAAGGTATATTAGCATGTAAAAAAGCACTAGAAAACTCTAAAAGAAAATTATTCCCAACAGAGATAGGTCTTAAACTAATAGAAACTGTTTTGGACAATAACAATTTTTCATTTAAAGGAAGACATTATTTACAAACCGACGGCGTTGCAATAGGTTCGCGATTAGGGATGAATTATGCGCGCACATATATGGGTGAATGGGAAGAGAAACTGTCAAAAGCATCGAAGTTACACCCCCTTGAACAGGTACGGTACGTTGATGATATCTGGGGAGTATGGACGCATGGGTTGGAGTCTCTGAAACAATATCATTCTTTGGCAAATACGATACACCCAAGAATACAAGTTGATTTAAGGTGGTCTGAAAATGAGATAGAATTCTTAGACACGATAGTCAAAATTGAAGACGGATTTCTTAAAACCGGTTTGTATACAAAACCCACGGACACGCATCAATACCTACACGCAAAGTCAGATCACCCAATCAACACTAAAAGAGCGATACCATATGGAATAGCTTCAAGAGTAAAAAGAATTTGTTCCGATAATGCTGAATATGAATGCCACAAAAATGATATAAAACAACACCTGCATGCCAGAGGTTACGATGAAAAGTTTGTAAGCGAACAACTAGAAAAGGTCGATCAAATCCAGCGCAAACAGTTACTTGAAAAACGATCCAACAAATCAACCGGCGAAAGAGTCCCGTTTGTGGTCACCTACTCGCGGCGCCTCCCCGACATCGGGAAAATAACGCGGGAGCGAATGCCCATTTTACACCGCTCAAAAACGCATGAAGTTGGCATTCGAAAACCTCCCCTGATTTCGTACAAAAGACTGAAAATTTGGGAGATATCATAGTCCACAGCAAGCATAATAAAATGTTCAACAATCAAGGGACGGGATCTGATAGATGCGAGAGAAAATGTGCAATCTGTGGGTTTATGCTCCAAACAAAACAATTCGCAGACAAGAACGGGACGGCCTACACATAGGCAAAAAAATCACCTGCATGTCCAGGAATGTGATATATGGGATTTTCTGCGACAAGTGCAATAAAGTTGTGTACGTGGGAGAGACGGGGACAAACTTGTATGAGAGAATGCAAAACCACCTGAGTAGAATAAAACTTGAGGTTATGGATGAACCGATACCACATCATTTCTGACGAAAAGCCATAGTATAAACAATTTTAGGATTATTGGGATTGAACAAATTAATAAACAAAATACAGCTTACAGGAGAGGTCGTGAGCATTTTGGATTAACAAACTTCAAACACTAGAACCCAATGGGCTCAATAGACACAGAATAATTCCAAATATTCTCATTATAAACTTGCTGAACGGGGGGTGGGGGGGGGGTGTGGGGGGGGGGGTCGGGGGGATATAAATTAGTGTACAGAGCAATTACACCTAAACACGCATTGGTGTTGAACATAGCGTGTATATGTTGTGAGATTATGATCATTTTGGTATATGTCAGTGCGTACATCATGTGTATGTTGTGTGTGTGTGTGTGTGTGTGTGGGGGGGGGGGGGGGAGTATGGTACCCTTGCCTACGATTGTCGGTGTAGACATTATAGGAGGGATTGCCCTTAGATCAGTGGTGGAGGGCATATATATGCTGCAATAGTGGGTAAGACATTTACACATCCTGGAAGGATCGTCCGGGGGGGGGGGGGTTATCACTACGCAAGGAGGGTATAAAAAATTATATTTTCCATCAGCGGTATTGATGTCTGATTGATGCGGGTTGGGTACTGGGCGGAGATATGGAGGCACGCTTTTAAATGATTGAATGATTCGGGCCAAGAAGTGGTTGGATGTGTGAATACGGTATACGAACTTACTTGCCTCTGCCTCTGTTACCAGGGCGAGGTTTTAGAAATAGTGTCTAATTCATATTTGTTTTTTACGTAATAACGCGGAACATATCTTTACTTGTTGCCACCCAAGGAAGATATTATACGGTATTTTTTCATAATTTACACTTGAATACAAAAAGCAAAGTGAAGCGCGGAACATATCTTTACTTGTTGCCACCCAAGGAAGATATGATACAGTTATTTTGCGCGTAATAGACTCGGATACGGGGAACAACATGAAACGGGGAACATATCTTTACCACCCAAGGGAGATATGATACGGTGGTTTTACAAGCAATACACTTGAATATGGAGAACAACGCGTTTGAACAATTCGGGTCAAGGAATGGTTGAATGTGTGAATACTGCATGCGAACTCGCTTCTGCCTCTGTTACCAGGGCGAGGTTGAGATAAATGATTGAATGCTTCTAATTCTAAGGCTGAGAACAAAAAATGCGCGCAATAACGCGGAATATATCTCCACTCGTTACCACCTAAGGAAGATATGATACGGTCTTGTTTGTCCATAATTTACAATTAAAAACAGTGAACAACGTGTAATGCGGAACATATCTTTACTTGTTGCCACCCAAGGAAGACATGCATCGGCGATTTTATAGACGGGTTCTTGATTTTATAATTCCCATTCAACAATTAGGATCAGCGTGACGCTAAATTTTACGTTCCTATGACGCGATACACATTGGTACGGTACTTAACGTAACGGAATAAGTATTAGTCAAAAATGAAAGCCGCTTAGAAGGAAGTAAACTTCCGAGCATGACGGCAATTTGACGAAGTTATATATATATATATATATATATATATATATATATATATATATATATATATATATATATATATATATATATATATATATATATATATATATTCCTTTTTCATGCATTAGGGAGACTTTTGATAGGAAAAAACATACATTAAGGGGACATGCACATTAGGGAGACTTATCTTCAATTGTGACTTTTCACATTAATTTTTATTTTCAATTGTGGGTCCCTGGTATTCATGTGAACACTATGTTTTATCTTATGTACCCGATACCAGATTCACACTTGTACACAAACCACCAGAGAGTGGTGAAAATTTGATATGCTATATGTTCACTTGTTAAAAAACAGACATTAAGTCGACATTCAATAAAAGTTATTTTTTTCTTTTTTCAGGCGATATGTTTTAATTGTAAAATACAGCAGTTTCTGACAATACACTAAAAAAACATCACACAAAAATAATATATCTGCCCTTTAAAATCAGAATCGATTTTTCTTGGGTCCATTTTCATAAAATTGTCGAGGTGTTAGGTTACGTGGTAAAAAAATGTACCTTATGGGTACTTCCATTTATATACAAAGTTGATTTTCCCACCCTCAAAATGTTCAATGGTTTCACAAATTTTTTCTTGTTTTGTGTTTGTATTAAGTTATTTATTTTTCTTAACTTATTATTAAAACAGTGTATGGAGCTTTCAATTAGTCGTAGCCACAATGAAACCGATAATAATAAGAATCTCTCTCTCTTTCTCTCTCTCTCTCTCTTTCTCACTCTCTCTCTATCTGTCTCTCTCCCTCTCCATCTCTCACACCATGTCTATCTCTTCCGCCCCAGCCCAGCCCGTTCCACCCCCTCTCTTCAAGTATGGGTGTATATGGGTATGACTACCCAGTGGTGTCGTTGGGTTATATTTTCGTGGTCAAGTCCCTCCTCGCCCCAAAAGTGAATTTTTGCAATACATGTTTTTTTTTTTGTTTTTTTTTTTGTTTATAGATATCTTCAACAAAAACCTATTATACAAACCATAAGACCTCTCAAGAAAATGAGCTAACCAAATTCGTTCCAACAGGAAAGAGAGGGGGACACATGATCTGGTTTATTGCACCGGTTTCAAAAAATCATATTTAGAGGCCCCAGTGTGTGAATTACTGAGTGTAGTACCCCCCCCCCCCCCCCCGCTCCCCCTCTCTCTGTCTATGTGTGTGTGTGTGTCTCTCTCTCTGTGAGTTTCTCTCTCTCTATACATACCGTAAGACCTCTCAAGGACATGAGCTAACCAAACAAGTTCCAATAGGATACTGGGGGGGGGGGGGGGGGGGGGTGCACATGGTCAGGTTACTTTCACCGGTTTTCAAAAGATCATATTTAGAGGTCCAGGTGTGTGAATTACGGAGTGTAGATCTCTCTCTCCCTCTCCCTCTCTCTCTCTCTCTCCGCCAATGTGAGTCTCTCTCTCTTCTCTCTGTCTCTGTGAATCTCGCTGTATGTAAGTCTCTCTCTGTGAGTTTCTCTCTCTATATATACAAACCAAAGACCTCTCAAGATCATGAGCTAACCAAAGCGTTCAATAGGATAGGGGGAGACATATGATCTGGATTATTGCACCGGTTTCAAAAGATCATTTTATAGAGGCCCAGTGTGTGTGAATTATGAAGTGTAGATCCCGCTCTCTCTCTCTCTGTCTCTCTCTCTCTGTGAATTTCTCTCTCTTCTCTCTCTCTTCTGTCTCTCTCCGTCTCTCTCTGTGTCTCTCTCCCTGTCTCTGTCTCTCTCTGTCCCTGTCTCTCTCTCCGTATCTCCCTCTCTCTCTCTGTCTCTCTCTGTCTTCCCTCTCTCTCTCTCTCTCTCACTCTCTCACTCTCCCTCTGTCTCTCTCTCTGTCTATCTCTCACCCTCTCTCACTCCCTCCCTAACGCTCTCTCCTTTTCTTCATGTGTGGGTATATAAAGGTGGGATTGCCCAATGACCTAGTTGCGTTATATTTTGGTGATCAAGATCCCGCCCTCCCACTCCCCCCCCCCCCCCACACCACCAACATGTGATTGTTTTGCAATGCACGTCTATTTGTCTTTATAAATATATTCAGTAAGCCCCTATTATACGAATCATAAGACCTCTCTTTGGAATGAGCCGACCAAACGCGTTCCGTTATGGAGAGATTTGGGTGGGGAGCACATGATATGGTTTATTGATCAGATTCAAAAATAATGTATTTAGATGCCCAGATTGTGAATTACGAGGTCTGGATCTCTGTATGAGTGTGTGTCCAGTGGCGTTGATAGGCTATATGTTGGTGATTTGTGGTCCAGTCCGAGCTTATCGACCATGCTTCTCTATTCATCTTTCTAAATAACTTCACGAAGCCTTATTATTTCACCTCGCATTAGAATGAGTCTGCCGAACTCGTCATTAGCTTCCCTGTCTGCTGTCAGGGGAGTTTGCGAGGGTGTCTAACCTAACAAACCCTTATTATACAAACTATGAGACCTCACATTGGAATGAGGTAACCAAACTCGTTCCAACAGGAAAGAGGGAGGGGCTCATTTGGTTTATTACACCTGTTTAAAAAAGTCATATTCAGAGGCCCAATGTGTGAATTACGGAGTGTAGAAGATCCCCCCTCTCTCTCTCTCTCTCTCTCTGAGTCTCTCTCTCTCTCTCTGAGTCTCTCTCTCTCTCTGAGTCTCTCTCTGAGTCTCTCTCTCTGAGTCTCTCTCTCTCTCTCTCTCTCTCGCCCTTCTCACTCCCTCCCTAACGCTCACTCATTTTCTTCATGTGTAAGTTCATAAATGTGTGATAGCCCCGTGGCGTCGTTGGATTATATTTTGGTGGTCAAGATCCCCCCCTCTCCTCCCCCAATATGTGATTTGTTTTCAATGCGCATCTATTTGTCTTTATAAATACCTTCAGCAATCCATTGTCATGCGAATTATAAGAACTCTCATCGAAATGAGCTGACCAAACACGTTCCATTATGGAGAGATTTGGGTTGAGGTGCACATGATATGGTTTATTGAACAGATTCCGGACCCAAAACCAAGCTTCTCTATTCGTCTTTCCAAATAACTTCACGAAAGCCTTATTATTTGACCAGTTATTGGAATGAGCCTGCAGAACTCGTCATACACATCCATGGCTGCTGTCAGGGGAGTTTCCCCGGGTGTCTAACCTAACGACTGACACATTCTCTCCTGGCCACCATTCATCTGTGAAAACCTCCCTCCTACCACCCAACAACATCCGCCTAGGAACAGGGGTCCCCAAGGACGAGTGAGACTCATAGGTTGCTTGGATCAACCAGGCCCGGCTTGGTCAGGTCATATTCATCTCCGGCTACTGCCAGGGGAGTTTGCGAGGCTGTCTAACAAACGTCCGACCAATATTCTCCTGTCCACGTCTAAGTCACTGATCTCCCCTCCCTCCCACCCTCTTGGGCTCCTCTAAACCATGAAACGCCTCTTTGCCCCGACATCACCGCCATATTAAACACCATTAAGCCACGCTCCTACTACAACTACCACTCACCAAAGGTAATAAACCGTTTTTAGGACTCACTAACAACCACCTCTTTCAGGATATGCTCCTGTATTATCACCTACGAGACAGCTGGGCGCACAGTGCACCCGCCAACAAAACATCTAGGAACAAGACACCCGGTAGAGCATTGAAACATTAGCCTGTACCGGACTGGTACGATGCAGCAAATACTCAAGAAGTGATGCGGGGCGCACGGTGACCCTGCCAGCATAGCATCTTGAATCAAGACCCCCGGTGCAGCATTGAAACATTAGTCTGTACCGGGCTGGGACGAGGAATCAGAGATAATAGATTCGTTTTCGATTTCCATTTGAAAGACAAGACTAAAGTCAGTACTCCTTTACATAACCGAAGCCCGTGATATCGGCATTATCACAATGATGCACCGTATACTACATTGTAATAGGTGCCACGCCAGCTTGACGCAGACTACTCGGTAAATACTTGTTTGGAATTTAAAAGGGATAATCCGAATCGTCGACAGCTCTTTTGTCTTAAACTACCTGGCTAACTGGCAAGATGTCTTCAGGCTATTTGCCGCGAAACCAAACCGAGTTGTCGCGTTGACACAATGTTGCTCACACCAGTTGTTCCTCGGACTATAATTCGTCAAGGCAAAACATCCAAGAGACGGGTCCGACCTGGAATCATTTGGGCGAGCCGTCGTGCACTATAGATATGTCATTGCTAAATATTTTATTACACACCGTTTATTGCTACTGTCCTGGTGTGATTAGTTTGACCTTTGTGTCGTACTCTCCTGGACTCTTAATCTCCATAGGTTTAAAAACATTTAAATGCGTGATATTTTTGTAGAACATTTATTCCTGGAAGTGGATTTTTTACTTTCTCCCGTTTAAAACTATGAGTATTCGTATGTAGCATTATTGCAACCTTTCACAAATGCACATCCATAAACAAATAATTAATGTTTTGCTTCGTTGAATGAAATCTTAGTTGAAACTTCAAATCTTTTGGAACAAAGTTATTCTAATTATGGTAGGCATGTGAGGACCTGAGGGCGAAATCTTTCTTTGGACACTTGCATAAATTAATAGGCAAATGTAAGAACACATCATTTATGAATCTCCATTGAAGCAAAAGTGAAACCTTCTTCAGACTAGGGCGGCACGATATTTAAAATTCAATAGGGACAACAATATTAAAAATAATACTGCGATATATCACTATATTAGGTGGAAACCACATTAAATTCATATCCATCACTTTATATTCATAGGTTGGTCTTTCACTTTAGTGCGTCCTTTGAAGTACCAATCTGAAAAGTCAAATTATTGCCTAAAGTCCGTGTTTGGGACGCTAGGTTGTGATCAACAACTTTACTGTTTAATACAACAACTCTGACCGAAACTCTTTTCTATATAAACTCAAGAATTGATAAAGGATTACACCCTTATCGCTTAAGGGTATTCTATTATTTCAGATTTCACACACACCAATTATTCTCGTAAACTTAAAGCTTTAATTTATATATATTTTTTCAATGTAGATTTTCACTTTTTACGCACATTTGTATTTTTTTTAAATGAGTATAGTTCGAACAACATTGGTACAATCAACATCGGGTTTTCACGGCAAATCGGCATTTTTTTAGGACTGGCGATATCTATCCGGTTCGACTGTTAATACCGGTATTAGTGATTTATCGACATACCGTACAGCCTTAATTCAATCGTGTTCTCAATACAAGTGAGCAGATTTTATGAACTAATTATACCGACTAGAATTATAATTCAATATTAGTTGTTAGTTTGCACAGAAGCTTTTCCAAATTGTATTAGTCAGGGTCATATTATTACCAAGAATCCTTTGGAATGTGTCAGCTTTAATGGAATTATTTCATTTGCTAATCGTCCTGTCTTTTATTACAACACATTTTTGAAACGTTTCGAGTTCTTCTGTTTGTTTTTTTTTTCACCATGCCAAGTTACCAAAGTCATCGAATTCACGAATATCGTGGTTTTGGTCGTGTACTTTGTAAACCATTACAGTCTGTTTCTTTTTTGGGGGTGTTATTCTGAAACGTATTCCCAATAATCTTACACTTTTAATTGCGAAATGTATGGAGCTTGGGAAGTGAAACACTTCACTCTTATTCTTTTCGTTTCAATGAAATAATATTTCATTTTAATGAAATATTTTGTTATAACGAAATAATATTTAGAAATAACGAAATAATATTTCATTTTATTTGAAGTAATTATTTCGAAATAACGAAATAATATTTCGTTTTAACGAAATAAGATTTCGAAATAACTAAATAATATTTCGTTTTAACGAAATAAGTAATTGAAATAACGAAATGATATCAAATACCAAATGATATCTGTAGCGGTAGGCAGGGCCAGATTACACTGGCCTGCTACGTTTTGATTACAGATTCTGCTTACTTAGCTTAGAAACACGGTTACGTATTCAAGCAAAATATGAATTTTGTTCATTAAAATTAATGACTTAACTTTATTGTGGAATACATTTAGTCGTATTCACTTGAAACACTCGTCAATCAATTTATGTTATAACCTTTTTGTTTTTCGCGAAATGTGTGTGGAGGAATATTCCTAGTGTTTTTTCATGCCATTCCGTATATCAGAGTGTTGTTTATCGGTACAGAAAAAACTGAAGCGGCAGAGTGTTTAAGCCCCCCCCCTTCCCACCACCACATGGCTTATCTCCTCTCCCCATCCCCTTCTAAAAACATTCTGATTGCACGACCAATATCGATAGACTAAAAATGGCCGAGAAAAGTAGTAATGGAAAGCAGAGAACGACATTTTAAGATGTATGGGCTATGGGTGCTCGGGGGGAAAATCAATTTTTTCGGGAAGTTTTCATAATTTTGGGGGACATGCTTGACTGACCTACCTGTGGTGTCAAAACTCCATTTCATTGTCTTTTAATAATGGATACTGTCTTATAAGACCAAAGTTGAAACTAAAGTCCTCAATATATTTTTTTTGTTTTGGCGTGGTACGTCTCACAGGACGTGCCGCACCAAACAATTATATTACGGACTTTGGGTGCTAGTTTGGACCACAGTCCTATCAGGGTGACAATGCATCTCATGACTTTGGATACACAGTACACAGGCGTAAGAGTTTATTCAAAAAATATTTCCCGGTAGAGCATGTTCCCATGCTGATGAGGGTGTACGCGGGTGGGGATAGGGAGAGCGACCCGCCGCCTATAAACATCTCTGTCGGACATTAATTATTGCTGAATTTGTATGAATCGAAAGCAAACAGCTTCAGATTTTGAAATGGCAAACATTATATTGTTAACGTTATTGACTAAAATTAGCACATGGACAAGTCACAACTGAGGCACCCGAAGGCTCTATAATTGTTCTCAGAGCCTCTGATTTAACACAGTTTCTCTGGGGAGGCCCAAACCCCGCACCAACGGGAGAGACACACCCCTTACCATACACTCCCCACCTCAGTGTTCGAAACCTCAGGGGGGGGGGGGGTATGCCTTTAACACACACAAGTCCGTCCCCACCCCTCCCCAATGTCGAATTTTTAAATACGGCTGGATTCTGGACTGCGGGAGAGGGCCGGCAGCCCTCGATCACCCACCTTGGTTCCATGTACCTCAGTGATGCCTACAGCATCACTTTAAAGGGCAAAATCGTCCAGCCTCTTCTAAAAAAATGCTCGTACGCCTATGATAAATTGACATTCCCATAATGTTTTGGAAAAATTCAGAATGGTTGTTTAAACGATATAGTTCCCCTGAGTCTGATTGCTCACAAAAGTTTTTCTATCTCCTATAATGGAAGTGAATAATTATTCATGGGGAAACATCGACTGAACATTGCATTTTCTGACATGTTTGTATCCTCTAACACCCCATGTAACAACTTATTTATTTCGTTTTAATGAAATAAACATTTCATTTCAACGAAACTATAAGTTTGAAAATTGACCCCGTTTAGGAGGCCCTTCGAGAGGAACATTGGACCTTCATTTAAGCTAGATGCCATGTACAAACGCGAAAGCCGTTAACCCCAGTATGTGATATATTTATGCAATATCACAGGCCAACAAACATCACACAAGTGAGAGTCCTGAACTCTAATAATAACTCTTTGGCCAGCCGCTGATTTGTCACGGTCCTCATAAGAGAAGGCCATCATTCCCCCTGCACCCCACCCCCTCTTCCTCTCCTCTCCTCCCAGCATTCAGATATAAACTGCTTAATAGTGTCCCTCACTTCCTCTTTTTCAATTTCTTCAATAGCATTCCTACCCTCTCCCTCGTGTCCCCCTTCAGCCATCTATCCTTTGTTTCTTCACCCCATTTCTGCATTATTCTTCCAGTAAATTTTATTCTATGAGGTATATACTGTGGGCATTCCAAGAGAAAATGTTCCAGGGTCTCCACTACTCCAGAGTGGCACATTTGGCATCCCTTTTCCCCATCTCTCCCAATTTTTCCCCGAAGCTCCAGTGATCTTGATCTCAGTTTGAACAGCAGTGACCCTCCAAAGGTGCCATCTAGGTACTTCTCAAAAGCTGGCTTTTCTTTATATTGTAACCCCTGCAGTGATCTTTTCACGCTAACCCCTGCTCACCAGTTTCGATTGCAATCTTCCACGACTCTCTCTTTGACAAACCTTTTGCCTTCTTTCATTCCTACTTCTATGTTTGTGACCTCTATAGAGTAATTGTCCCATTAGTTCCCTCACATGTTTTGACCACCCTGTTTCTATATTAGAATTCCAAATGGTATCGAGCATCAATTTGCACCACCGGTTGTCAGGCAGGTTTCTCAAGTAGTTAAAGTAACACAGTTTTCCCCAAATCTACCCTGTCCTTGATTTTCATCCACCCAAGCTCCCCCCTTACTGCTTCCAAAGCTGCAGCATTACTCGACCCTGTTATCCATCTGCCGGCATCATTCTGAGTACTTTCCAACTTCTTAATAACGGTTTGGTTTAATGGAATCACGTCCGTGCCATACGTTATACTTGGTAAACCCACCCTCTCCCACAGTGTTTTCCCCACAAAGACCTTGTTGAAACTATTTTTCCCTAAAAGTTTTAGTTGGTTCAGAATTCTTTTCCCCTTCGGAATCAGTTTGGCTGAGTAATTTCTGTACACCCCTCTTCCCGTTATATTTATGCTTACCCCTAGATACTCATACTCTCCCGTTTCTCCTACAGTGATTTGTTTGCTTTCCCCTTCGGGGATTGAGAACTCCCCCACTCTCCATCTCTTCGTCATATCTACCTTGCGTCCAACGGGTATTACCTTGCTTTTATTTTCATTTAGTTCGAGCCGCCAAGTGTTCCCATATCTACCAACAATTTCCAGCAATTTCTCTAGCCCCTGTTCAGTTCTAGACATTAACACCATGTCGTCCGCAAAGAATAAGCCTGGTATCTTTATGTCTCCAACATTTACCCCCTCCGCACTCTGAATTAGTTCGTCCCCTAAATCTTTAACATACAATGCAAACAAAATCGGTGAAAAGATACACCCCTGCTTGAGGCCTATATCCATAGGGACTCGTTTTGTAGTGATACTCCCTAGACTGAGTTGGCTTTGCACATCTGTATACAGTGCTTTCATGATTCCCACAAAGTCACCCCCCAGTCCGATGCCCTCGAGCTTTCGCCACATACCTTCCCTCCACACTCGGTCGTACGCTTTTTTCACATCTAGAAATGCCAGAAACATCTTTTTCTTTTCAGCCTTTGTTGATTCTATCAGTTGGGTGAGTGTAAATAGGTGATCAGTGACTCTTCGTCCTTTCCTGAAACCATTTTGAATTTCTCCTAAAAAACCTTTCTCTTCAATAACTTCCTCTAGTCTACCGTATATGACCTTACAGAATACTTTTCCGATGTTACTACTGACTGATATCCCCCTATAGTTATCTAGAACTTCCTTATCCCCCTTTTTGTGTATGAACGACACCTTACTTTCCCTCCACTCTCTGGGGACCTCTTGCTTTCGCAGAGCCAGGCTGAAAAGGTTTGTCAGGACTACAATAAGTGCCTCCCCTCCATTTTTGAGGAATTCGTTCGGAATTTCATCAGTCCCTCCCGCTTTACCATTTTTTAATTTCGAGACCACGTTCCGCACTTCTTCTGCCGTTATTTCGCTACATACACGATTGGATAGGTTCTCCTCCACCAGCGTATTTCTTTTTGGTGGGGACCCACTGCCCCATCGCCTATCGTTTATCTTTTCCCAGTGCTTGACTAACTCTGAAGCGATACGGCCTTTATCTTCTGTACTTTCCCCATCCACTTTGATACTCTGCACACTACTTTTCCCCCGTTTATTTACCCAGTTCCAAAATACGTTTGAGCTCGAACCCCCCGTTTTCTTTATTGTTCTGGCAAGACTGCAATTGTGCTCCTTCCTATTATTATTCTTTATCTCATTCACCTTTTTCCGTGCCAGTTCATATTCTCCTTTCATGAGTCTCGTGTCATTGTTATCCACCCCTTTAAGCTTCCTACTTCTTCTGTAAGCAGCGCATTTTACCTTCCTTTCTTTTATAGCCTTTTTCAGTCCCTCGTTAACCCTGTATCCAAGCTCTCTCGTTGGGACCCTCACCCTTCCAACACAATCCTTCCCTGCCTCCGTTAGGCTATTTACTATGCCATCTGAAATACTCTGGACATTTGCATCCCTAGGTATACATTCAAGATTTGGTTTTAGTTTTTCCCGAAACTGCTTCCAGTCGGCTCCTTGTTTTAGTCCCCAAACTTCCTTGATGGTATTTCTTTCTCTATTCGTCTTTTTGCCCATAATCTTAACTGTTATCAGGTTGTGATCACTACCCAAGTCATTTTTTCCCTCGTCATCTATTTCTACATCTATAACCTCCCTCCATACGCTAATGTCAGTGAGTATATAATCAATTATTGTTTTCTTATCGTGCCTTTCCCAGGTCCATTTACCCTTACATTTCGCATCCCTGTTCATGATCTTTAAACCAAGCTCTTTTGATAGGTCCAACATCTTCCTCCCATTCGTGTTAATTTTCCTATCACCTCCCTGTATGCCCTCCTCCTTATCCCCGATGTGCCCATTGAAGTCCCCCATTAGGACAATACTGAACCCTCTGCTTTCAAGCTCTGTGATATTCGATCTAAGAGTTGTATATATTGAATCATTCCACTCGGGCTTACTTCCCTCCACTGCTAAGTATACAACACCAACGGCAACACTCCTGCTTCCTAACTTGATTTTTGCGCAGACTATTTCGTTGGATACTGGAATCTGAGTCCTTGCTTCTGTGAGATCTGTAATCAATGAGGGCTGTAATTCCTCTTTAGCGTAGATGCCAACACCCCCACCCCGTTTCTGACCCTCAGTTCGCCCAGCTCCTATCCACACGCAACCCTTCATCTGATCAACCCGCTCATCCCGTCGTATCCACGTCTCACTTAGACCCATTATATCGAAGTCTCCTTCGTCCATCATTGTTGATATTTCGCTTACTTTCTTGTGCAGACCCTGGATGTTGCAGTACCCAAACTTAATGAATCTTTGTTTTTTGTCATCACTGGCACATTATTATAACCCTGGTATGTCCCTGTGTTGTGCATGTTTGTTGTTCTTCCTATGTTCCCAGCATTTGAGCCCCTCTGGGTTATCGGCTGTGGTCCCCTACCCCCCCTTTTCTCCAAAAAAGGCCCAGCCACCTGTAAATTTTTTTGGCCCAACAGGTCTGTACCCATCCTACTTAAATGCAATCCGTCTCGCCCATACAACTCTCCTTGTCCACAGAATGAATCCCAGTGGTCAATGAAATGTATTCCCAATGTACTCTAATCTAATTAAAATAAAAAAGTCTATACGTTTTCGTTTACATAACTAAATTTCTATGAGACAGTTGACGCAGTGCAGATTTTTGGTATTGAACCTTGATGTACAAAACCCAAGTTGTTCAAGAAATGTTAATAGAGTTATTCATTGCTATTTTTCAGTTTCGGCGCAAGTCAATACCGTAATACAAAATAGGAGGAATCTCACCAGGACTACCGTTTCTCTGCCACCTCACCATATGGCGTATGCACATACATGTTGCACACATATGGAAGGCGGTCATCAATTTACACACTCCATCTCGTTCGAATTCCTCATCATATTACATTCAGGAGCCATATCGATTTTGAGGACATATGAATAATGTATTTGACCCATAGTTTCCCTAATGCCACACTGAGGAGAAATATGACAGCTATATTTCATTCTAACTTTTGGCTGATGAGCCTTGATGTGCAAAACCCAAGTTGTTCAAGAAATGTTAATAGAGTTATTCATTGCTATTTTTCAGTTTCGGCGCAAGTTGGGAGGGGGGGGGGGGGGTATTGAGTCTGAGGGTATGTGAGTATGGTTGCCCTCTTCATGGAGAAATTGTTAGGAAACGCACCACATCAGCTCGTTGTTGTCAGTTCTGGAATTTATTCGAAGCGCATCAAATACTTGCAGGGTTGTGTTTTCACAACAAAGTTCGGTTGACACGAGTTGGAGATAAGTGACCCTGTTCCTTACAAGAGTGCCCCACATCATGTTTAGTCGAATCTTATCTGGTGGTTGTACGGGAACACAAATCCTCCTACACAATCGAACGTGTTGAATGAATGTATGCATTCTTTCAAACGTGCCAGAAACCACAGGACGTAACCCAATCGTCAACAGCGCCAATAGAAAAGGGAGCGTGTGTTTGGGCAAATTGTTCTCACCAAAATAAATATGTTCCCAATACTAAGCTTCAAAAGCTTAGGAGTTGTTTGCGCTGCCAATGCACATCTAATTGCTTCCCACATTCCACCCGACCTGCCCTAACCGACACTGATATATCAAGAAATTTCAAATAAAACGTTGGGGGGGGGGGGGGGGGGGGATTGAGTCTGAGGGTATTTGAGTATGGTTGCCCTCTTCATGGAGAAATTGTTAGGAAACGCACCACATCAGCTCGTTGTTGTCAGTTCTGGAATTTATTCGAAGCGCATCAAATACTTGCAGGGTTGTGTTTTCACAACAAAGTTCGGTTGACACGAGTTGGAGATAAGTGACCCTGAAACTATTTCTCTTCGTGTGGTTGTCCGATCTTCGGGCTGAAATAGTCGACGGATTTTTGACGCGTGGAATCTAATTGTATTAAATCCGTTGCTGATGCGACACAGAGTAGTTTTAAAATATACAGACGCATCACCGTCGCGTCGAATCTAAAGAATCTGCCAATCGTGGTCGACCGGCATACTTTAGGTTCCTTCGGTCATTTTGTTTTTGAACCCAGGGCGCGACATTTATTTATTTATTTATTTATTTATTTATTTATTTATTTATTTATTTATTTATTTATTTATTTATTTATTTATTTATTTATTTTTTGGAGCACACCGACACTTTCGAAAGCCAGTGTCGGACAGTTTTACGGGTGAGGCCGGAAAACCCAGAGAAACACTGAACGGAGCGAGTAACTATCAGAGCTACTCACCTCGGCATAAGCAGGGTTAGCAATGGTTGAAGGCTTATGTACCCCATGATCCAGTGGAACCTGGATCCCCCCGACAAAAAATCTAGATATTTATACTTGTAAAAAGTTTGAGTGGATGGGGTGCGTAATAGCAAATTTATACGTGAATAGCAGGGAAAGTCAAAATAGCATCTGGGTTTCCAAATCTTTCTGCCCTCTGTTGAACACAGTTTCACTTATATATCACCTCAATTCTCACAACAAAATATCAAAAGACGGATGCTTCGTACGCCAGTGGAAAATAATTCCTCCATAATTTATATCTTCCGTGGTTACTGTTTTTCCGATTCATCCGAAACTTCACATGCTACCGACTGTATTTGAGGTGCACTTTAGCTTGTACCCATGTGTGTTGTGTTTACAACCATACAGGGCTGAAATGGCGCTGCACCAATAGTTCACCAGTTGGTTGCTATTTTGCCATGTTGTTGCAAGCAATCGATTACAATATTTTATAATTTATTCGGATTCAGTTTGGTGGTGATGGAAGCGCGGTGGCTCAGTGGTAGACTCAAAGGAGAGGGTTAATATGGTAATCGGAGAGATTGGGAAGAATGGGACAAGGGATATCATCAAGCAGTTCGTCTCCGGGTGTTGGGAGGAGAGGAGAAGCGTGGGAATAGGGAGGCAGTTGGGAGTACAGGGGTAACCATGGCCTTCTCGTCCGAGAACCGCGACAAATCAGCGGCTGGCCAAAGTGTTATTATTATTATCAGACTGTTGGACTTCTATGCTGGAAGTCCCGAGTTCGATCCCCGTCCGGGACGATCCGCGTTGGGTCCTTGGGCAAGGCACTTTATCCCGGCTGCCTACATAGGAGCACGATGACGCCGCGTATTAAAGCGAACTGCCCGTCGATGGTGCACATGGTTGTAACCCTGCTTGAGCGGTGCTTGAACAGAGCTAGAATGTTGAGGTGCTGACAGTTGCTCGTCGATGCTTGGTGGTTCTCTCCGGGTTCTCCTGCATCCTCCGCCCGTAAAACTGTCACGGTCACAATTAGCCATTTTGCATAAGTATGTGACCTTAAATACCAGTAAATAAATAAATAATTTGGTGGTGATGTGACCTAATTAATGTTGCCTTTCACAACTTATTAACTAATTATTTACACAAACGGACTCAGGGTCAAAGAAATTGCTGTTTTTGTCTGGAATTTCAAATTTTTTGCCGGGGAAACCTGACCCCGAGCCCACTCCAACGCTCACGAACGGTGGACAGCCCCTCTCGTGCTCGCCCCTATCTCACCGCTGCGCTGCTCAGGTGATGCTGCAAATTATATTCAGTACGCCCCTTGGATATTACTCTTGCCTCCACCTACCTTTGATATCCTTTGTGTGCCTGCCATGATCCTACTCGCGTAAAGGGATGCATCCTGTTTTATCTCCAACCCTCCCTCTCCACCCACCTTCCCTGGATTGACTGAAATGTTTTTGTGGAATGTGTTTTACTTGTACCGAGAAATGTACACAAATCATGTTCAAACTGAAAGAAAAACACATCCCTGTAGAAATCACAATTATTGATTCAGCTTATTATGACTCAGGACACTGGGAGGGGGGGGGGGGGGAATTGATCAGCCGTTTAAAGACCCATCCCCCCAAGTGGAAAACATAAAATTAACGGCTTTTGATTCATGTTCAGCACTAATATCCTTGCCAATAACACATTATCCGTGCGATGACCAGTTTAGCCCTCATCCCCCACCTAAAACACAAAAGGTGTGTGGCACGTCAATGGTACACATGCCTTAAACCGCATGCTTTTTAAACTCTGGTTAGCACGTTGAGGAGTTTGGTAGTTACTTGCCGATTGTTCGGTGGATCTCTCCGGCTTCCCCTCCCACGCCCCCACCCCACCCCCACCCCCACATACACACGCGTAAAACTACCTGACACGACATGACACTGGCAACTGAATCTGAGGTAAAACCCCAATAAACAAACAACTGAATTCGATGTGAGCTTCAAAAAACCGAGGGCCCGAATCAAATTTTGTGAGTCCGGTCTAAAAAAAATCACATATGAGACGGGAACACATTAAACCCAGAGAGAGAGAGAGAGAAAGGCGAGGCTTTTCTGAACGAGAATGTTTTGCCAACTTACGTTATCCGTAGCAGCAACAAGACCACGAACGTCGAAAGTTGAAATTATCAACGTAGTTTGAAGGCAAGTCTGATGCTGTTTGTTCAAAACTGATTTTCGCACTCACCTGGCAACTTCTTATTCAGTCATTTTGAAAAAAATGATTTTCGTTTTCACCCATGCCTCAGTCATTTTGAAAAATCTCGAATCAAACCTTCGATCAGTAAACAATGAAATGACGTAAAATGGGTATTTCCAGCGACTGACATGTGCTTTCCTCATTACCATATGATTTGCAATCGGCTGATCGGTAGCGCTCGATTGTTTCCGCACTTTGTATTAGATTCGACGCGTCAAAAGTCCGTCGACCATTTCAAACACGTATTTCAGACACATCACCGACGGAGATTCGTCTCAGATGGACGGAGATTCGTTGGTGATTCGTCTTACTCGCATCTGATTGAAATAGTTGACGCATCACCAACGAATTTAATTCATTTTTTGCTCTGGTATTAGATTCGACACGTCAAAAATCCGCCGACTATTTCCGGCCTTACTTGAGGCATTTCACACGTGCTAATCTTGCTTTTTAAGTTAAGTTAGGATGGGAATAGTCGACGGATTTTTGACGCGTCGAATCTGATGTATTAAATCTGTCGCTGATGCGGCACAGAGAAGTTTTGAAATATACAGACGCACCACCGTTGCGTCGAATCTAAAGACCGTTTCTAACGGACAGGGCGATCTATCGCGGCGTAAATACGCAGCGATTCTACGCGCAGGTGGGCTGTCCAAATGGTACGGGGTGGACAATACACATGGACGCGAATACACATTTTTAATCTCCATTTTTGCGATGGATTTTGATGAAAAGGGACGTCTTTGTTGCTTTTGCTACAAAAGCAAAAGAAAAAAAACCCCAGAAAACATTGGACACACCTTTTGGAGAATTCCATCGTCTGGTAGCTGAGCTGAGGCTTGATTCGGGTCGATTCAAGCAATACTTTCGAATTACCACTACCCAATTCGACCATATGATGGACGTTATCGGTCCCTCCATAACAAAGCAGGTCAGCAATATGAAGAAGCCAATTTCTACTCAGCAACGGTTAGCCATTTGTTTGAGGTAAAAACATTTTCATTCAGGTAGAAGGTCACGAATAGGGGATTCTCCATTTATCAGTTATCTGATTGGTCAATTGAAGGTTTGTCGCCAGCCGATGACCCAAAAAACGCTTACAAAAATCGCTGCGCCAGTCGCTTCGCGAATCCTCGATCTGTCGCTTTACTGCTCTTTACCGCGCGCTGTCTGAACAGAATCATGAAATTACTATAGTTTCTACTGGGCGCGATTGTTGTCGTGTCGCATCCACAAATCGTGTCGCCGCCGTGTGAAAGAGTGTTAATTGATCAGCCAATCGTGGTCGACCGGCATACTTTAGGTTCCTTTGGTCATTTTGTTTTTGCACCCATGGCGCGACATTTATTTATTTATTTATTTATTTATTTATTTATTTATTTATTTATTTATTTATTTATTTTCTGGGGCGCACCGACACTCTCGAAAGCCAGTGTCAGACAGTTTTACGAGTGAGGCCGAAAAACCCGGAGAAACACTGATCGGATTGTTGCAATCTGGAGGAAGGCACATCCATCCCAACAGATACTTTGGGTGAGGATGGAAGTGTGCTGGAATACACTTTCTGGAGAACATTTTCGGGAAAAGCGCTGGGTCGACTCATTTCTGTGAGTTGTGCAAGGTGTCCTGTGTACCTCTCGTATCCATCTTTAGGACAAAGCCAATTCTTCAACTTGTTTAATGAATGGATCAACGATCCATGGAAAGCGTCCGCTAGGATACAAACCTGGTTAGTAATATTCAAGTCGCCGTTGACTTTTGTAGCGCCAAAACCACAGCCCTGGAGGGACGTCTGGCGCGGATACCTGCATCACGAACTGAATGTTCAGATATCATTCGCAGTCCTGGAATTGCTGAATCGTAGAGGTTGCTGTTGTTAAACCTTCTCCCAAATGACGTAGCTGCATGAAGCGAGCCTGGGAAGCCGTTGTCTCGTGGTGTCGGCTGACCTGGGCCAATCACCTGTTGTACCTTACGGTTGATACTGCCACCAAAGTGGAGATAATACAACGATTATGTAGGAACTAGGCTCGAAAAAGGCAATAATCTCCGAGCTAAAAGCCAAGAAGCTATGTGATGGTCTATGAATTAGGAGTAAAATGTCCGTATGTTCCCAAGTGTTACAAGTAAAGTGCATCCATTTTTCACTAGTACACAAGCACATGTCGGTACTTCTGGCATGTGCATTTGAGTTGTATACGTCGTCTGGAAAATGCAGACGTGAACATAACCACATCTCCGAAAGACAATAGCACCGGGAGCCAAGCATAAGACTTAGACTGGATGCCAAGTCGTCGGAATGGTAGAATTATGTGTGATAAAACTTAAAATAGTTTTAGTCGAGATCCACAAGAGGACATATATTAACACTGAACTTGTGAGGCACGAACAGCAAGATCCGTATTTGTTTTATACAATAGTGCAGTGATATGAGACTCTGGTAGTAGTAGGTGGTAGTCACTGATAGCAGTAGGGCTATAGGTTTGTCGTCTATCGATACTGATCTCTTCGATTCTGATCCACAAGCAGCAGTCCCAAAAGTACCCACACCTCTCCAATCAGTGGTCATCATGCGCTTCCAACCAGTGGCCACCGTTCGAGTGATTGCTAAATGTTTCCGAAATGCCCACAGAAAGGAGAAGTCACTCGAGTCATGTGACAATTCTAACAACTCTTAATCAAGTTCGACTAGTCGGACACCACACATCTGATATCAGGTAAGAAAGATTAATATGTTTGGACAGATGGTGCGTTGGGATATGTTGAATGCAGCAAGCTGATTGCATTGTAACTCACGAACGATCGCTTTGATTGGTCGATTCTATCACATTGAGGCAGAGAGAACTGTCCATGATCACGCATCGCCTAGACACAACACAACACGGCAAGTGATTGGTAGACTGGTAGCCAGAACAGGGCCTCGAACAGGCAGGGTTCTATTGTTGATATATCGCCTAGGATATTTATGGGTGGTAGGCGGTTGTGTGTAGGCTAAAAGTGGGAATTTACTTGACACCTGCTAGCCACATGTATGCGAGAAAATATTAATTTAGAGATTTTTGTATGCTCAGTTTTACCTATGTCTGTCATTGATGGGATATTTCCGGTAATTTCCCTACAACCGAACACACTCAGAACACACTTCGAACTATTGCAAGCATTCCGCCCCTATAGCAACACCTAACACAACAGAAAACAATATGTGATCCCAATCATCGAAAATGATCGATGGAAGTATGCATCAAAATTACAACACGCACTGCATAGGCAGAGAAACTCCACCATTACCAGGGTATATACTCACAACATGGATGGTTATGCGCGATACCACAAAAATCCATGTGACATATAGGATGCACCGCAACTATGGCGTCATTTCCTAGGTCAAAAGATGGATCAATCAGAATAAGGAAGAAAAGACAATGACATATTACGTATGGAAGAAAAGTATGAAATTATTAAAGCTAAATTTTGACAACTGAAATGGCTATACTCCCTGTTGGTTTCCGAGATGGACACATATAAAAAAGGGGGAAAAAAACGTTTTGGATAACTATCGAGGGATCTCTGTCAGTAGCAACATTGGAAAGGTTTTCTGTAAAGTCCTTTATGGGAGACTAGAGGAGGTAATTGAGGAGAAGGGTTTTTTGGGAGAAATCCAGAATGGCTTCAGGAAGGGAAGGAGAGTTACTGACCATCTTTTCACACTATCCCAAATGATAGAATCCGCGAAAGCAAAAAAGAAAAAGATGTTTATGGCCTTTTTGGATATCAAGAAGGCATACGATAGAGTATGGAGGGAAGGTATGTGGCGCAAGCTGGAGGCTATGGGCTTAGGAGGCGAGTTTGTTGGAATTATGAAAGCATTATATCAAGATGTACAGAGTGAACTTAGCCTGGGAAACATTACAACGAAACGTGTGCCTATGGAGATAGGCCTAAAACAGGGGTGTATCCTTTCGCCGATCCTGTTTGCATTGTACATCAAAGGCTTAGGAGATGAACTCCTGCGTAGCGAGGAGGGGGTAGCAGTTGGTGACGTGAAGATCCCAGGGCTATTTTTTGCAGACGATATGGTTCTAGTGTCAGAGAGCGAAGAGGGGCTAACGAAAATGCTGGGAATTGTTGGGAAATATGGGAGCAAATGGAGACTCGAACTTAATGAAAGCAAGAGCAAAGTTATACCTGTGGGCCGCAAAGTGGACCCCACTCGAAGGTGGAGAGTGGGTGAGTTCTGCATTCCGGAAGGGAGCAGCAAACTTCTCAATGTGGGAGAGACGGGTGATTACGAGTATTTGGGGGTAAATATAAATATTACAGGAAGAGGCATCTACCGGAACCACACAAATAAATTGATTTTGAAGGGGAAGCGAATCCTTAACCAAATGAAACTTATAGGGAGAAACAGTTTCAATAAGGTTTTCGTGGGGAAAACCATTTGGGAAATGGTGGGGCTGCCAAGTATAACATACGGTACGGAAGTGGTACCCCTAAACCAGACGGCCGTAAAGAGCTTGGAAATCCTGCAGAACGATGCAGGCCGATGGATAACGGGGTCGAGTAACGCCGCAGCGCTAGAAGCAATCAGGGGTGAGCTTGGGTGGATGAGGATCAAGGACAGGATAGACCTGTTGAAACTCGGTTATCTTAATTATTTGGTAAATCTCCCCGACAGCCGATGGTGTAAAGTAATGTTCTTGAGAATTTTCAACTCAAATATCAAAACGGGGTGGATGGTCCAAATGAGGGAGCTAGTAGAGAACTACTCATTGGAGATCTCGGACCTGGACGTTGGGGCAAACCAGGGTAAAAAAATCGTCAGAGAAAGGGTCATGGAAGATTGTAACCGTAATTGGCGAGAGGGAGTCAAATCAAAGAGGTCTTTGGATGGCCTGCGTGATAAAGAGAAGCCAGGTTTTGAAGAGTACCTTGATGGCACCTTTGGGGGGTCACTGTTGTTCAAGCTGAGGTCGCGATCCCTGGAGCTGAGGGGAAAAATTGGGAAAGACGGTGAAAGGGAGTGCCAGATGTGTAACTTGGACATGGTGGAGACCCTGGAACACTTTCTTCTTGAATGCCCAAAGTATCAGCCTAAAAGAATGAGATTCACTGGGAGTATAATGGGGAAGTGGGATGGGAGAATGAAGGATATGTGGTTAGGGGGAGACTCAAAGGAGAGGGTTAATATGCTAATCGGAGAGATTGGGAAGAATGGGACAAGGGATATCATCAAGCAGTTCGTCTCTGAGTGTTGGGAGGAGAGGAGAAGCGTGGGAATAGGGAGGCAGTTGGGAGTACAGGGGTAACCATGGCCTTCTCGTCCGAGAACCGTGACAAATCAGCGGCTGGCCAAAGTGTTATCATTATTATTATTATTACGTAGGTACATGCTTTCCAACATGCTATGACCCACAGGACATCACCCCATTGTCAGCAGCGGTAAAACAAAAAGTAAATTTTGAGATTTTGAAATTATTTAGTTTCGGACAATTATAATAAAGTTCAGGAGTCGTTTGCGCCCAGGAATTTCTCCTTAGTATTGAATTAACATTTGACATTCACACTTAACATGTAAAAGAAAGATTTCCAAGCATTGTTGACGATTTATAACGAAAACACAGATTTGGTTATTCAGGGCAGATTAAGCTGTGCTTAGAGAGTCTAGGAAAACCAGGAAGCCATGCACATGATATGAGAGCCGAAAAGCCTATGACTATTTGGAAGCTAGCCTCCGAATAGGGAAACATCTAGGAGCTTGGAGCAAAGAAGCTATGTGGTGGTCTAAGAGTTGGGAGTAAAACATCCGTATGTGCCTATGTACTGCAAGCAGCGTGCTGGAACACAAGTGCATCTCACCACTTTGGCATGTGCCGATGCGCTCTGTGTGTTGTGTGTAAAATGCGGACTTGCCCACAAGTTGCTCATAACCACATCTCAGAAAGGCAATAATCCTGTAGCCAAGCATACGACTTATACTAGAAGCAAGACGTCTGAATGGCAGAATCATGGGTGGTAAGAATGAGAGTTGTCGTTGTGGAAGTCAACTGCAGAACAGGTGATGATAGTGAACCTGTGAGGCACGGACAGTAAGATGCGCAGGGTTAGGGTTAGGGTTACTAGGCAGTAGAGGGATGAAAAATAAACGTGGAATCTAGTATGGTACAGTTAAAAGAATATAGTCACGGGTCTGATGTATCAGTTCAACAAACAACACGGTCGACACATGTGCACTTACAACGTATATGAAAGGCGGCCAGTAATTTCTACAATACCTCATAGGAAGTCCCCATAATGTTACATTCAGGAGACATATACATTTCATGCACCCCCACAAGTCCTCTTGACGTCTAATTAATGGAACATATCAATTACATATTTCAGCAAAGCTTAATGATATATGAAAGCTGGCCAACAATTTACACAATATCTCATACGTTTTATTCATAAAACACATATATTTCAAATATATTGTGAAGTCCTCCTAATATCTAATTACGGGAACATATCAATCACGTGTTTAAGCAAATGTCTCCCTAATGTCACATTAAGGAGACATAATAAAAGTGTAAACCCATTCCATCTCTCGTTGTTACATTCAGGAGACATATACATTTGATATATCATCACAAGTCCTCCTAATGTCTAATTAAGGGAACATGTCAATTATGCATTTCACCAAACGTTAAAAATACAGGATATTTACACTCGATCTCATACAAAATCCTCATAATGTTATATTCAGAAGACATACATATGTGCAATATATTGCGAACTCTAGTGTCTAACTATATGAACATATCAATCACGTAGTTCACAAGAAGTCTCCCTAATGTCACATTAAGACGACATATGAAAGTGATATCCGCTCACCTTGTTTTGTTGTTTTTTCTTTTCAAACGTTCGTCAGAATATGATCATGATAATATAAAGAAAAGCCAGCTTTTGAGAAGTACCTAGATGGCACCTTTGGAGGGTCACTGCTGTTCAAACTGAGATCAAGATCACTGGAGCTTCGGGGAAAAATTGGGAGAGATGGGGAAAAGGGATGCCAAATGTGCCACTCTGGAGTAGTGGAGACCCTGGAACATTTTCTCTTGGAATGCCCACAGTATATACCTCATAGAATAAAATTTACTGGAAGAAAAATGCAGAAGTGGGGTGAAGAAACAAAGGATAGATGGCTGAAGGGGGACACGAGGGAGAGGGTAGGAATGCTTATTGAAGAAATTGAAAAAGAGGAAGTGAGGGACACTATTAAGCAGTTTATATCTGAATGCTGGGAGGAGAGGAGGGGAAGAGGGGGTGGGGTGCAGGGGGAATGATGGCCTTCTCTTATGAGGACCGCGACAAATCAGCGGCTGGCTAAAGAGTTATTATTATTATTAGTCATATGATATCGTTCTTTACGGTTTAGTGTTGGTTGATCTGATTTCGAAATTCGATTTTGTTTTCACAAGAAAGTGCAAAGACAATGCACAAAATAAATTTACATTAACCAGTTCACATGACCAACAGATGTATGGGATTTAATCTTAATTTGTAAAAGGATGGGTGCCCGGGCATGTTTGACGGGAAAAACACTTATAACAAGCCAGAAATAGAGTTTCTTATTCATGGTTGATTAAGTTAGGATTAAAGTATCTTCTCGACCCAACAATATAGACATTTGACTGCACGGCAACACAATAATCAAACAAAGGCGGAATGTAGGTATGGGCCAGTTTTATGTCACTCCAGATGAAAATAGTCACGGGCATGCTCTATCAATTCGATAAAAAAACACCGTAGACACATGTGCACTTACAACGTATATAAAAGACAGTCAGAAATTTACACAATATCTCATACAAAGTCCTCCTAATGTTACATTAAGGACACATATATATTTCGTATATCTTTACAAGTCATCCTAATGTCTAATTATGGGGAATATGAAATTCGTATTTCACCAAAAGTTAATATATGAGAGGCGGTCAGCAATGTACTTAATATCTTATACGCAGTCCTCTTAATATTTTATTCATAATACATATATATTTGAATCATATTGTGAAGTCCTCCTAATGTCTAATTATGGGAACATATCAATCACGCGTTTCACCAAAAGTATCCTTAATGTCACATTAAGGAGATATATAAAAGTGATAATCCATTTCATCTCGATTTGTTACTTGTTCCTTTCAAGTGTTCGTCAGAATATGATCATGACTGATCGTATAGTATCGTGTTTTACGGGTTAGTATTGGTTGAAATGCTTTCAAAACACGGATTTTGTTTTCACAAGAAATGAGTATCCAAAGTTAAAAAAACGCCCAAAATAAAGTCCATTTAACCTGTTCATTTGGCGAACACATATTTTGGTTTGAATATTGACCAAAAGGATGGACATGTGATGGTCAGTCAACACAGTTATAAAAAAATAAAGCCAGGATTTCGCATGGGACAGCTTTCATGTCACTCTAGATGGAAATAGTAACGAGCCAGCTGTATCAATTCAACAAACAATTCATTAGACGCATATTCACCTACAACGTATATGGAGAATGTCCAGCAATTTTCTCTGTATCTCACGCGGCTTCTTCCTAATGTTATATTCCTGAAACATATGTATATTTCATATATTCTAACCCGTCCTCCCAATGTCTATTTACAGGAACATATTAATCACGCATTTCATCAAAAATGGCCCTAATGTCACATCATGGAGGCTCATAAAAGTGATAACTCATTTCAACTCGTTTCGTTACTAATTCCGTAATGGCGATCACTGCAACTTCATCATAACTACTCATACTCATATCGTATCGTGTTCTATTACAGCAATTCAAATCTGTCATTCACCGCGTTGGAAAATGGCGAATCATCGCAAAACCACTTTCAACGGTGCTGGAAGCATTGGGGGAGTGGACTTGTACCCTCGAATGCACCAGAAAGCTTAGGACATAACAGCACCGCCAGAAGCGCGATAAGAAATTGAAGAGAACGCCCACCCATTGGTATTTGCAGAAACACAAGACGGAGTACCCTCTGTATGACAACTTTCAAAACAACAGTATAGTTGCAATCTGAAGGCACAAGAGACGTGTTTGTGCTGGAGTCCTCTTTCTGGAAATCATTTTGGGGAAAAGCGCTGTGTCGAGTCGACTCATGTTCCTCATTTATGGATGATGTCCGAGGCGTCCTATCTGCCTTTCGAGTTTTATTTTTAGAACAAAGTTATGCTTTCAACTTGTTTTATGAATGAACCATGTCGAACACCTTCCATCAAGATGTAGCGAGGATCGCCGATTCATTGGAAGAATACTTTAAGGCATAAAACTTGGTCTGAATGTTGAAGTCGCCATTGGTGATGTTGTAGCGTCAAACCCAAAGCTCTGGAAGAACGTCTGGCTAGGACACGTGCATCACGGAGGTGGTTGCGCACTGTCTTGTCAGAAATAATTCGTAGTCCTGGAATTTGCGATGCCGTAGATGCTGCTGTTGTAAAGCCTTTTGCGCGAATTTTACATGCGCCTGAAGCACACATTGTGATCATTTCATCGAACTATACTAGCCGATAAAAGAAACGTTTGTTTACGTGGCAATATTTCCAATGTGTTATGGATGATTATTTCATTGTTTGGATTTTGATTTTATTTCTTCATTACTGATTAAATTTTGAGGAGTTTTGTTGTCTTAACACAGAGGGTGTTTGCATGGATCACGTTCAATCGTGAGTACCCTATAGCAATTCCAGATCAAAATCAATAGCGGGTGTGCCTACCCCGTGTTTCAGTCGCTGCTCTTATTCTCCTTACCATTGACCCCATCAAGTTGTGGGATGTTATTCTACTCCGACAGAAAGGGCCTGCGTCAGCTGAGTGACGTTGTTTGGGACGTTGACGCGCTTCTAATGCACGCGTCAGAATATCGGTCACCTCGACGTCGATAGCAAAATTGTCGTCCATCTGACCTGTAAAGCGTGAACAGAGACTCGTAAGTGAATAATACACGTGTCTCCAGTGGGCCATGGGAAACGAATTTGGTGCGTGTGTCCGCAACAACTGCAATCGACGCTGACGCAGGGACGTGGCGACAGGGCATGTGTGTGTGTGTGTGTGTGGGGGGGGGGGGGGGTCACCCCCCCACATCATCCTGGCCAAAATTTCCTACAGTTGTTAATTCGGACGGCAAGTCATGGATAGTTGCAAGTTTATTCTGTCTGGATTTCAGAGCTTCTTTGACGATGCTAATGTCTCCTTTACATCCCAAAATCCGACTCGGTTTCTAATCGGCAAAAATTCCAACTGTTACTATTTACAACTATAGTGTACGTAATATCGAGCTTCATAAGTATGCATGATGTCAATCGGTACGAGATCTCTATAGTAGCCTACGTTTACTTACCGAAATAAAACAAAATCCGCCAAATGCACTTCAAGAAAATCACATCATGTCAAATCGTTATCCTTAGTTAATTCTATAATTCACAGTTACAAAATGATGAAACATCAAAAATTGATCATTGCTGCATAACATCTGATTGAATGTTAGGACAGTGTGAATTGCTCACAGTTCTCAGCTTGAGCATTTGTTTAGCACATATTCAGTTCCCAGAATAATACCAAATAATAATAACCTGATAATTCTATTATAAATATGTTGGCTTTTCAGTTACTAAACCAATTTCATGCCCCCTTTCATGGCTTTTTTTTCTAAACTTTTCTCGGTAGGGAAGTTTCAACTAGGGGGAGGGATCTGGATGGGGGAAACCCCCTCCCGTTCCCTTTCCAGTTAGAAATCCACATACCCTACCCCCCTCCCAATCGGAAGCTTCTAGCCACGCCACTGCGTTGGCGTCGCCTGGGTGTAAGTTGCGGACCAATGTAGGTTCGCGGTGGCCTTAAATTGAACTCCCACAAGCGATTCCTAAACTGTTCTTGGACACATTCAGCGACCATGAGTTCCTACAACCTGGCGCGAAGCTCCGTCGCCGTCTGAAATCGGTTACGGTGTGAGAGACGTATGCCCCGATCTTGACGTGGTGACTTTATTTAGTCTGTAGACGCTCAGGTACTCTTCCTGTGGCTCCCAGACGCCCGATTAAAATACTATTTTTGACTCAAGGACACCAATTTAGTGGGCGACGAGACGTTACGATTGGCCCTGCATAATTAGAGCAATAGTCCCACCCCTATCAACTTCAGACATTCGCGGCCTTTTGCCTTTCAATCGAGTTAAAATGAAATGTTGTACAATCAACCTGTACTGTTCAAAACGATTTTGTATGGTTTTCAAGTCCATAGCGAGTGCCCCGGATGCACGCTTTGTCGAAAAATCTGTTGAAAGCATATAGCGTCTCACGTGGTCATGGTTGTCCGAAATCTAACCAAAGACACCCAGGTAGGTGTGTGTCACATTTTAATGCATTTGGTCTACGGATAAAAAATTATATTACCAAAATTGAACTTGCATTTCTTTTTTTCGTAAGGATACTTGGATAATGTCAGGGCGACAAAGAGTACGAATGCATGTGCACGGTGCGCGGAGAAAATCTCATAGGACAAACCCCCATACGGACAAAAACGCCATGAAAAGAGCTCGGACAAAACCCCATACGGACAAAACACCATATTGTAATCCTGCACGCGGCTTTGTCGAAAAATCTGTTGAAAGCATAGCATCTCACGTGGTCATGGATGACCGAATTCTAACCACAGCCACTCTTAAAACGGAAAACTGAGGTAGCTGTGTGTCAAATTTTACTGCATTTGGTCTACGGATAAAAAAAATATATTACCAAAACTGAACTTGTATTTTTTTTCTTGGATAATGTCAGGGCGACAAAGAGTACGAATGCATGTGTACGGTGCGCGGACAAAATCTCATAGGACAAACCCCCATATGGATAAAACGCCATGAAAGAGCCCGGACAAAACCCCATACGGACAAAATACCATACCCCTTAAAAACAAATGGACAAAACCTCATGATGGATAAAACATCAAACTCCTCCAACTTGGGTTCTCAAATAAGCTCCTGAGATTAATTTTATCCTCCACGAGAGACAGATCAATTAAGGTCAGAGTGAACCGGGGGAATCGTCAGGGAGGTTCAGTCAAGGCCGGGACGCCTAAGAGACCTGTACTCAGCCCCCTACTCTTTATCGTTTACGTCATGTACCTCCATGAGGTTGGGGAAAACTATGTTGAAGTCTCCAAATTCGCCAACGCCCTGGTCATCTGGACTGCCTGTCGCATAGGGAACAAGGAATATGATTGGGAATCGATTCCTCGACGCATTGGACGACCAGGAAGAACTGTGGGCGAAATGGAGAATAGAACTTAATGTGTCAAAATCGCAGTTAGTTAAATCAACAAACGTGAATAGCCAATCCCTATGACAGGGGAACTCTCCGGAAAGAGGATCTTGAGTTCCGAGGAAGCACGATTTCAGGGCATATCAGTTCGCAGAAAACTGACCCTCAAACCTTTCTGCCTCAAATTAACCAGCAAAGCAGTAGCTCGCATGCGTCTGCTCAATGATCTCAAGGGGACCGGGGTGGGGCTGTTAGAGAAACCATCCTCAAACCTACTCGCCATAGATACAGTCAGTGTCTCAATCGGAAGCGGGTCTTTTCGGCCTCGGGAACATTCGGCCTGGTAACATTCGGCCTGGGAACATTCGGCCATTTTAAACTAGGGAGACTAAGAGAGACACGGGTTAAGATGAGTTTAAACATCTTTATTACAACCAAAAACAAAAACAAATACAGCGTAATGTACAATATATACAACATAAAATACATTGAAATATATGAATGAATGAAAAGTTTCTGCGCACAGGGACGATGTGGGATTGAAATCCCTTGCGACCCTAATAACTTTATTTGCTTTATAGCATTATTTGCTTATAAATCCACGGGAGTCGGGAGCGAGAGCCAATAATCTTATTAAGTTTGAATGTGCGACTGGCAATAGGATAGTGGGTTGAGATCCCCGAGGACCTCGAGCTGGAAAATGGCTTGGAATTTGCATAATTACAAGAGTTCTGCTCCGTGTTTGCCAAGAGAAGTGGGCAAATTTATGGTAATATTGAAACCGCAGTTTGGTGGTTATTTTAGAAAAAAAGAGAAATATTGGCAATTACACTTTATATATACTGGCACACAACCTCAAAAAACTATGTGAGTAGTTGTTTTTACGCGAGAAGTGTTCAAATAAATGTTCAAAGAAACCGTGAAAAACAGTATAAGATTACCTCATCAAGGACAATTACAGTCCACACAAAAGGTTTAAGGGTCCGTAGAAACTGTAAAAACAGTATTTGATCTCCAAATCAAGTGCTCATCAGAGGCCAGAACTTTGATCACTACTTCAAGCAGACGAACTCATGAAAACAACATTTTCAAGATGAGTTGTGCCAAACAACATCCAAGAAGAAGTATATCATTTCGGGTTTGCATGTCGACATAGGAACTCCATTTTGGGCAATAGGAAAGCTAGGCCTGTGTGATCCAAGTGAAATAAAATAAGGTTAATCGGGTCGCAAGGGATTTGTAAATCCCACGTCGTCCCTGCGTGCCGTCGGCGCGCTAAATCCTTTCATTCATTCGACATAGGAACACATATATTGTCATTCTGTTATTCAGTTCAGTGGATTTTATACAATGGATTTTATATTTCATTATTCATCATGGATTGGTCTTGTGTTGTGCTTAATATATTTCGACTTTAGGAATAAAGGTAGGTACGCCGTATATATTATTCTTTAAAAAATATTCTAGAAAACCTCCTAATATAAAAAAACTAACAAAATGAACTAAAAAAGTTATTTTTTAAAGCTATTTTTCAACTCCCAAACTCCGAAAATTTTTACCAAAAGTGGGAACATTCGGCCTCAAAAGTGGGAACATTCGGCCTCGACTGAGGTCGAATGTTCCCGGAAAAATACCTGGGGCCGAATGTTCCTGAGGCCGAAAAGACCCGGACCCTCTCAATTCCGGCCATGACTCCCTCCATACCGCCAGTAACCGATCAAGGACTTCACGTCTCCGACATGACTCAAGCACCACTAACCTATAAGTTAAGGTCAACTACGGATGACCTGGTCCAGTCACCTGTTGTACCTTGCGGTTGATACTGCCACCAAAGTGGACATGGTACAACGATTTTGTAGGAACTAGGCTCGAAAAAGACAATAATCTCCGAGCTAAAAGCCAAGAAGCTATGTGATGGTCTATGAATTAGGAGTAAAATATCCATATGTTCCTAAGTGCTACAAGTAAAGTGCATCCATTTTTCACTAGTACACAAGCACATGCCGGTACTTCTGGCATAACCACATCTCAGAGAGACAATAGCACCGGGAGCCAAGCATAAGGCTTAGACTGGATGCCAAGTCGTCGGAATGGTAGATTTATGTGTGATAAAACTTAAAATAGTTTTAGTCGAGATCTACAAGAGGACATATATTAACACTGAACTTGTGAGGCACGAACAGCAAGATCCGTAGTGGTTTTATACAGTAGCGCAGTGTGATATGAGACTCTGGTAGTAGTAGGTGGTAGTCACTGATAGCAGTAGGGCTATCGGTTTGCCGTCTATCGATAATGATGTCTTTGATTCTGATCCTCAGGCAGCAGTCCCAAAAGTACCCACACCTCTCCAACCAGTGGTCATCACGTGCTTCCAACCAGTGGCTACCGTACGAGTGATTGCTAAATGTTTCCGAAATGCCCAGTCACTCGAATCACGTGACAGTTCTAACAACTCTTAATCACATTCGACTAGTCAGACACCACACATCTGATATCCAGTAAGAAAGATTAATATGTTTGGACAGATGGTTCGTTGGGATAAGTTGAATGCAGCAAGCTGATTGCCTTATTAATCTTGATCGATCGATTTGATTGGTCGATTCTATCACATTGAGGCATAGGGAACTGTCAATGATCACGCATCCCCTAGACACATCACAACACGGCAAGTGATTGGTAGATTGGTAGCCAGAAGAGGGTCTCGAACAAGCAGGGTTCTATTGTTGATATATCGCATATTATATTTATGGGTGGTAGACGGTTGTCTGTAGGCTAAAAGTTGGAATTTCCTTAACACCTGCTAGCCAAATGTATGCGACAAAACACTAATTTAAAGATTTTGTATGCTCAGTTTCACCTGTGTCTGTCATTGATGGGATATTTCTGGTAATTTCAACAAACGAACACACTCAAAACACACCTCGAACTATTGCAAGCCTTCCACCCCTATAGCAACACGTTACACAACAGAAAACAATATGTGACCCCAATCATCGAAAATGATCGATGGAAGTATGACTCAAAATTACATCACGCACTGCATAGGAAGAGAAACTCCACCATTACCAGAGTATATACTCATAACATGGCTGGTTATGCGCGATACCACAACAATCCATGTGACATATAGTAGGCACCGCAACTATTGCGACATTTCCAAGGTCAAAAGACGGATCAATAGGAATAGGGACGAAAAGAAAATGACATTTTACGTAGGTACATGCATTCCAACAGGCTATGACCCACAGGACATCACCCCATTGTGAACAGCGGTAATATAAAAAGTAAATTTTGAGATTTTCAAATTATTTAGTTTCGGACAACTATAATAGAGTTGGCAAAGTTGATGAGTCGTTTGCGCCCAGGAATTGCTCCTTAGTATTAAATTAACATTTGACATTCACCCTTGACATGTACAAGAAAGATTGTCCAAGCATTGTTGACGACATATAACGAAAACACAGATTTGGTTATTCAGGGCAGATTAAGTTGTGTTTAGAAAGTCCGGGAGAACCAGGAAGTCATGCACATGATACGAGAGCTGAAACGCCTATGACTATTTGGAAGCCAGCCTCGAGAAAGGGAAAAATCTAGGACCTAGGAGCAACGAAGCAATGTGGTGGTCTAAGAGTTTGGAGTAAAACATCCGCATGTGCCTATGTACTGCAAGCAGCATGCGTCCATTGTGCACTGGGACACATGTGCCGATGCGGTGTATGTGCTGTGCGAAAATGCGGACTTGCCCACAACTTGCTCATAATCACATCTCAGAAAGACAATAGTCCTGGTAGCCAAGCATAAGACTTATACTGGAAGCAAGACGTCTGAATGGTAGAATCGTGGGTGGTAAGAATGAGAGTCGTCGTTGTGGAAGTCAACTGCAGAACAGGTGGTGATAGTGAACCTGTGAGGCACGGACAGTAAGATGCGCAGTAGTTGTGGTAGACAGTAGAGGGATAAAAAAATAAACGTGGGATCTAGTATGGTACAGTTTAAAAAAAATAGGCACAGGACTGCTGTATCAGTTCAACAAATAGCACGGTAGACACATATGCACTTACAACATATATGAAAGCCGGCCAGTAATTTATACAATATCTCATAGGAAGTTCCCATAATGTTACATTCAGGAGACATATACATTTCATGCACCATCACAAGTCCTCCTAAAGTCTAATTATGGGAACATATCAATTACATATTTCACCCGAACTTAATGATATATGAAAGGTGGCCAGCAATTTGCACAATATCTCATATGTTTTATTCATAAGACACATATATTTTAAATATATTGCGAAGACCTCCTAATATCTAATTACGGGAACACATGAATCACGTGTTTAAGCAAAAGTCCCCCTAATGTCACATTAAGGAGACATAATAAGAGTGTTAACCAGTTTCTTCTCACGTTGTTGCTCGTTCCTTCCAAGCGTTCGTCAGTATATGATCATCACTGATCGTATCATATTGTGTTTTACGGTTTAGTGTTGGTTGACCTGATTTCGAAACACGACTTTGCTTTCACAATAATCGGATATATCCAACAGAAAAAAAACGTAGAAAATACATTCCCATTAATCAGTTCACGTGACGAATAAATAAAGGCGGGATCTCGTATGGGCCAGTTTTTTATCAATCAAAATGAAAATAGTAGCGGTCCAGCTACAAACAACTCATTAGACACATATGCGCTTTTAACGTTTATGGAGGTCGGCCTGCAATATCTCATACGAAGTCCTCCTAATGTTACATTTAGGAGGCATATACGTATGATATATCATCACAAGCCCTCACAATGTCTAATTAAGGGAACATGTCAATTAGGTATTTCACCAAAAGTTAATAATACATGAATTTTACACTCTTCTCATACAAAATCCTCATAATGTTATATTAAGACATACATTTGTGCAATATATAGAGAACTCCTTCTAGTGTCTAACTATATGAACATATCAATCACGTATTTCACAAGAAGTCTCCCTAATGTCACATTAAGGAGACATATGAAAGTGATATCCCTTCATCTCGTTTTGTTGTTTGTTCTTTTCAAGCGTTCGTCGGAATATGATCATTATTTGTCATATTCTATCGTTCTTTACGGTTTAGTGTTGGTTGATCTGATTTCGAAATTCGATTTTGTTTTCACAAGAAAGGAGTATATCCAAACCGCAAATACAACGCACAAAATAAATTTCCATTAACCAGTTCACATGACCAACAGATATCTGGGATTCAATCTTAATTTGTAAAGGGATGGGCGCCCGGGCATGTTTGACGGGAAAAACACTTATAACAACCAGAAATAGAGTTTCTTAATCATGGTTGATTAAGTTAGGATTAAAGTACCTTCTTGACCCAACAATATGGACTTTTGACGGCGCGGCAACACAATAATCAAACATAAAGGCAAAATCTAGGTATGGGTCAGTTTTATGTCACGCCAGATGAAAGTAGTTACGGGCCTACTCTATCAATTCCATAAAAAACATCGTATACACATGTGAACTTACAACGTATATGAAGGGCAATCAGTAAGTTATACGATATATCATACAAAGTCCTCCTAATGTTACATTAAGAAGACAGATGCATTTCATATATCGTCACAGGTCTTCCTAATGTCTATCTGCGAGGACCTATGAAATATGTATTTCACCAAAAGTTAATAATATATGAAAGGCGGTCAGCAATTTACACAATATCTTATACGCAGTCCTCTTAATATTTTATTCATAAAACATATATATTTCAGTTATATTGTGAAGTTCTCCTAATGTCTAATTACGGGAACATATCAAACGCGTGTTTCACCAGAAGTCTCCCTAATGTCGCAGCGCTAGAAGCAATCAGGGGTGAGCTTGGGTGGATGAGGATCAAGGACAGGATAGACCTGTTGAAGCTCGGTTATCTTAATTATTTGGTAAATCTCCCCGACAGCCGATGGTGTAAAGTAATGTTCCTGAGAATTTTCAACTCAAATATCAAAACGGGGTGGATGGTCCAAATGAGGGAGCTAGTAAAGAACTACTCATTGGAGATCTCGGACCTGGACGTTGGGGCAAACCAGGGTAAAAAAATCGTCAGAGAAAGGGTCATGGAAGATTGTAACCGTAATTGGCGAGAGGGGGTCAAATCAAAGAGGTCTTTGGGTGGCCTGCGTGATAAAGAGAAGCCAGGTTTTGAAGAGTACCTTGATGGCACCTTTGGGGGGTCACTGTTGTTCAAGCTGAGGTCGCGATCCCTGGAGCTGAGGGGAAAAATTGGGAAAGACGGTGAGAGGGAGTGCCAGATGTGTAACTTGGACATGGTGGAGACCCTGGAACACTTTCTTCTTGAATGCCCAAAGTATCAGCCTAAAAGAATGAGATTCACTGGGAGTATAATGGGGAAGTGGGATGGGAGAATGAAGGACATGTGGTTAGGGGGAGACTCAAAGGAGAGGGTTAATATGCTAATTGGAGAGATTGGGAAGAATGGGACAAGGGATATCATCAAGCAGTTCGTCTCCGAGTGTTGGGAGGAGAGGAGAAGCGTGGGAATAGGGAGGCAGTTGGGAGTACAGGGGTAACCATTGCCTTCTCGTCCGAGAACCGCGACAAATCAGCGGCTGGCCAAAGTGTTATTATTATTATTAAAGAAACATATAAAAGTGATAATCCATTTCATCTCGATTTGTTACTTGTTCCTTTCAAGTGTTTGTCAGACTATGATCCTGACTGATCGTATCATATAGTATCGCATCGTGTTTTGCGGGTTAACATTGGTTGAACTGATTTCAATACACAGATTTTGTTTTCTCAAGAAATGAGTATATCCAAAGTTAAAAAACGCTCAAAATAAAGTCCCATTAACCTGTTCATGTGACGTGACGAACAGTCATTTCGGTTTCAATATTGACCAAAAGGATGGATATGTGACGGTCAGTCAACACAGTTATAAAACAGTAAAGCCAGAATCTCGCATGCGCCAGTTTTCATGTCACTCCGAATGAAAATAATAACGAGCCAACTGTATCAATTCAACAAACAATTCGTTAGACGCATATTCACTCTCAACCTATATGAAGGGAGGCCAGCAATTTATACAATATCTCATAGGAAGTCCTCCTAATGTTACATTCAGGGCACATATACATTTCACGCATCCTCACAAGTGCTCCTTAAGTCTAATTATTGGAACATATCAATTACATATTTCACCAAAACTTAATGATATATGAAAGGCCGCCAGCAATTTACATAATATCTCATACGTTTTATTCATAATGCACATTTTTTTCAAATATATTGTTAAGTCCTCCTAATATCTAATTATGGGAGCATATCAGTCACGTGTTTAAGCAAAAGTCCACCTACTATCACATTAAGGAGACATAATAAAAGTGTTAATCCATATTATCTCGCTCTTTTGCTTGTTCCTTCCAAGCGTTCGTCAGAATATGATCGCCACTGATCGTATCATATTGTGTTTTACGGTTTAGTGTTGGTTGAACTGATTTTGAAACAGGACTTTGCTTTCAAAATAATTGAATATATCCAAAGTACTAAAAAATCATAGAAAATAAATTCCCATTAATCAGTTCACGTAGCAAATAAATAAAGGCGGGATTTCGTACGGGCCAGTTTTTTATCAATCAAAATTAAAATAGTGTAGCGGTCGAGGTATAAGGGCCATTTACCAACCAGCCTGGTTGGTCCGGATCTCTTGGTCTCGTTGTAAATCAGTCGCTTTGCATGCTAAAGGCCGACGGTTTGAACCCCGGCTCCCGTACTTATCTCTCCTCCTGTTACATTTGGGGGTTCGACCGATCCTCAGTAGTTGGTGGCATTCTGAATGATGTGGTGAAGCATGGTGAATGTTTCGACCGCTCTGAGGTGGAATCTGGGGTGAGATTTACGGTGGGTGAATCTCAAAAAGAAGTAGAGAGTAGTGTAGTGGTTGAGGTATAAAGGCCATTTACCAACCAGCCTGGTTGGTCCGGATCTCTTAGTCTCGTAGTAAATCGGTCGCTTTGTGTGCTAAAGATCGACGGTTCTAACCCCGACTCCCGCACTTATCTCTCCTCCTGTTATAATAGGAGCGGTCCAGCTACAAACAACTCGTTAGACACATATGCACTTTCAACGTTTATGGAGGGCAGCCTGCAATATCTCATACGAAGTCCTCCTAATGTTACATTCAGGAGACATATACATTTGACATATCATCACAAGTCCGCCTAATGTCTACTTAAGGGATCATGTCAATTAGGCATTTCACCAAAAGTTAATAATACATGAAATGTACATCCTACCTCATACGAAATCCTCATAATGTTATATTCAGAAGACATACCTATGTGCAATATATTGAGAACTCCGTCTAGTGTTTAACTATATGAATATACAATCACGTATTTTACAAGAAGTCTCCCTAATGTCACATTAAGGAGACATATGAAAGTGATATCATGTTCATCTCGTTTTGTTGCTTGTTCTTTCCGGCGTTCGTCAGAATATGATCAAGATTAGTCATATCGTATTGTTCTTTACGGTTTAGTGTTGGTTGATCTGATTTCGAAATACGATTTTCTTTTCACAAGAAAGAAGTATATCCAAAGTGCAAAAACAACGTACAAATCCATTAACCAGTTCACATGACCGACAGATATTTGGGATTCAATATTAAGGCGGAATCTAGGTATGGCCAGTTTTATGTCACTCCAGATGAAAATAGTCACTGGCCTGCTTTATCTATTCGATAAACAACACTGTGGACACATGTGCACTTACAGCGTATAGGAAGGGCAGTCAGTAATTTACACGATATATCACCCAAAGTCCTCCTAATGTTACATTAAGGAGACATATACATTTCATATATCGTCACAAGTTCTCCTAATGTCTAATTACGGGGACATATGAAATATGTATTTCAGCAAAAGTTAATAATATATGAAAGGCGGTCAGCAATTTACATAATATCTTATACGCAGTCCTCTTAATATTTTATTCATAACACATATATATTTCAATTATATTGTGAAGTCCTCCTAATGTCTTATTACGGGAACATATCAATCACGCGTTTCACCAAGTCTCCCTAATGTCACATTAAGGAGACATATAAAAGTGATAATCCATTTCATCTCGATTTGTGGCTTGTTTCTTTCAAGTGTACGTCAGAATATGATCATGACTGATCGTATAGTATTGGTTGAACTGATTTCAAAACACGGATTTTGTTTTCACAAGAAATGAGTATATCCAAAGTCAAAAAAGCGCCCAAAATAAAGTCCCATAACCCGGTTCAATTAGCGAACAGATATTTTGGTTTCAATATTGACCTGTAACGGATTTGGTAACAGCAGTTGAAATATAATATACAACAGATGTTCTAAATTACTCTGTTATAATTCGTCTGCTCATAACAGAGGTGTAATTCTATTTTTGTTGGCTTCAAGTCATTTCCATGTATAAAATGAATCACTGTAATTTATTGGTTTACGCCGTAGTGCATTGAGCTGTTGTTTCATTCGTCGAGGTGAAAGCGAGGGATCAATCAGATTCCAGTATTCGAAATCTTTCCCCACGAAATTATCCTATAAAAGAGCGGTCTCGCTCATAATTTGCCGCCCACGTCTTGGCATTAAAGCTCTAATTCAGCTGCGCCAGCACAACTGCCTGTTGAGGTTAGTTATGGGGACACTTTGTAACCTTCGGGCCTGCTTTCATGTCACTTCAGATGAAATTAGTAACGAGCCAGCTGTATCAATTCAACAAACAATTCATCAGACGCATATTCACCTGCAACATGGAGAATGTCCAGCAATTTACTCTTAATGTTATATTCTAGAAACATTATTATATTTCATATATCCTAACCAGTCCTCCCGATGTATATTTACAGGAACATATCAATCACGCGTTTCACCAAAAGTCTCCCTAATGTCACATCATGGAGACACATAAAAGTGATAACTCATTTAAACTCATTTCGTTGCTAATTCCTCAATGACGATCACTGCAACTTCATCATAACTACTCATACTCATATCGGATCGTGTTCTATTACAGCAATTCAAATCTGTCATTCACCGCGTTGGAAAATGGCAAATCATGGTAAAACCACTTTCAACGGTTCATCAAGCATTAGGGGAGTGGACTTGTACCCTCGAATGCACCAGCAAGCCTAGGGCATAACCGCACCGCCAGAAGTGCCATCAGCAATAAATTGAAGAGTGGGATTTTACAAATTATTCTGACAAAAAATATTTCGCTTTCGTGAATGAGACTTCATGACTTATTTGTCCACCTATGCCCTCCGCTCAGTACACCCACCCTATCACTGGTATTTGCAGAAACACACGACGGAGTACTCTCTGTATGACAACTTTCAAAACAACAGTACAGTTGCAATCTGACGGCACAAGAGACGTGTTTTTGCTGGAATCCTCTTTTTTGGAAATCATTTTGGGGAAAATCGCCGTGTCGAGTCGACTCATGTTCCGCATTTATGGATGATGTCCGAGGCGTCCTATCTGCCTTTCGAGTTTTATTTTTAGAACAAAGGAATGCTTTCAACTTGTCTTATGAATGAACCATGTCGAACACCTTCCATCAATTCCTAGCTAGGATCGCCGATTCATTGGAAGAATACTTTAAGGCATAAAACTTGGTCTGAATGTTGAAGTCGCCATTGGTGATGTTGTAGCGTCAAACCCACAGCTCTGGAAGAACGTCTGGCTAGGACACGTGCATCACGGAGGTGGTTGCGCACTGTCTTGTCAGAAATAATTCGTAGTCCTGGAATTTGCGATGCCGTAGATGCTGCTGTTGTAAAGCCTTTCGCGCGAATTTTACATGCGCCTGAAGCACACATTGTAATCATTTCATCGAACTATACTAGCCGATAAAAGAAACGTTTGTTTACGTGGCAATATTTCCAATGTGTTATGGATGATTATTTCATTGTTTGGATTTTGATTTTATTTCTTCATTACTGATTAAATTTTGACGAGTTGTGTTGTCTTAACACATGGATCACGTTCAATCTTGGGTACCCTATGGCAACTCCTGACCAAAATCAATAGCGGGTGTGCCCACCCCGTGTTTCAGTCGCTGCTCTAATTCTCCTTACCACTGACCTCATCAGGTTGTGGTATATTATTCCACTCCGGCAGAAACGGCCTGCGTTAGCTGAGTGACGTTGGTTGGGACGTTGACGCGCTTCTAACGCACGCGTTAGAATATCGGTCACCTCGACGTCGATAGCAAAATTGTCGTCCTGCTGACCTGTGAAGCGTGAACAGAGACTCGTCAGTGAATAACGCACGTGTCTCAGTAGGCCATAGGTGACGCATTTGGTGCGTGTGTCCGCAGCAATTGCAATCGACGTTGACGCAGGGACGTGGCGACAGCGTGTGTGTGTGTGTGTGTGTGTGTGTGTGTGTGTGACAATCCTGTCAAAAAATTTCTAAAGTTGTAAATTTGGACGGCAAGTCATGAGTAGTTGCAAATTTATTCTATCTGGATTTCAGAGCTTCTTCGGCGATGCTGATGTCTCCTTTACATCCCAAAATCCCAACTCGGTTTCAAATCGGCAAAAATTCCAACTGTACTATTTACAAATATAGTGTACGTAATATCGAGCTTCATAAGTATGCATGATGTCAATCGGACGATATTTCTATAGTACGTTTACTTTCAGCAATAAAACAAAATCCTCATAATGCACTTCAAGAAAATCACACCATGTCAAATCGTTATCCTGAGCTACTTCTATCATTCACAGTTACAAAATGATGAAACATCAAAAATTGATCATTCCTGCATAAGATCTGTTTGAATGTTAGGAGAGTGCGAATTGCTCAAAGTTCTCATCTTGAGCATTTGTTTAGCACATATTCGATTCCCACAATAATGCCAGATAATAATAACTTGATAATTCTATCATAAATATGTTGGCATTTCAGTAACTAAAAATCAATTTCATGCCCTCTTTCATGGCTTCATTTTCTAATCTTTTCTCGGTAGTGAAGTTTCAACTAGGGGAGGGATCTGGATGGGAGAAACCCCCTCCCGTTCCCTCCCCAGTTAGAAATCTATTACCCTACGCCCCCTCTCCCAATGGGAAGCCTCTTGCATTGACGTCGTCTGGGTGTAAGTTGCGACCCATAGTAAGGTCGCCGTGGCCTTATATTGAACTCCCCAACCGATTCCTAACTGTTCTTGGACACATTCGGCGAGCATGAGTGCCTACAACCATGCGCGGCGTCTCCGTCGCCATCTGAAATCGGTTACGGTGTGAGGGACGTATGCTTCAATCTTGACGTGGCGACTTAGCGCGCTGCATTTCGTATGGGGACGCTCAGGTAATCTTCCTGTGGCTCCCAGACGCCCGACGAAAAAAAATACTTGTGACTGAAGGACACCAATTTGGTGGGCGACGTGACGTGGCGATTGGTCCTGCTTAATGAGAGCAATAGTCCTACCTCTATAAACGCCGGACATTTGTGGCCTTTTGCCTTTCAATCGAGCTGAAATGAAATGTTGCACAATCGACCTGTACTGTACAAAGCCTCGATTTGGTATGGTTTTCAAGCCCATAGCGAGTGCCCCGGATGCACGCTTTGTCGAAAAATCTGTTGAAAGCATATACCGTCTCACGTGGTCATGTTTGACCGAATTTTAACCAAAGACACTCTTTATACAGAAAACTGAGGTAGCTCTGTGTCAAATTTTACTGCATTTGGTCTACGGATAAAAAAATTATATAAAATTATTATATTACCAAAATTGAACTTGCATTTCTTTTTTTCGTAAGTATACTTGCATAATGTCAGGGCGACAAAGAGTACGAATGCATGTGTACGGAGCGCGGACAAAACCCCATACGGACAAAATACCATACCCCTTAAAAACAAATGGACAAAACCTCATGATGGATAAAACATCAAACTCCTCCAACTTGGTTTCTCAAATAAGCTCCTGCGGTTAATTGTATCCTCCCCGAGAGACAGATCAATTTTGGTCAGAGTGAACCGGGAAATCGTCAGGGAGGTTCAACTCAAGGCCGGGACGCATAAGGGGTCTGTACTCAGCCCCCTACTCTTTACCGTTTACGTCATGCACCTCCATGAGGTTGGGGAAAACTATGTCGAGCTCTCGAAATTCGCCAACGCCCTGGGCATCTGGACTGCCATTCGCATAGAGAATATGATTGAGAATCGACTCCTGGACGCATTGGACGACCTTGAAGAATTGTGGTCGAAATGGAGAATAAAACTTAATGTGTCAAAATCGCTGTTAGTTAAATCAACAAACGTGAATAACCAATCCCTATGACAGGGGAACTCTTCGGAAAGAGGATCATGAGTTGCGAGGAAGCACGATTTCAGGGCATAACAGTTGATAGAAAACTGACCCTCAAACCGTTCTGCCATAAATTAACCAGCAGAGCAGTAGCCCGCATGCGTCTGCTCAAAGATCTCAAGGGGACCGGGGGGGGGGTGGGGTTGTTAAAGAAACCATCCTCGAACCCTTCTCGTCATAGGTACATTCAGGGTCTCAATCCCGGCCATGACTCCCTCAATACCGCCTGTAACCGATCAAGAGCTTCACGTCCCCGACATGACTCAAGCACCACTAACCTATATGTTAAGGTCAACTACGACCCGCCTGCCTTTGCCCCTCTAGTCCAGCTTCAGCACTGATTGTGTCTCCAAGGTCGTTATATAAACCCCGTCACTGTCAGACAGGATTACAATTTCTTGCGTTCCGCTCACTCTCTCCTCGACCGTCCTTGGGTTGGGCTGGCTGCGCCTGGTGGCCCAGTCGGACAGGTCCGGGGACCTCAAAAAGCCCAATCGTACCTAACACGATGAAAGAGAAATTAGATTTCCGATGGCGACCAGGTAAGATATTGGGACCAGACCCCTTCCACCCCTCAATTGTGATTTAGTCTTTGGGAGTCAGTAATTTTGCACGTCAGTCTGCAAATGTTTGTGCTAACAGGATGTGATGCTTGTGTCAATGTGACCAGCGTTGGTATACTCGATCTGTGATTATAAGATCGTTTGAAAATGAAAATACGAACACGTACCCAAGCTGATGTTTCGGGGGTTTCCTTCTGAGATAATTATTATTTTTCACATTATCAAGTTCAAGGATAACTATAAAATTCGATTCAAACGATAGAGACGTCAAACCGATTAACGATAATTCGGCCGGTACAAGAGTTAACTAGATGGGGTGATGGGGAGGTAAGACATTTTTAATTAATTAAATATGTTCAGAAACAACAGTTTAGGTTTCGGAAACATAGGTTTATATTGACATAGGTATCCCTAATACTACAATAAGGAGACTTATATGATATCAATATAGGAAAGTCTCCGTAATGTATGTTTTGGGGAAAGAAAACATTAAGGGGGCGGTATTAGGGAGACATAGGTAATATATCTGGACTTTGCCGTCATACCATGCATTTTCACCCAATTATAACATAACCGTGTTGAAAGGGTTAATAATGGTGAAAGGCTTGTCTGTAGTGTGCATAGAAAGCAAAGTCCCCCTAAGTGAGGTTTTTTCACCAAGTCCCCCTCATGTATGAAACAGGGTTATATATATATATATCACATGCGTATAGAAGTAGATAGACAATTCTTCGTAATTATGACGGTCCAATTTAAGGAAGAATGTCGATAAGCATTCTCCATGAAATTCCGAATGGTGTATTTTTCGTCTACACATTCTCCAAAAAATGCCTATGATAAACATTTTTTGATTCGGCCTAAAGTCGTACATATTGTATCGTCATGGAGCTTTTATATCCAACTCTCTCTCACTATAACCACTTAATCTTCCTCCCCACTACTTCCCAAAAGCGGCCAACAGTTTAACAGGAATAACCCTAAAAGTACGCAACATGAAGATCCCAGGGCTATTTTTTGCAGACGATATGGTTCTAATGTCAGAAAGCGAAGAGGGGCTAACGAAAATGCTGGGAATTGTTAGGAAATATGGGAGCAAATGGAGACTCGAACTTAATGAAAGCAAGAGCAAAGTTATACCTGTGGGCCGCAAAGTGGACCCCACTCGAAGGTGGAGAGTGGGTGAGTTCTGCATTCCGGAAGGGAGCAGCAAACTTCTCAGTGTGGGAGAGACAGGTGATTACGAGTATTTGGGGGTAAATATAAACATTACAGGAAGAGGCATCCACCGGAACCACACAAATAAATTGATTCTGAAGGGGAAGCGAATCCTTAACCAAATGAAACTTATAGGGAGAAACAGTTTCAATAAGGTTTTCGTGGGGAAAACCATTTGGGAAATGGTGGGGCTGCCAAGTACAACATACGGTACGGAAGTGGTACCCCTAAACCAGACGGCCGTAAAGAGCTTGGAAATCCTGCAGAACGATGCAGGCCGATGGATAACGGGGTCGAGTAATACCGCAGCGCTAGAAGCAATCAGGGATGAGCTTGGGTGGATGAGGATCAAGGACAGGATAGACCTGTTGAAGCTCGGTTATCTTAATTATTTGGTAAATCTCCCCGACAGCCGATGGGGTAAAGTAATGTTCCTGAGAATTTTCAACTCAAATATCAAAACGGGGTGGATGGTCCAAGTGAGGGAGCTAGTAGAGAAGTACTCATTGGAGATCTCGGACCTGGACGTTGGGACAAACCAGGGTAAAAGATCGTCAAAGAAAGGGTCATGGAGGATTGTAACCGAAATTGGCGAGAGGGGGTCAAATCAAAGAGGTCTTTGGGTGGCCTGCGTGATAAAGAGAAGCCAGGTTTTGAAGAGTACCTTGATGGCACCTTTGGGGGTCACTGTTGTTCAAGCTGAGGTCGCGATCCCTGGAGCTGAGGGGAAAATTGGGAAAGACGGTGAAAGGGAGTGCCAGATGTGTAACTTGGACATGGTGGAGACCCTGGAACACTTTCTTCTAGAATGAGATTCACTGGGAGTATAATGGGGAAGTGGGATGGGAGAATGAAGGACATGTGGTTAGGGGAGACTCAAAGGAGAGGGTTAATATGCTAATCGGAGAGACTGGGAAGAATGGGACAAGGGATATCATCAAGCAGTTCGTCTCCGAGTGTTGGGAGGAGAGGAGAAGCGTGGGAATAGGAGGCAGTTGGGAGTACAGGGGTAACCATTGTCTTCTCGTCCGAGAACCGCGACAAATCAGCGGCTGGCCAAAGTGTTATTATTATTATGAATGTTTACATACAAATTCAATCAAATATAGATGCCATTGTGATCGTTTCAAAGAAACGGTTGCCACAATATTAATATTTGTTTTTTTTAAAAAAATGCGTTCGTGTGTGAAATGACCCGTTGCAAATCGGTGGATGGTCTTATGGTATAGATTAGCAATCTGTCGAGTACAAAAAAATGACTTCTGTATTTTTCCTCCGTTCAACAATGCAGAAGTTTTTTTTTACTATACGGATGACACTCGAAGACATATCTTCATTTAAATCATGCCACACACCTCTTTAGAGTAAATTTAAAAAAAACAACTCCTCAGTGTTTTACATCAAGAAGCACATTCCACACACCCTTATTGATGAGATTTAAAAAACTACCCAGACTGCTTACAATAAGTGACAGAAGCCGATAATGTTCGGTACATTCCAGTCGCACCCACTTCAAGGTACAATTTCAAAACATATCTAGAGAATTGTAATTTGTTGGACAAATTACGGGCTTTCCCAACTTTCCAATGTGAAAATGCAGACTACATATAGCAAAGCAAAGTGTTTGAAATTAACCATGTCCAAATGAGAATGATTAAACAGTACTCTTATTCTCACCCCATTATGCTTGAGGGTTAAATCTGAGTTTAAAAAGCAAACAATAACTTCCTTCTGCAATTATATCCATACCAAAATAATTGCTACAACAGGTTTCCAATTAGGGCAAATGAGTACAGAAATTTGCAAAGTTCACTGAAAATCAATTTTTTTTGGACAGTACTTTTCTTTAAGTGGCTAGTCCATATGTTGGGTTAAGCCCAAAGCATAACTTACCACAGCGGATTTGTTCATTAAGCATCTCTACCTATAGCAAAGCAAAGTGTTTGAAATTAACCCTTTCCATAATGATAGAAAAATGCAACTGAAGTTCGCTAATTTGGGAATTTTCAAACGGTACTCTTATGCTTGCCCTCATTGTGCTTGGGGGTTGAAGATGAGATTAAAAAACAAACAGTAACTTTCTTCTGCAATCGTTGTTACATCTATACATACAAAAATAATTGTTACAACAACCTCGCAATTAAGAGAAATTTGCCCTTAAAGTTGGTAAATCTTGAAGATAATATGAAATATTCATATCATTTGTGGCCAATAGGGAAGGAGGGGGGGGGGGGGGGATTTTGAAATATTTGTGTGGTGATTTTAGTGTATCATTTTATGCTCTTAAAGTGTGAACATCAATCTCAGACTGAGTGTCTGAAAAGAGACATGGACTAATCGTGAATCTTAATATTTGAATGAACATGTACAAGTTGAGGGCACTCCAATTCAAGGCCTGACAACTGGGTGAGGGTTAAAACTTGGAATAAAACATATACAGCAAAATTGGTCTTGGATGAATGCCCTATCTTCTCACGGGAAAGGTTTTGAGACAATATGGCTCCAGTGCTGAGAAATTGCATGTAAAAGTTGGCGAAAATAACAATTATTCCGACAGAACCCTTATGGGAAGTCTCAAATCTGCCAAGGGTTAAACTTTTAATAATAACATGTAAAACAAAATTTGTCATACTTTGACTGCTGCATGCAGCTGTAGAAAAAAATCAGAGTTCAATCAATTAAAAATGGAGTAAATCGTCACCTAAACTTACCAAATTCTGAAAAATTGGAGTTTTTTGGATGGTACCTACTTTTATGCAACAAGAATGGGATAGGGTTAAACTTTACAACCAAACTTACAAAAGCAAATATGCTCGGTAGTCAATTGTGAATACGTACATGAAAAATGTTTGAAATTAAGCCTTTCCAAAATGATCGAAAATGCACCCAGAGTTGTCCAATTTTGACATTTTCAAACGGTACTCATATTCTCGCCCTCATTGTGCTAGAGGGTTAAATCTGAGATTAAAAAGTAAACAGTAACTTTCTTCCACAATCAATGTTGCATCTACCCATACCCAAATAATTGTTACAACAACCTTATAATTAGAGAAATTTGCCCTTGAAGTTGGTCAATTTTGAAGAAAAAAGCTATATTCATATAATTTTTGGCCAATGGAGGTTAATGTTGAAAAATTTGAGTGCTGATTGTGGTGTATTATATTATGCTCTGAATGTGTGAAAATTTGAGCTAAATAACTGCAAACAATTTTGAGACATTCGAAAAATGTTGAAATTTTGAAGGTTTTGGCAGAATATTTTGAAAATTCACAGACATGGCGAATGGGATTTTGCGAGTTTCGATGGTGCTACATAAGTGTGCCAAATTTGGTTGAAATCGTTCAGCTAGTTTTCGAGCTATGTACAGACAAAATTAGAGGGGAAGGAAGAGAAAAATAAGGAAAGGGGAAAAAAAAATAACAAGGAATTTTTTTTGAAATTTAAGAATAACAATAGTCTTTCCCAAACGAAGTTTGGGAAAGCCTAAAAAAAAAAAGAAGAAAAATTTTGAAAAAGAAGAATAACAAGAGTCTTTCCCAAACTGGGTTTGGGAAAGCCTAAATATACTGAGTCAAAAAAGAAAGTATAATAGAAACAAATGTGAAAAAACGGCATAAAGGATGAAATATAATAGTCCTAAGGCTGCATGTTTGTGGACAAGAAGTCGTGCAAAGAGTTTAATGACATGTTGTTGTCCACCCAACCGTATACGATTTTCCTACGGATTTCAAAATAGCACGTGCTACCCGATAATGTCTAATTGAATGGGTGACCGACGATTTTGTTTGTGTTATGTTGTGCTAGAGATTCTGGGTTATTGAGAAAACACGCTAGTTTTTGTCTTCCGACATTTTAAAAAATGCCAAGATTAACCTAAAATCAGAGGTTGCGTGCCTTTGGTATGCATGAGGCTGGGATACCTCCAGATGAGCTCGCTGATTAGTTCAGAGTCACTGTGGCCACTATTTACCGTCTCATTGGAAGGTATAGACTCACTGGATATACTGCCGACCGACCGCGTTCAGGTCGACCAAGAGTGACGACCCCTGCACAAGACCGACACATCAGGACGTCTCACTTGCGGGATCGCATCCTTCCAGCGACGAGGACAGCAACAATTACTCCTGGTAGAATTAACAATAGAATCAGTGCACAAACTGTCCGCAACAGACTCGCTGAACACGGCATCTGAAGTAGGCGTTCATACCACGGACCAATCCTTACCCAACGTCATCGTACCGTCAGAATGAAATGGGTACGTCAGCGTGTTCGCTGGACTCAGCAGCGTTGGAGCACAGTTCTTTTTAGTGATGAATCACGATTTTGTGCATCGCCGACGAGGAGAACGGTTTTCTGATGCTTGCGTGCGGGAATGCGACCGTTTCGGCGGGGGAAGTGTAATGGTGTGGGCAGTTGATATTCATCGTTGGTAATCTGAATGGACAGCGATATAGGGACGAAATTCTTAACGCTGTTGTTGTCCCGTTGTTCAACGCTAATGTCGGATTGCAGTTATTCCAGCAAGGCAATGCCCGATGTCACTTGGCGCGTATCTGTTGTGACTTTCTTGAAGAGCAGAGCATACAACTTCTTCCCTGGCCCCCACTTTCGCCAGATTTGTCGCCAATCGAGCATCTTTGGGATCAATTGGACCGTCGGGTACGACTTCATGATCTTCAGACGTTAGGTGATTTACGTAATGTTCTGAGGCAGGAGTGGAATGCAATACCACAGGGTCACATCCAGAGTCTTATCAGGTCCATGCGCGGTCGATGTTTTGCCATCGAAGAGGCAAACGGCGGACATACACGCTATTGACTGCATGTGTGAACTTTTCATTTCACCCCATGTCTGAATTGCTACGTCCTGACGTGACGCTGGCAACAGTAAGAACATAAAATTATGCAAATCCATACAGCTAGACTCGAAATATGAATTTAAAATAATTTGTTTGGGATTATATTATATTTACCTATTAATGCCTTCCGTTGAGGGCACTATGCTCTCATAGTGTTGCTGAGGGATGCAATAGTGCCCGAGCGATAGCGAGGGCACTATTTGGTTCCCGAAGCAACACTATGAGAGCATAGTGCCCGAAACGAAAGGCATTAATGGGTTTAGTACATCACACCCTGACCATCTCCACAACATATTGAAGAAGGAACGGAGAGATAACTAACACTTTACTATCCAAAATAAAACAATGAAATTAATAACATGAAAATGTCAGGAAAACATTAAACTATCAACTGGATTCGAACTCAACGGGTAAAGTAGAATAATGTAAATAAACACATGAAACCGATCAACCAATCATGTGGCACATAACTGGTTAACACGAGATATCATACAACAGAATCAACGTCTCACATATGGTGGTATTAACAGAGCTTGTGAGGCACTATAGAAATTCCATTATTCATGGCACTAAAGTTTTATTAACGTCCACCACATTGAACATGTTATGGGTACTTCCTCTGATGTACGAGCACATTTTAATTATTGTAAATATTTACAACACAATTGCTGAAATTGAATTTTGGGGCACAATACTGCATTTTGTTGCGTATTTCTTTGGATTGCTTTCGAATGTCAATTGATGTTGAGTTTTTTGAACACTCGATTTCCTCCAACGCACTTATCAGATCGTCGTCATCAATATCGGTATCTAATAATTCGGGTGCTGATACTGTGGAATTTGCTGACTGGAAAGAGAGTTGCGTTGTTGTTTTCTCAACAGCATTCCTCGCTGCAGGCATTTCTGAATGTTCAGCATCTGCATTATCGACCATGGAACTCAAGCTCTCTGACATACCTCGTTTGACATCAGCTCTTGTGTCCGAAACGTAACTTGACAATGATTTTTCATTTCTGTGTCCCGATAAAGAAATAAAATCGCGATCTTTGAATCCACAATCATTAAGAATTGTTATGGTCGTAGCACGCACACAGTGGTTGGTATATGTATCAGAAAGACCAACTCGTTTAGACATTTTTAACATGAACTCTCCTATGGAATTTTTTCCCATTGCCCTTCGCTCAAATCAACATTCGCCATTCTCGTGGTATGAATTTTTGGGAATTTGAAAGAACGCATCACACTCATGGTTTCGTTTCATAAGATATCCTTGAAAACTATTAACAGAGCACATTTTTGTGCCAGTTTCATACATTCTAGGTCCATCACCTTCATCCTCATTCGTTACACCTGTGTGATTTTTTGTTCGCTCAGAAGTAGTTTTCAGGATGTATTTTCTTCCAGTGTCATCAGTTTTAACTACAAAATCACAAGCTTTAATTTCTCGATTGTTTTCTCTCCCTCTCCGACAAAAGTAAAATAAAAGCTCAAACATTACTTTATTCAAAAGACCTCTTGGAATGTCCGGATTAAACACAATTGGGTGCTGATATAATTTCCTTAGATCGCCTGAAATAGAATGAAACACTAAGCATCAAAGCAGAATAAACGTTTACACGGTCAATCACAATCGTTTATTGTGATCGAAGATAAATAATATTCAGTGCCCTCTCTAACACTCTTATTCAAAACTATTTAATTGATAGGTCTACAATTTATTTATTTATTCATGTTTATGATAACTTTCAACATACATTGCTCCCCGTAATTTATCTATTTATTTATTCATGTTTATGATAACTTTCAGCAAACATTGCTGCCCGTTATTTATTTACTTTCTCTCACAACTGTTCTTATGTATCTCTTGTCGATTTGAGTAATAAACAACACTCGTCTATTTCATGTAATTAACAAGACTGTGTATTTATACGAGAACAAATAATTACAACACCACTGTCTATTGCAGACACTGACTTGTTCACTTTCTAGTTTTGTTGTGTTTTATTTTATTATGTATTTTTTATAGTTACCTGGCGGAATGTGTTTTTTGTGTCGGACTGTTTCTTTTCCGTCTTCTCTTGTTTTCTTCAACATGCTGTCGAATACACGATTAGCACCTTTGAAAGCTGGGTCTGTTATTATATCAAAGTGGCTCTCATGTGGGGGTTCATGCAAATATCTTCTTATTCCTTGACGAATGGCACAAATACTTCTTTTGTTATACAAATCACCATCCCGATTTCTAACGTTTGTATAAAAGTCTTTCAATAGTTCCGTTAATCTTCCAACATCTAACGTTTCAAATGCACCATTCCTTTTTCTGTCAGAACAGAACTGCCGGAGAATATTGACAGCATATTTGGTTAAACTAACAGTCTTTCGGCTCTGATGTTGTTCAGGAAAAGAATTAACATTCTCGTTTGCGAATCTCAAAACGCTCATTTTATTTCTATTCGTCTCCACATTTGCCGTCTGCTCAGAAGAAAAGGGGAATCCCCTCGGGGTTCTGTTTGCAATGCGTGCGCACTATTGTATGACTCCGGGCACTATGCTTGACTCCGGGCACTATGCTTTCATAGTCCCTATCAATACAGCCAATGAGAATACGCGGATTTGTCACGTGATGTACTAAATATATATAATAGTCGATAATACTAAAGAAATTGCTCTCAAAGTTTATTATACTTTCTGTTTTGACTCAGTTTATGACCCTATCGTGCATTGTCGACATTTTGTAGACGACCGATTTGAGACCATCTAAGCGTGTCTTTGTATACAGAACGCCATTCGCTAAACCGACTATTGTACCATGAGCCGCCTCAGACCATAAGCCAGCTGTATGATTTGTCCAGTTGCTTAATTTAATCCAACACACATCAGTTTAGATGACAGTTATAAAAAATAATAGTTTATTTTTCCCGTTATTTACGAAATATTTCTAAATGTGTCTAATATATAAATATCATACTTCAAGTTATCTTCAGTAGAAACGAAATATCATTTTCGTGTAATGTAGGTTTTAATCTGATTCCGTTGAAGCAAAATATACTTTTTCCCTGTAATGTAGATTTAAGTCTGAGCTTGACAAACTATCTTGATGCAGTAGGAATCTGTACTTCACGGTCTGAAAACCTGATGATTCATGAAAAATTCTGATGACTCATTCACGTTGGCAGACACGTATCAACGCGTTCATTGGACGTAACGAGAATTTCTATTGTCAACGTCGATGGCTAATAATTGATGTAGAGGAAATTCCCTAGACCTATAGTTAACCTGAACTACCTGGTACGTCCAACAATAGGCAGACCTATGATTCATTCTGATACCATGGCGTGGGGGCGCGACTAAAACAACAGTTGTCAGAACCGTGACTCGACCATCCCTTGAACACCTGAAGACGCACGTGTTATTACTTAGAACAATAGGGCAAGGTCGTGGGACAATATGGGACTCGGCTTGTCAAGCCTTTAAAACAATAGGCTTTATCCACAGACAACAGTCAAAACCGTGACTCACCCTTACTTGAACACCTGCAGACGCACGTGTTATTACCTACAACAATAGTATCGAGACCCATACAAATCGCATACAATAGGCGAACAATAGGAGGACAATAGACCATTGTCCTAGAACATTAGCCCTCAATTTGATACGTGACACGCCCCCCCCCCCCCCCAACAGTACTACTATTAGGAACGATTGTGGAGGGCAGCTGGTTGTGTTAATTTTAGACCAGTCGTGGCAAGGAAGCTAGTAGAGAATTAACAGGAGACAGCAGTACAAAAAAGCCAATGATAAGACCATAGTGTTGGTTGGGGCCAAGAGTAGTGGTAGGAAGCTGTAGAGAGAAACTTGTGGGGATAGTAGTAGAAGATGGTGATCACTGGACTGATAGTGGCGGCCATGGTACAATCCAGAAAGAGTGGTAGAGGACTATAATACTGGATGACGGCCGTGGCAGCTGATCTAGTACAGGCGTTGAACCAAGTAAAGTGGTCGTACCCGGAAAAAAATTGGGACAAGCTGATCTTTGAAGAGGAATGTCTCCCGAAGAACATATCCAAAATCCGCAAAAATCCGCTTTGGGGAAAATTTTTTTTATAGCATTTATACTGATGGTGGTGTAAGAGCGAATTTCGATCAATTTTCCGAAACCAGCATTCCAACGTTTGCGAACGTGAGGACATGGATTTGTGTGAATCCAGTTTTTTTCTTGTATGATAATGCGCTGGACAGCTCGATAGCTCTTTCCGATGTTGCAAACTCAGCAGCTCTTGTAAGGGTAAACACTTGCCTCGACGAGTACAAAGCCAAACTGGCTGAACAATCGCACACTGCTAAGCTATGGATACAATATCTAGAATATGTCCAGACACTGAAAATGTTCATCAGAGGTGAACGCCTTGGCGATTGGAATCTCCACCTTATTGCTGTCAGTAATATGTTGAACCTCTTCGCTGCCACGGGGAATGTACACTACGCTAAGAGTTGCAGATTATATCTGCAAATGATGCTTGAGCTCCCCGAGAAACATCTGTGGTTGTATGATAGGTTCTTCTTTGATGGTTTCCATGCTATACGTTCCAGGGTTTGGACAGGCCTTTCAAGTGACCTTGTGATTGAACAAGTCATCATGCGCTCAATTAAAAGTCGAGGTGGACTAACGCGAAGTCGTGGGGTCAGGAATGAATTTACACCATGCATAAATGCGCTGAAATACACGAAGCTATGACAACGCTGACTGACATGAAATTCAGTACCAGTGAACAACATGTATGCATGGGCACTTCTCGTCGTAAACGAGACAACATCGACATGATGAAAATACTAGAGTGGTTTGACTAGTACGATCTTTTCGATGGGAATGAAAGATTGTGCTCCCTGTCCTCCGGATTGTCAGCTTCATTGGGTGATGGTATTAACTGCGACAATACCGAGTCGGTAGGGCGGAGATACTATGACCGTGGGGAACGACTGCCGATATCTGCCGTGAAACAATGGTATTCAACTGATGACTCGGAGACAAATTAAAGATGGTAACAATTTAATGGCGAATCTGGTATTCCAAATATCTAACAGCACTCAATATTTAATAACCGAACTTGTTGGATATCCGAACAATTTTACAGCAATAGCTCATGTTATTTCCCAATAAAATGAAGCAGAGTAACGTTTGGAAATCCAAACTATAACTGAATTCTTACTTGTGATCAAGGCTATATATACAATATAATAAATGCGTCATGTCATAACAAGTTTACTTGATATAAAGATTAAAGTACGCTTTCACTGGGTCTTAATGATATGCATTATTAACTTAGTGAACAGAGCTTAAATAAACAATGGAGGAAAACAATGAATAGAGGCAACTTGTTAACAATTTCTATGAGAGAGGCTTGCTGTCACACGACGATGAAGAAATATGCCAAGTTTGAAACAAATGACATCAAAGTGGACTCAATGCGAATAGTGTAGTCAATTTTACAACAGTAAATTAGTCTTTTGTATCAGTCATTTATGCTCTGAACATGCTTCGGTGATATATCTCTGCCGCTCCAATTTCGATTCGTCCCGAATCAGCACTTTAAGATAGAGTTTGTAGGCATGCGTAAACTATCCGGGTAATTTATTGCGGATTCTGAGTGGCAACGTACGACAGTACATGTATTTTGTATTTCCAATTCGAAGCCGATAGAGTATAATCCTAGTATGGTCAGTCGATCGATATAGTACTTGTAAAGGCCTGTCAAGTTCTCGTACATCAAACACTGGGGTAACTTCAACATTATAGTCCTCAACTCCCCCGCAAGGAAAATATTGGAGAACATTCTCAGTCACGGTCGAAATTTCGGGAGAAGGTTTGTAGCTAGAACTTACCGGACTTGTGACGTCGGTCTGAGTGTAAAAGTCATGCTGCATGCGAGGAGACGATTTGTCTTTTGTTGGTGGAACTTTTGTTGATATATTTGTTTGTACAGCCTTTTTCGAAAAATGACTTTGTGTGGCATAATCACGAGTGGATCTAGATGTGTGGGTATTGATAGTCGTTGATGTTGGCCTTGCGAAAGTCATAGCATCCACAGTTGAAACGATGCATGTTTGCGTACCCATAGAGTCCTTGTGAATGTGCTCCTTTGTTCCTGCTACAGCATGTGAATCACATACAATAACCTCTGACGATTTATGAAAGTTCTGGGGAAACTGAATGTTCTGATGTTGGTGAGTTTGTTGTTCTAGCTGTTCGGTGTTTTTTCTCTTGTTGTATTCCGTCATACGTCGCTCATCATCTCGCAGTTTATTTGCAGGGGACTTTTACATAGATTGTTTCTTCCAAGACAATATTAAGGTGGTGGAATTCTCACCAGTCTGAAGTGTCCATTGCATCTTCATGTTATCCAGATGAAGATGATCAAGGATTGTCTGTATATTATCTGGTAGTTTGTTGAACATCTTTATCAAACGGAATTGGAACCTGGTACCCGGATCGTTTGGACGAGCTAAAAAGATGTCCAGCCGCGGATTCTCTCACCAAATATAACCGTGGGGAACGACCGTCGATATCTGCTGTGAAACAATGGTGTTCAACTGATGGCTCGGAGACAAATTAAAGATGATAACAATTTAATGGCGAAGCTGGTATTCCAAATATCTAACAGCAATCAATATTTAATAACTGAACTTGTTGGATATCCGAACAATTTTACAGCAATAGCTCATGGGATTTCCCAATAAAATGAAGCAGAGGTAACGTTTGGAAATCCAAACTATAACTGAATTCTGATGAATGAAAAGTTTCTGCGCGCCGACGGCGCACATGGACGATGTGGGATTGAAATCCCTTGCGACCCTAGTAACTTTATTTGCTTTATAGCTTTATTTGATTATATATCCACGAGAGTCGTGAGCGAGAGCCAATAATCTCATTAAGTTTGAGTGTGCGACTGGCAGTAGGATAGTGGGTTGAGAGCCCCGAGAACCTCGAGCTGGAAAATGGCGAGGAATTTGCATAATTACAAGAGTTCTGCTCCGTGTTTGCTAAGAGAAGTGGGCAAATTTATGGTAATACTGAAACCGCAGTTTGGTGGTTATTTTAGAAAAGAAGAAACCCAAACAGTCGCTGGTTTGGGAGCAGTCCCTGCATATTATCCTTGACGGTTACAAAAAGGAAAACATCCAGCAGCCCCAGCATATTATCCTTAATGGTTACAAAAAGGAATAAATCCACCAATATGTTTTTTTGAAAGCTGGGAGCCATCCATCAGCCTATAAGGGAGAGTGGATGATTAATGAATGAATGGAAGGTTTTAGCGCACCGAAGGCGCGTAGGGACGATGTGGGATTTACAAATCCCTTGCGACCCGGTTAACCTTATTTTATTTCACTTTGATCATACAGGCCTAGCTTTCCTATTGCCCAAAATGGAGTCTGAGGGGGGTATGCACGCGGTTAGAATACCCGGCAGTTTACGTTGGAGTGTTAGATGGTCAATACTCAATCCGTCAACGCCTTTAAAACTATTAATGAGTGGGCTCTATTCGGTTCCAGTTCATCGATGGTAGAGGTTTGAGTCCCACCATGGTGGCGAGCCAGAATGTAATGTTGTGCGATGGCAAGTTTAAGGGAAGAAGAGAAAAGAAAACCAAACAGCAACGCCGGTTTGGTAGCGGCCCCGGTATATGACCATAGCGGTTACAAAAAAGAAGTGGAGAAAGCTCCAACAGTTTAGTTTTGAAAAACCGGGAGTCATCCATTAAGCCTTCTGGGAGATAGGATACCGTATGTGATTTTGAGGTATCTGGTTATCCTTCGGGAATTCCAAATGACCTCCTCCACCCCCCCCCCCCCAAAAAAAAAACACCCTCTCACTGACACACACCCTCAAGCCCTTAAAAGAGCTGTTAAATCTTTATTCAAATGTTTATTTATATAAAATGTACACTCGTCCCCAGCCAGACAAGCTTGTTTCAATCCTTGCCTAGTGTTTGGTGGTTTCTTGTATATGTTGCAGAAAGGTAGGTTGCACCAATTTCTCCTACGCTTTGTCTACCATTTCCATGCGTCTTCTTGATAAGAGTGTTGCAAGAAAATTTGAGAATGTTCAATTAGAAACGTTATAGGTAGAGAGAAAGATAGGTATCCGCTATTGTATATTGTGCCTGCTGTGTGATTGTTGCTATGGATGGGGTAAGGGGTGTGTTTCTTCGGAGCCCACTCCCCACACGCAGAGTTGCGAGGCAATCCTCACAGACTCAATCCTAAAGATCTCAATGAGTAGCGAGGCAATCCTCACTGACTCCACGTAGTTTAATTCTACTGAGTAATTTTAATTTACTGTGGATTATTTTGTTTTTCTGTTTAGGGTTCGGTGTTCGTTCAGCTTCACCATTGATTCACTATCCTTGAGTATGTGGAGGGTTTTGTTATATATATCTTATTAAACGCATCTCAATCGCGCTTCAGCAGAGTTGCGAGGCAGTCCTCACAGACTCTATCCTAAAGTTCCCAATGAATAGCGAGGCAATCCTCACTGACTCCACGCGATTTAGTTATATTGTATAATTTTTATTTTATTTTATTATTTTTTTTTTATTTTCTGGAAACTTATTTTGTTTTTCTGTTAAGGGATCGGTGTTCGTTTAGCTCAACCATTAATTCACTATCTTGGAGTCTGTTGAGGGGTTTGTAGGTCTTTTAATCGCGTATCAATAGTTTCTATTTTTGCTAGCTCGTGAAGTTCCTTTATCGGTGTCCATTTCGGTTTGCATAGTGCCACTCGCAGGGCATAATTTTGAACCCTCTGTAGCTTCTGAATGTTGGTTTTGCTTAGGTCGCTTGTTATTATGGCACCGTATTCTAGTACCGGACGTATAAATGTTTTGTAGAGCTTGAGAAGCACATCTTTGTTTGCTCCCCAATTTCTACCTCTGATCATCTTCAGAAAATTAATACGTTTAGTAGCTCTAAACGTTATGGAGTTTAGGTGACTGTTTAGACTGAGATTGCTATCTAGGATAAATCCCAAAAATTTGGCCTCTTTGTTTGCTTCTGGTTTGTGATCGTATAACTGGAGATCGATACTCGGGACTGTTTTTTTCCTTTGCTTTTTGAAGAACGTAACTTTTTGAGTTTTGGAGGCATTGAGTTTGATGCGCCACAGGGCGCACCAGCTCTCAAGATCGCGAATGGTATCCTGTAGACGATTTTTAATTATGTTTCTGGACTTGCTGGCTGTCCAAATGCCTTTGTCGTCTGAGAACTGCGATAGTTCAACAAAGTTTTTCCCTACTTTTTCTATATCATTCACATATATTATGAAAAGAAGCGGACTTAGAACCGACCCCTGTGGTGTTCCCGCTTCGAGTATTACTTCCTCTGACACCTCACGATTAACCCTCACCTTGATTTTTCGGTCAGTTAGAAATGATGATATGATCCTTAGAATTTTAGTGGGTAATCCATTTTCGCTATTTTATATCTCACGTCATTGTGCCATACCGAGTCGAACGCTTTTTCTACATCCAAGAAAAGCACGGTTCCGATTTCGTTTGCTGTTTTCATATAATCGACCAGTCTATATACGTGTTCGATTCCCTCTTTCTGGCTCTTTTGCCATTTGTTGAAAAAGTTGATTGATTCGAGATAGCTGCGAAGTCTCGTAGTGAGAATCCGCTCAAATATTTTCCCAACACAGCTGAGCAAGCTGATTGGGCGGTAGTTAGAGGGGGTGGTAAGGTCTTTGTCGGATTTAGGTATCATGACTCCTGTGGCCACTTTCCAGCATTTTGGGAAGTACCCACAGGAGAGACAGCAGTTTAGGAATTTGGTAAGTCTGCAGTAGAAGGTGTTGGGGCACTGTTTCATTATTTTGTAAGAGACTTCGTCTTCTCCTGGGGACGAAGATGACCTACATTTTCTGTTTATACCCATGACCTCTTCTACGCTTATTGGTTCGGTTAATTCATGGTCGTCCCCGTCTTCATGCCTTTGGTCGAAGTTCGGTTCATTGAAAATTGAGTTGTTATCTTGGACAAATTTATTTACTTTTACCTTAAAATCGTGGTCATATCTGTTCCCTTCTTGTGGACGATGCGCCTTCTTTAGAAGTTCGGCAAAAGCGCTGGCCTTTGCCTTGTCGTCTATGGCCATAGTTCCGTCGCTAGTCTTCAGCGCATTATTATTGGCAATTTTGCTCTTTTGGCCAGTAAGAGTTTTAAATGTATCCCAGAACCTCTTAGGTTCTCTCAGCCCATTTAGGTTTTCGGTTGCTTTTTCCCATCTCACGCAATTGTCGTTAGCTATGGCCTTTTTTACTTCCCCATGTAGGCGATTATACGCGGTTTCAAGTTCTGCTCTTTCCATTTGATCATTCTCTGATTGGTAAGCCCGGAAGGCTTTTCTTTTTTGTTTGATTATTTGAAGAGTTGTTTGGGTTATTCTGTTTATCCGCGTCTTTACTGTTTGCTTGGGAAAATTCCATCTAGTGTACTGTTGATAACCTCGTTAAGGTGGGTGCAGGCTTTTTCTAGTTCATGAGCATTTGAGGGGTCATTTGCCTTTATTTTTACTTCGATAATGTTTCTGAAGAGGTTCCAGTCAATTTTTGATAGGTTCATCCTATTCACGGGAGGATACCTTGCGGGACCAGTATTACATTTCAGAGTGGCGTGAACCGGCAGGTGATCACTGCCTAGATCATCATCTCCTACAAATATGTCTTGCATTTGGCTGGTTAGTGATTTGCTGGTGATAATCAAGTCTAGGATATCTGATTGATGGAGTGGGTTGGTGCTCATGTATGTTACGTCTTGATCGTTATTTACCACGAATAGATCGAGTTCTTCAGTGATGTGGAAAGGGCGTCACCATTTGGCTCAGTCTTATGACATCCGAATACCTGGTGTTTGGAATTGAAATCACCCAAGAATATGCAGTGCTTGTACTTGTTGGTAAAAAATTCAAATACTTTACTATCTACTTTTGCTTGCGGCTTGTTATAATATGATATGATGGCCACGTGTTTGTGGTCAAGTTCAATTTCAGCTGCAATCACTTCAGCATGGAGGTGGTCGCATGGTATTGATTTGTATTTAATCTCCTGCCTTATTAGCAGAGCGACACCGCCGCCTTTTTGGGCGGGGCGATCTCTTCTAATAATATCAAAACCACATAACGAGAATTGTTTGTTTGGTTTAAGTCATGTTTCGCTAATTCCAATTACGTCCATATTTTTTAAATAATGTGACATTTGCATTTTTTCTGATTTACCCTTCGAGCGTTCCACTGGACTATTTTTAGTGTATCCATGAATGGTTTAGGAATAACTGTACTAAGTTTATTTAAGTTTAATTACTATTTGTAATATTGTTACATAATTATATTCTGTTGACGGCCGCTTCTAATAGCGTGTGAGATATTTGAGTATTATATAACTTAGAGGCTGTTTTACTAATCTCTTTGCAAACGTCCGAAAGACTGGTGTCCAAGTGTTTCTTCATTGTGCTGAAAATAGAGCCAGCCATTAGAGTACACGTTGAATAAGGGGAAGATGAGTTCTCGACATTACTTACATTTAGAGCTTTAAGCTGGATGTTTGTTTTAACTTTTTTGAAGTGGCTACAACCCCGGTAGTTGCTGGGGTGTTGCCCACCGCAATTCGGGCATTTCAGAGTTTTAGCACTGCATGCCTTCGCTATGTGTTTGTCACCGCATTTCATACATCGTTGCTCCCCGTTGCATTTGTGTGATAAGTGCCCAAATTTCTGACACTTGTGACACTGAACGGGTTGCGGAAGAACACGATATTCCTCGGTCTCGTATTTTTTGCCATTAATAATTACCCCTTTGCTTATCAGATTTAATTTCGTTGCTCTATTACGGCATTTTACTTTTATTTTCCAAGTATGGTTACCCGTGGCTTTGGAGATTAGTCTCTCCCACGAGCATCCTGGAAGGGCTTTATCAGTCGAGTTTTTTTCCGTTTTGGGGTGGACGCGTGTGATTACAACACAGGGGTTTGGTTGCGGATGGCCCTGTGTCTTGTTGGTTTTATTGGTCACCTTAGGGGGCCTTTTGGCTTTTACTTTATCGGTGTACGTAGGGCTATCGGTTGGGCTAGCTGTCGCAGTCGCATTCACTATTTCCGGTGATGTAGACTCTGTTGCGTTAACAGAGCCCCCATTTCTTGGTGTGACCACCGAGTCCTTTTCAGTAGCGGTGCTCTGTGAATTTTTCTTGAGGATTTTTGTCTTCTTGACATGCCGATCAATAGTCATACAGAAACCATTTTCGTCTTCGACGTCCACGGTTTCATCATTTTCACGGAACTCATTTGGAGAGTTTCCTTTTCGACCGATTTTGGTTTGGTGATTTTTTCTGTCGCTGCGATTTGGGGACTTTAGCTGAATTTTTATCCAATTGAATTTCAACCGCCACGACCGGGGAAACTGCGACCGTGTTGGTAGCTTCTTCTACTATGGAACGCAGCCAGTTATCCTGGCTGGGGGTAATTAGATCTGAATCTATTTCAGATATCCACGCCAGTGAGCCGCCGGACGCATTCTTCTCATTTCTGTAGCGGGGTCAATACATGGTAAATCAGGAACTGGAGGAGCATGGTCTTCCTTACCTGGTTTGGCTTTCAGAATTGCCTTTTCCAATTCCCTTCTCAATTCAGCCTTTTCTTTATCTGCCTGTCGCTTCTGGGCTTGACGCTCTGACCGCAAACCTTCTATGGTGTCATTTAATCTGGCTATTTCTTTCTGGAAGCCAGACATCATCGACATCATCGACGTCATATCGGTATTAGTGGAATTTCCACTGTTGCTCAGACTACCATAATTAAAGACATAACTGTTTAACTGAGCTTGACTTTGTTTAGCCATTGTTTTTATTTGTAAATAATTCTAAAATTCTAAAATTTATTTTTTAAGTTATTAGAGATTTTAATGTAATTGTATTGACTTAAATATTCGTTTTTAGCGGAAAATGCAGATAGAAATAGCAAGAGAAAAAAGTAAACACTTACAGTGATACAAAAAGATACACAGAAATAGTGCAAATTGCAATAGCGTTGTTGAACTTCCGGGTGAGCGATAATCAGTTTTGTGTGAAATCACCAGTGCTGGACGATACGTCTGTTCGCTGTGAAGGCAGAGGTGCGAATGTGAATTCTTACTTGTGATCAAGGCTATATATACAATATAATAAATGCGTCATGCCATAACAAGTTTACTTGATATAAAGATTAAAGTAAGCTTTCACTGGGTCTTAATGATATGCCTTATTAACTTAGTGAATAGAGCTTAAATAAACAATGGAGGAAAACAATGAATAGAGGCAACTTGTTAACAACTTCTATAAGAGAGAGTTGCTGTCACATGACGATGAAGAAATATACCAAGTTTGAAACAAATTAAATTAAATTGGACTCAATGCGAATAGTGTAGTCAATTTTACAACAGTAAATTAGTCTTTTGTATCAGTCATTCATGCTCTGAACATGCTTTGGTGATATTCGTATGGGTTGAGTATGGGTGTGAAAATTGAAGAAAATGGTATGTTGGGGCCATTTTCCTAACAATTGTGAATTTTCTCATTCATTTTTCCGCTTTATAGGATTGGCATTCGTGCTTAAAGTACGAATGACGCGCAAAACTTCTCCAGATCTCACACAAAATATCAAGACTATTGAGAAATTGATGCCACTAAAGATATTTTTTGCGGCCATCTTGCATGAAAAATATTCCCCAAAGCGGATTTTTGCGGATTTTGGATATGTTGTTCCCAGATAAATTCCGCGTCGAATGACAGCTTGTTCCAAATTTTTTCCGGGTCAAACCATATTGCGCCTGGACTAATCATAGGACAGATAGCAGTTACCATGGACATCGCTAATATGACAATACGCAAGGCGTAAGAAGGAACCCCAAAGAATCCAACATATTGAAATATTTCATTCCGCAACCATTATTCCAAAAACATTTTGGTTTATTCAATCGAATTCCTGCAATTGTTTAATTTCAGCCAAACCTAAATACATTTCACAGTACTAAATATTTTCCCATAGGCGACCATTATAACGTTCAGTCGAAAAAAAATATAGTCGCATCATTTTAAATTTTGCATTCAAATATTTTTTGTCAAGTATAGCCCTTCAGACAACCTTTTTCTGATCTCTAAATAGGGGGTCATGCAACAAATAAAAGAAAAACTAACAGAAAGGGAAGTTCTGGTCACATGTTCATATTTCTCAGGGAATTCCCAAACAAACCAATATGCTATACGATTTTGTATAATATCGCAGCCTATTGAGCATGTTTCACCACTCTACACCAACTGGGACACCCTTATCCGTATCCGTCTTGCAAACGATTTAAAATGGCCGATAATCACGGTTTCTTTTCTACGCCCCAGTTATCGTAATCACCATTTACCACCTACAATTTACCACTTCTTACTCAGCCAACCCAGAGTCATTGCCTCACAATGGAAAAAAATAATAATAAATTAATGGTGATGATGGAGGTGTCTATGATGGTGATGGTAATGGCAGTGGTAGGGCTGATGGTGACAGTGGTAATTGGTTGTCATGGCGATCGTCACAATAACAGTAATAATGATAGTGGTGGATGCAGTAGTAGTGATGACAGTGATGGCGATGGTATAGTGGTGGTGATGGTAACAGTGACAGTGATGGGGATGGTGGTAGCAATGATGGTGGTGATAATAAAACTAGTAATGGTAGTGAGAGTAATGATGGTAATGATAATGATAATGATAATCACTGTTACTGTTACTATTATTAAGTATACACGGAGTGTATTCTTATTGTTATTATACTGTTTCATCATTTTTAAGTATACACGGAGTGTATTCTTATTGTTATTGTACTGTTTCATCATTTTTCTTTATTATTATTATTCCACCCCAAATTTGTAGGCGAATGTTCTCAGAAACTATATACAGCAGCATGATGAAATTTGAACAGGGATATAAGCTCGATGTCTTCTAATGCATGGTCTAGGTCGTTTTCGATAAATTTCGTTGGTAACCATGGAAACGCCAAAAAATAGGTGGTCTGGGAATACATTAATAACATCTTAACCCAGACGATTTCTTTTCTGAAATGTATGGAAAGTGTTAGGAAAATGAAGGGTCTCCAAGAGAACGAAAAAAAAAAAAAAATTTACGGGGTCGCAGGATCAAGGTGAAAATGAGGCTTGAAGTTCAGATTTGTATAAAAACCTACTTTCTAAGCACATTTTTCTTAATAGTTCGGCAGTAAAAAGGTCAACAGGGTTGAAATTAGCAAAAGTTGTGAAACAAAGGAGTCTGCACATTTTGGGGTAAAATTGTTTTTTCTGCAGGTATTATCATGCATTTCAGAACGAGGCTAATTTTCAAAAAAGTGGCCAGTTAAGGCATTTGGCGCTATATGTCAATAACTGTTCAGGCTAGCCAGCTGAAAGTTTGGAAGTAGATAGTATGTCCTACGGCCAAAAAGTTTTCGATAAATTTTTCCCAAAATTTTTTTCAATCGTTGTGTTACCATGGCAACAAAAACCGAAAATGGGCCAAAACGTACCTTATTTTAAATTGCTTGCATGTCAGAATCCCAGGAGCAATTTTTTAAATATAGGTCAGCATTGGATAGCTCATTTCATACCCTAACAGAAAATGTAAAAAACCCAAAACGCGTTGTCGCTAGATTTTTAAGGCTACTATTACATATGGCAACGGCAGGAACTACGGCTGGTATGGTGGATACACATACATAAACTCATACTTCGGACCCAGGAAGGCAATTTAGCACCCAAAAAATGGACTTTATGTGCGTGCATGACTTGAAGGATTTCGTTGGTAACCATGGAAACGCATAAAAATAGGGGATTTAGGGAATACAGCCGTAACGTCTTAACCCAGTTGAACTTTTTTCTGAAAAGTGTGGGAGGTGTTAGAAACATGAGGGGTCTCTATAACTACGAAAGAAAAAGAATTGACATGCACCCAGTTTCCAGGTCAAAACGAGGCTCAAAGTTCAGATTTGTAAAAAACCTACTTTCTAAGCAGATTTTGCTTAATAATTCTGCAGTCAGTAGGTCTATAGGGCTGAAATTGACACAATTTGTGACACAACAATGTCTGCGTATTTTGGGAAAAAAGGGTCTTTCTACATGTGTTATCTTGCATTTCAGAACGAGGCTAATTTTCCAAAAAGTGGCCAGTTAAGGCATTTGGCACTATATGTCAATAACTATTCAAGCTTGCTAGCTGAAATTTTAGGAGTTGATACTATGTACCGTGGCCAATAAGGTTTCGATAAACCATTGCCAGAATTCTCGTCGATCGTTGTGTTACCATGACAACGGAAACCGAAAATGGGCCAAAACGTACCTTATTTCAAATCTCGTATGTCGGATTCCCAGTAGCGATGTTTTAAATAAAGGTCAGCAATTGATTGTTCGTTTTATGCCCGAACAGAAAATGTAAAAAAACAAAACACATTGTCGCTTGATTTTGCTGTAGATGGGGGGTGAAGGAAGGAACCCTCAAATTTGTTTGGAAAATGGCGAAAATTACACAAGGCTTCTTTTACATATGGCAACGCTAGAAACTATAGGAGGTAAGGATAAAACTCAAACATAAAATCATACTTCGGACCCAGGAAGGCAACTTCGCACCAAAAAAGGGACTTTTATGTGCGAGCATTGCTTGAAAGATTTCGTTAGTAACCATGGAAACAGATAGAAATGGGGGATTTATGGAATACAGCCATAATGTGTTAAGGCAGTTGAATTTTTTTCAGAAATGTATGGGAGGTGTTAGAGAAATGAAGGGTCTCCATAACAACGAAATAAAAAATTGACGTGTTCCCAGCATTCATGTCAAAACGAGGCACAAAGAGATTTTGTTAAAAAACCTACTTTCCAAGCACATTTTCCTTAATAACTGTGCAGCCAAAAAGTGTATAGGGCTGGAATTAACAGAAGTTGTGAAAGGAAAGACTCTGCGTATTTTGGGCTGAAAAAGGGTTTTCTGTAAGAATTATCATGCATTTCAGAACGAGGCTAATTTTCCAAAAAGTAGCAAATTTAAACATATGGAGCTAAATGTCGATAACTATTCAAGCTAGCTAGCTGAAATGTTGGAAGGAGATAGTATGTACCGTTGCCAAAAAGAACAAAAAGTTTTTGATACATTTTTGCCGAAATTGTCGTTGATCGTTGTGTTACCATGGCAACTACAACCGAAAATGGGCCAAAACGTACCTTATTTCAAACGGCTTGTATGTCAGGATCCAAGAAGCGATTTCTTAAAGATCAGCAATTGATAGTTCATTTTATACCCTAACAGAAAATGTAAAAAGCTCAAAACATGTTGTCACTAGATTTTGCTGTAGATGGGGGGGGGGGGGGGGGGGGGGGGGGGGGGGGGGTGAAGGAAGGTGCCCTCAAATTTGTTAGTAAAATGGCGGAAATTACAGAGACTTCTTTTACATATGGCAACGCGAGAAAATACAGGAGGTATGGGCGATGCTCAAACATAAATTCATATTTCGGACCCAGGTTGGCGATTTCGCAGCAAAAAGAGGACTTTTATTTGTGTGCATTCCTCGCAAGATTTTGTTGGTGACCATGGAAACGCATAACAATAGGGGATTTATGGAATACAACCACAACGTCTTAACCTAATTTCACTTTTTTCTGAAAAGTGTGTGAGGTGTTAGAAAAATGAAGGTTCTCTATAACAACGAAAAACTAAATTGACATATTCTCAACATCCAGATCACAATGAGGCTCAAATTTCAGATTTGCAAAAAAAAAAACCCCTACTGTCCAGTACTTTCGAAGTTTTTTCTGTAGGTATTATGCATTTCAGAACGAGGCTATTTTTTTGCAAAAAGTGGCCAGTTAAGGCATTTGGTGCAATATTTCAATAACTATTCAAGCCAGGCAGGTGATTTTTGCAACTACATAGTACATACTGTGGCCAAAAAGTTGAGTATAAAGTTTCGCTGAAGTTTTCTTCGATCGTTGTGGTACCATGGCAAAAGCGACCGATTTTTTAAATAAAGGCTAGCAAATGATAGTCAATTAATTTTATATCCCAACAGATAATGTAAATATCCGAAAAACAATATCCCTGGATTTTGCTGTAAATAGGCGCTGATAGAAGGTACCCTCCAGTTTGCGTGCAAACTGGCGAAAATGACAAAATGCTACTTTTACGGTGGCAACTCTATACGCTACAGGGAGTATAGACAACACGGAAACATAAAATCATACTTCGGACACCGGTAGGCAATTTTTCACCAAAAAGGGACTTTACATATATAATAACCGAGATTGTAGGCCCGTGAGGTGATTAGTGTTAGGCAATAACACCGTCATAAAACTCAATACAAAAAACACTTTCTAGAAAATTTTTCTCTGTGACGTCCCCTACTGTTCTTCAGCCTGGTGTAACGTTTCATGGAAATTCACCAAAGCATTACAGAGTTATGGCTCCAGACAGACAAATAAAGTGGGGCAGACAGATTGACGAATAGACAACTGGATTTAAGATGTCCCTGCATCGGGGGCATAAAAAAGCAAACAAAAATCAGAGAGGATACCTAAACGCCTTCAAAAAGTTGTCAAGAGCAAGATGTTTGAAGGCTTGAATACATGTCAGTCGATGAGTGCATTGACGACACCTTTTCGCCGAAGATACGCCTGAATTTCTTCTCAGGGCAGATCCCTGTGTACAAATTCACCGAAAAAATATAACAAGGCAAGTTCACATACAGGTCCCAGTTCTAAATCACCACCCAGAGTCTTTTTTTAATTTCTGTAGTATAATGACATATTTTGTATCTCATACTTTTTTCATCGCAACGATATAGGCTTCGATAATGATGTGCTCTAAGTGGTACAAAGCACTAATAAATAAATACAAAGTAAATAAATAATATTTTAAACTCCTAATATCCTGCTTATAACTGTATCTCAAAGCCTAAAAAATGTTGATTTTTTTTCACCAACGGCAGAAAAATATTCCCCCATTGAGAATAAGAATTAAACCTCATATGGACTCTGCCACACTTGAATCTGCTTCGATAAAACAGAACCGTGAACGACATATTCCTCCCATGCATCTTTGAAAACGTGCTGTTATTCTGTACCTAGCTTCTTTAACAAAATTTGAGGCAAACTTCCTGAACGTCAAACAAAAATATGCCGAAAGTCAACCCAAGTATACTGGGTATAAAATAATCTATACAGATGGATCTAAAGACGATCACAAAGTATCATGCACCGTTGTTACAAGTGACTGTTGATCAGATCACCTAAATTAGAACAGCAAACACAAGCTGAAATTTAAGCTTTACAACTAGAGCTTGAACACATCGAGAATGTATAGAAGAGAAACTCGATTATTTTTTCGACTCTATTTCCCATTTGCTTCCTTCACTCGACCCCAATTTTCCGTGCCGTCAAAAACCAGTTTCCTTACGAGTTCTGATTACAAGCAATGTATGGAATCCGTCACTAGATTTGTGCAATACACATTGACTGTTTGCGATTGAAAAGCAGTGACACTGGAATGATGGGCCAAAAAAAATATGAACGTCTATTCTGAACAGCTGTTGAGTACACTGGATAGAATAAAAAATTAGGTAACCTGTCTCATAAATAAATTAATCAGTAAATAGATAAATATGTAGATAAATATTTCCTTTTGTATTTCTTGTGTTCCCACGGGCAAAGAGAAAATTTCAAAATGCCGAAAAAGCGAGCATCAACCACGTTGGCCACATACAGAATTTTGTTCGATTTCAGAAACATCACATCAGCCATCACTTAGAATTGCTTTCTGACAGATTTCTTCAAGAAAGAGAAGCACGGAGAGTCGGTCCTGGGCATTTACATAATTTAGTTTTGGGGTACAGTTACCCGTGGTGGGGGTGGGGAGGGGGGTAACTAATAAATAAATGAACAAATAATGTAAATTCTGAGAGCTATCTTCGAAGAGATTAGTGGATAGACGCAGGCATTAACAATAGGATGGACGTGCGGACGGACGGACGGACGGACGGACGGGCGGACGGACGGACGGGCGTGGGCAGTTGCAGTATTCTCCTTTGTAGTGGGGAAGAATTAATCAATACGTGTATGGATATTAAAATATAAATCATTAAATTACTCAAGAGATCTTCCTGCCAATAAGTAAAGTAAGAGAAGTGCGTTAAATTATCGATGTCAAGAAAAAGGAGTTAGGGGAGCTAGATAACCTCGATCTTAAAGTTTTCCAACATAAGTTACGTTGTAACTGAAACTTTTTTGTTTTTGATTGAAGCGAAATTGTATCAACTTTCTTTCTTTTGAATGTTTGTTGAAGTGACGACGTTATGTTAACTGTGCACTCTAAATTTAGTCGGAAGTCTTCCGATTTCTTTTTCAATCGTGTACGAAGTCTTATAAAAAAGAATTACGCGGTTTGGTCGGAAATGTTAAGATCTACAAGATAATTTTTGCGATAGGAATTGAATTTTCGTCATACTGTCTTCCTTCGTAAACCTGTTTGCTCACATCCCGTTTAGAAGCTTTACTTAACCCCAAGTTGAACAACCCTCTACTTTTAGAACTTAGTGAGAATTCGTTCAATATTCTCATGCCTGACGAATATAATATTTCATTTTCCTGGTTACCTGGGCAATTCGGAATCTCCTGTAAGACCAGGGCAGATAGTTCAGCACAGCAGCTTTTAAACGGGCCTGTCACTGACTTTGAAACTTTCTTCCGTGTTTTTAAACCACATGTCAATATCTGTTAACTAGCTCCATTGCTTCCGGTCAACTTTATTTGATCTCTACTCGTATTGTAACCTTTGTAGAAAATATCATGCAGTTTTGACACGATGTCATATTGATCCTACACATTCCTTTTTGTTGAAGGCAAATATGCAACCAGAGCATATTCCGTGCCAGTAGGTTTTGCCAGAGGAGCACATTCTTCTACATAGCACTTACTGTAATCATGTCAGAGGGCAGTTTTTTACAGCTGAATCTCTTGAGATATTTTTATGATACGAGCCCGCACAAAAATTCTATCATTTCTTAAAGTACTCAAACTATCAAACACATTTTAGATTTGTATATATTCTTTTAAACTAGACTTGAGTTTCAAATATATCAGGTTGATTCATAAGAATTACGCTGTACTACTAGCATCATCTCTTCTTATTTCTTATTTTACTCCGACATTTCAGTGTAATTATTTTTCTAATTTTAATCCATCTTTTACTTCGTAACTGACAATGACACGTTGTACTTTCCACCGTTTTCTCGACACGATATTGCCGTAGCTGCTTACGTAGCGTTAAGAAGGAATAAATAATAATACTAAGATGACTACAAATAAATGATTCCTTTGCACTTACGCTAACATCAATGAACATTCGAAATGGCGTCATAAATTGAATTTAACTTCTCGCAGAAAACAACTAAAAGTTAAATGTAAAAGGGCCGTGCACCTTTTGCAAGTTGTCGCTAACATTGATTGGGGTTGCGGCGCTGACCATAAAACGTTACTCCATATCTTTAGATCACTTGTTAGATCAAAGTTAGACAACGGTTGTGTGGTTTAGGGTTCAGCGAGAGAGTCGTAGCTCAAGACACTTTAAGCAATTCATATTAGTGGTATTTGAATCAGCTTGGGTGCTTCTCTAACATCATCGATAAAATTATTGCTCAATGAAGCGGAGGAGCCTTCTCTTGGAAAGCTCGGAATTAATCTATCACCCCAATATGTTTCTAAACTGTTGGAAAATCCTTCAAACCTCGCTTATAATTGTGTCGCCAAACTACAAAAATGTTTCTTTTTAACAGACACCAGAAATATATTCCTTCTTTGAGAATTAAAACTAAACCCCATATCAAGTCCGTCACACTTGAATCTGATTCGATAAAAGGAAGCAGGCAACCATATAGTCTTCCTTGGCATCTCAGAAAACCTACTGTTGTTTTGGAGTTTTGCTTCGAAAAGGTCCGAGACAAATTCTTTGTAGTTTGAACAAAATTGTGCTGACAAAACACAGTGCATTTTCAAAGATCTATACAGATGGATCTAACGATGGTGATAATGTATCATTTGCTGTTGTTGTTGTTAATGATGATCGGATCACCTCTATCAGAGTACCAAATAAAAGATCTATTTTTATGGCCCCGACAAATCTGTTTGTCTGTCGTTAGGAAGATTTTCATGTTCGCTCCATAACTTAGATGGCTCATTGGATTTGGTTGAAACGTGGCATACCTGTTGCTTATGAGATGATGTGTCACGTACAAGTTTTGTTTTTGTTTGTTTGCTTTTTGTTCGATGGAGGTCAGGGTGATTACTTCGTCGGGGGCATAGGCACATCGGAGTGACAATCTCTTGTTATACTTGAAGTTTAGCTTTACAATTTGAGCTTGAACATATCGAAAATGTAGAGAAAAGGAAGCCAATTATTTTTTTCTACTCTCTTAACTCCTTGATAGCGTCACTCATCCCCAGGTTGAAGAACCTTCTCATTTTCGAACTTTATGAGAAGTTGAATGCTCTGTCGGACCAATATTCCGGTAACATCAAACAGGCTTTAAATAAGCTTCTCTCTGATTTTAAAACCCATTTCAGTGATTTAAAGCCACGTGTCAATAAATACATCAAGTCTCGGTTGGAGGCGGATTGGGTTGGGAGTGATAAATAACAAGCTCCATCGTCTCCGATCGAATATGTTTTATCACGAAACACATTAACCGTTGCAGAAAAGACCATGTCATTCTGACGCGATGTCATATTGGTCATACAAAACTTACATATCATTTTTTGATGGAGGATAGTGTGCGAGTAGAGTGTGTCTCTTGCCAAGAGACGTTGAGAGTGGAGCACATTATTTTACATTGCACATATTTTAATCACGCCATACGGCAGTATTTCATTGTAGGATTTATTAAGAGATCTTTTTTTGTCATACGAGCCCATACAAAATTCTCTCATTTCTGAAGGAAATTAACTTCTTTATTTTTTTTATTCTTTTGAACAAGAGTCTTCAAGTCTCAAATCATCATGTTGATTTATAAGGAGTCCACTTTTCTGGTATCATTACTCAAAGCTGTTCGCACCGCTTTTGTCTTTGACATGAGTGTAGTAATTATTTTTTCGACCCTTTTATTTTATATTTTTACTGGGTTTTTTTGCGCCACGGTATAGCCTTATCTGCTGCTGTGGCGTTGTGTAGCAATAAATTATTGTTTTGGAAAAGTATATCTGCATAGAGCAAATAAGCGGAAAAGTTTTGTTTTTTGGGAATGTCAGTCACGTTTATACAGACATTAAACATTATTGTGATGAACGGATTTCGATGTTTCATTGTTTTTTTCTGATTCCACTCTAAGAGATATGAAATAATTCAAAACAAATGAGACGATTTTTCGAGCCGCATGTCATAAATTCTGTTAACCCTGTAAGAAAAAAACAATGTTTCTGCAGTTTTACCAACCTTTCGGAGCTCACGTCACTATGCATGTCTTCGTCCACACGACCACTCAAGAGTTATGTGCATAGTGCATATCTGCCATGTTTGGATTTACAGAAAAAAACATCAAATCGACCTCCAGAATTTAGGCATGGCCTTGAGTTGGCTTTTGTGGCCCAAAATTAATCTCGTGATGTGGTTTCAGGATCCACGCTGTAAAAGAAAGCTATTCCGTGCTGAACTTCTTTAGAGATGAAACCATACATGTGGTCAGTGGTCTCTTATCCAAATGTTGATATTTTTTTACGTTCTATCAAATCACAGGCGTCTGACGCTTAGATAATAAAAAATGCGCCGAAATCCAATATATAAGACCGTATCTAATATTACCCCCATAATATATAAATAACAGAAAAGGTATGAAACGGACTTCTCAGGAAGTTTGATAGTGGAAATTAGGGAACGCCTACTTTTTGTTACGTACGAAACGTTTCCGATCAGTTTCAAGGCAATAATGAATATACATTATATTTATATTCACGTGTGCATGTGTTTCGTTTATCGTTCACTCCTCATACAATCGTGCCAACTTAATTTTTCGTAAAATTCACGTCACATTTCATTCTTGCCTCACTCTATTCTACACATTCATAAACAATACGTGACAGACCACCGCAGTGAATTCCGTATTCTCGATGAATCCACAAAATCGCATCGAAAATTTGGGCTGAAACATAAAAATATAACCATTAGTGCGCCAAATGTTTTTTTAGAATATATTAGATTGAAAAATATGAATATTACTTTAATTATCAATGTTTCTTTCTCTCTGGTACTAGCAAATACCTTATTCACTTTTTATCCACCCTCGCTGATGACCACTGTATTTTGGAACATTTAACAGCAATGTCTGCTTCAGGATCTATGAGGGAATTAATACGGTAATACAGTTTTTCCACATCCTGTTTTGTCTTCATGTGCGCAACCTCATTCTGGCTCATTCCAGTCCTGTAACCGCTTTTTCTGAATGAAAAGGGTTATGTAGCTGCAATTGTTTAGTTTTGCGATCGGAATGACAGCATATACTACAGATAGACCCAGAGACTTATTCCATACGTTGTTCTCGCTGAAACCCTTTTCTGTGTATTCCTTTCTAGCATGGCCGTCAGTTGAAGTTGGTACAGAAATCGCCACATTCTCATTAATTTTGTGTGTCCGCGGTAGAGTTCCTCTTCATGTTTATGTACAATGGAAAACGAATGGATGGAGGTATATTTACACGGGAGTACATATTCTTCGAAATTACAGTGACAAAATACGTTTTGCATTTCTTTATAGGGTATCATCGTCTTTTCAAGAAACACTTCTCTCTCGCCAAAAGCTTTGCGTATTTGTCACATTGCCTCCCTTCATGGCAGGTCATATTTGTTTTTTAATAGCGAAAAATGTCACCACTCTTGTTTGGCTTTCGTTGATTCCATCAGTTAAAATAATTTTCTTCGCTGAAACCCCAACGACTTTCCGCAACAAAAAAACGTCTCTCCAATACCCCCACCCCCTTGTATAACTTCACAGAATACTTTTCTAATCTTCCTCTTGGCTCACATATCACTGTAATTATCCATGCATCCTTATCCCCATTTGTATGGTATGTATTAAGGTCAGATGTCTTCTCTCTATTAATCTTTTAGGAGCTTCTTGTTTTTAAGGACAATACTATTGTTAGGCGTTTATGTCGTGCCGATCACTAACTCCTCCTCCCCCTTTAGAAACTCGTTGGAATTTTTTCTGACCGTACCACTTTTCGGTTTAAAGGCAATTTTTCGATCTTGTATCTTTCACCATTCCATGTTTCTGCACTAGTTCTATACGATGTGATCCGAAGTGACTGAACCTCCACCCTCAACTTTGATACTCTGTGAAATATTCGTCGTTTCGCCTCTTCTCGCGCTTTCTATTTTGGATGCGATTTCTGCTGTTAGTACTATTTCTTTAGTTACAATTATTGTTGTGGCATATTCAGAATGACTGGTTAAAATTGAATATCTCTCTCTTAGTTTTAGTACAATATTTTGTTTGAAGGAGTCAAGATAATCGAAAGTTTCTTGTTTCTCTGTTTATCTCTTAGCGAACGAAAATTCCATGTATCTTGGTAAGGGTTATCAACATAAGATATTATTTTAAACTAGAGTAAAAAAATCATCAGGTGGACCTAGACGTTTTTACTTTTTTATAACATGACTTGTCTTTGCAATGTTTCTGCTGTGACTATTTTATGTTTTTCATCGTTCCTTTTTACTTTATCATTGACATTTTAATTTGTATCATTTTCTCGCCACGATATAGCATTAGCTACTGATGTGGCGTTAAACACAAATAAATAAATCAATCAACATGAGTACAGAACGTCTATATACGTACTCACCAACTAATCCACTGCTAACATTTGAAGTGTACAATAAGTACAATTGTGATATATTTTCATCAACAAGTGGTCAGTGCTAATAAGCACCCAGGTTTATTAATTTGTAGTGATGTTCTTTAACTTATCCCGAATGAAAGATAACTGCTACTTGTTAACTGTTATCAAAGAGGTCATATGTTCATTCTGTATTGTGTTTGTCTTTTTATACAGGTATTGCTGCTAATCAAACAACCAACACTCTTTTACTAGTGGACTATTCGGTCCATTTATTTCATTATCATGACTTCTGCACTTAGGAAGGTAAAGGGAAAGCTGATAGATCTGTTCTATCAAGAATTTAACAAAGATGCAAATTGCTTCCTACTTTGATGTTAGAATTAATTACATTTTAATATGGGGAAGGCAGGGAAAGAACCCTCAAGACTATGCCATGTCCATAGAGTGTGCCTTTACTATCATCCGTTGAAGTTAGTGCTAGGGAGGTTTGATCATCCACTACTGGGCGGATCCTCAGCTGGCAGATACAGAGAGGCTTGCTCAGTTATTCAGGTTTGCTGCAAATATCTAAATACGCAGCCACGGACCAAAATGGTTCAATCCTGTTATGCAGACATCTTGTTCTCCCGTGAGGTGTGTTCCAAATGAGGAAAATATCCTTGCAGTTGAGAACAAACAGTTCCCGGGTTAGGTGCAGTATCCATTTTGGAGGTATATGTCCAACACTGCTTTGGCCCTAACTTCGGACGCAGGCGGATAGCCAGATGGGCCTTGCCAATCGAGAGCCCTCAAAGGGTTATCAGCTCGGTAGGCATTGCGACGCCATTCAACCAGTTATATCTTTTATGCTAATTTTGGGATTGCCATTGTATACCGATTTCTTTTTTTCACTAATTCCTGTAGTGTTTTAACATATTATTTTTTTTGCACTGTCTGGGTTAGTGGTGTTGGTGGAAGGTTTTAAAGAATTGTGTCGGAAAATGATAGGCTGAATGCCCTCTTGAAGAGCGGGCACTGCGCATACTCGACGATCAGCGTGTATGCATTTGTATCCACGCTGCCCGAGTATGCTTTCCGTGTACTCTTGGTTTTGTCCCCCAGTTCATGTTGACCCCCCCCCCCCCCCACCGGTTGCTCTCAGAGAAAGATTGAGCGTCATGGACTGAATAATTAATAATCAAAATAAAAAATAAAACATGGTTATACCACAAAAAAGACAATACCGGTAAGAAACTGACAGATATCGATCATGATTCATCAACCATGAAATGAACTGGCCACAATTTATAATAATTTGTGCAACGGATGAAGGTTAAAAAGTATCAGATATATAGTATTAATCCGTTTGCACTGAAAAAAATAATAATTCAAAAAATAGCTGGCACAGTAAAAGATGTACATACATTCCGATTAGAGGAGTTAACGCTTTTCCTTCTGAGAAACTAAATAACAGCAATTGGGGTGGTAGGAACTAGGGGGCTTTCTGGCATTGATATACTCGAATGAGAAACGAAATAAAATCACAGGGTGTCATGGATGTTAAATGAAAGTTCTTTGAGGCAGAGTCTTCTCTTGAGAAGCACAGGATTAAATTAACACTGCAATATGTTTTCACACTATTGGGTGAACAGTTAGTGTCTCTGATCCTAAAAATGTACAATTCTTCAAGAGACACCAGAAACATCTTCTTCCATTAGGAATTAGAATTAAACCCTATATGGAGTGTACAACGCTTGAATCTAATCCGGTAAAAGTAAACAATGGTGCCCAGAATCCTCTTGGGCATCTATGGAAACCAACTGTCCTTTTAGACCGTGCTTTGAAACAAACCCTCTGCAATTTAAGTCAATATAGATAGATAAGAAAGAAAGAAAGACAGACAGACAGACAGACAGACAGACAGACAGACAGACAGACTGGATAGATAGATAGTTTATTGAAGCAATATTACACCTACAGTAACGCAGATTGATTGCACAAATAACATATAATGTGAATTATAAAATATATACAATGATTGTTGAAAAGATCAACAAGACTGTTTAAAGGAAAAGCAGATAGATAAATAGTTTATTGAAGCAATATTACACCTACAGTGAGGCAGATTGCACAAATAACATATAATGTGAATTATAATGTGAATTATAAAATATATACAATGATTGTTAAAAAGATCAACAAGACTATTTAAAGGAAAGGCAAACAATCTAGCTCGCTTTTGGCAATTAATGCATCTCTCTCCCTGAAGAACAGCAGGATCATGTTACAGATGGGATTAATGATTGTCGGACTGTCATTCTTCATAATGAGTTCAAATTGCTGACATTTACTGGCTTTTATAAAATCTGGTCTATCTCTACTCATAAAGTTGAACAACTGGACTCTACTGTTTGAATAGGCCGGACAATCCATAATAAAGTGAATTTCACTTTCTACTTCGCCGGCAGCTGCACAAACACTAGAAGTCTTGCAGAGCCTACGATCTAGTGGAATGGGGTTGGGAATGTCTGCCTCTCTCAATTTTCAAATTATGATTGCTTATTCTCAGCCTGGTAAACATAATCCTCGCCTCACGGGCTTTAGTATGGGTAAGATATGGTTCAAATATCTGATCACGTTTGAACGTACGATAAGTACGAAGTTTGTTATTACCTCTCTTTTTGTTGACGTCATAAATAGATTCATGTAATTATTGTACGTATTCCATATTCAATTTATCTTTTAATGTTCTGAATTCAGTATTACCGACTTATCACCAGGCACATTATACTGTTCCAACATATGTTGGAATGCGCTATATTCTGATATGAGTTTATATTCCGCAAAAGAGTCTTTCAGTAAGGTACCTGGGCTTGTGTAGTGCAATTTGGTAATGGATTTGTATAACTTTACAAGAGACTCAACCGAAAGTGGGGACCTTCCGAGTTCCGCGCGTGCTGCGAGATTAGAGGAATTTTTATATGCCAATCAAAGTTTAAGAACTGTGCATATAAAAAGGGTCTATACAGATGAATCTCAAGATGGTAACGAAGTATCGCCAGCCATTGTTACAGGTGGACAGATCACACCAGTCACAATATCAAATGAAACTTCTATTTTCACAGCCTAAGTTAGAGTTTTACCGCTTGCTGTTGAACACATTTAGAATGTACAGGAAGGAAGCCTATTTTTTTCAGACTCTCTTTGCTAGCTTCACTCTGCCCCAAGTTCAAGAATCCTCTCATTTTGTGAATTTCGTGAGTTCAATACTCTCATGTCTGACCAATAAGATATCCTATTTGGTGGTTACCTGGATATGTTGTTGTTATCTCAGGTAACAGCAGGGCAGACATTGCAGTAAAAAAGGCTTTAAACTAGCCTCTCACTGATTTTAAATTCCTTTATGTTATTTTAAACCACATCTCAATAATCACATATTAATAAGTACATTAAATCTGTGTGTCAGACGGGATGGGTAGAAATGACAAATAACAATCGTCAACGCTTCAGAAATACAGTTACTGATGAGTTTCCGTCTAGTAATCTCTGTAGAAAAGATCACGTCATTCTGACACAATTTAATATTTGTCATGCAAGACTTCTACTTTGCTTTTTGTAAGAGGATAATACAGGCCCGTTGACAATTGAACACATTTTATTGCGTTGCACCGAATTTGCTCACATCAGACATGATTTTCATGTGTTTCTCATATATTTTACCTTATGAAAGAAACAGTGTACACCCCATCAATTTTTATAACCCTAGTTGATGAAGGGGCGCTAAGCACCAATACATAAATTATGTTAGTTGTTCTCATTACACCATGTAAAATTATACTGCAAATGAAATTTCATTCATTCATTCATTGTTCGAAGTCTCCGGTACTGGATTAGACTTTTACTTCTCTTTTTCTGGACGATATTGCTTTTAGTCCATACATCCTTTTCTGACATTAACCTGTGTGACATAGCGATACATTAAAAAATATCACTTCTCATGCCACGAAGGTCAAATTTCCGCACGACTTATGTATTTTTACGGTTGGCGTCTTTGTTGGAAACAGAGTTTGTATTCCATGTCCAAAGTTAACACTGGTGTTCACTTTGATAATACAAAGAAAGGAGTAACCTATGGCACTACCAGGGCACACTGGTTAGGTTACTGGTGTATAAACCCACCATGGGGTTCAGTGTCGGCTATTAAGTATAGTCTCCCAAATGTAATTTAGCTCGCCCCAACTACAGTTAAATTACCGCACCTGAATTGACAGGACGTGCTGGCGCGGGAGAGCCGAGCCAAGAAGAACGGGGTCATTTGGTTCTTCGGATGGCGTACAGATCGCACGAGAGTTAAACGACACTGGATGAACGATCGGGCTAACGGTAGGCTGCATGTGGCTGAACTTAGTTGTATCCCATACAGTAAAGTTCTCAAAATCGTGTTTCCGAATCGCAGACCGTCCATTTCTATTTGTAAACATTTAGAAGTATAAAATAGTGTCATCTGAAACTAATTAGTTTTTTGGACAATATAATTTTGTTGTTTGTCACAACTGTAATAACCTGTTCTTGTTTTTTTTTTTGTTGTTGTTGTTTTTCTTTGAAGCTTGTTTATTTCATTCATAATGAGAAAAAAAGGTTTTTTGACAAAGAGAAAAAAAGGAAAACAGGTACGGACAAAACAATCCTCAAAAAACAACGAGGTCTTTGACGACATCGTACTCATTGATAGTAACCAAGATGTTATCATAGCAGTTCCCCTTTTTACTGTTGATGCCACACCAGATGTATCACAACAGTCAGTAGAAAGCTATACACAAAACGAGCGTCTAACATCTGATCAACCGCAACCTGACTGTTCTTACCTGACCAATCGATGGCACTTCCTTGCTATCGACCAGCAAACAATATACAAGCTCAGCCATCCATTTTCGAAGTAAATACAAGTACTGAATGCAATTATGAACCAATACCTGGCTGCTCATTTTGGTCTGACCATCCATGTTGCATTCCTCTGCCCCCAGCAAATGCACCAATGATTAAAACAAATCCTCCAGCCTATCCCCAAATAACGCGTTCACTTCGTGAAAATCAAATAGATATTCCATCTCAACAAAACGTGTCTGGAAATATACATCTCACGAAACAATATACTGATTGCAGACAGAGAAAGAGGCAAAGAGATAGCTGCAGATATCACGCTGATATAAACTACCGAGCTCAAAAGAAACGCACAATTCGCTCAAAATATTCATCAGATTCAAAATTCAGAAAAAAAGCAGAAAACTCTGAGCAAACATAAGTATGCCACAGATGAAGTCTGGAAGGAACAAGTCAAGTCACAAAGCAGGCATAAATATGTCACGGATGAAGGCTGGAAGGAGCATGTCAAGTCACAGAGTATACAAAAATATCCCACCCAAGATGACTGGAGACAGAAGGTTAAGGTGAGCATGAAGTTGAGAAGTCATTCAAAATATGTCACGGAACTGGACTGGAGAGAACATGTGAAACATGCCAGTAGGCAAAGGTATAGACTAAATAACAATATCAAAGCCCAATTAATGGTAAAAAACAAACAACGGTACCAAACAAACACGAACTACCGGAAAAAAATTAATCAAGCGTGCAGAAAACATTACAGAATGAACAGACTGCGAATTTTTCATGGAGTACGAGCAAGGAGAGTGCAGGCAACTGTAAACGTGGACGATTTAGTAGATGAATTTCGTAGAGAAACTTCAGTTGGTCCCGAGTTCATCTGCTGCGTTTGCCATAAACTTCTTTTTCAGAAGCAAGTTGTTCAGTTTGCTCTGACCAGGTACCAGAAGAAATCTGAAAACTCTGGACTTGTGGCAGATGCCTGCGCTTCTTCAACTTACCTCCACTAATGTGCTACTTCATGCATGGAAAATTGCTCTTTGCGTGATGGTCCAAGGGGAAACGGTGGGTTTGTCACACGTGTGACAGAAAGCTACTCCTTGGACAAAAACCTGCTGAAGCAGTAGTGAACAGGTTGGAGCTTGCACCAATTCCACAATGTCTGCAAGATCTTAATGTACTCGAGTGGCAGCTCATATCAAGGCATCTCCCATTTGTGAAAATGGTGGCACTGCCGAAGGGCGGACAGCATGGTGTTATTGGTCCCGTTGTTTCAGTACCTTCAAACATATCTCAGACTCTCAACGTAATGCCTCGCCAGAATTCTGATGAGTTAATCAGAGTCAAATTAAAGAGAAAGTTGTCATTTAAGGGGTATGTTCAATATCAGTTCATTGCAGTTGATAAGCTCCAAACAGCATTAGAGCATCTGAAAGAGCACAACCAGCACTATGAGAATGTGACGATTGCGACTGAAGGTTTTGACAATCCCGTTCCACCAATCGAAACTACGCAATTGCAGGCTGAAGGGGACACAGAGGAGGGGACCACTGAGAACGAAGAAGAAACAGATATAGAAGGTATCCAGCACGATACCTGCTTACAGCCGATGGATATTGTTCAGGAAGTTTTGGATAATACAATGGAAAGAGTTTATCGTGTTGCTCCCGCAGAAGGTAACCTGCCTGTCCGAATTATGCAGGACAATTATAATGAAGCAATGTCTTTCCCTGTACAGTTTCCCGATGGCCATTCAACATTCAATCACACGAGAGAAAACAGAATCACATTGCACAGATATTTTCTCTCCAGACTCATGAATGCCGATAACCGTTTCTCAAGTGATATGACTTACTTGTTTTATGCGCAATATATGAACGAATTACAACAGGTGATATCACAAGTGTCTATCGCATTGAGAAAAGGGACACGGCAACACAATGTTGAAGAAACTGTTACAGCTGAAAATTTTGCGAATCCAAACTTCCTACGAAATATCCTCAAAGCAGATAAGGCTTACAAGTTCATGAAGCCAATTAGAGGTACACCACCATATTGGCAAGCAACTCTCAAGGATCTCTTTGCCATGATTCGTCAACTTGGAAAGCCTACTTGGTTCTGTTCCTTCTCGTCTGCCGAGTTTCGTTGGCCCGACATTATACAAACTGTTTTACATACAACAAGGGAGTTCAGTTGAGATTAACGAGTTGACATGGGCAGAGAAATGTGACCTCTTGAAAAATGCTCCGATAACTACTGCGAGAATGTTCGACCATAGGTTCAAAACATTTTGAGCAAGGTACTTCTTTCGGGCGTTGAACCTATTGGTAAAATAACTGACTATTTCTACCGTGTGGAGTTTCAGCAGCGTGGTTCGTCACACGTACACTGCTCCTTCTGGGTTCAGAATGCACCACAGAAAAATGTAGACTCCGATCAAGGGGTTAAAGAGTTTGTCAACAGATATGTGCATTGCCACCTACCTGATGAAGAAACTAATCCTGTGCTTCATGAAATTGTGGCCAGTGTACAACAGCACAGCAAACGGCACTCCAAAACATGTAAACAGAGGGGAGATGAATGCCGGTTCAATTTCCCTCGTTCACCATCATGTGAAACATTCATCTGCCGCCCACAAACTGATTTCGAAAACCTTCCCGGTCTCTCAGCTGAAGAGAATCTTATCACTGCAAGAAATGTTTTGAGCAGTGTTAAAGAAGTCCTGACAGAGCGTGAATACAATACGTCCGAGGAAGTATTGGATGCAGCTGGCATTACACAACAAGCATTCCAGGATGCCTCGTGCATACTTTCCAAAAGAACCTCGACCGTATTGGAAAGAACGCCGACTGATATATGGATTAATAATTATAATTCCACTCTACTGCATTGCTGGAATGCGAATATGGACATACAGTTCATTACTGATGCATATTCCTGTATGATGTACGTTATATCGTATATCTCAAAGGCTGAGACAGAGGCCGGGGCAGTTTTGGAAAATGCGAACAAAGAAGCGGAAGAGGGGAATTTGGATGCACAGGGAGCCATGAAGAAAATAGGTGGATACTACTTCAATCACCGGGAAATCGGTGCACAGGAGGCAGCATACAGGGTATGTGAACTGCATTTGAAAGAAAGCTCTAGAAATGTGAGCTCATACCCGTTGGCAGAAATCCGGTGCGGATGAGTCTGCCCTTGTCCGTCATTCGTTCACGACATGCCGAATCGGAGGATGTTTGGTTGTCCAGTTTGATTGACAAGTACAGAGCGAGACCAGATTCGGATGAATTTTCGACTATGTGCCTAGCCCTTTTTTGCTCGGATTACAGAGTCTTGTCTCGCTCTGAACTGAACAACACAACACAAACCGTCAACATGTTGCGACACTCGCTGGAGATTTCGGCTATGTTCTGAAACGGACTCGGACAGACTCAGCGATAATAAGGTACCCTAGGTTTCCTGCAGACAAACAGCCTGAGGATCATTTTATCTCTTAGCTTCAGTTGTTTCTGCCTCACAGAACGGATGATGATCTCAAGCCAATGCCCTATGCGTCCTATGAAGATTATTTCTTCAATGGTGCAGTTGAGCTGAGACCATCGTTGAGACCAAAAGCTGTGAGAGATGTTGTTCTCCGTAACTCTATGCCATTTAATAAACTCGAAGAGAATTACGAGGACAATTTTGAATTGCAGTTTGCTCCTGGGTTTGAGCAGGCATGGGCTACTTTGTGTCCTGAAAGTGAGGCAGAAAGACTCGAGTGTGTAACCAGCAGAATACCAGACGACAGAGATCCTGATGAGCTTACCATTGGTAATATTATGACCAAACGGTCCGCCTGCAAAGTGGAACCACGCGTTACTTCCACTGGGGAACCACTCCCTCTGGTGTCTACACAGGTGTTAGCACTTTCTGATAAATAGAAATTACCGTCCCCTGGAACGCCGCCGTGGCAACGTCTCGGAGAGAGTGAATATTTATTTGCCAGAGGGCGCTTGTCAACGGAGGGCCAAGGCTGGGGTTGATCAACTTTGCCGGGGACCTAAGATACTCTTTTACCGGGGACAGGGGATTTTCACTAGCTCACTTTTGTAAATCGCAATTGCTTATTCACAAACCACAGAGTAGCGCCGCGCTTTAGTCAATTGCTTTCAACGGTAATGAACTAGCATGGGCTAATTTCTTGGCGGGGCTGAGGTTCCATCAATTCCTAGGGTACTCAGGGCTTCTTCATTAATAAGATAAAGACTATTAACAAACCAACAATTTTTATATATAAATCTTCTATACTCTTATTTACAAATAGCCAACAAATCCTAAATAAATAATCTCAACACTACTGAAATGAGTTTTGTGACTAGCCACTGAATCCCACCGAAAACAAGTACTAAAATATTATCTAAAATTAAATTGTTTCCCAAACTTATATTCGTAGAGAAAGGTCGAAGCTGCGACTACTGATAAGAAATCACGAAATCTTTCACTCAACCGCTCATGCGCGTATTTATCCTGTTGCGCCTACCACATTATGGGGAATTACCTTTAATACTAAATTTCACCTTTTAGAATATTCGATCATCTACAATTTCTGCTAATAGTGCTTCTAACTCGCAATAATAACAACTGATCATCTAATAACACAGATTCACTAATACACTTGAAACTGTTAACTAATAACTATGTAACTACGACGTGTTATCACAACTAAATATTATAACTAAGTACTACATATACTCATCGATTCTTCTTCGGCGTCTCCCCTCGATGCAAATCATCAGATCGGGAATCCTGTCGTCCAAATGACGGCTTACCGGAACCACACAAATACATTAACTCTTTACTACACCGCGTGAACTAACGATTATCCCATCCTAGCGAGTCTGTCTTGAGGTAAACTCGAGGGGTCTTATATAGACGCGCGCATCACCTATCAAAGACTTGATTTGGGCAAAGGTGCTAATTTACAAAAGACGGCTTTGATGACTTGCAGTGACATGAACTGACTTTTCAATAAGTTCTAATTTGGAATGCGTTGTTTACACAGTCCCTGCATGACAGCGACTGAACAAAGAACACTTTCCGAATACGAACTTAATTAAATTAATGAGCTTACCCAGTTTACTCATACTGATTATTAAAAAGTTCCTTTCTTTCATTTATTCTACATAACTCGGATTGTTTACTTATTTTTAAAATTTAGAATAAACTTAAAATAACAACCCTGTGATATATGCCTCCCTCTAAATTAAAAAGCTCCGCTTTTTCGACGAATATCTCATTTGGCAAACTTGAAAAAGGTAAAACATGATAAAATGAAATGAATGCATGAAAGATAAAATACAATAATTTTGAAAACTAATGGAGTGTCTATTTGTTTCTTCTTCTGTGATCTTTTCTTCCTTGTAATTGAATATATTGAGGTTGAAAGTGTCCGAGCGCGTTTGTGATACTATGTTGATGTTGATAATTCGATACTGTCCGATGCATATAAAATGAATTGTGTCGCCAAAATCGTTAGACGTTGAGTATGAATGTTGAATGTCACGTAGTGCTTTTCCGAATGAATTCCAACGTTAGTTTCTGTGCTGATCCAAAGTTGTTGTCCGCGTGCTTCATGTCCGTTTGTTGTTAATTTATTGTTAGGTCTAGTTCTTTTCCTCATCTCGATGTAGCGTTATTCCTGGGGTTTACTCTTTCTCTTCAGGCTTGTCGTTGTGTATAATTTGGTTTTCTGTTGTGTGTCCTTCGTTTGTGATGTCTGTGTTCTCTGTATAGTACCATTTTACCATTTCCATTTGCAACCTGAAAATATAAACTAGACAAAAATTGAGTTTACGCGTTCTGAAAAAAAACCTTTTATAATGTTGCCCTGGAAGAAGAAACAAATTAGACGCAGCGCTCTGGTTAACCTGTAAAAAAAAGAGAACAAACATTTCATTAAACAAGGAGCAACTTGGAAAAAAAAAAAAATAAACAAAGAGCTACTTTGAAAAACATCACAAATAACCAATCAGGAACTAATCAACCAGTCTTTATATCCAAGCGGAGAGCCTTGCCACAGATCTCCGTTGGATATTTTGCGCAATTTGAATGCAAGTGGCAAGATTGCATTCAGATCACACAATGTTATTATTATTATTATTATTATTATTATTATTATTATTATTATTATTATTTTAAGGTAGGGGTCCGTCTTGCGGGTGGCCCCTCTAAAGTATTATCATAATTTTAATATCTATCCTTATTGAATTTTCATTTTGCCCTTTAAACACCTGTAACTTTAATACCCAATGAAACTTGTATTACTTTTTAAGCCAGACAGTTACCCTTCAACTGGCAAATGCTTTTTTTTTGTTTTAACCTCTTTACACAGCATCGATTGTGCCGTGGAGCGCGTAAGCGGAATACGTGGAGTACACGAGAGAACGCTAGTTTTACGGGGTAATAATAACGAGACAACATTAAATCAGGAGAAAAAAAAACAACGCTTCATCCAACAAAGTGGTGGCGTATCCGTCAAGCGGTACCCACCAAGAAACTCATACTAACCGTAAATTACATATGTATTATATGACGAATTAAATAACGGGACTATATGACCAAACGGTCCGCCTGCAAAGTGGAACCACGCGTTACTTCCACTGGGGAACCACTCCCTCTGGTGTCTACACAGGTGTTAGCACTTTCTGATAAATAGAAATTACCGTCCCCTGGAACGCCGCCGTGGCAACGTCTCGGAGAGAGTGAATATTTATTTGCCAGAGGGCGCTTGTCAACGGAGGGCCAAGGCTGGGGTTGATCAACTTTGCCGGGGACCTAAGATACTCTTTTACCGGGGACAGGGGATTTTCACTAGCTCACTTTTGTAAATCGCAATTGCTTATTCACAAACCACAGAGTAGCGCCGCGCTTTAGTCAATTGCTTTCAACGGTAATGAACTAGCATGGGCTAATTTCTTGGCGGGGCTGAGGTTCCATCAATTCCTAGGGTACTCAGGGCTTCTTCATTAATAAGATAAAGACTATTAACAAACCAACAATTTTTATATATAAATCTTCTATACTCTTATTTACAAATAGCCAACAAATCCTAAATAAATAATCTCAACACTACTGAAATGAGTTTTGTGACTAGCCACTGAATCCCACCGAAAACAAGTACTAAAATATTATCTAAAATTAAATTGTTTCCCAAACTTATATTCGTAGAGAAAGGTCGAAGCTGCGACTACTGATAAGAAATCACGAAATCTTTCACTCAACCGCTCATGCGCGTATTTATCCTGTTGCGCCTACCACATTATGGGGAATTACCTTTAATACTAAATTTCACCTTTTAGAATATTCGATCATCTACAATTTCTGCTAATAGTGCTTCTAACTCGCAATAATAACAACTGATCATCTAATAACACAGATTCACTAATACACTTAAAACTGTTAACTAATAACTATGTAACTACGACGTGTTATCACAACTAAATATTATAACTAAGTACTACATATACTCATCGATTCTTCTTCGGCGTCTCCCCTCGATGCAAATCATCAGATCGGGAATCCTGTCGTCCAAATGACGGCTTACCGGAACCACACAAATACATTAACTCTTTACTACACCGCGTGAACTAACGATTATCCCATCCTAGCGAGTCTGTCTTGAGGTAAACTCGAGGGGTCTTATATAGACGCGCGCATCACCTATCAAAGACTTGATTTGGGCAAAGGTGCTAATTTACAAAAGACGGCTTTGATGACTTGCAGTGACATGAACTGACTTTTCAATAAGTTCTAATTTGGAATGCGTTGTTTACACAGTCCCTGCATGACAGCGACTGAACAAAGAACACTTTCCGAATACGAACTTAATTAAATTAATGAGCTTACCCAGTTTACTCATACTGATTATTAAAAAGTTCCTTTCTTTCATTTATTCTACATAACTCGGATTGTTTACTTATTTTTAAAATTTAGAATAAACTTAAAATAACAACCCTGTGATAATATTCCTGAATTGATGAATAATCCATCGACGGAGAGTGACACATCGATTGAGATTTTACAGCCACTATTCACAAAACAGGATATATTGCCTTTGTTAAGGTCACTGAACAACAAACAAAGTAGTGTATTTTATTCGGTGAGACAGTATTATCTGGAGAAAAGACAAGGGAAGCGCCTTAACCCATTTTACATGTTTTTAACGGGGGAGGGGGGGGGGGGGGGGAGAGCAGGAGTTGGAAAGTCAAATCTGGTGAAATGCATTTTTTATGAGGCGCAACGAATTTTAGCCCCTGCCATGCCAGCACCGGACACAGTTTCCATTCTTTTGTGCGCACCTACAGGAACAGCTGCTTTCAATATTGGAGGGGCAGCCATTCACTCCGCTTTTGGTATTGGTAGATGTTCGAAAAGTTTCCCCACCTCTGGGGGAAGCGAAGATAAATGCTCTGAGATCAAAATTTGGTAACATAGAAATTCTGATCATAGATGAAATCTCAATGGTCTCAAAACATTTATTAAAAAACATACATTATCGTTTGAGGCAGATCAAACAAAGAATTGATAATGCTCCGTTCGGTAATGTATGTGTTATTGCGGTTGGGGACTTCTACCAACTTCCACCAGTATGTGCCACATCACTCAGCAAATCGACACTGACTGATTACTTTGATCTCTGGAAAGACAATTTCCAAATTGTGGAAATCACAGAAGTCATGAGGCAAAGGGACGATGTCACATTCGCGCGATTCCTCAACCGAATTCGAATAAAATCGAAGACTGACAGACTCTGTGAAGAAGACCTGCAAATTATACACCAGAGCGAGAAGCAGAACTTGCCACAAGAATGCCTTCACATTTTTCCTGCGAACAAGCAGTGCAATATCCACAACAAGGAAATGCTGGGGAAAGTGTGTACAGATGTTTTTGAAATTGCAGCGGAAACGTTTTCACGGAATCCCTGTACCGGGAGATTATCAGCTGAATCACCAAGTGTTGAGTCATCCGACACCCTACCAACAACACTAGCTGTCGCAATAAATGCACGTGTCATGCTCATAAGAAACTTGAACACTGGTGAGGGACTGGCCAATGGCGTACTTGGCACAGTGAAGAGAATCGTTCAAAATCAATCCGGAAAAGTTAGTGCAATATTTGTAAAGTTTGATGACCCAAAGGTAGGCAAACAAGTACTCAGGAAACAAACAGACAAGGAAGCTGTCCTTATTGAACGTTTCAGTGAAGAGAGTAAAGGCAACCGCGTTCACAGACAGTTTCCTCTGAAGTTAGCTTGGGCCTGTACTGCACACAAAGTGCAAGGAATAACAACAGACATGTCTGTAGTTTCCCTGAGAAACGTATTTGCTCCTGCCGGTAGTTATGTTGCACTCAGCCGAGTAAAGTCACTGCAAGGCTTAAAAATAATTGATTTCAAAGAACAAAATCTTCACTGTCCAGCCTACGTTGCAGATTCTGTACAGGCGATGGAGACCTTTCCGCTGACATTTTCCACTGAAGAAACATCTGATACTCCAGGGGCCATTTCATTAGCATTGCTAAACATCCAAGGCTTATTTCCACACGTGGAAGACCTGATGAACCATTCATCCATTTGCGCCCGTGATGTTATTGCGCTCACACAGACGTGGTTGGATGACGAATATGGCCCTTTTATTCCGGAGTTTAACTCCTATTTCCAGACACGAGCTGCTTCTTACGACGACGATGAAGAGGTTTTCCAGAGATTAAAGCATGAGGCCAGGGGTGGTGTTGGCACTTATTGCAAGCATGAAATGAATTTAAAAAGAATGTATTTGGCTGTGAGCAATCTGGAATACATAGCCATGGCAAATCAAGCAGAGTCTTTGATTGTTGTGACAGTCTACCGAACACAGTCCTATCCTGCCACCCTCTTTGCTCGTCAGCTTCGTGTATTACTAACTGACTTGGAGTCAAAAGAATTTTCGAGCATCATCATTGTTGGTGATTTCAATGAGAATTTATTCTCAGTACCTACTCCAATTTTTGACTTGGTAGAAATGTTTGGATACCGACAAATTGTCACACAGTCAACAACAATCTGGGGCTCTCTTCGTGATCACGTGTATGTGAAGGTCCGTATGCCAACACCACCGATTTCTGTTATACCAACCTACTACAGTGATCATGTTGCTATCAAATTTCAAATAATTCCTGAATAGTGTTTTGTGTAACAACATTACATGGACAATTATTCTACCTTCGTAAATGTTTGATAGCATCGAATAAGAATGTTTGATCCCAAATCATCTACTGAATTTTAGCCCCTGCCATGCCAACACCGGACACAATTTCCATTCTTATGTGCGCACCTACAGGAACAGCTGCTTTCAATATTGGAGGGGCAACCATTCACTCCGCTTTTGGTATTGGTAGATGTTCGAAAGGTTTCCCACCTCTGGGGGAGGCGAAGATAAATGCTCTGAGATCAAAGCTTGGTAACATAGAAATCCTGATCATAGATGAAATCTTAATGGTCTCAAAGCATTTATTAAAAAACATACATTATCGTTTGAGGCAGATCAAACAAAGAATTGATAATGCTCCGTTCGGTAATGTATGTGTTATTGCGGTTGGGGACTTCTACCAACTTCCACCAGTATGTGCCACATCACTCAGCAAATCGACACTGACTGATTACTTTGATCTCTGAAAAGACAATTTCCAAATTGTAGAACTCACAGAAGTCATGAGGCAAAGGGACGATGCCACATTCACGCGATTCTTCAACCGAATTCGAATAAAATCGAAGACTGACAGACTCTGTGAAGAAGACCTGCAAATTATACACCAGAGCGAGAAGCAGAACTTGCCACAAGAATGCCTTCACATTTTTCCTGCGAACAAGCAGTGCAATGTCCGCAACAAGGAAATGCTGGGGAAAGTGTGTACAGATGTTTTTGAAATTGCAGCGGAAACGTTTTCACGGAATTCCTGTACCGGGAGATTATCAGCTGAATCACCAAGTGTTGAGTCATCCGACACCCTACCAACAACACTAGCTGTCGCAATAAATGCACGTGTCATGCTCATAAGAAACTTGAACACTGGTGATGGACTGGTCAATGGCGTACTTGACACAGTGAAGAGAATCGTTCAAAATCAATCCGGAAAAGTTAGTGCAATATTTGTAAAGTTTGATGACCCAAAGGTAGGCAAACAAGTACTCAGGAAACAAACAGACAAGGAAGCTGTCCTTATTGAACGTTTCAGTGAAGAGAGTAAAGGCAACCGTGTTCACAGACAGTTTCCTCTGAAGTTAGCTTGGGCCTGTACTGCACACAAAGTGAAAGGAATAACAACAGACATGTCTGTAGTTTCCCTGAGAAACGTATTTGCTCCTGCCGGTACTTATGTTGCACTCAGCCGAGTAAAGTCACTGCAAGGCTTAAAAATAATTGATTTCAAAGAACAAAATCTTCACTGTCCAGCCTACGTTGCAGATTCTGTACAGGCGGTGGAGACCTTTCCGCTGACATTTTCCACTGAAGAAACATCTGATACTCCAGGGGCCATTTCATTAGCATTGCTAATCATCCAAGGCTTATTTCCACACGTGGATGACCTGATGAACCATTCATCCATTTGCGCCCGTGATGTTATTGCGCTCACAGAGACGTGGTTGGATGACGAATATGGCCCTTTTATTCCAGAGTTTAACTCCTATTTCCAGACACGAGCTGCTTCTTACGACGACGATGAAGAGGTTTTCCAGAGATTAAAGCATGAGGCCAGGGGTGGTGTTTGCACTTATTGCAAGCCTGAAATGAATTCAAAAAGAATAAAAAGAATGTATTTGGCTGTGAGCAATCTGGAATACATAGCCACAGAGTCTTTGATTGTTGTGACAGTCTACCGAACACAGTCCTATCCTGCCACCCTCTTTGCTCGTCAGCTTCGTGTATTACTAACTGACTTGGAGTCAAAAGAATTTTCGAGCATCATCATTGTTGGTGATTTCAATGAGAATTTATTCTCAGTACCTACTCCAATTTTTGACTTGGTAGAAACGTTTGAATATCGACAAATTGTCACACAGTCAACAACAATCTGAGGCTCTCTTCTTGATCACGTGTATGTGAAGGTCCGTATGCCAACACCACCAATTTCTGTTATACCAACCTACTACAGTGATCATGTTGCTATCAAATTTCAAATAATTCCTGAATAGTGTTTTGTGTAACAACATTACATGGACAATTATTCTACCTTCGTAAATGTTTGATAGCATCGAATAAGAATGTTTGATCTCAAATCATCTACAGAAAGCAGGCAACATTCTCGCGAATTTACTTTTAACTTGACAAGCATTTGTGACCCTTCACTTCTTTGTAAAATTTGCAGTGTAATACCCTGTAGGGAGACAGTCATCTGTATCTATGTCAACTATGGAGCAGACTTTTTCGTAATGCCTTTTAACTGTTTCTGGAAAATTCTCTTTTTGGAGCAAATGTGGTTTCCTAAAAGGGATATTAAATGTTTTCCTTGAAAAGATAGTTCTGTTAAAGCCATTAACGAAATCACATTTTCTTTAAAGCAACTCCCGCACTCATAGAAACATTACCAATGCATTGTAAAGTATGTGATGCAGTTGATCGTCACTGACGACTGCGTGACTAAATGGTGCCACACTGCAAATTTTCCAAAAGCATGAAATGCTCCACAAACGTTTACTGAGTTATCAGTAAATTCACAGAAATTATTGTCTGCTCGCTTACAGAACCAGATTCCGCACATTTATTTCTTCCCTCATAGTATACTTTGTTGTGTAGCTGATCGTCAGTGAGGATTGCCTCGCTACAGGACGCTACACAACAAGTTATACAAAGGTTCACTTTTCACATAAAGTCTGCACAGTTATATGTGAAACGTTCTACTGATAGTATCCTTTCTTGTGTAGCTGATCGTCAGTGAGGACTGCCTCGCTACAGGACGCTACACAACAGGGGTTACCAATCAGGCACATTTTACCAAAATACTAAAATCTGCAAGTAGTTATCCATCAAATTGTCTAGGCATGGAATATCTTTGTTATGTAGATGATAGGCGGTGAGGATTGTCTCCATATTTGTTTCACCGTGTTTTTTTCCAACACGCTCCACAAACGTTTACTGAGTTATCAGTAAATTCACAGAAATTATTGTCTGCGCGCTGACAAAACCAGATTCCGCACATTTATTTCTCCCCTCATAGTATACTTTGTTGTGTAGCTGATCGTCAGTGAGGATTGCCTCGCTACAGGACGCTACACAACAAGTTATACAAAGGTATCACTTGTCACATAAAGTCTGCACAGTTATATGTGAAGCGTTCTATTGATAGTATCCTTTCTTGTGTAGCTGATCGTCAGTGAAGACTGCCTCGCAACAGGACGCTACACAACAGGGGTTACCAAGCAGGCACGTTTTACAAAAATACAAAAATGTGCAAGTAGTTATCCATCAAATTCTCTCTAGGCATGGAATATCTTTGTTATGTAGATGATAGGCGGTGAGGATTGCCTCCACATTTGTTTCACCATGTTTTTTCCAACATACTTCATTTTATTCAACAATATTACCTTCTTTTCCGATAGTAGTCCAGTTTTCCAACCAGTGATGTAATTATTTTTCGATCTGTCTCTAACATTGAGCCTTACCTTCTGTTCCTGTGGAGTGTGTTCACATTTATTTCTCTCCTCATAGTATACTTTGTTGTGTAGCTGATCGTCAGTGAGAATTGCCTCGCTACAGGACGCTACACAACAAGTTATACACAGGTAGCACTTTTCACATAAAATCTCCACGGTTATCTGTGAAACGTTCTACTGATAGTATACTTTCTTGCGTATCTGATCGTCAGTGAGGACTGCCTCGCTACAGGACGCTACACAACAGGGGTTACAAAGCAGGCACGTCTTACAAAAGTGTGTAACTGGTTATCCATCAAATTGTCTGTGCATGGTATATCTTTGTTATGTAGATGATAGTCGGTTAGGATTGCCTCCACATTTGTTTCACCATGGTTTTTTCCGACATAGCTCATTTTATTCAACAATATTACACTCTTTTCCGACAGTATTCCTGTTTTCCATACAATCATGTAATTATTTTTCGATCTCTAATATTGATAAATACCATCTGTTCCTGGGGTGTATGTGCACATTCCCGCATGCACTCTCTGCTGTTTGTTTTTTTTTCGAACATCCTCGGCCTGTTTAAATGTATTTCAAATTTTGGAGGCACGTGCTGTTCATATTTATCAAATTGTCCAAAACGTTCCTCACTGCAACTAACTAGCCTATTTTGTTTTATTTATTTCACCACTCTTTTTTACAGAAGCACCAGCACGCATATGGCGTGAAAATAAAGGCAATGACAGCTACAACGAGCAATGTTATTATTTAACTAAACAGAGTGAACCGATTTTGTTTCAAGTGGAATTTTCTGTAATGCCACTTTTTAATTTTTCACGATTCATTTTTATCATAATGTATCCTTCCTATTTATTAAATCGATCCTATATAGTATCACACGTCATTTTTTGATTCTATTTTGTTAAGCAGCATCTCTCGTTAGCCCCAATTAATTTGAAACAATTCTTTGTCACCATTAACCACATTACCAAACAGATATTGTACATCATTATTTATTTATTTATTTATTTATTTATTTATTTATTTATTTATTTATTTATTTATTTATTTATTTATTTATTCCTTACATTTTAGCACAAAATCATATACCACAAGTTACTCATATAACACCATTCATATTTTGCATCATGTATATTTATTTAAAAAAATATTGTACAGTATCGCACTGTAATTATTGATTCTATTTTGTTAAGCATCTTCTCGCATAAGAGTCATCTAATTTATAACAAAAATTCATTGTTATCACAATCCATCTTTGTTTTTTACCAAACAGATATTGAAGATCATCATCCGCTATTTATTTATTTATTTTTTTCCTTTTATCGGAAACATATACGTTTACTTGCTGATTTAACACTAAGCACCACTAGATGAAAAAATACATTATGTCCAAAGTTGATGATTTATCCTTATAGCTTATTACAAAACATTTAAAACTGTGATTTGAGCATTGCTAATGTTAACTCCACGATACATCATTTGGTACTGATCTGATGCTAAGCATATATTAAACTCTATTTATCCAAACAGTTCCCAGACCATAACGTTATATGTATACCAATCACTCCAAAACAAATTTCCTGTTACTGTGCTTCGTATATGTAATCACGCCTCATCTACATAGCCTTGCTATTAACCTTTTTCCGCTCGGTCACTTCCCATTTTCGGCGGCAGGCAAGCCTTTTTTATTTTCAATTGTGTCTTTTTTGTAATTTAGCCTTGATGATTATGTACTACTTTTTGGTTTGTTTGAAGATAGTTGTTTACTTGAAACTTTAGGACCGTTATATTCTTCACAGATCTGTGATTAGGTCATTGTCGAAAATACAGTTTAAAAGCCTCAAGTATTAAAGAAATTTAAAATTAAAAAAAAAATATAAAAATAAAATGACAAAAAAAAACATAAAATGAAAAAAAAAACTTTAAAAAAAACTTTAGAAATTAAAAAACAAAAAAAAACAAACAATAACTCAAGGGGTGAGAAATCATTTTGATTTCTTTCACCATTCCCTACTGAGCGGGTCCCCGGGTGGCGGATAGAGGAACGACCTGTGCAGATACAGGTTAGCTGTGACATACCGAAATAAGCAGCCCCGGACCAAATGGTACATCGTTATCGGCTCAGAGCTCTGTCCATGAGGATTTTCTGAACAGGGACAAGAACGGTATCACTGGAAACGTATTTTTATGTTACATTAGAATGCAAATTCTACTGAATAATGACTTATAATACCTTATGTGGCGTGCAGGTGAATAATACGATTTCTGTGTAGAGATCATTTGAACAAACACAAAGGGCAGACTGCTGTAAAGCACTTCCAGCCAAATTCGTTCTTGCTGAAAAAAAATATTTGTTATCATAAAGTCTCTGTCTTCCAGTGTTGGTGTTAACCCTCTCACTACATTTGTTTGTTCCCGTTAGTTGCTCTCCCCATCGCCCAAGAAAGAATAGAACATGTTATATAATTCGGTCCTGTTGTAATCGTGAGTCAATTGTCTATCGTACCTTACTGTGCACTTCTTCAATCCATCATATATTTCGTTTAGTATGTTCACAGTTTTGGACCGAGTGCTCTAGGTCTTGACAATGTTACAAAGTGACCCTCATTGACACTAACACATTTTCGGAGTCAATAAAGTTCATTTTTATCTTTCCATTCAGCCACAATCGTTTCCACCTCTCGGATATTAAATTTGTCATTTGCATTTAACATTTCTTTTGGTATTTTGTCTATTCGACACGTCCTGCTTTTTTCTTATTTTTCTATTGCTGCTCGTCTTCTCTCTTCGATTATGTTGATGTAAAGTTTCACTGTTGTTTCTTTCTTGTCTTTGAGCTTGCTCTAGCGTTTGCGACCATTTAACTATTTCACTGGAATACCCTTTCCTTTTATCTGATTTTTCTTTTTCCTTGATAAGTCCATTCTCTTTGTCTTTCACGTTGGGGCATCTGTTTTGATGTCCGCTGAGATTCGTAGTAACAACACAATGATTTCAGATCACCATCCTCTCCGTCGCATTTGCCTTTCTGTTCAACATAGTTCTTTGTATCTGACTTTGCCTGGCTTTTGAAACTCTGTCCTTCCCTATTGCCATCTTGTTATTTTGCCTAACACTTGCTGTTATTAGAGCTGCTGTTAGAATACCCCGTCACATCCAAATCTTTTCGAAATGTATTATTATTTTTTTCCATTAACGTCTGAAACTGAAATACCGCAGTTCCGCATTTTATCCTCAATAACGTCTATTTGTATCTGTGAAATTACCAAGTTTCGTGCAAATATTTGTTATCCTAAAGTCTCTATCATCCAGTGTTGGTGTTAACCCTCACTATATTTGTTTGTTCCCGTTAGTTGCTCTCCCCATCGTCCAAGAAAGAATAGAACATGTTATTTAATACAGTCCTGTCTCACTACTGATGTAATCGCCAGTCAGCTGTCTATCGTACTTTACTGTGCTCCTCTTCAACCCATCATGTATTTCGTTTAGTATGGTCACAGTTTTGGATCGAGTACTCTAGGCCTTTCTCAACAGTGTTATAAAGTTCCCCCTCATTGACACTAAGAGATTTTCGAAGTCAATAAAGTTCATTTTTATCTTTCCATTCAGCCCACAATCTTTTCTACCTCTCAGATATTAAATTCGTCATTTGCCTTTAACATTTCGTTTAGTATTTTGTCTATTCGACATGTCGTGTGTTTTTCAGCTACCTTATTGCTGCTCGTCTTCCCTCTTCGATTATGTTGATCTAAAGTTTCACTGTTGTTTCTTTCTCGTCTTTCAGCTTGCTCTAGCGTTTGCGAACATTTAACTATTTCACTGGAATATCCTTTCCTTTTATCAAGTTTTTCTTTTTCTTTTATAAGTCCATTCTCTTTGTCTTTCACGTTGGGGCATCTGTTTTGATGTCCGCTGAGATTCGTAGTAATAACACAATGATTTCAGATCACCATCCTGTCCGTCGCATTTGCGTATTGTTCAACATAGTTCTTCGTATCTGACTTTGCCTGGCTTTTGAAACCCTGTCCTTCCCTATTGCTATCTTGTTTTTTCGTCTACATCTTGATGTTATTAGCGTTACCCTAAGAATATCCCGTCACGTCCACATCTTTTCGAAATGTATTATCAATTTTTTCCATTAACGTCTGAAACTGAAATACAACAGTTCCGCATTTTATCCTCAATTACGTCTATTTTTATCGGTGAAATTAGTAAGTTTCCTGCAAATATTTCTATGATATACAACGCCCAAACTGTATATAATAACTGTGCTGTTAGAGCAGTAGTAAATAAATTATCTTTCAGAATCTCGGAATTATAATAAATTAGTTTTTGAATTATGGGTGAGCAAAAACTAGAAATATAGCTGAAAAGATTATTTGTTATCCTAAAGTCTCTGTCTTCCAGTGTTGGTGTTAACGCTCACAACATTTGTTTGTTCCCGTTAGTTGCTCTCCCCATCGCCCAAGTAAGAAGAGAACATGTTATATAATGCAGTCCTGTCTCACTAATGATGTTATCGCGAGTCAGCTCTCCCCATCGCCCAAGAAAGAATAGAACATGTTATATAATACGGTCCTGTCTCACTAATGCTCTAATCGCGAGTCAGCTGTCTATAGTACTTTACTGTGCACCTCAACCCATCATATATTTCGTTTAGTATGTTCACAGTTTTGGACCGAGTGCTCTAGGTCTTGACAATGTTACAAAGTGCCCCCTCATTGAGACTAACACATTTTCGAAGTCAATAACGTTCATATTTATCTTTCCATTCAGTCCACAATCTTTTCTACCTCTCAGATATTAAATTCGTCATTTGCCTTTAACATTTCTTTTGATATTGTGTCTATTTGACACGTCTTGTTTCTTCAGCTACCTTATTGGTGCTCGTCTTCCCTCATTGATCATGTTTATGTAAAGTTTCACTGTCGTTTCTTTCTCGTCTTTGACCTTGCCCTAGCGTTTGCGATCACTTAACTATTTCACTGAAATACCCTTTCCTTTTATCTAATTTTTCATTCTCCTTCATCAGTCTATTCTCGTTGTCTTTCACGTTGTGGCATCTGTTTCGATGTCCGCTGAGATTCGTTGTAATCCCACACTGATTTCAAATCACCATCCTTTCTGTCGTTTTTACGTACTGTTCAACATGGTTTTTCATATCTGACTTTGCCCGGCTTTAAAAACTCTTATCATTCGCTATCGCCCTCTTGTTATTTCGCCTACCTCTTGATGTTATTAGAGTTGCTCTAAGATGTCCTTTCACTGCCAAATCTTTTCGAAATGTATCATTCTGATAGCAACCATTTTTGTACAACCAATTATGAATAGATGGTGGCTCGTGACTGTCTATTTACAGCATTATTTTGGATTAAAACTTTAAAATTATTATATAACAATATCACTAGAGGCATCACTATATATTCACTTTTGTGGCCCCAATCTATTTATTTATTTATTTATTGATGTTTAGGGTCACATATTTATGCACGATGGCTAATCATGACCGTTGTGGCCCCAATCAATCATGTAATGAAAACTGAAGCGGGAAGTCTGCTTTTGCTTGCTAAAAAGAGAGTAATAGATGTACCACTCGTGTCATTTCCATGAACTAATATTTAAAGATTTGATACAAACGGTTGCACCTCAAACAACCTTCACCTGTCTTCTAATTGTCTCAAATTGGTATTTAATGATATTGCGTACTTAAGTACTTTAATGCATTTTCCCACAACTGCCAGAAAAAAATGAAATGTATGCTTATGCACTTTGTGACACGAACGTCATTTTGCATGACAATTCAGTGTAGTTGTTACCATTATTTATCTTTTCATAGCCACGATGTAGCCTCACCTGATGCTGTGGCGTAACGCACCAATACATAAATAAATTAATTATCTTTACAAAGTGAGTAGCATTCTGTTATCAGCAAACTGTCATAAATCAAATGAATGTTTTTAAATATTGAATTATGACTTTCTTTACTTTTAAAGCCTAACATGTCTTCACACTTTTCCTCATGTGTGTTACCTTCTTCTTTCCCAACTTCCTCAACAGTGGAGTCGTTGTGTCGCTCACATGAATGCCTTGCATCTATTCTGCTCTTCTCTTCTTTCTTTACTTTTAACGCCTAATACTTCTTCACACTTTTCCTCAAATGTGTTACCTTTTTCTTTCCCAACTTCCTCAACAATGGAGCCGTCGTGTCGCTCACATGAATGTCTTGCATCTGTTCTGGTCTTCTCTTCTTTCTTTTTTTTAAAGCGCAATACTTCTTCACACTTTTCCTCAAATGTGCTACCTTTTTCTTTCCCAACCTCCTCAACAGTGGAGTCGTCGTGTCGCTCACATGGGTGTCTTGCATCTATTCTGCTCTTCTCGTCTTTCTTTACTTTTAAAGCCCAATACTTCTTCACACTTTTCCTCAAATGTGTTACCTTTTTCTTTCAAAACTTCCTCAACAGTGGAGTCGTCGTGTCGCTTACACGAATGTCTTGCATCTATTTTGCTCTTCTCTTCTTTCTTTACTTTTGAAGCCTAATACTTCTTCACCCTTTTCCTCAATTGTGTTACCTTTTTCTTTCCCAACTTCCTCAACAGTAGACTCGTCGTGTCGCTCACATGAGTGTCTTGCATCTATTCTGCTCTTCTCTTCTTTCTTTACTTTTAAAGCCCAATACTTCTTCACACTTTTCCTCAAAGGCTGGACGGAACGAGTAAAATCACAAAGTAAAGATAAATATGCCACCGCTGAATGTTGAAAGGAACAAGTCTCGTCACAGAGTATAGAAATATATGCGACTGATTAAGGTTGGAAGAAAATATTCAAAACACAAAGTAAAGATACATATGCCACTGATGAAGGTTGGAAGGAAATAATCAAGTCACAAAGTTAAGATAAATATGCCCCCGATGAAGTCTGGAAGAGGAACAAGCCAAGTCACAGTGTATAGAAACATATACCACCGTTGAATGTATGACTGATAGCCTTTCCTTTCTTTCTTTACCTTTAAAGCTTAATACTTCTTATCTTCTTTCTTTACTTTTGATGCCTAATATTTCTTCTCTTCTTTCTTCACTTTTAAAGCCTGATACTTCTTCACACTCTTCCTCAAATGTGTCACCTTTTTCTTTCCCAACGTCATCAACATTGGGGTCGTTGTGTCGCTCACATGAATGTCTTGCATGTATTCTGCTCTTCTCTTCTTTCTTTACTTTTAAGGCCTAATACTTTTTCACACTTTTCCTCAAATGTGTTACCTTTTTCTTTCCTAACTTCCTCAACAATGGAGTCGTCGTGTCGCTCACATGAACGTCTTGCATCTATTCTGGTCTTCTCTTCTTTCTTTTCTTTTAAAGCCCAATACTTCTTCACACTTTTCCTCAAATGTGCTACCTTTTTCTTTCCCAACCTCCTCAACAGTGGAGTCATCGTGTCGCTCACATGGGGGTCTTGCATCTATTCTGCTCTTCTTTTCTTTCTTTACTTTTAAAGCCCAATACTTCTTCACACTTTTCCTCAAAGGCTGGACGGAACGAGTAAAAGCACAAAGTAAAGATAAATATGCCACCGTTTAAGGTTGGAAGGAACAAATCTCGTCACAGAGTATAGAAATATATGCCACTGATGAAGGTTGGAAGGAAATATTCAAAATACAAAGTAAAGATAAACATTCCACTGATGAAGGCTGTAAGGAAATAATCAAGTCACAAAGTTAAGATAAATTTGCTCACGATGAAGTTCGGAAGAGGAACAAGTCAAGTCACAGTGTATAGAAACATATACCACCGATGAATGTATGACTGATAGCCTTTCCTTTCTTTCTTTACTTTTAAAGCTTAATACCTCTTATCTTCTTTCTTTACTTTTGAAGCCTAATATTTCTTCTCTTCTTTCTTTACTTTTAAAGCCTAATACATCTTCACACTCTTCCTCAAATGTGTTACCTTTTTCTTTCCCAACGTGCTCAACAGTGGAGTCGTTGTGTCGCTCTGTGCGATTTTTTTAACCTCAAACACACACACACTACACCACACACACACACACACACACACACACACACACACACACACACACACACACACACACACACACACACACACACACACACACACACACACACACACACACATATATATATAACTAATTCTCGGGGATACCGAGTAATTTCGTGTGGACTGTGCCAGGTCCATGGACGCTCGATCTGCTAGCATGCCTTTTTTGGGCTTGTCGGTAGTCGAGTGGTTTATGGCGCTGGTCCAGTTTCGCTAGGCGATTGGTGCCGCAGAAGTGTACTCTCATCACGGCAGTGGTTCGATCCCCATCCGCGTCAGAGTCTTTCATCCCAAAAATGCATAACAGAAGTGCCGAATTCTGTATTCTGTACCGTAAGCAGGAAATTTGGAAAAGAGATTGATTCTCACTGATTTCATCTACATTACATGGTATAATTCATTGTAAAAAACTACTTCTCGGGGATACCGAGTAATTTCGTGTGGACTGTGCCAGTTCCATGGACGCTCGATCTGCTAGCATGCCTTTTTTGGGCTTGTCTGTAATCGAGTGGTTTATGGCGCTGGTCCAGTTTCGCTAGGCGATTGGTGCCGCAGAAGTGTACTCTCACCAAGGCAGTGGTTCGATCCCCATCGGCGTCAGAATGTCTTTCATCCTAAAAAAATGCATAACAGAAGTGCCGAATTCTGTATTCTGTACCGTAAGCAGGAAATTTGGAAAAGAGATTGATTCTCACTGATTTCATCTGCATTACATGGTATAATTCATTGTAAAAAACTAATTCTCGGGGATACCGAGTAATTTTGTGTGGACTGTGCCAGTTCCATGGACGCTCGATCTGCTAGCATGCCGTTTTGGGGGCTTGTCGGTAGTCGAGTGGTTTATGACGCTGGTCCAGTTTCGCTAGGCGATTGGTGCTGCAGAAGTGAACTCTCATCAAGGCAGTGGTTCGATCCCCATCCGCGTCAGAGTATTTCATCCTAAAAAATGCATAACAGAAGTGCCGAATTCTGTATTCTGTACCGTAAGCAGGAAATTTGGAAAAGAGATTGATTCTCACTAATTTCATCTGCATTACATGGTATAATTCATTGTAAAAAACTAATTCACGGGGATACCGAGTAATTTCGTGTGGACTGTGCCAGTTCCATGGACGCTCGATCTGCTAACATGCCTTTTTTGGGCTTGTCGGTAGTCGAGTGGTTTATGGCGCTGGTCCAGTTTCGCAAGGCTATTTGTGCCGCAGAAGTGTACTCTCATCAAGGCAGTGGTTCGATCCCCATCCGCGTCAGAGTATTTCATCCTAAAAAATGCATAACAGAAGTGCCGAATTCTGTATTCTGTACCGTAAGCAGGAAATTTGGAATAGAGATTGATTCTCACTGATTTCATCTGCTTTACATGGTATAATTCATTGTAAAAAAAACTAATTCTCGGGGATACCGAGTAATTTTGTGTGGACTGTGCCAGTTCCATGGACGCTCGATCTGCTAGCATGCCTTTTTTTGGGCTTGTCGGTAGTCGAGTGGTTTATGGCGCTGGTCCAGTTTCGCTAGGCGATTGGTGCCGCAGAAGTGTACTCTCATCAAGGCAGTGGTTCGATCCCCATCCGCGTCAGAGTATTTCATCCTAAAAAATGCATAACAGAAGTGCCGAATTCTGTATTCTGTACCGTAAGCAGGAAATTTGGAAAAGAGATTGATTCTCACTGATTTCATCTGCATTACATGGTATAATTCATTGTAAAAAACTAATTCTCGGAGATACCGAGTAATTTCGTGTGGTCTGTGCCAGTTCCATGGACGCTCGATCTGCTAGCATGCCTATTTTTGGGCTTGTCGGTAGTCGAGTGGTTTATGGCGCTGGTCCAGTTTCGCTAGGCGATTGGTGCCGCAGAAGTGTACTCTCATCAAGGCAGTGGTTCGATCCCCATCCGCGTCAGAGTATTTCATCCTAAAAAATGCATAACAGAAGTGCCGAATTCTGTATTCCGTACCGTAAGCAGGAAATTTGGAAAAGAGATTGATTCTCACTGATTTCATCTGCATTACATGGTATAATTCATTGTAAAAAACTAATTCTCGGGTATACCGAGTAATTTCGTGTGGACTGTGCCAGTTCCATGGAAGCTCGATCTGCTAGCATGCCTTTTTTGGGGCTTGTCGGTAGTCGAGTGGTTTATGGCGCTGGTCCAGTTTCGCTAGGCGATTGGTGCCGCAGAAGTGTACTCTCACCAAGGCAGTGGTTCGATCCCCATCGGCGTCAGAGTCTTTCATCCTAAAAAATGCATAACAGAAGTGCCGAATTCTGTATTCTGTACCGTAAGCAGGAAATTTGGAAAAGAGATTGATTCTCACTGATTTCATCGGCATTACATGGTATAATTCATTATATATATATATTTTGATATTTTATTTGCCAGTATACTAAAATATAACAATGTATACATATAGTACATGGAGTTAACATATTGAATTTTCAACACAAAATATATATATCTTAAACCACTTGAATTAGAATGGCTGCATTTAGAACCTCGTCATTAAATTCGAAGCAAGATAGAATCCTCTTGAGAAGCATAGGATTAAATTGTCACTACGATGTGTTTTAACAGAATCGGCCAATCCATCAAATTTCTCCTATAATTATATCCCATATCATTTTAACAGACACCAGAAACATTTTTCCTAAGCTTTATTTCGTTAACTTCTCTTTACACATCTGTGGCAGAAAACTACTCCTTGGACACCAGCCTGCTGACGCAGTAGTGAACGGGTTGGAACCAATTCTACAATGTCAACAAGATGTTCATGTACTCGAATGGCAGCTCACATCGAAGCATCACCCATTTGTGAAAATGGTGGCACTACCGAAGGGTTGTCTGACGAGTTAAAGTAAAACTAGAGAGAAAATTATCATTTAAGGGGTATGTTCAATATAAGTTTCTTGTAGTCGATGAGCTACAAACAGCATTAGTGCATCTGAAAAGGGCACAACCAACACAATGACAATGCGACGATTGCAACTGAAAGTTTTGACAACTCCGTTCCAAACGAAATTACTCAATTAGTGACTAAACAAGACAGCCAGGAGGAGACTTCCGACAGTGATGAAGGTATCCAACGTGACACTTGTCTGCAGCCCATTGGCATCGTGTAGGAAGTATTGTATAATACAATGGAATGAGTTTATTGTGTTGCTCCTACAGAAGGTGAAGGGCCTGTCAGAATTCTGCAACACAATTACAATGAAGCAATGTCTTTTCCTGTACAGTTTCCTGAACGTCATTCATTGACATTTTTCTCCCAAGACTCGTGGATGCTGATACCCGTTTACCAAGTGATATGTGACCCATTTGTTTTATGCGCAATATGTGAACGAATTACAGGTGATATCACAAGTGTCTACCGCATTGTAAAAAAGGGACATTGCGACATGATGTTGAGAAAGTTGTTGTTGCAGCTGAAAAGTTCAGTGATCTAAACTTCCTGTGAAACATCGTCAAAGTAGATAAGGCCTACAAGTTCATGAAGCCAATTAGAGGTACATAACCGTATTGACAAGCAACACTCAATATCTCTTTGCCATGCTTCGTCAACTTAAAAAGCCTGGTTCTTTTCCCTCTCATCAGCTGCATTTCATTCCCCCAAAACATAAAAAAAACATTCTACTATAGCTGAAGTAAATGATTTGACAAGGGCACAGAGATGCGGCATCTTGTGAAAGGCACTGGTAACGGCAGCGAAAATGTTCGATGATAGGTTCAGAACCTCAAGGTACTTCTTTCGGGCTTGGAACCTATTGGTAACATAACTGACTATTTCTAATGTGTTGATTTTCAAAAGCGTGGTTCACCACACGAAACCTCCCTTTTCTTCATTCAGAATGCACTACAGATAAACGTAGCCTCTGATCAAGACTTTAAAGCGTTTGTCAACAGATATGTGAATTGATTGTCGCCTGCCTGATAAACATACTGATAATGTGCAACGTGAAATTCTGGTCAGTGTACAACAACGTATAAAGCAGCCCTCCAACAGATATAAACAGAAGGGAGATGCATGCCGGTTCAATTCTCCACGCCAGCCATCAAGTAAAACATTCATCTGCCACCCCCATGTTGCAATCGAAAACCTACAAGATCTCTTAGCCGAAGGGAATGTTGACACTGCAAGGAATGTTTTAAACAATGTAAACCACGATATAGCGTTGGCTGCTGATGTGTGTTAAGCACCAATAAATAAATAAACAATGTAAAAGAAGCACATAACAAGCATTCCAGGATGCCTTGTCCATTGTTTCCAAACGAATATCGATTGTATCTCAAAGGAAGCTCACTGCCATGTGGATTAATAATTATAATCCCACTCTACTGCATTGCTGGAATGCGAATATGGACATACATTTCATTACTAATACACAATCCTGCATCGTGTGTGTTATATCCCATATTTCTAAGACAGGGACAGACACCCGGTCAGTTTAAAAACAACAAAAACAAAAAAACCGGAAAGGAAAATTTGGATGCACAGGGAGCCATGAAGAAAATAGGTGGGGTGTACTTTAGTCTCCAGAACGTCTGTGCTGAGGAGGCAGCGTACTTGGGCGTGTGAATTGCATCAGAAAAGAAAGCTCTAAAAATGTGCAGTTCATATCCGTTGGCTGAAATCCGGTGCGGGTGAGTGTATGCCTCTTTGTCTGTCGTTCATTTGGTTGTTTAGTTTGATTGACCAATACAGAGCAACATTATATACGGATGAATTTTCGAATATGTGCCTTGCCACTTTTGCCTCGGATAACAGACTCTTGTCTCGCTCTGAACTGAACAACACAAACCGTCAATATGTTTCGACACTCTCTGGAGATTTCGGCTATGTCCTGAAATGGACTCGCACAGATTCAGCCATAATAACTACCCCATGTTTACTGCAGACAAACAACCTGAAAATTATTGTACTCCCAACTTCAGTTGTAGCCTCACAGAACTGGTGATGATCTTAAGCCAATGCTTCATGCATCCCATGAAGACTACTCCGTCAATGGCGCAGTTGCGATGAGACCATCATTGATACCAACAGCTGCGGAAGATGGTCTTTTCAATAGCTCTCTGCTGTCTATTAAATTATGAAGACAAATTTGAATAGCAGTTTGTTTCTGGGTCTCAGCAGGCATGGTCTCAACAGCTGTGAGAGATATTCTTTGCAATAACTTTGTCCTGTCTAGTAAAATAGAAGAGAATTATGAAGAAAAATGTGAATTAGTTTGTTCTTGGGTTTCAGAAGGCATGGTCTATTTTCTGTCCTAAAAGTGAGCATAAAGAATCGAGTGTCTGGTCAGCAAACTGGATGATAGAGGCCCTGGGGAGCTTACCATCATTGCTAATATTCCTGATTTTGCGAATAATCCACCGACGGTCAGTGACGCATCTTTTCATATTTTACAGCCAGTGTTCACAAAACGTGATATATTTATTACCTTTTTTAAAGTCACTCGACAAAAAACAAGAGATGTATTTTATTCTTTTATTTTTGTCTGGAGAAAAGACAAGGGAAGCGTCCTAAACCATTTTCCATGTTTCGGACGGGAGGCGCATGAGTTCGAATGTCTCATTTGATAAGAGCATATTTTATGAGGCTCAAAGAATTTAACCCTGCTACGCAAACATAAGTCGCAATTTCCATTTTTATGTGTGTTCTCACAGAAATAGCTGCCTTTAATATTGGAGAGGCAACCATTCATGTAGTTCATGGTATTGATAAATGTTTGAAAAGTTCCCCCACTTCTGAGGGAGGCACGAATAAATGCTCTGAGATCAAGGCTTGGGAGCATAGAAGTCCTCATCATAGATGGAATCTCAATGGTTCATTGAAATTACTAGATATGTCAGCGTCGCCACTGAGTAGTTACTCGAACATTTCTGAGTATAATGGATAATATGTGTTACCAACCTGCTGTTTTTATTACCCCAAGAGATGAGTATCCTTCATTTCAGACCTCAGACTAAAAATTCGCCAGCATCTCAGAATGAGAAAACTTGTATACAGGTTAAGGCAGACTCCTCAAAATGTTGTATTTTTTAACAGACACCAGAAACATATTTCCTAAGTATTTCCTAAGTCACTTGGCAATCAATAATTTTCCAGAAAGCAGATTCTCATCAGGTCTTACCATCGATTAAGACAAAGAGGCTAAACTTCGGGAAAGTGGTCAGTTGAAGTATTTCTCTCAATATGTCCATAAGTTTTTAAGCTAGCCAACTTAACTTTTAAAAGTATATATAGTATGTGCGGTGGCCTACGTGGTGATGACCACTACGACAAAAAATGCTAATGGAACGGAGTGTATACTTTTTATGACCTGTCGGCAGTCATAACCGCGCCCATCTAGTTCTTTATTATTATTATTCCACCCCAAATTTGTAGGCGAATGTTCTCAGAAACTATATACAGCAGCATGATGAAATTTGAACAGGGATATAAGCTCGATGTCTTCTAATGCATGGTCTAGGTCGTTTTCGATGAATTTCGTTGGTAACCATGGAAACGCCAAAAAATAGGTGGTCTGGGAATACATTAATAACATCTTAACCCAGACGATTTCTTTTCTGAAATGTATGGAAAGTGTTAGGAAAATGAAGGGTCTCCAAGAGAACGAAAAAAAAAAAAAATTTACGGGGTCGCTGGATCAAGGTGAAAATGAGGCTTGAAGTTCAGATTTGTATAAAAACCTACTTTCTAAGCACATTTTTTTAAATAGTTCGGCAGTAAAAAGGTCAACAGGGTTGAAATTAGCAAAAGTTGTGAAACAAAGGAGTCTGCACATTTTGGGGTAAAATTGTTTTTTCTGCAGGTATTATCATGCATTTCAGAACGAGGCTAATTTTAAAAAAAGTGGCCAGTTAAGGCATTTGGCGCTATGTCAATAACTGTTCAGGCTAGCCAGCTGAAAGTTTGGAAGTAGATAGCATGTCCTACGGCCAAAAAGTTTTCGATAAATTTTTCCCAAAAGTTTCGTCGATCGTTGTGTTACCATGACAACAAAAACCAAAAATGGGCCAAAACGTACCTTATTTTAAATTGCTTGCATGTCAGAATCCCAGGAGCGATTTTTTAAATATAGGTCAGCATTGGGTAGCTCATTTTATACCCTAACAGAAAATGTAAAAAACCAAAAACACGTTTTCGCTAGATTTTGCTGAGAGGGGGGTGGAGGAAGAATCCCTCAAATGTGTTTGCAAAATGGCGAAAATGACATAAGGCTACTATTACATATGGCAACGGCAGGAACTACGGCTGGTATGGTCGATACACATACATAAACTCATACTTCGGACCCAGGAAGGCAATTTAGCACAAAAAATGGACTTTATGTGCGAGCATGACTTGAAGGATTTCGTTGGTAACCATGGAAACGCATAAAAATAGGGGATTTAGAGAATACGGTCGAAACGTCTTAACCCAGTTGAACTTTTTTCTGAAAAGTGTGGGAGGTGTTAGAAACATGAAGGGTCTCTATAACTACGAAAGAAAAAGAATTGACATGCACCCAGTTTCCAGGTCATAACGAGGCTCAAAGTTCAGATTTGTAAAAAACCTACTTTCTAAGCAGATTTTGCTTAATAATTCTGCAGTCAGTAGGTCTATAGGGCTGAAATTGACACAATTTGTGACACAACAATGTCCGCGTAGTTTGGGGAAAAGGGTCTTTCTACATGTGTTATCTTGCATTTCAGAACGAGGCTAATTTTCCAAAAAGTGGCCAGTTAAGGCATTTGGCACTATATGTCAATAACTATTCAAGCTTGCTAGCTGAAATTTTAGGAGTGGATACTATGTACCGTGGCCAATAAGGTTTCGATAAACCATTGCCAGAATTCTCGTCGATCGTTGTGTTACCATGGCAACGGAAACCGAAAATGGGCCAATACGTACCTTATTTCAAATCTCGTATGTCGGATTCCCAGTAGCGATGTTTTAAATAAAGGTCAGCAATTGATTGTTCATTTTATGCCCGAACAGAAAATGTAAAAAAAAACAAAACACATTGTCGCTTGATTTTGCTGTAGATGGGGGTGAAGGAAGGAACCCTCAAATTTGTTTGCAAAATGGCAAAAATTACACAAGGCTTCTTTTACATATGGCAACGCTAGAAACTATAGGAGGTATGGATAAAACTCAAACATAAAATCATACTTCGGACCCAGGAAGGCAACTTCGCACCAAAAAAGGGACTTTTATGTGCGAGCATTGCTTGGAAGATTTCGTTAGTAACCATGGAAACAGATAGAAATGGGGGATTTATGGAATACAGCCATAATGTGTTAAGGCAGTTGAATTTTTTTCAGAAAAGTATGGGAGGTGTTAGAGAAATGAAGGGTCTCTATAACAACGAAATAAAAACTTGACGTGTCAACGGCATCCATGTCAAAACGAGGCAGAAAGAGATTTTGTTAAAAAACCTACTTTCCAAGCACATTTTCCTTAATAACTGTGCAGCCAAAAAGTGTATAGGGCTGGAATTAACAGAAGTTGTGAAAGGAAAGGCTCTGCGTATTTTGGGCTGAAAAAGGGTTTTCTGTAAGTATTATCATGCATTTCAGAACGAGGCTAATTTTCCAAAAAGTAGCAAATTTAAACATATGGAGCTAAATGTCGATAACTATTCAAGCTAGCTAGCTGAAATGTTGGAAGGAGATAGTATGTACCGTTGCCAAAAAGAACAAAAAGTTTTTGATACATTTTTGCCGAAATTGTCGTTGATCGTTGTGTTACCATGGCAACTACAACCGAAAATGGGCCAAAACGTACCTTATTTCAAACGGCTTGTATGTCAGGATCCAAGAAGCGATTTCTTAAAGATCAGCAATTGAAGGAAGGTGCCCTCAAATTTGTTAGTAAAATGGCGAAAATTACAGAGGCTTCTTTTACTTTTTACATATGGCAACGCGAGAAAATACAGGAGGTATAGGCGAAGCTCAAACATAAATTCATATTTCGGACCCAGGTTGGCGATTTCGCAGCAAAAAGAGGACTTTTATTTGTGAGCATTCCTCGCAAGATTTTGTTGGTGACCATGGAAACGCATAACAATAGGGGATTTATGGAATACAACCATAACGTCTCAACCTAATTTTACTTTTTTCTGAAAAGTGTGTGAGGTGTTAGAAAAATGAAGGTTCTCTATAACAACCAAAAACTAAATTGACATATTCTCAACATCCAGATCACAATGAGGCTCAAATTTCAGATTTGCAAAAAAAAAAAAAAAAAAAAACCCTACTGTCCAGTACTTTCGAAGTTTTTTCTGTAGGTATTATGCATTTCAGAACGAGGATATTTTTTGCAAAAAGTGGCCAGTTAAGGCATTTGGTGCAATATTTCAATAACTATTCAAGCCAGGCAGGTGATGTTTTGCAACTACATAGTACGTACTGTGGCCAAAAAGTTGAGTATAAAGTTTCGCTGAAGTTTTCTTCGATCGTTGTGGTACCATGGCAAAAGCGACCGATTTTTTAAATAAAGGCTAGCAAATGATAGTCAATTTGATATCCCAACAGATAATGTAAATATCCGAAAAACAATATCCCTGGATTTTGCTGTAAATAGGCGATGATAGAAGGTACCCTCCAGTTTGGGTGCAAACTGGCGAAAATGACAAAATGCTACTTTTACGGTGGCAACTCTATACGCTACAGGGAGTATAGACAACACGGAAACATAAAATCATACTTCGGACACCGGTAGGCAATGTTTCACCAAAAAAGGGACTTTACATATATAATAACCGAGATTGTAGGCCCGTGAGGTGATTAGTGTTAGGCAATAACACCGTCATAAAACTCAATACAAAAAACACTTTTTAGAAAATTTTGCTCTGTGACGTCCCCTATTGTTCTTCAGCCTGGTGTAACGTTTCATGGAAATTCACCAAAGCATTACAGAGTTATGGCTCCAGACAGACAAATAAAGTGGGGCAGACAGATTGACGAACAGACAACTGGATTTAAGATGTCTCTCCATCGGGGGCATAAAAAACAAACAAAAATCAGAGAGGATACCTAAACGCCTTCAAAAAGTTGTCAAGAGCAAGATGTTTGAAGGCTTGAATACATGTCAGTCGATGAGTGCATTGACGACACGTTTCGCCGATGATACGCCTGAATTTCTTCTCAGGGCAGATCCCCGTGTACAAATTCAACGAAAAAATATAACAAGGCAAGTTCACATACAGGTCCCAGTTCTAAATCACCACCCAGAGTCTTTTTTTAATTTCTGCACTATAATGACATATTTTGTATCTCATACTTTTTTCATCGCAGCGATATAGGCTTCGATAATGATGTGCTCTAAGGGGTACAAAGCACTAATAAATAAATACAAAGTAAATAAATAATATTTTAAACTCCTAATATACTGCTTATAACTGTATCTCAAAGCCTCAAAAATGTTGATTTTTTTTCACCAACGGCAGAAAAATATTCCCCCATTGAGAATAAGAATTAAACCTAATATGGACTCTGCCACACTTGAATCTGCTTCGATAAAACAGAACCGTGAACGAAATATTCCTCCCATGCATCTTTGAAAACGTGCTGTTATTCTGTACCTAGCTTCTTTAACAAAATTTGAGGCAAACTTCCTGAACGTCAAACAAAAATATGCCGAAAGTCAACCCAAGTATACTGGGTATAAAAGAATCTATACAGATGGATCTAAAGACGGTCACAAAGTATCATGCGCCGTTGTTGCAAGTGACTGTTGATCAGTGACACTGGAATGATGGGCCAAAAAAAAAATATGAACGTCTATTCTGAATAGCTGTTGAGTACACTGGATAGAATAAAAAATTAGGTAACCTGTCTCATAAATAAATTAATCAGTAAATAGATAAATATATAGATAAATATTTCCTTTTGTATTTCTTGTGTTCCCACGGGCAAAGGGAAAATTTCAAAATGCCGAAAAGGCGAGCATCAACCACGTTGGCCACATACAGAATTTTGTTCGATTTCAGAAACATCACATCAGCCATCACTGAGAATTGCTTTCTGACAGATTAGCCGGTGCACACTCAAGAAAGAGAAGCACGGAGAGTCGGTCCTGGGCATTTACATAATTTAGTTTTGGGGTACAGGTACCCGTGGTGGGGGTGGGGAGGGGGGGGGGGTAGCTAATAAATAAATGAACAAATAATGTAAATTCTGAGAGCTATCTTCGAAGAGATTAGTGGATAGACGCATGCATTAACAATAGGATGGACGTGCGGACGGACGGACGGACGGACGGACGGACGGACGGACGGGCGTGGGCAGTTGCAGTATTCTCCTTTGTAGTGGGGAAGAATTAATCAATACGTGTATGAATATTAAAATATAAATCATTAAATTACTCAAGAGGTCTTCCTGCCAATAAGTAAAGTAAGAGAAGTGCGTTAAATTATCGATGTCAAGAAAAAGGAGTTAGGGGAGCTAGATAACCTCGATCTTAAAGTTTTCCAACATAAGTTACGTTGTAACTGAAACTTTTTTGTTTTTGACTGAAGCGAAATTGTATCAACTTTCTTTCTTTTGAATGTTTGTTGAAGTGACGACATTATTTTAACTGTGCACTCTAAATTTAGTCGGAAGTCTTCCGATTTCTTTTTCAATCGTGTACGAAGTCTTATTAAAAAGAATTACGCGGTTTGGTCGGAAATGTTAAGATCTACAAGATAATTTTTGCGATAGGAATTGAATTTTCGTCATACTGTCTTCCTTCGTAAACATGTTTGCTCAAATCCCTTTTAGAAGCTTTACTTAACCCCAAGTTGAAGAACCCTCTACTTTTAGAACTTAGTGAGAATTCGTTCAATATTCTCATACCTGACGAATATAATATTTCATTTTCCTGGTTACCTGGGCAATTCGGTATCTCCTGTAAGACCAGCGCAGATAGTTCAGCACAGCAGCTTTTAAACGGGCCTGTCACTGACTTTGAAACTTTCTTCCGTGTTTTTAAACCACATGTCAATATCTGTTAACTAGCTCCATTGCTTCCGGTCAACTTTATTTGATCACTACTCGTATTGTAACCTTTGTAGAAAATATCATGCAGTTTTGACACGATGTCATATTGATCCTACAAGATTTACACATTCCTTTTTGTTGAAGGCAAATATGCAACCAGAGCATATTCCGTGCCAGTAGATTTTGCCAGAGGAGCACATTCTTCTACATAGCACTGACTGTAATCATGTCAGAGGGCAGTTTTTTACACCTGAATCTCTTGAGATATTTTTAGGATACGAGCCTGCACAAAATTCTATCATTTCTTAAAGTACTCAAACTATCAAACACATTTTAGATTTGTATATATTCTTTTAAACTAGACTTGAGTTTCAAATATATCAGGTTGATTCAAAAGAATTACGCTGTACTACTAGCATCATCTCTTCTTATTTCTTATTTTACTCCGACATTTCAGTGTAATTATTTTTCTAATTTTAATCCATCTTTTACTTCGTAGCTGACAATGACACGTTGTACTTTCCACCGTTTTCTCGACACGATATAGCCTTAGCTGCTTACGTAGCGTTAAGAAGGAATAAATAATAATACTAAGATGACTACAAATAAATGATTCCTTTGCACTTACGCAAACATCAATGAACATTCGAAATGGCGTCATAAATTGAATTTAACTTCTCGCAGAAAACAACTAAAAGTTAAATGTAAAGGGCCGTGCACCTTTTGCAAGTTGTCGCTAACATTGATTGGGGTGCGGCGCTGACCATAAAGCATTACTCCATATCTTTAGATCACTTGTTAGATCAAAGTTAGACAACGGTTGTGTGGTTTAGGGTTCAGCGAGAGAGTCGTAGCTCAAGACACTTTAAGCAATTCATATTAGTGGTATTTGAATCAGCTTGGGTGCTTCTCTAACATCATCGATAAAATTATTGCTCAGTGAAGCGGAGGAGCCTTCTCTTGGAAAGCTCGGAATTAATCTATCACTCCAATATGTTTCTAAACTGTTGGAAAATCCTTCAAACCTCGCTTATAATTGTGTCGCCAAACTACAAAAATGTTTCTTTTTAACAGACACCAGAAATATATTCCTTCTTTGAGAATTAAAACTAAACCCCATATCAAGTCCGTCACACTTGAATTTGATTCGATAAAAGGAAGCAGACAACCATATAGTCTTCCTTGGCATCTCAGAAAACCTACTGTTGTTTTGGAGTTTTGCTTCGAAAAGGTCCGAGACAAATTCTTTGTAGTTTGAACAAAATTGTGCTGACAAAACACAGAGCATTTTCAAAGATCTATACAGATGGATCTAACGATGGTGATAATGTATCATTTGCTGTTGTTGTTGTTAATGATGATCGGATCACCTCTATCAGAGTACCAAATAAAAGATCTATTTTTATGGCCCCGACAAATCTGTTTGCCTGTCGTTAGGAAGATTTTCATGTTCGCTCCATAACTTAGATGGCTCGTTGGATTTGGTTGAAACGTGGCATACCTGTTGCTTATGAGATGATGTGTCACGTACAATTTTTGTTTTTGTTTGTTTGCTTTTTGTTCGATGGAGGTCAGGGTGATTACTTCGTTGGGGGCATAGCCACATCGGAGTGACAATCTCTTGTTATACTTGAAGTTTAGCTTTACAATTTGAGCTTGAACATATCGAAAATGTAGAGAAAAGGAAGCCAATTATTTTTTTCTACTCTCTTAACTTCTTGATAGCGTCACTCATCCCCAGGTTGAAGAACCTTCTCATTTTCGAACTTCATGAGAAGTTGAATGCTCTGTCGGACCAATATCCCGGTAACATCAAACAGGCTTTAAATAAGCTTCTCTCTGATTTTAAAACCCTTTTCAGTGATTTAAAGCCACGTGTTAATAAATACATCAAATCTCTGTTGGAGGCGGATTGGGTTGGGAGTGATAAATAACAAGCTCCATCGTTTCCGATCGAATATGTTTTATCACGAAACACATTAACCGTTGCAGAAAAGACCATGTCATTCTGACGCGATGTCATATTGGTCATACAAAACTTACATATCATTTTTTGATGGAGGTTAGTGTGCGAGTAGAGTGTGTCTATTGCCAAGAGACGTTGAGAGTGGAGCACATTATTTTACATTGCACATATTTTAATCACGCCATACGGCAGTATTTCATTGTAGGATCTCTTAAGAGATCTTTTTTTGTCATACGAGCCCATACAAAATTCTCTCATTTCTGAAGGAAATTAACTTCTTTATTTTTTTTATTCTTTTGAACAAGAGTCTTCAAGTCTCAAATCATCATGTTGATTTATAAGGAGTCCACTTTTCTTGTATCATCACTCAAAGCTGTTCGCACCGCTTTTGTCTTTGACATGAGTGTAGTAATTATTTTTTCGACCCTTTTATTTTATATTTTTACAGGTTTTTTTTGCGCCACGGTATAGCCTTATCTGCTGCTGTGGCGTTGTGCAGCAATAAATTATTGTTTTGGAAAAGTATATCTGCATAGAGCAAATAAGCGGAAAAGTTTTGTTTTTTGGGAATGTCAGTCACGTTCATACAGACATTAAATATTATTGTGATGAACGGATTTCGATGTTTCATTGTTTTTTTCTGATTCCACTCTAAGAGATATGAAATAATTCAAAACAAATGAGAGGATTTTTCGAGCCGCATGTCATAAATTCTGTTAACCCTGTAAGAAAAAAAAACAATGTTTCTGCAGTTTTACCAACCTTTCGGAGCTCACGTCACTATGCATGTCTTCGTCCACACGGCCACTCAAGAGTTATGTGCATAATGCATATCTGCCATGTTTGGATTTACAGAAAAAAACATCAAATCGACCTCCAGAATTTAGGCATGCCTTGAGTTGGCTTTTGTGGCCCAAAATTAATCTCATGATGTGGTTTCAGCATCCACGCTGTAAAAGAAAGCTATTCCGCGCTGAACTTCTTTAGAGATGAAACCATACATGTGGTCAGTGGTCTCTTATCCAAATGTTGATATTTTTTTACGTTCTATCAAATCACAGGCGTCTGATGCTTAGAAAATAAAAAATGCGCCGAAATCCAATATATAAGACCGTATCTAATATTACCCCCATAATATATAAATAACCGAAAAGGTGTGAAACGGACTTCTCAGGAAGTTTGATAGTGGAAATTAGGGAACGCCTACTTTTTGTTAAGCACGAAACGTTTCCGATCAGTTTCAAGGCAATAATGAATACACATTATATTTATATTCACGTGTGCATGTGTTTCGTTTATCGTTCACTCCTCATACAATCGTGCTAACTCAATTTTTCGTAAAATTCACGTCACATTTCATTCTTGCCTCACTCTATTCTACACATTCATAAACAATACGTGACAGTCCACCGCAGTGAATTCCGTATTCTCGATGAATCCACAAAATCGCTGCGAACATTTGGGCTGAAACATAAAAATATAACCATTAGTGCGCCAAATGTTTTTTTAGAATATATTAGATTGAAAAATATGAATATTACTTTAATTATCAATGTTTCTTTCTCTCTGGTACTAGCAAATACCTTATTCACTTTATATCCACCCTCGCTGATGACCACTGTATTTTGGAACATTTAACAGCAATGTCTGCTTCAGGATCTATGAGGGAATTAATACGGTAATACAGTTTTTCCACATCCTGTTTTGTCTTCATGTGCGCAACCTCATTCTGGCTCATTCCAGTCCTGTAACCGCTTTTTCTGAATGAAAAGGGTTATGTAGCTGCAATTGTTTAGTTTTGCGATCGGAATGACAGCATATACTACAGATAGATCCAGAGACTTATTCCATACGTTGTTCTCCCTGAAACCCTATTCTGTGTATTCCTTTCTAGCATGGCCGTCAGTTGAAGTTGGTACAGAATTCGCCACATTCTCATTAATTGTGTGTGTCCACGGTAGAGTTCATCTCCATGTTTATGTACAATGGAAAACGAATGGATGGAGGTATATTTACACGGGAGTACATATTCTTTCGAAATTACAGTGACAAAATACGTTTTGCATTTCTTTATAGGGTATCATCGTATTTTCAAGAAACACTTCTCTCTCGCCAAAAGCTTTGCGTATTCGTCACATTGCCTCCCTTCATGGCAGGTTATATTTGTTTTTTAACAGCGAAAAATGTCACAACTCTTGTTTGGCTTTCGTTGATTCCATCAGTTAAAATAATTTTCTTCGCTGAAACCCCAACGACTTTCCGCAACAAAAAAACCGTCTCTCCAATACCCCCACCCCCTTGTATAACTTCACAGAATACTTTTCTAATCTTCCTCTTGGCTCGCATATCACTGTAATTATCCATGCATCCTTATCCCCATTTGTATGGTATGTATTAAGGTCAGATGTCTTCTCTCTATTAATCTTTTAGGAGCTTCTTGTTTTTAAGGACAATACTATTGTTAGGCGTTTATGTCGTGCCGATCACTAACTCCTCCTCCCCCTTTAGAAACTCGTTGGAATTTTTTCTGACCGTACCACTTTTCGGTTTAAAGGCAATTTTTCGATCTTGTATCTTTCACCATTCCATGTTTCTGCACTAGGTCTATACGATGTGATCCGAAGTGACTGAACCTCCACCCTCAACTTTGATACTCTGTGAAATATTCGTCGTTTCACCTTTTCTCGCGCTTTCTATTTTGGATGCGATTTCTGCTGTTAGTATTATTTCTTTAGTTACAATTATTGTTATGGCATATTCAGAATGACTGGTTAGAATTGAATATCTCTCTCTTAGTTTTAGTACAATATTTTGTTACGAAGGCGTCAAGATAATCGAAAGATTCTTGTTTCTCTGCTTATCTCTTAGCGAACGAAAATTCCATGTATCTTGGTAAGGGTTATCAACATAAGATATTATTTTAAACTAGAGTAAAAAAAATCATCAGGTGGACTTAGACGTTTTTACTTTTTTATAACATGACTTGTCTTTACAATGTTTCTGCTGTGACTATTTTATGTTTTTCATCGTTCTTTTTTACTTTATCATTGACATTTTGATTTGTATCATTTTCTCGCCACGATATAGCATTAGCTACTGATGTGGCGTTAAACACAAATAAATAAATCAATCAACATGAGTACAGAACGTCTATATACGTACTCACCTAACTAATCCACTGCTAACATTTGAAGTGTACAATAAGTACAATTGTGATATATTTTCATCAACAAGTGGTCAGTGCTAATAAGCACACAGGTTTATTAATTTGTAGTGATGTTCTTTAACTTAACCCGAATGAAAGATAACCGCTACTTGTTAACTGTTATCAAAGAGATCATATGTTCTTTCTGTATTGTGTTTGTCTTTTTTATACAGGTATTGCTGCTAATCAAACAACCAACACTCTTTTACTAGTGGACTATTCGGTCCATTTATTTCATTATCTTGACTTCTGCACTTAGGAAGGTAAAGGGAAAGCTGATAGATCTGTTCTATCAAGAATTTAACAAAGATGCAAATTGCTTCCTACTTTGATGTTAAAATTAATTACATTTTAATATGGGGAAGGCAGTGAAAGAACCCTCAAGACTATGCCATGTCCATAGAGTGTGCCTTTACTATCATCCGTTGAAGTTAGTGCTAGGGAGGTTTGATCATCCACTACTGGGCGGATCCTCAGCTGGCAGATACAGAGAGGCATGCTCAGTTATTCAGGTTTGCTGCAAATATCTAAATACGCAGCCACGGACCAAAATGGTTCAATCCTGTTATGCAGACATCTTGTTCTCCCGTGAGGTGTGTTCCAAATGAGGAAAATATCCTTGCAGTTGAGGACAAACAGTTCCCGGGTTAGGTGCAGTATCCATTTTGGAGGTATATGTCCAACACTGCTTTGGCCCTAACTTCGGACGCAGGCGGATAGCCAGATGGGCCTTGCCAATCGAGAGCCCTCAAAGGATTATCAGCTCGGTAAGCATTGCGACGCCATTCAACCAGTTATATCTTTTATGCTAATTTTGGGATTGCCATTGTATACCGATTTCTTTTTTTCACTAATTCCTGTAGTGTTTTAACATATTATTTTTTTGCACTGTCTGGGTTAGTGGTGTTGGTGGAAGGTTTTAAAGAATTGTGTCGGAAAATGATAGGCTGAATGCCGTCTTGAAGAGCGGGCACTGCGCATACTCGACGATCAGCGTGTATGCATTTGTATCCACGCTGCCCGAGTATGCTTTCCGTGTACTCTTGGTTTTGTCCCCCAGTTCATGTTGAGCTGGACCCCCCCTCCCCCCCCCCCCCTACCGGTTGCTCTCAGAGTAAGATTGAGCGTCATGGACTGAATAATTAATAATCAAAATAAAACATGGTTATACCACAAAAAAGACAATACCGGTAAGAAACTGACAGATATCGATCATGATTCATCAACCATGAAATGAACTGGCCAAAATTTATAATAATTTGTGCAACGGATGAAGGTTAAAAAGTATCAGATATATAATATTAATCCGTTTGCACTGAAAAAAATAATAATTCAAAAAAATAGCTTGCACAGTAAAAGATGTACATACATTCCGATTAGAGGAGTTAACGCTTTTCCTTCTGAGAAACTAAATAACAGCAATTGGGGTGGTAGAAACTATGGAGCTTTCTGGGATTGATATATTCGGATGAGAAACGAAATAAAATCACAGGGTGTCATGGATCAACAAGACTGTTTAAAGGAAAGGCAAATAGATAGATAGTTTATTGAAGCAATATTACACCTACAGTGAGGCAGATTGCACAAATAACATATAATGTGAATTATAATGTGAATTATAATGTGAATTATAGAATATATACAATGATTGTTAAAAAGATCAACAAGACTATTTAAAGGAAAGGCAAACAATCTAGCTCGCTTTTGGCAATTGATGCATCTCTCTCCCCTCCCTGAAGAACAGCAGGATCATGTTACAGATGGGATTAATGATTGTCGGACTGTCATTCTTCATAATGAGTTCAAATTGCTGACATTTACTGGCTTTTATAAAATCTGGTCTATCTCTACTCATAAAGTTGAACAACTGGACTCTACTGTTTGAGTAGGCCGGACAATCCATAATAAAGTGAATTTCACTTTCTACTTCGCCGGCAGCTGCACAAACACTAGAAGTCTTGCAGAGCCTACGATCTAGTGGAATGGGGTTGGGAATGTCTGCCTCTCTCAATTTTCAAATTATGATTGCTTATTCTCAGCCTGGTAAACATAATCCTCGCCTCACGGGCTTTAGTATGGGTAAGATATGGTTCAAATATCTGATCACGTTTGAACGTACGATAAGTACGAAGTTTGTTATTACCTCTCTTTTTGTTGACGTCATAAACAGATTCATGTAATTATTGTACGTATTCCATATTCAATTTATCTTTTAATGTTCTGAATTCAGTATTGCCGACTTATCACCAGGCACATTATACTGTTCCAACATATGTTGGAATGCGCTATATTCAGATATGAGTTTATATTCCGCAAAAGAGTCTTTCAGTGAGGTACCTGGGCTTGTGTAGTGCAATTTGGTAATGAATTTGTATAATTTTACAAGAGACTCAACCGAAAGTGGGGACCTTCCGCGCTCCGCGCATCCTGCGAGATTAGAGGAATTTTTATATGCCAATCAAAGTTTAAGAACTGTGCATATAAAAAGGGTCTATACAGATGAATCTCAAGATGGTAACGAAGTATCGCCAGCCATTGTTACTGGTGGACAGATCACACCAGTCACAATATCAAATGAAACTTCTATTTTCACAGCCTAAGTTAGAGTTTTACCGCTTGCAGTTGAACACATTTAGAATGTACAGGAAGGAAGTCTATTATTTTTTTTCAGACTCTCTTTGCTAGCTTAACTCTGCCCCAAGTTCAAGAATCCTCTCATTTTGTGAATTTCGTGAGTTCTATACTCTCATGTCTGACCAATAAGATACCCTATTTGGTGGTTACCTGGATATGTTGTTGTTATCTCAGGTAACACCAGGGCAGACATTGCAGTAAAAAAGGCTTTAAACTAGCCTCTCACTGATTTTAAAATTCCTTTATGTTATTTTAAATTAACCACATCTCAATAATCACATATTAATAAGTACATTAAATCTGTGTGTCAGACGGGATGGGTAGAAATGACAAATAACAATCGTCAACGCTTCAGAAATACAGTTACTGATGAGTTTCCGTCTAGTAATCTCTGTAGAAAAGATCACGTCATTCTGACACAATTTAATATTTGTCATGCAAGACTTCTACTTTGCTTTTTGTAAGAGGATAATACAGGCCCGTTGACAATTGAACACATTTTATTGCGTTGCACCGAATTTGCTCACATCAGACATGAAACAGTGTACACCCCATCAATTTTTATAACCCTAGTTGATGAAGTGGCGCTAAGCACCAATACATAAATTATGTTAGTTGTTCTCATTACACCATGTAAAATTATACTGCAAATGAAAATTCATTCATTCATTCATTGTTCGAAGTCTCCGGTACTGGATTAGACTTTTACTTCTCTTTTTCTGGACGATATTGCTTTTAGTCCATACATCCTTTTCTGACATTAACCTGTGTGACATAGCGATACATTAAAAAATATCACTTCTCATGCCACGAAGGTCAAATTTCCGCACGACTTATGTATTTTTACGGTTGGCGTCCTTGTTGGAAACAGAGTTTGTATTCCATGTCCAAAGTTAACACTGGTGTTCACTTTGATAATACAAAGAAAGGAGTAATCTATGGCACTACCAGGGCACACTGGTTAGGTTACTGGTGTATAAACCCACCACGGGGTTCAGTGTCGGCTATTAAGTATAGTCTCCCAAATGTAATTTAGCTCGCCCCAACTACAGTTAAATTACCGCACCTGAATTGACAGGACGTGCTGGCGCGGGAGAGCCGAGCCAAGAAGAACGGGGTCATTTGGTTCTTCGGATGGCGTACAGATCGCGCGGGAGTTAAACGACACTGGATGAACGATCGGGATAACGGTAGGCTGCATGTGGCTGAACTTAGTTGTATCCCATACAGTAAAGTGCTCAAAATCGTGTTTCCGAATCGCAGACCGTCCATTTCTATTTGTAAAAAAAGGATAAAATAAAATAGTGTCATCTGAAACTAATTAGTTTTTTTGACAATATAATTTTGTTGTTTGTCACATCTGTAATAAGCTGTTCTTGTTTTTTTTTTTTTTTTGTTGTTGTTTTTCTTTGAAGCTTGTTTATTTCATTCATAATGAGAAAAGAAGGTTTTTTGACAAAGAGAAAAAAAGGAAAACAGGTACGGACAAAACAATCCTCAAAAAACAACGAGGTCTTTGACGACATCGTACTCATTGATAGTAACCAAGATGTTATCATAGCAATTCCCCTTTTTACTGTTGATGCCACACCAGATGTATCACAACAGTCAGTAGAAAGCTATACACAAAACGAGCGTCTAACATCTGATCAACCGCAACCTGACTGTTCTGGCCTGACCAATCGATGGCACTTCCTTGCTATCGACCAGCAAACAATATACAAGCTCAGCCATCCATTTTCGAAGTAAATACAAGTACTGAATGCAATTATGAACCAATACCTGGCTGCTCATTTTGGCCTGACCATCCATGTTGCATTCCTCTGCCCTCAGCAAATGCACCAATGATTAAAACAAATCCTCCAGCCTATCCCCAAATAACGCGTTCACTTCGTGAAAATCAAATAGATATTCCATCTCAACAAAACGTGTCTGGAAATATACATCTCACGAAACAATATACTGATTGCAGACAGAGAAAGAGGCAAAGAGATCGCTGCAGATACCACTCTGATATAAACTACCGAGCTCAAAAGAAACGAACCATTCGCTCAAAATATTCATCAGATTCAAAATTCAGGAAAAAGCAGAAAGCTCTGAGCAAACATAAGTATGCCACAGATGAAGTCTGGAAGGAACAAGTCAAGTCACAAAGCAGACATAAATATGCCACGGATGAAGGCTGGAAGGAGCATGTCAAGTCACAGAGTATACAAAAATATCCCACCCAAGATGTCTGGAGACAGAAGGTTAAGGTGAGCATGAAGTTGAGAAGTCATTCAAAATATGTCACGGAACTGGACTGGAGAGAACATGTGAAACATGCCAGTAGGCAAAGGTATAGACTAAATAACAATATCAAAGCCCAATTAATGGTAAAAAACAAACAACGGTACCAAACAAACACGAACTACCGGAAAAAAATTAACCAAGCGTGCAGAAAACATTACAGAATGAACAGACTGCGAATTATTCATGGAGTACGAGCAAGGAGAGTGCAGGCAACTGTAAACGTGGACGATTTAATAGATGAATTTCGTAGAGAAACTTCAGTTGGTCCCGAGTTCATCTGCTGCGTTTGCCATAAACTTCTTTTTCAGAAGCAAGTTGTTCAGTTTGCTCTGACCAGGTACCAGAAGAAATCTGAAAACTCTGGACTTGTGACAGATGCCTGCGCTTCTTCAACTTACCTCCACGAATGTGCTACTTTATGCATGGAAAATTGCTCTTTGCGTGATGGTCCAAGGGGAAAACGGTGGGTTTGTCACACGTGTGACAGAAAGCTACTCCTTGGACAAAAACCTGCTGAAGCAGTAGTGAACGGGTTAGAGCTCGCACCAATTCCACAATGTCTGCAAGATCTTAATGTACTCGAGCGGCAGCTCATATCAAGGCATCTCCCATTTGTGAAAATGGTGGCACAGCCGAAGGGCGGACAGCATGGTGTTATTGGTCCCGTTGTTTCAGTACCTTCAAACATATCTCAGACTCCCAACGTAATGACTCGCCAGAATTCTGATGAGTTAATCAGAGTCAAATTAAAGAGAAAGTTGTCATTTAAGGGGTATGTTCAATATCAGTTCATTGCAGTTGATAAGCTCCAAACAGCATTAGAGCATCTGAAAGAGCACAACCAGCACTATGAGAATGTGACGATTGCGACTGAAGGTTTTGACAATCCCGTTCCACCAATCGAAACTACGCAATTGCAGGCTGAAGGGGACACAGAGGAGGGGATCACAGAGAACGAAGAAGAAACAGATATAGAAAGTATCCAGCACCTCACCTGCTTACAGCCGATGGATATTGTTCAGGAAGTTTTGGATAATACAATGGAAAGAGTTTATTGTGTTGCTCCCGCAGAAGGTAATCTGCCTGTCCGAATTATGTAGGACAATTATAATGAAGCAATGTCTTTCCCTGTACAGTTTCCCGATGGCCATTCAACATTCAATCACACGAGAGAAAACAGAATCACAATGCACAGATATTTTCTCTCCAGACTCATGAATGCCGATAACCGTTTCTCAAGTGATATGACTTACTTGTTTTATGCGCAATATATGAACGAATTACAACAGGTGATATCACAAGTGTCTATCGCATTGAGAAAAGGGACTCGGCAACACAATGTTGAAGAAACTGTTACAGCTGAATATTTTGCGAATCCAAACTTCCTACGAAATATTCTCAAAGCGGATAAGGCTTACAAGTTCATGAAGCCAATTAGAGGTACACCACCATATTGGCAAGCAACTCTCAAGGATCTCTTTGCCATGCTTCGTTGGTTCTGTTCCTTCTCGCCTGCCGAGTTTCGTTGGCCCGAAATTATACAAACTGTTTTACATCAACAAGGGAGTTCAGTTGAGATTAACGAGTTGACATGGGCAGAGAAATGTGACCTCTTGAAAAATGCTCCGATAACTACTGCGAGAATGTTCGACCATAGGTTCAAAACATTTTGAGCAAGGTACTTCTTTCGGACGTTGAACCTTTTGGTAAAATAACTGACTATTTCTACCGTGTGGAGTTTCAGCAGCGTGGATCGCCACACGTACACTGCTTCTTCTGGGTTCACAATGCACCACAGATAAATGTAGACTCCGATCAAGAGGTTAAAGAGTTTGTCAACAGATATGTGCATTGCCACCTACCTGATGAAGAAACTAATCCTGTGCTACATGAAATTGTGGCCAGTGTACAACAGCACAGCAAACGGCACTCCAAAACATGTAAACAGAGGGGAGATGATGCCGGTTCAATTTCCCTCGTCCACCACCATGTGAAGCATTCATCTGCCACCCACAAACTGATTTCGAAAACCTTCCCGGTCTGTCACCTGAAGAGAATCTTATCACTGCAAGAAATGTTTTGAGCAGTGTTAAAGAAGTCCTGACAGAGCGTGAATACAGTACGTCCGAGGAAGTATTGGATGCAGCTGGTATTACACAACAAGCATTCCAGGATGCCTCGTGCATACTTTCCAAAAGAACCTCGACCGTATTGGAAAGAAAGCCGACTGATATATGGATTAATAATTATAATTCCACTCTACTGCATTGCTGGAATGCGAATATGGACATACAGTTCATTACTGATGCATATTCCTGTATGATGTGCGTTATATCGTATATCTCAAAGGCTGAGACAGAGGCCGGGGCAGTTTTGGAAAATGCGAACAAAGAAGCGGCAGAGGGGAATTTGGATGCACAGGGAGCCATGAAGAAAATAGGTGGAGACTACTTCAATCACCGGGAAATCGGTGCACAGGAGGCAGCATACAGGGCATGTGAACTGCATTTGAAAGAAAGCTCTAAAAAGGTGCAGTTCATACCCGTTGGCAGAAATCCGGTGCGGATGAGTCTGCCCTTGTCCGTCATTCGTTCACGACATGCCGAATCGGAGGATGTTTGGTTGTCCAGTGTGATTGACAAGTACAGAGCGAGACCCTTTTTTGCTCGGATTACAGAGCCTTGTCTCGCTCTGAACTGAACAACACAAACCGTCAACATGTTGCGACACTCGCTGGAGATTTCGGCTATGTTCTGAAACGGACTCGGACAGACTCAGCGATAATAAGGTACCCTAGGTTTCCTGAAGACAAACAGCCTGAGGATTATTTTATCTCTCAGCTTCAGTTGTTTCTGCCTCACAGAACGGATGATGATCTCAAGCCAATGCCCTATGCGTCCTGTCCTATGAAGATTATTTCTTCAATGGTGCAGTTGAGCAGAGACTATCGTTGACACCAACAGCTGTGAGAGATGTTGTTCTCCGTAACTCTATGCCATTTAATAAACTCGAAGAGAATTACGAGGACAATTTTGAATTGCAGTTTGCTCCTGGGTTTGAGCAGGCATGGGTTACTTTGTGTCCTGAAAGTGAGGCAGAAAGACTCGAGTGTGTAGCCAGCAGAATACCAGACGACAGAGATCCTGATGAGCTTACCATTGGTAATATTCCTGAATTGATGAATAATCCATCGACGGAGAGTGACACATCGATTGATATTTTACAGCCACTATTCACAAAACAGGATATATTGCCTTTGTTAAGGTCACTGAACAACAAACAAAGTAGTGTATTTTATTCGGCGAGACAGTATTGTCTGGAGAAAAGACAAGGGAAGCGCCTTAACCCATTTTACATGTTTTTAACGGGGGGAGCAGGAGTTGGAAAGTCACATCTGGTGAAATGCATTTTTTATGAGGCGCAACGAATTTTAGCCCCTGCCATGCCAACACCGGACACAATTTCCATTCTTATGTGCGCACCTGCAGGAACAGCTGCTTTCAATATTGGAGGGGCGACCATTCACTCCGCTTTTGGTATTGGTAGATGTTCGAAAGGTTTCCCACCTCTGGGGGAGGCGAAGATAAATGCTCTGAGATCAAAGCTTGGTAACATAGAAATCCTGATCATAGATGAAATCTCAATGGTCTCAAAGCATTTATTAAAAAACACACACGTGTCATGCTCATAAGAAACTTGAACACTGGTGATGGACTGGTCAATGGCGTACTTGGCACAGTGAAGAGAATCGTTCAAAATCAATCCGGAAAAGTTAGTGCAATATTTGTAAAGTTTGATGACCCAAAGGTAGGCAAACAAGTACTCAGGAAACAAACAGACAAGGAAGCTGTCCTTATTGAACGTTTCAGTGAAGAGAGTAAAGGCAACCGTGTTCACAGACAGTTTCCTCTGAAGTTAGCTTGGGCCTGTTCTGCACACAAAGTGCAAGGAATAACAACAGACATGTCTGTAGTTTCCCTGAGAAACGTATTTGCTCCTGCCGGTAGTTATGTTGCACTCAGCCGAGTAAAGTCACTGCAAGGCTTAAAAATAATTGATTTCAAAGAACAAAATCTTCACTGTCCAGCCTACGTTGCAGATTCTGTACAGGCGATGGAGACCTTTCCGCTGACATTTTCCACTGAAGAAACATCTGATACTCCAGGGGCCATTTCATTAGCATTGCTAAACATCCAAGGCTTATTTCCACACGTGGCTGACCTGATGAACCATTCATCCATTTGCGCCCGTGATGTTATTGCGCTCACAGAGACGTGGTTGTATGACGAGTATGGCCCTTTTATTCCAGAGTTTAACTCCTATTTCCAGACACGAGCTGCTTCTTACGACAACGATGAAGAGGTTTTCCAGAGATTAAAGCATGAGGCCAGGGGTGGTGTTGGCACTTATTGCAAGCATGAAATGAATTTAAAAAGAATGTATTTGGCTGTGAGCAATCTGGAATACATAGCCATGGCAAATCAAGCAGAGTCTTTGATTGTTGTGACTGTCTACCGAACACAGTCCTATCCTGCCACCCTCTTTGCTCGTCAGCTTCGTGTATTACTAACTGACTTGGAGTCAAAAGAATTTTCGAGCATCATCATTGTTGGTGATTTCAATGAGAATTTATTCTCAGTACCTACTCCAATTTTTGACTTGGTAGAAACGTTTGGATATCGACAAATTGTCACACAGTCAACAACAATCTGAGGCTCTCTTCTTGATCACGTGTATGTGAAGGTCCGTATGCCAACACCACCAACTTCTGTTATACCAACCTACTGCAGTGATCATGTTGCTATCAAATTTCAAATAATTCCTGAATAGTGTTTTGTGTAACAACATTACATGGACAATTATTCTACCTTCGTAAATGTTTGATAGCATCGAATAAGAATGTTTGATCTCAAATCATCTACAGAAAGCAGACAACATTCTCGCAAATTTACTTTTAACTTGACAAGCATTTGTGACCCTTCACTTCTTTGTAAAATTTGCAGTGTAATACTCTGTAGGGAGACAGTCATCTGTGTCTATGTCAACTATGGAGCAGACTTTTTCGTAATGCCTTTTAACTGTTTCTGGAAAATTCTCTTTTTGGAGCAAATGTGGTTTCCTAAAAGGGATACTAAATGTTTTCCTTGAAAAGATAGTTCTGTTAAAGCCATTAACGAAATCACATTTTCTTCAAAGCAACTCCCGCACTCATAGAAACATTACCAATGCATGGTAAAGTATGTGGTGCAGTTGATAGTCACTTACGACTGCGTGACTAAATGGTGCCACACTGCAAATTTTCCAAAAGCATGAAATGCTCCACAAACGTTTACTGAGTTATCAGTAAATTCACAGAAATTATTGTCTGCTCGCTGACAAAACCAGATTCCGCACATTTATTTCTCCCCTCATAGTATACTTTGTTGTGTAGCTGATCGTCAGTGAGGATTGCCCCGCTACAGGACGCTACACAACAAGTTATACAAAGGTATCACTTTTCACATAAAGTCTGCACAGTTATATGTGAAACGTTCTACTGATAGTATCCTTTCTTGTGTAGCTGATCGTCAGTGAGGACTGCCTCGCTACAGGACGCTACACAACAGGGGTTACCAATCAGGCACATTTTACAGAAATACTAAAATCTGCAAGTAGTTATCCATCAAATTGTCTAGGCATGGAATATCTTTGTTATGTAGATGATAGGTGGTGAGGATTGCCTCCATATTTGTTTCACCGTATTTTTTTCCAACATGCTCCACAAACGTTTACTGAGTTATCAGTAAATTTACAGAAATTATTGTTTGCGCGCTGACAAAACCAGATTCCGCACATTTATTTCTCCCCTCATAGTATACTTTGTTGTGTAGTTGATCGTCAGTGAGGATTGCCTCGCTACAGGACGCTACACAACAAGTTATACAAAGGTATCACTTGTCACATAAAGTCTGCACAGTTATATGTGAAACGTTCTATTGATAGTATCCTTTCTTGTGTAGCTGATCGTCAGTACCTCGCTACAGGACGCTACACAACAGGAGTTACCAAGCAGGCACGTTTTACAAAAATACAAAAATGTGCAAGTAGTTATCCATCAAATTCTCTCTAGGCATGGAATATCTTCTGTAGATGATAGGCGGTGAGGATTGCCTCCACATTTGTTTCACCATGTTTTTTCCAACATACTTCATTTTATTCAACAATATTACCTTCTTTTCCGACACTAGTCCAGTTTTCCAACCAGTGATGTAATTATTTTTCGATCTGTCTCTAACATTGAGCCTTACCTTCTGTTCCTGTGGAGTGTGTTCACATTTATTTCTCTCCTCATAGTATACTTTGTTGTGTAGCTGATCGTCAGTGAGAATTGCCTCGCTACAGGACGCTACACAACAAGTTATACACAGGTAGCACTTTTCAGATGAAATCTCCACGGTTATCTGTGAAACGTTCTACTGATAGTATACTTTCTTGTGTATCTGATCGTCAGTGAGGACTGCCTCGCTACAGGACGCTACACAACAGGGGTTACAAAGCAGGCACGTCTTACAAAAGTGTGTAACTGGTTATCCATCAAATTGTCTGTGCATGGTATATCTTTGTTATGTAGATGATAGTCGGGTAGGATTGCCTCCACATTTGTTTCACCATGGTTTTTTCCTACATAGCTCATTTTATTCAACAATATTACACTCTTTTCCGACAGTATTCCTGTTTTCCATACAATCATGTAATTATTTTTCGATCTCTAATATTGATACATACCATCTGTTCATGTGGTGTACGTGCACATTCCCGCATGCATTCTCTGCTGTTTGTTTTTTTTACGAACTTCCTCGGTCTGTTTAAATGTATTTCAAATTTTGGAGGCACGTGCTGTTCATATTTATCAAATTGTCCAAAACGTTCCTCACTGCAAACTAACTAGCCTATTTTGTTTTATTTATTTCACCACTCTTTTTTACAGAAGCACCAGCACGCATATGGCGTGAAAATAAAGGCAATGACAGCTACAACGAGCAATGTTATTATGTAACTAAACAGAGTGAACCGATTTTGTTTCAAGTGGAATTTTCTGTAATGCCACTTTTTAATTTTTCACGATTCATTTTTATCATAATGTATCCTTCCTATTTATTAAATCGATCCTATATAGTATCACACGTTATTTTTTGATTCCAGTTTGTAAGCAGCATCTCTCGTTAGCCCCAATTAATTTGAAACAATTCTTTGTCACCATTAACCACATTACCAAACAGATATTGTACATCATTATTTATTTATTTATTTATTTATTTATTTATTTATTTATTTATTTATTTATTTATTTATTTATTTATTTATTTATTTATTCCTTACATTTTAACACAAAATCATATACCACAAGTTACTCATATAACACTAACACCCATTTAATAGAAAAACAAATATTTTGGCCATTGTTCATGATGTCCACTTCATATGGCCCGATCTCAGTCATGCCAAAATAAAGTGTTGAATCTGAATGTTTCCTCATAACTTCTTACAAAGCATTCAAACTGTGGTAAGACGAACACTGCTTATTTTAACGCTACGATTCAGCTTTTAATCTGGTGCTACCTACGCATCATCAGAATAAGTAAATAAACTCCATTTATCCATACATTCAAGCTCAGAAGATTATATGTATCAGTCATTCCTTCAGCAATAAGATTTTTTATCACCATTCATATTTTGCATCATGTATATTTATTTTAAAAAATAGTGTACAGTATCGCACTGTAATTATTGATTCTATTTTGTTAAGCATCTTCTCGCATAAGAGTCATCTAATTTATAACAAAAATTCATTGTTATCACAATCCATCTTTGTTTTTTACCAAACAGATATTGAAGATCATCATCCGCTATTTATTTATTTATTTTTTTCCTTTTATCGGAAACATATACGTTTACTTGCTGATTTAACACTAAGCACCACTAGATGAAAAAATACATTTTGTCCAAAGTTGATGATGTATCCTTATAGCTTATTACAAAACATTTAAAACTGTGCTTTGAACATTGCTTATGTTAACTCCACGATACATCATTTGGTACTGATCTGGTGCTAAGCATATATTAAACTCTATTTATCCAAACAGTTCCCAGACCATAAGATTATATGTATACCAGTCACTCCAAAACAAATCTCCTGTTAGTGTGCTTCGTATATGTAATCACTCCTCATCTACATTGCCTTGCTATTAACCTTTTTCCGCTCGGTCACTTCCCATTTTCTGCGGCAGGCAAGCCTTTTTTATTTTCAATTGTGTCTTTTTGTAATTTAGCCTTGATGATTATGTACTACTTTTTGGTTTGTTTGAAGATAGTTGTTTACTTGAAACTTTAGGACCGTTATATTCTTCACAGATCTGTGATCAGGTCATTCTCGAAAATACAGTTTAAAAGCCTCAAGTATTAAAGAAATTTAAAATTTAAAAAAAATATAAAAATAAAATGACAAAAAAAAACATAAAATGAAAAAAAAACTTTAAAAAAAACTTTAAAAATTAAAAAAAAAAAACAAACAAACAAAAACTCAAGGGGTGAGAAATCATTTTGATCTCTTTCACCATTCCCTACTGAGCGGGTCTCCGGGTGGCGGATAGAGGAACGACCTGTGCAGATACAGGTTAGCTGTGATATACCGAAATAAGCAGCCCCGGACCACATGGTACATTGTTATCGGCTCAGAGCTCTGTCCATGTGGATTTTCTGAACAGGGACAAGAACGGTATCACTGGAAACGTATCTTTATGTTAATATTAGAATTCGAATTCTACTGAATAATGACTTATAATACCTTATGTGGCGTGCAGGTGAATAGTACGATTTCTGTGTAGAGATCATTTGAACAAACACAAAGGGCAGACTGCTGTAAAGCACTTCCAGCCAAATTCGTTCCTGCTGAAAAAAAATATTTGTTATCCTAAAGTCTCTATCTTCCAGTATTGGTGTTAACCCTCTCACTACATTTGTTTGTTCCCGTTTGTTGCTCTCCCCATCGCCCAAGAAAGAATAGAACATGTTATATAATTCGGTCCTGTTGTAATCGTGAGTCAACTGTCTATCATACCTTACTGTGCACTTCTTCAACCCATCATATATTTCGTTTAGTATGTTCACAGTTTTGGACCGAGTGCTCTAGGTCTTGACAATGTTACAAAGTGACCCTCATTGACACTAGCACATTTTCGAAGTCAATAAAGTTCATTTTTATCTTTCCATTCTGCCCACAATCTTTTCTACACTAACACATTTTCGAAGTCAATAAAGTTCATTTTTATCTTTCCATTCAGCCCACGATCGTTTCCACCTCTCAGATATTAAATTTGCCATTTGCATTTAACATTTCTTTTGGTATTTTGTCTCTTCGACACGTCCTGCTTTTTTTCTTATTTTTTATTGCTGCTCGTCTTCCCTCTTCGATTATGTTGATGTAAATTTCACTGTTGTTTCTTTCTTGTCCTTGAGCTTGCTCTAGCGTTTGCGACCATTTAACTATTTCACTGGAATACCCTTTCCTTTTATCTGATTTTTCTTTTTCCTTGATAAGTCCATTCTCTTTGTCTTTCACGTTGGGGCATCTGTTTTGATGTCCGCTGAGATTCGTAGTAACAACACAATGATTTCAGATCACCATCCTCTCCGTCGCATTTGCCTTTCTGTTCAACATAGTTCTTTGTATCTGACTTTGCCTAGCTTTTGAAACTCTGTCCTTCCCTATTGCCATCTTGTTATTTCGCCTAACTCTTGATGTTATTAGAGTTGCTGTTAGAATACCCCGTCACATCCAAATCTTTTCGAAATGTATTATTATTTTTTTCCATTAACGTCTGAAACTGAAATACAGCAGTTCCGCATTTTATCTTCAATAACGTCTATTTGTATCTGTGAAATTACCAAGTTTCGTGCAAATATTTGTTATCCTAAAGTCTCTATCATCCAGTGTTGGTGTTAACCCTCACTATATTTGTTTGTTCCCGTTAGTTGCTCTCCCCATCGTCCAAGAAAGAATAGAACATGTTATTTAATACGGTCCTGTCTCACTACTGATGTAATCGCGAGTCGGCTGTCTATCGTACTTTACTGTGCTCTTCTTCAACCTATCATATATTTCGTTTAGTATGGTCACAGTTTTGGATCGAGTACTCCAGGCCTTTCTCAACAGTGTTATAAAGTGCCCCCCTCATTGACACTAAGACATTTTCAAAGTCAAATAAAGTTCATTTTTATCTTTCCATTCAGCCCACAATCTTTTCTACCTCTCAGATATTAAATTCGTCATTTGCCTTTAACATTTCGTTTAGTATTTTGTCTATTCGACACGTCGTGTGTTTTTCAGCTACCTTATTGCTGCTCGTCTTCCCTCTTCGATTATGTTGATGTAAAGTTTCACTGTTGTTTCTTTCTCGTCTTTCAGCTTGCTCTAGCGTTTGCGAACATTTAAGTATTTCACTGGAATATCGTTTCCTTTTATCAAGTTTTTCTTTTTCTTTTATAAGTCCATTCTCTTTGTCTTTCACGTTGGGGCATCTGTTTTGATGTCCGCTGAGATTCGTAGTAACAACACAATGATTTCAGATTTCAGATCACCATCCTCTCCGTCGCATTTGCCTTACTGTTCAACATAGTTCTTTGTATCTGACTTTGCCTAGCTTTTGAAACCCTGTCCTTCCCTATTGCTATCTTGTTTTTTCGCCTACATCTTGATGTTATTAGTGTTACCCTAATAATATCCCGTCACGTCCACATCTTTTCGAAATGTATTATCAATTTTTTCCATTAACGTCTGAAACTGAAATACAACAGTTCCGCATTTTATCCTCAATTACATCTATTTTTATCTGTGAAATTAGTAAGTTTCCTGCAAATATTTCTATGATATATAACTCCCAAACTGTATATAATAACTGTGCTGTTAGAGCAGTAGTAAATAAATTTTCTTTCAGAAACATATCTTCTCGGAATTATAATAAATTAGTTTTTGAATTATGGGTGAGCAAAAACTAGAAATATAGCTGAAAAGATTATTTGTTATCCTAAAGTCTCTATCTTCCAGTGTTGGTGTTAACGCTCACAACATGTGTTTGTTCCCGTTAGTTGCTCTCCCCATCGCCCAAGTAAGAATAGAACATGTTATATAATGCAGCCCTGTCTCACTAATGATGTAATCGCGAGTCAGCTCTCCCCATCGCCCAAGAAAGAATAGAACATGTTATATAATACGGTCCTGTCTCACTAATGCTCTAATCGCGAGTCAGCTGTCTATAGTACTTTACTGTGCACCTCAACCCTTCATATATTTCGTTTAGTATGTTCACAGTTTTGGACCGAGTGCTCTAGGTCTTGACAATGTTACAAAGTGCCCCCTCATTGAGACTAACACATTTTCGAAGTCAATAACGTTCATATTTATCTTTCCATTCAGTCCACAATCTTTTCTACCTCTCAGATATTAAATTCGTCATTTGCCTTTAACATTTCTTTTGATATTGTGTCTATTTGACACGTTTTGTTTCTTCAGCTACCTTATTGGTGCTCGTCTTCCCTCATTGATCATGTTTATGTAAAGTTTCACTGTCGTTTCTTTCTCGTCTTTGACCTTGCTCTAGCGTTTGCGATCACTTAACTATTTCACTGAAATACCCTTTCCTTTTATCTAATTTTTCTTTCTCCTTCATCAGTCTATTCTCGTTGTCTTTCACGTTGTGGCATCTGTTTCGATGTCCGCTGAGATTCGTTGTAATCCCACACTGATTTCAAATCACCATCCTTTCCGTCGTTTTTACGTACTGTTCAACATAGTTTTTCATATCTGACTTTGCCCGGCTTTAAAAACTCTTATCATTCGCTATCGCCCTCTTGTTATTTCGCCTACCTCTTGATGTTATTAGAGTTGCTCTAAGATGTCCTTTCACTGCCAAATCTTTTCGAAATGTATCATTCTGATGGCAACCATTTTTGTACAACCAATTATGAATAGATGGTGGCTCGTGACTGTCTATTTACAGCATTATTTTGGATTAAAACTTTAAAATTATTATATAACAATATCACTAGAGGCATCACTATATATTCACTTTTGTGGCCCCAATCTATTTATTTATGTATTTATTGATGTTTAGGGTCACATATTTATGCACAATGGCTAACCATGACCGTTGTGGCCCCAATCAATCATGTAATAAAAACTGAAGCGGGAAGTCTGCTTTTGCTTGCTAAAAAGAGAGTAATAGATGCACCACTCGTGTCATTTCTATGAACTAATATTTAAAGATTTGATACAAACGGTTGCACCTCAAACAACCTTCACCTGTCTTCTAATTGTCTCAAATTGGTATTTAATGATATTGCGTACTGAAGTACTTTAATGCATTTTCCCACAACTGCCAGATATAATTGAAATGTATGCTTATGCACTTTGTGACACGAACGTCATTTTGCATGACAATTCAGTGTAGTTGTTACCATTATTTATCTTTTCATAGCCACGATGTAGCCTCACCTGATGCTGTGGCGTAACGCACCAATGCATAAATAAATTAATTATCTTGACAAAGTGAGTAGCATTCTGTTATCAGCAAATTGTCATAAATCAAATGAATTTTTTAAAATAATGAATTATGACTTTCTTTACTTTTAAAGCCTAACATGTCTTCACACTTTTCCTCAAGTGTGTTACCTTTTTCTTTCCCAACTTCCTCAACAGTGGAGTCGTTGTGCCGCTCACATGAATGCCTTGCATCTATTCTGCTCTTCTCTTCTTTCTTTACTTTTAACGCCTAATACTTCTTCACACTTTTCCTCAAATGTGTTACCTTTTTCTTTCCCAACTTCCTCAACAATGGAGTCGTCGTGTCGCTCACATGAATGTCTTGCATCTATTCTGGTCTTCTCTTCTTTCTTTTCTTTTAAAGCCCAATACTTCTTCACACTTTTCCTCAAATGTGCTACCTTTTTCTTTCCCAACCTCCTCAACAGTGGAGTCGTCGTGTCGCTCACATGGGTGTCTTGCATCTATTCTGCTCTTCTCGTCTTTCTTTACTTTTAAAGCCCAATACTTCTTCACACTTTTCCTCAAATGTGTTACCTTTTTCTTTCAAAACTTCCTCAACAGTGGAGTCGTCGTGTCGCTCACATGAATGTCTTGCATCTATTCTGCTCTTCTCTTCTTTCTTTACTTTTGAAGCCTAATACTTCTTCACTCTTTTCCTCAAATGTGTTACCTTTTTCTTTCCCAACGTCCTCAACAGTAGACTCGTCGTGTCGCTCACATGAGTGTCATGCATCTATTCTGCTCTTCTCTTCTTTCTTTACTTTTAAAGCCCAATACTTCTTCACACTTTTCCTCAAAGGCTGGACGGAACGAGTAAAAGCACAAAGTAAAGATAAATATGCCACCGCTGAATGTTGAAAGGAACAAGTCTCGTCACAGAGTATAGAAATATATGCGACTGATTAAGGTTGGAAGGAAATATTCAAAACACAAAGTAAAGATAAACATTCCACTGATGAAAGCTGTAAGGAAATAATCAAGTCACAAAGTTAAGATAAATATGCCCACGATGAAGTCCGGAAGAGGAACAAGTCAAGTCACAGTGTATAGAAACATATACCACCGTTGAATGTATGACTGATAGCCTTTCCTTTCTTTCTTTCTTTACTTTTAAAGCTTAATACTTCTTATCTTCTTTCTTCACTTTTAAAGCCTAATACATCTTCACACTCTTCCTCAAATGTGTTACCTTTTTCTTTCCCAACGTCCTCAACAGTGGAGTCGTTGTGTCGCTCACAAGAATGTCTTGCATCTATTCTGCTCTTCTCTTCTTTCATTACTTTTAGAGCCTAATACTTCTTCACACCATTCCTTAAATGTGTTACCTTTTTCTTTCCCAACTTCCTCAACTGTGGAGTCGTCGTGTCGCTCACACGAATGTCTTGCATCTATTCTGCTCTTCTCTTCTTTCTTTACTTCTAAAGCCCAATACTTCTTCAAACTTTTCCTCAAATGTGTTGCCTTTTTCTTTCAAAACTTCCTCAACAGTGGAATCGTCGTGTCATTATCTCTTCTAAACGACACACACAAACACACAAACACACACACACACACACACACACACACACACACACACACACACACACACACACACACACACACACACACACACACACACACACACACACACACACACACACACACACACACACACACACACACAGAGTCTTGTTTTCCCTACATACCGAGGTACCCCATTGTCTGTCCTTTGTGTGGACTAACGGTTTCAACCTCGTTTTGCCGGTACAGTTCTGGGAAAACAACCGAGGTAAAGGGTTTCTTTTGTCTTTTGTACCTCGGTAAGGCGAAACACGCAAACTCTTTTGTCTAGTTACCTCGTCAAGTTGGTAAAACAAACGCACACAAACACACACACACACACACACAGAGTCTTGTCTACCCTACATACCGAGATATCCCATTGTTTGTCCTTTGTGTGGACTAACGGTTTCTACCTCGCTTTGCCGGTACAGTTCTGGGAAAAGAACCGAGGTAAAGGGTTTCTTTTGTCTTTTGTACCTCGGTAAGGCGAAACACGCAAACTCTTTTGTCTAGTTACCTCGTCATGTTGGTAAGACAACCCCCCCCCCCCCCCACACACACACAGTCTTGTCTACCCTACATACCGAGGTACCCCATTGTTTGTCCTTTGTGTGGACTAACGGTTTCTACCTCGTTTTGCCGGTACAGTTCTGGGAAAAGAACCGAGGTAAAGGGTTTCTTTTGTCTTTTGTACCTCGGTAGAGCGAAACACGCAAACTCTTTTGTCTACTTACCTCGTCAAGTTGGTAAGACAAACCCACACACACACACACACACACACACACACACACACACACACACACACACACACACACACACACACACACACACACACACACGGAGTTTTGTTTACCCTACATACCGAGGTACCCCATTGTTTGTCCTTTGTGTGGACTAACGGTTTCTACCTCGTTTTGCCGGTACAGTTCTGGGAAAACAACCGAGGTAAAGGGTTTCTTTTGTCTTTTGTACCTCGGTAATTAAAATTCAATGGAACCCAATCAATAGGGCTTCATCTGATTTGTTTGGACGAATTATGTACGGAGCTGTGAAAAACACCCCCAGCCCAGATATGGATATATACCATGCATGCACTCCCAAAGTTGGAATCATTTTTCTCAAAGTCTCTTTGAAAAAGCCAAACCAAGCGAAACTCGTCGAGACAGACGGATTATTTTCTACCTTTGCTGAAGACTGCAACCAATCCAGGTATCTTCTTTAATAGGTAATATCTAATTTTCCAATTTTATTTATTTCATCACTTTTATACTTTATTTATACTTAATTCAGCTACTTTCTTTAACAATGGAAAGAAAAGGGCAGAGGCATCAGAGGCAGAGAGTTGCCCAGTCCGGAACTGGCCAGGAACAATCGTTCCAGGCTTATTCTAGGCTGGTCAAGGCTTTGTTTCAGGTGCTTCAATGTTTGCACCACATTGGGCTATTAGAGCACCATTTGGCAAATCGTGATTTCCCGAAACAGATGGAGAAGAAAGTAGATGAGTTAGGTGGCTTTCTAAAGCCAGCTCTTCCCACCCCACACATTTTTTCTGTTTTTCGACAGATTAGTGTGGGATGGGCCAATCAAACGTTAAATGCTTTAGTTGAGCATTATAAGATAAATTTAAACCAGTTGAAGTCTAAGATAACTTTGGCTATGCGATCTCCTCCTGGACTCGAAAAAATAGACTTCACCAGCGCTTCGGCGCGTACCTTGATCTGGGCTAAAAAGAACTTTAAAAACAAGTTGACAGATAAGACGATTCGGTCTATGAGTCTTACATTGCGGAACTTCGCCCAGTGTCTGGAGTAAGGAACAATACGGGAGGGAGCAAGCAAACTCCGGCCCGTGTTGTCCCTCTACCCCAACGCGAAAAGCAAAATAAGAAAAGATCAAGGCAAAGCACTTCTCCCTCTTCTTTTCCTTCTACTTCGTCTTTCTCTCAGAGTAAGCGCCTCAATTTGCAAACATCTCCGGTCCATATTGTGACTGAAGAAGCTCGCAAATTGAGTAACGCTGTCTCGCCTCGTCTTGCTCCTCTACCTCCTACTCCTCCCCAGCCTTTCTTCTCCGGTTCTCCTAGTTCTCTCACTGGTACTCCTCCTCCTCCTTCTGTTTCTTCTCCTGCTTCTGTTTCCTCTCCTGCTTCTGTTTCTTCTGCCCCTTTTCCTGCCTCTAGTGTGGTTCAACCAGGTATATCGTACTCAGAGAAAGTCAAATCACCGAGCCGCAACTCGGGCCGCTCATTTGATTCTAAATTCTCCCAGTTTCGGCATAAAAGCGGAGTTAATTTTGACAAAAGGAAATGGCGCCTCCCCGATGTTTGTAAAAACATCCTTATGATTGGAAGTTCAAATTTAGGACGCATTGATCGAAATCCCTATCCGGACATCCAGGTGAAGTGTTACCCCGGCGCCAAATTCAATCATCTGCGCTCTATGTTTAAAGGGCACAGGGGCCAGTCCAGTCCCCAAAAAATATTATTAAATATTGGCGTGAATTCTCGAAACGATAATTCTGATCTCGTAGTTAAGCAGTTGCGGAATATGCTTAGCGATATCAGGGTCAAGTTTAGATCAGCAAAAATTTATTTCGCTGAACTAAACTTTTCGCAAAAACTCCCTCAGGCTGAGAGGAGAACCCTGAGCATCATCAATGAAACCATTCGGAAAGTGAAGGACGTTAACGTGATACCAAAAATTGATGACGCGAAGTTTGATGTTGCTCAGGATTTAATCCATTGGACCACGAGAACCGCCAATATTATGTACGATCACTGGTTGAACCACCTAAATTTAAACTAAGTAAAGGCGAAGGTAACAGCCGCCTAAAAGATGTGGGATGACCTAACAACCCAAGAGAAATCTCTTTTTGATCGCGGTTTAACTTTTGTACCAGCACCAAAGCCTAAAACTGATAACCAAACAAATTTACCATCATACAACTGTAATTTTCTTAGGCAAATGAAATTAGCCGACCGCTTTAGAAACTCCAGCGGTCGGAAACTTCCTTTTACAGAATCATCTGGTTGGTCACCTCCAGATAGTGAAGTAGATCCCGAAATTATTGAGGCTAGCAAACGAATCATCAAAAAGGTGTTCAGCATGAACATACTCTCCGATAAAGACAATTTAACAGCTGGTGAACGGAGAGCCCTCACGAAACTTCGAAAAAATAAGAAATTAGTAATTAAACCAGCCGACAAAGGTGGGTCGGTAGTTGTTCTATCTCGGGATAATTATATTACTATTATCACATAACCAAAAAACAATTGAAATATTTAACAGCTAAGCTCAGTGCTCAAACAATACAATTTTATATCCTACCAAAGATCCACAAGGACCGTTCTTCATGGACGGATGACTTAACTCCACCTGGGAGGCCAATTGTATCAGATTGTAATTCGGAATCTTATGCGATCTCGGAATTAATTGATTATCATCTGAAACCTATAGCAAATAGACATCCGAGCTATCTAAAAAATACACAGGATTTCCTGTCAAAAATTTCGAAATTGAAAATATCGAAAAATGCAATTCTGGCTACTTTGGATATCGACAGTATGTATACGAACATTGATATTGATAAAAGTGTTAAATCAGTTAAAAATGCATTTGAAAAATATCCGGATGTGAAACGCCCGGATGAACAAATTTTGGATCTTTTAGATCTGAGCTTAAAAGGTAATGACTTTCAATTCAATGGAGAATATTTTCTACAAATAATGGGTTGTCCTATGGGCAAAAGATTCAGTCCTAATTTTGCAAGCATTTATGTAGCGGAATGGGAGGAAAATGCCTTAAGCAAATGTGCAAAGCAGCCTCTCGTATATCTCAGGTATTTAGATGACATTTTTATTATTTGGGAACATTCAAAAGAAGATTTTGATGAATTTTTAGAAATTTTGAACAATCACGATCCAAATATTAAATTGAAAGCTACTATCAGTGAAAATTCTGTTGATTTTCTCGATGTGACCGTGTATAAAGGCAAGCAATTTCAGGCGTCCGGTCATTTAGATTATAAAGTATATTTTAAACCAACTGATTCCCATCAATTGTTGCACACAAAATCATTTCATCCTCAACATACATTTAAAGGTATCATCAAATCACAGCTCATTCGTTTCCACCGCAATTCAAGTGATAAGGTAAATTTCAATGAGGCTTGTTCTACTCTATTTGGTGCCCTCAGATCGAGAGGGTACTCGCTGCGCCTTTTGCGTAGACTGAAATCCTAAACCCTGAAAAAGCTCGAAAGTCCAGCTGAAACTACCGATTTCGAACCACTGAAGATTGAACACAACAGACCGTTGCAAAATAGTAGTGGCGCGGTATTTAATTGCAAAAAGCCTCGTTGTAGACTGCATACTTTTATGCCTGATCAGAAAGAGGAATTTTTCTCCGAACAAACGAAAAATCATTATCAGATCCGTAACCCCCTCCATTGTGATTCACCAAACATTATTTACCTTATCACTTGTAAGCGATGTCGGAAACAGTATGTTGGTCAAAGTCAAAATCCTTTCCGAGAACGTGCTACTAGACACAAACAGGATATAAAACATAATGCTGATGCCCCAGTAGCACAACATTTTAACCTTGCTGGCCATTCTTTGGACGATTTCGAAATCCATCCTATTGAACAACCACCAATTAAAGACACATTAGAAGAAACGGATGAATTTAGAAAAAAACGTGAAGCTTTTTGGATCAATACGCTTCAAACCCTCTGGCCATTTGGTATGAACATATCAGAGGGCGAATGCGAAAGGAGGTCCATCATTCCTTTCACTTTAACGTACAACAGAATGAATATCGAAATAGCAAAAATGTTAAAAGATGAATTCAATTTTACCAATGCTAAATTAAATGAACCTTTGAATCTTCGACCTGTCATCGCCTATAAAAAAAACAAAAGCTTGCGTAACATCCTTGTAAGGAGTAAATTAGAGCCCATCAATGAATAACATCAATTTTTGCCAGTCAGTTTAACCAGTTCCTAAGCTCATCACTTAGTTTAAATCAATTTTATGTACTTTTTTGTCATGTTTGAAACCAATCAGGGTTCAGTAAATGAAAACAATTTTTCGGCGGCATATTAAAAGAAAAAAACGTTTCAGTAGGAAATGTCTGTGCCAGTGCGATTTTTTAACCTCAAACACACACACACACACACACACACACACACACACACACACACACACACACACACACACACACACACACACACACACACACACACACACACACACACACACACACACACACACACACACACACATATATAACTAATTCTCGGGGATACAGAGTAATTTCGTGTGGACTGTGCCAGTTCCATGGACGCTCGATCTGCTAGCATGCCTTTTTTGGGCTTGTCGGTAGTCGAGTGGCTTATGACGCTGGTCGAGTTTCGCTAGGCGATTGGTGCCACAGAAGTGTACTCTCGTCAAGGCAGTGGTTCGATCCCCATCGGCGCAGAGTCTTTCATCCTAAAAAATGCATAACAGAAGTGCCGAATTCTGTATTCTGTACCGTAAGCAGGAAATTTGGAAAAGAGATTGATTCTCACTGATTTCATCTGCATTACATGGTATAATTCATTGTATAAAACTAATTCTCGGGGATACCGAGTAATTTCGTGTGGACTGTGCCAGTTCCATGGACGCTCGATCTGCTAGCATGCCTTTTTGGGGGCTTGTCGGTAGTCGAGTGGTTTATGGCGCTGGTCCAGTTTCGCTAGGCGATTGGTGCCGCAGAAGTGTACTCTCATCAAGGCAGTGGTTCGATCCCCATCGGAGTCAGAGTCTTTCATCCTAAAAAATGCATAACAGAAGGGTCGAATTATGTATTCTGTACCGTAAGCAGGAAATTTGGAAAAGAGATTGATTTTCACTGATTTCATCTGCATTACATGGTATAATTCATTGTAAATTACTAATTCTCGGGGATACCGAGTAATTTCGTGTGGACTGTGCCAGTTCCATGGACGCTCGATCTGGTAGCATGCCTTTTTGGGCTTGTCGGTAGTCGAGTGGTTTATGGCGCTGGTCCAGTTTCGCTAGGCGATTGGTGCCGCAGAAGTGTACTCTCATCAAGGCAGTGGTTCGATCCCCATCGGCGTCAGAGTCTTTCATCCTAAAAATGCATAACAGAAGTGCCGACTTCTGTATTCTGTACCGTAAGCAGGAAATTTGGAAAAGAGATTGATTCTCACTGATTTCATCTGCATTACATGGTATAATTCATTGTAAAAAACTAATTCTCGGGGATACCGAGTAATTTCGTGTGGACTTTGCCAGTTCTATGGACGCTCGATCTGCTAGCATGCCTTTTTGGGCCTTTCGGTAGTCGAGTGGTTTATGGCGCTGGTCCAGTTTCGCGCACAGAGTTGTCTCCCTTGGCATCATGGAAGGACAGCTTTTTCTGATGTGGTGAAATGGAATTTCAAAATCCTATTTATCTGTTGGTTTCCACCACTTTTCTTTCCAGAACACCTATTGTAGGTGTTTGTTCGTGTTTTAAAGAACATTTTTGTATATTAATTTTATGAATTTGTTCAGTGTAAGATAGGTTTTGTTTGTGTGAATTTTTGGACCGTCATGTCAACAACGAACTCAACACAAATCCAGAAATCACGACGTTTGGACAAGAAGAATGTTGGTAAGATTCCATCACCAATGTATAAGAAAGAACTCACTGTAAGAATTAATGTACATGACAATTCTAAAGTTAAGGCTCTTGACATTATTAAGGCTGTTGAAGAATTATGTGGACAAGGTGTTGTTTTGGCTTGTATCCCTGTTTCCGGTGATTTGTACGAAGTGACCTTGAGTGACGCAGATGCGACCGAATTACTGAAAGAAGGTGTTAAAATTGGAAGGAATATGTATGAATGTTCAAAAATTTTGAATGACTCAGTTGTAGTGTCAATACTCTTTTTACCAGCATACATAACTGATGCAGAAATAAAACGAAAACTTGAAAATGAATTTAATTTGCAGTTGTTAAGTCAAATAGAAAGGCGATATTATCCAAATACTAAAATTGTAGATGGAACACGCTACGTTCGTGTTAAATTCCCACCTGAACTTGTTTCTTTACCATACTTTATCAAGTTTCAGACAGCCAGTGGATCGGGATACTATAAAGTCCTGCACAACAATCAGGTTAAAGTTTGTTCTAAGTGTCTGTCGGATTCTCATCTCATTAAAGACTGCCCACTTTTTGTATGCCATATTTGCAGCTTACCTGCCCACATTGCGAGAAATTGCAAAAGCGTTTTCTGTGATAAGTGTGATTCCTTTGTTTGCCATTGTGCTGAAATTAGTGAAAATCCTTCTGGTGATAAATCAGCTGATAAGTGTACAGAATCTGGAGAATCGTGTGTTATTGTGTCTGACAACAAGCAACAAGAACCGTTAGCTGACGTGAATGATTACGACGAGGACATTTCATTTTATGGAGAGAACACTTGGTTGAACCCAGGTGTTGACGAGGACCAGGTCAAATTCATGGAAGCTCGGAAAAAAAATGAAATGTTGTTAAATTCATCCAGGCAGAGTTTGCCTGAATCAGGGTCAAATTCTGATTCTTGTGTGGAAAAAGCTGAATCAGAAAAAGCATCTGTGAATCTTGTGTCAGATTCACAAAAATGTGTTGTAGAAAATGAAAAAAACTATTCTAGATGTTTCAACTTCAAAGGAAGTTGTTGTAGCAGAGAAAGAGGGTATTTCTGATAGTGAAAATAAAATGTCAACAGATGTGTGTCAAGAGCAATCCGAGTCTGAAGGCGAAATGCTCAGTGCGGATGAAAGTGATACTGTTTCTTCTGGTCATGTCAGTATGGAGGGCGTTCAGGACGAACTCCGTGCTGGCATGAAGAGAAGAAATAGGCTTCAATTTGTTCCGAATGTGAAGGTCGTTAGGCGAAAACATCCCGATGTGGTTGCCGAGTCACAATAAGATCACACATGTTTGTTTGTGAAAGGTTTCTTCCTTTTGTCATGGTTCTTTTCTGCACCTTCAATGTAAATGGTTTGAGGGATACTACAAAGATTAATAATATCTTTTCCTTACTTCATGAGAAGAATTTTGATTTCATTGCCTTACAAGAGACTTGTTGGGATGTTGGATTTATTGATGGATTGAAGCATCTATGGAAGGGGGAAATATATCAGTCATGCTACGACGGGAAAAGTAGGGGGGTTGCAGTATTAGTTTCTGATAAATATAAAAATTACATTTCTTCTGTAGAGAAAGATCAAGAGGGTAGGTTTTTACTTGTTGAATTATTCCTGGGATATGAAAAATTTCGTATTTGTTCCATTTATGCCCCAAATCATTATAAGGAAAAAGTTAATTTTCTTCGATTCTTGGAAAATAAAATCACGAGTGCCGATAATTTCATTGTCCTTGGAGATTTCAACTGTTGTTTACAACAGGTGGACAGGCACAATGGAATTGTTGACAGCTCTAGTAATCATTTACAAGATTTTATCGAACACGGGAATTTAGTAGATGTATGGAGGACCAAACATGACATGAAAAAGCAGTATACATGGCACAGAATAGTTCAGGGAGTCTTACAACAGAGTCGAATCGATTATATTTTCTGTTCCAGTCCATTGTTATCACTGAGCCAGTATTGCGTTATTAATTATACAGTATTTTCTGATCATGTAATGGTAACTGCTAAATTTAATTTGGAAACAAAAGATTGGGGGCCGGGAATTTGGGTGCTAAATAATTCCATACTCAGTGATGATGATTATTGTAATGGGATATATGAGATTATTGACAAAGAAATCCAATGTCAGCTCTATACAACTGAGCCTCTTGTTTGGTGGGACAACCTCAAATTTAGGATTAAAAAATTTTCGCAATTCTATTGCCAACGGAACAATAAACACACCAGGGAAGAAGAATATAACTTGCAGAAAAGCTTGGCATTGGAATTTAGTCATAACAAAAAGCATATCAATATGCAGAAAATACAATCATTGAAAGATGAATTGGCAAAAATAGAACTAGAGAAATGTAAGGGCGCCATTTTACGTTCAAAATCCAAGTTTCATCTGGAATCGGATCGATGTACAAAATATTTTTTAAGGTTAGAGGAAGTTAAACAGAATAATAATGGTTTCACAGAAATTTTTGATGAGAAAGGGTCACTTATAAGTGACACTTTTGGCATCATAGATTCTGTTAAAGCATTTTATGAACAATTGTATACGAAACACAACTTACTTCATGAAGATATTGGCATTCTAACAGATTCTCTAGAGAACAGTTTACCGTCAGTTGATAAGGAATTATGTGATGAAAGTATTTCGTTGGAAGAGTTTAGAAACGCCCTCGATGGTATGGCCCCGTCCAAGTCCCCTGGACTGGATGGGTTGTCTAAAGAATTTTACCAACGTTTTTGGGACAGATTGGGTTCAATATTATCTGCCCTGTTAGATGTAATAGCTGAAAATGCTATTTTGCCCCGGTCCATGACTAAGGGTGTCATAGTACTTGTATACAAAAAAAAGGTGATAAAAGAGATATCTCTAATTGGCGTCCAATTTCTTTACTTAACGTATATCGAAAACTGATAGCCAAAGCTCTAGCTAACAGGGTTAAGATTATTATACATAAACTAGTGTCTAAATTTCAAACTTGTTGCATCCCGGGGAGAGATCTGAGTGAAACTGTAGTTTCTATTAATAGTTTTATCAAATATATTGAAGAGAATAATTCGCAGGGGCTGGTCATGAAAATTGACTTGAACAAAGCATTTGATAGGGTAAATCATGAGTACATGTTTTCTTTACTACATAGTTTTGGGTTCGGGCCTAATTTTATAAAGTGGGTAAGAATATTGTATACTAATTCAAAAAGCTGTGTCAAGGTCAATGGTCATACTTCGGCATTTTTCAACATTGATTCGTCGGTCAGACAGGGTTGTCCTTTATCGGCCATGCTTTTTGTCTTGTGTTCAGAACCATTGGCACGCCTGATTGAGGGCAACCCTAATATCAAAGGTTTAAAGATTCCAAATACATCCGTAGAATATAAACTTTTTCAACATGCAGATGACAATAAGCTAACACTTGCTGATATTGACTCTGTTGAGCATGTTCTTCAATGTTTTAATCAGTTTTGCAAGGGGTCTGGGGCTAAGATTAATTTGTCTAAATCAGAAATTCTTCCACTGGGTACTTTAAAGCATCTAGATATTTCGCATTTACCCATTCAGAAAGCCGATGGTTGTTTAGAAATTCTTGGTGTATACCATGGATATAATGATAAGCAATGTGAATTTCTAAACTGGGGAAAAAAGGTTCACAAACATTCATCAATTTTACATTTTTGGAAAGAGCGTTCACTTTCCTTAAAGGGTAAATCTATTGTGATTAATTCATTATTACTCTCAACATTGTGGTATATGGTTAATGTGATTCACATTCCTAGTATATACATCAGAAAAATTAAAACTTTGATCCTCAATTTTTTGTGGAACAATTCCTACCACACCATTAAATATCGGGCCATAATTGGTAGGTCAAAATGAGGTGGATTAAATATTCCTGGTATAGAGTTAAAGATGCTCGCTTTGAGATGTTAATGGATAAAAAAGAAAAATAACAGTTACTTCCCTTGGGTCTATTTTATGGAATTTTATAATCGAATGTATAAATCTCTCCAGCTAAAGGATGGGATATTTGCCATCAAAATTTCTTCAAGAGATTTGAATGTTATGCCCCTTTTTTATCAAGAGATTCTTATGGCTTGGAGTAAGTTGGTGGGTAATGACATAGATATAATTAACCATGATTTTGATTTTAAAGAACAATCTTTATTTGATAATCCCCACATCTTGTGTGAAGATAAGCCAATATTCAAAAAGAATTTTGTCAAAAAAGGAATATGTAAAATTAAAGATATATGTTACGAAGTTATTCCTGGAGTTTTGCGAACAAGCGCAATTCATGAGCTTGTTTGTGATGAAACTGGATGTACTTGTAGCACGGTACAAAAGCAAATCCAACAAATTATGGATGGTATTAGTGACGAATGGAAAAGTCAGATAAATGGAGCTAGTTCTCCTGAAATTACTCCATTGTCTCAGAGTCAATCACGTAATTGCAATAATTTAAATTTTATAGATGTTCATGGTAATCTGTTAAGTACTGAACATTTATCCACTAAAGCAGCCTATGAAGTATATAGACTACAAGAGTTTGAAACCCCCACGGGTGAATTATTTTGGTCCAATACAATAAATTTGGATTCATTTCTGATAAAATGGTCAATTATTGACAGTGCTATTAAGTCTTCTGAGATGATAGATTTAGACTATAAGATTCATCATAACATTGTTTACACAATGGAAATTTTTAACCAAACAACGGGATGACAATACATGCCCCCTTTGTAAGGTAGAAAAAGAAACAGTCCAACACTTATTTCTGAATTGTGCACTTTTAGTTCACAGCAAGGTTTTATGTAGAGATATGCTAGATACTCTTTGTATCAACTCTTCAGCTAACATATCTCTAGAACAATTTAATTTGTTTATCCTGTTTGGGTGTCCCAGTAATTACAGTAAAGTTAACACTACTTTTGTAAATCTTCTCTTATCCTCCTTTAGATTGGCATTTTTTCGACGACGTAATCTGGTCCTGAAAGGTCAAAGATTGGTAAAAGTAGAAATTTTGTGGAAATTATTATTATTAGCCCATCTTAGATATTATTATGAGTTTTGCGAAAGAAACCACCAAAATTTGCGGTTTGCAAAGTCAGTGATGGACAAAAATCCGTTCATTTACTTCAGAGATGGGGAAATACAAATTCATTTTAAGGTGTAGGCGCTCCATCTTTATATTGCACTCGTGGATTTCCTTGTGATGTGAAATGTTGTTCTGCATCACATGGCCTTAGTAGAATAAGATCATATTACCAAATTTTTGAGTTCCTTTTAAAATGTATCTTCCTCTAGTCGCTGAACAATTAGTGACCCGATTTCTGTGCTGTCCGGGGTGCAGTGATAATTCATTGCACCTGTGACAGTATAGAGATCGGGCCGCTACCCTATAGGCATACCCTGAGAATAGATTACTGTCCAGAAGAGGAAAGGCATTCATCTTTTCTTCAACTAACTCTATGTTGCAAGCAAAATACGAAATAACAGCTACTCTGGAATTAACAATGTTTATAAAAGTTACCCCTATGTGGTAGTATTGCGTGGTTAACATGTTTCCGCGCACTCGATGTGGTTTTTACGTTTCATAGTTCTGACGACTTAAATAACATTCAACTCAAGGAAATGGATAAAATAGGTATCATGTGCCAGTGCGTGAAAGTGTGATGGATGTTATGTACATTGTAATGGAATTATTTTATGTAAAAGGTTTTATTGTAATTTGTATATTTGGTTTTAATAAAAAAGATAAAAAAAAAAAAATGGCGCTGGTCCAGTTTCGCTAGGCAATTGGTGCCGCAGAAGTGTACTCTCATCAAGGCAGTGGTTCGATCCCCATCGGCGTCAGAGTCTTTCATCCTAAAAAAATGCATAACAGAAGTGCCGAATTCTGTATTCTGTACCGTAAGCAGGAAATTTGGAAAAGAGATTGATTCTCACTGATTTCATCTGCATTACATGGTATAATTCATTGTAAAAAAACTAATTCTCGGGGATACCGAGTAATTTCGTGTGGACTGTGCCAGTTCCATGGACGCTCGATCTGCTAGCATGCCTTTTTTGGGGCTTGTCGGTAGTCGAGTGGTTTATGGCGCTGGTCCAGTTTCGCTAGGCGATTGGTGCCGCAGAAGTGTACTCTCACCAAGGCAGTGGTTCGATCCCTATCGGCGTCAGAGTCTTTCATCCTAAAAAATGCATAACAGAAGTGCCGAATTCTGTATTCTGTACCGTAAGCAGGAAATTTGGAAAAGAGATTGATTCTCACTGATTTCATCTGCATTACATGGTATAATTCATTAGATATATATATATATCTTAAACCACTTGAATTAGAATGGCTGCATTTAGAACCTCGTCATTAAATTCGAAGCAAGATAGAATCCTCTTGAGAAGCATAGGATTAAATTGTCACTACGATGTGTTTTAACAGAATCGGCCAATCCATCAAATTTCTCCTATAATTATATCTCATATCATTTTAACAGACACCAGAAACATTTTTCCTAAGCATTATTTCGTTAACTTCTCTTTACACACCTGTGGCAGAAAACTACTCCTTGGACACCAGTCTGCTGACGCAGTAGTGAACGGGTTGGAACCAATTCTACAATGTCTACAAGATGTTCATGTACTCGAATGGCAGCTCACATCGAAGCATCACCCATTTGTGAAAATGGTGGCACTACCGAAGGGTTGTCTGACGAGTTAAAGTAAAACTAGAGAGAAAATTATCATTTAAGGGGTATGTTCAATATAAGTTTCTTGTAGTCGATGAGCTACAAACAGCATTAGTGCATCTGAAAAGGGCACAACCAACACAATGACAATGCGGCTATTGCAACTGAAAGTTTTGACAACTCCGTTCCAAACGAAATTACTCAATTAGTGACTAAACAAGACAGCCAGGAGGAGACTTCCGACAGTGATGAAGGTATCCAACGTGACACTTGTCTGCAGCCCATTGGCATCGTGTAGGAAGTATTGTATAATACAATGGAATGAGTTTATTGTGTTGCTCTTACAGAAGGTGAAGGGCCTGTCAGAATTATGCAACACAATTACAATGAAGCAATGTCTTTTCCTGTACAGTTTCCTGAACGTCATTCATTGACATTTTTCTCCCAAGACTCGTGGATGCTGATACCCGTTCACCAAGTGATATGTGACCCATTTGTTTTATGCGCAACATGTGAACAAATTACAGGTGATATCACAAGTGTCTACCGCATTGTAAAAAGGGACATTGCGACATGATGTTGAGAAAGTTGTTGTTGCAGCTGAAAAGTTCACTGATCTAAACTTCCTGTGAAACATCGTCAAAGTAGATAAGGCCTACAAGTTCATGAAGCCAATTAGAGCTACATAACCGTATTGACAAGCAACACTCAATATCTCTTTGCCATGCTTCGTCAACTTGGAAAGCCTGGTTCTTTTCCCTCTCATCAGCTGCATTTCACTCCCCCAAAACATAAAAAAAACATTCTACTATAGCTGAAGTAAATGATTTGACAAGGGCACAGAGATGCGGCATCTTGTGAAAGACACTGGTAACGGCAGCGAAAATGTTCGATGATAGGTTCAGAACCTCAAGGTACTTCTTTCGGACGTGGAACCTATTGGTAACATAACTGACTATTTCTAACGTGTGGATTTTCAAAAGCGTGGTTCACCACACGAAACCTCCCTTTTCTTCATTCAGAATGCACTACAGATAAACGTAGCCTCTGATCAAGACTTTAAAGCGTTTGTCAACAGATATGTGAATTGATTGTCGCCTGCCTGATAAACATACTGATAATGTGCTACGTGAAATTCTGGTCAGTGTACAACAACGTATAAAGCAGCCCTCCAACAGATATAAACAGAAGGGAGATGCATGCCGGTTCAATTCTCCACGCCAGCCATCAAGTAAAACATTCATCTGCCACCCCCATGTTGCAATCGAAAACCTACAAGATCTCTAAGCCGAAGGGAATGTTGACACTGCAAGGAATGTTTTAAACAATGTAAACCACGATATAGCGTTGGCTGCTGATGTGTGTTAAGCACCAATAAATAAATAAACAATGTAAAAGAAGCACATAACAAGCATTCCAGGATGCCTTGTCCATTGTTTCCAAAAGAATATCGATTGTATCTCAAAGGAAGCTCACTGACATGTGGATTAATAATTATAATCCCACTCTACTGCATTGCTGGAATGCGAATATGGACATACATTTCATTACTAATACACAATCCTGCATCGTGTGTGTTATATCCCATATTTCTAAGACAGGGGCAGACTCCAGGTCAGTTTAAAAACAACAAAATAAAAAAAACCGGAAAGGAAAATTTGGATGCACAGGGAGCCATGAAGAAAATAGGTGGGGTGTACTTTAGTCTCCAGAACGTCTGTGCTGAGGAGGCAGCGTACTTGGGCGTGTGAATTGCATCAGAAAAGAAAGCTCTAAAAATGTGCAGTTCATATCCGTTGGCTGAAATCCGGTGCGGGTGAGTGTGTGCCTCTTTGTCTGTCGTTCATTTGGTTGTTTAGTTTGATTGAACAATACAGAGCAACATTATATACGGATGAATTTTCGAATATGTGCCTTGCCACTTTTGCCTCGGATAACAGACTCTTGTCTCGCTCTGAACTGAACAACACAAACCATCAATATGTTTCGACACTCTCTGGAGATTTCGGCTATGTCCTGAAATGGACTTGCACAGATTCGGCCATAATAACTACCCCATGTTTACTGCAGACAAACAACCTGAAAATTATTGTACTCCCAACTTCAGTTGTAGCCTCACAGAACCGGTGATGATCTTAAGCCAATGCCTCATGCAACCCATGAAGACTACTTCGTCAATGGCGCAGTTGAGATGAGACCATCATTGATACCAACTGCTGCGAAAGATGTTCTTTTCAATAGCTCTCTGCTGTCTATTAAACTACAAGAGAATTATGAAGACAAATTTGAATAGCAGTTTGTTTCTGGGTCTCAGCAGGCATGGTCTCAACAGCTGTGAGAGATATTCTTTGCAATAACTATGTCCTGTCTAGTAAAATAGAAGAGAATTATGAAGACAAATGTGAATTAGTTTGTTCTTGTGTTTCAGAAGGCATGGCCTATTTTCTGTCCTAAAAGTGAGCATAAAGAATCGAGTGTCTGGTCAGCAAACTAGATGATAGAGGCCCTGGGGAGCTTACCATCATTGCTAATATTCCTGATTTTGCGAATAATCCACCGACGGTCAGTGACGCATCTTTTCATATTTTACAGCCAGTGTTCACAAAACGTGATATACTTATTACCTTTTTTAAAGTCAATCAACAAAAAACAAGAGATGTATTTTATTCTTTTATTTTTGTCTGGAGAAAAGACAAGGGAAGCGTCCTAAACCATTTTCCATGTTTCGGACGGGAGGCGCAGGAGTTCGAATGTCTCATTTGTTGAGAGCATATTTTATGAGGCTCAAAGAATTTAACCCTGCTATGCAAACATAAGTCGCAATTTCCATTTTTATGTGTGTTCTTACAGAAATAGCTGCCCTTAATATTGGAGAGGCAACCATTCATGTAGTTCATGGTATTGATAAATGTTCGAAAAGTTCCCCCACTTCTGAGGGAGGCACGAATAAATGCTCTGAGATCAAGGCTTGGGAGCATAGAAGTCCTCATCATAGATGGAATCTCAATGGTTCATTGAAATTACTAGAGATGTCAACGTCGCCAATGGGTAGTTACTCGAACACTTCTGAGTATAATGGATAATATGTGTTACCAACCTGCTGTTCTTATTCCCCCAAGAGATGATTATCCTTCATTTCAGACCTCAGAGTAAAAATTCGCCAGCATCTCAGAATGAGAAAACTTGTATACAGGTTAAGGCAGACTCCTCAAAATGTTGTATTTTTTAACAGACACCAGAAACATATTTCCTAAGTATTTCCTAAGTCACTTGGCAATCAATAATTTTCCAGAAAACAGATTCTCAGCAGGTCTTACCATCGATTAAGACAAAGAGGCTAAACTTCGAGAAAGTGGTCAGTTGAAGTATTTCTCTCAATATGTCCATAAGTTTTTAAGCTAGCCAACTTAACTTTTAAAAGTATATATAGTATGTGCGGTGGCCTACGTGGTGATGACCACTACGACAAAAATGCTAATGGAACGGAGTGTATACTTTTTATGACCTGCCGGCAGTCATAACCGCGCCCATCTAGTTATTGTTGTTGTTGCTGTTGTTATTACTTTAATTTTCTCTTCTACTATTTTCATTGTCAGTGTTATTGATTTGTTGCAAGATGGTACAAAGTCATATGGGGTGTAGCTCACTTGACCTAACTTACTGCTGTAAAGCAGACAATCCTTCAAGGCAATTTTCGTGGTTTCGTGCCTGAAGGATGACTCCCGCAAGAACTACTGCTTCTTGAATTCAAATAAAGTTCGTAAATAGTAAAATAGAGTCTGTGAATGGCTAAAACCCCGGTGAAACTTGATCAACCTAATGCACTGAAGATATTTGAATTTGTTTTGTCTTACACCTCAGTGTGTTCTGCTCATTCATATAAGCAACCTCACTTTGCAAACAAGATTCAAACCTTAACTGAGTTATTATTCTTACAAGATCCACTTAAACATCATTAGTTTGCGACTTTAAGCAAGCATTCTACGTGCATGCAACCCAATCTAACTTCCTAGATGTTATCCATGTTTTATTTTGTTTTTTTTTCTTTTCTATCCTTCATACACCTACTCCATTTGCTTTCTTTCAAACTCAACCTCTCGTAGACACCAAACCAAAATCAATTCCCAGCAGTGTGGAATAAACATGTCATTGACAGGTACCAAATGCCGGACACGGTCTATATTCTATCACCCTCAAATTACATAATGTCCAGCATTATTGTGACTTATCGTGCCCGGATTGGTGCATTCAATTCCACAATTCATATCAGCAACCTCAAGCGCAAACTAGACAGACACCAATCCATGTGTTCCTTATTGTTTGTGTACATGCGTTGTATAGGGATCGAGTTTCATACCTCTCTCATTGTGACATTAGCCGTGTATTTTATATCAATCAGTTATACTCCATATCGAACATGTCAAGATGATACAGCAAACAGTTCTAGAACAAACTCAACAGAGTCTGGTAAGTCGTGTCTTGAGTCCTTCTCAAAATGGACTCTAAAGCTTATCCTGATATTGTCAGGAGATATAGAATTGAATCCCGGACCAGGTTCTTTGAGTGCCAAAAATACCATAAATTCACTCCAAATCTTCCACATGAATATTTAGAGCCTTAAGCCCAAATTAGAAATCCTCGAGTATGAAACCTTGTCCCATGATATTATGGCCTTCACTGAGACCTGGCTACAAGACTCTGACCTAACATGTGATATCAAGATTCACGGTTTCCAAGAACCTCTACGCCTTGATCGCATGTCAAGGGGAGGAGGCTTTGCAGTTTATGTGAAAGATGGCTTGTGCTTTCGGCATCGAACTGATCTTAGGGTGAATAACATTGAGTGCCTTTGGGTTGAGGTCTCTACCAATCTTGGTAATTCATTACTGCTAGGAGTGTTTTATCGCCCTCCCAATAGTACTGCAGAAGTTTGGGATAATATTGTTGCTTCCATTGAAAAAGCAAAAGATACATTGATTCCTGACACTATTATTACTGGTGATTTTAACGACAATCAGTTGGGGTCTTCCAGGGGCCACTTCCATGATATATGCAACAACTTCAATCTAAAACAACTTGTAAGTGAACCAACATGCTTTACCGAGACATCGGCCTCATTAATTGACCTCTTTGCTGTCAGTAATACCGTCCATATACTGGAGTGTGTCGTATTGGAACCATTTATTCCGGACATGACACGCTACCATTGTCCAATTCTTGTGCAGATCAAGTTTCAAAGAATATCACCTAAAACCTTCAAAAGACGCATTTGGCTGTATACAGAAGGGAATTACGAAGCCCTTAATACTACATTCAATAACATAGACTGGGTAAGCTTGTTTGATCATCCATGCCAACATACCTTTGTCTCTAATTTCACTGACAAGCTTCTCGACGCAGCATCCAAATTCATTCCCAGTAAAGTTATAACATCCAGACTCAGTCAGCCGAAATGGATGCACAATCAGATACGGTCCCTGATAAGGCAAAGGACACGCTTATATCGCAAGGCAAAGCGCTCCGGCCTGTTACGTGACTGGGACATATATAAGAAAAAGCGCAATGAAGTTGTCTCAGCTGTCAGAAAAGCCAAAGCTTCATACATATCCAAGGCCCAGGCAACACTAAGCTCCCCAGAAACAACTCCGTCGAAGTGGTGGAAAACATTAAAATTATTTGTCGGCAAACATGTATCGGAAATCCCGACGGTAAGACATCTGAATAAGGTTTACTCAACTAATCTTGAGAAAGCGGAAGTGTTTAACGAATATTTCTGCTCCATCTCTACATTGGATGATTCTAATGCGTCTTTGCCACCGTTACTTAACCCTGCCTCTAATCTTCTCAATAGTATAACATTGGATTGTCGCGAAGTGCACGAAGCAATAAAATGTATCAATGTATCAAAAGCGTCCGGTCCCGATCTCATAAGTCCTCGACTTCTAAAAGAATGTCAACGTTCCTTATGTGAACCGCTTACGACCCTCTTCAATGCACTCCTGCAAACTTGTTACTTCCCAAAATTATGGAAGCAGGCCAATGTGACCGCAGTGTTAAAAAAAATCCTTCTAACCCAGTTACTAATTATCGCCCCATATCATTAATTAGCTGCATTGGAAAACTATTTGAGAAATGTGTTTTCAAACGTTTGTGGGATTTTCTATGTGAGAACAATATACTCAGGCAGTTTTTTATCGCAGATGACTCCACAGTCTTACAACTAACGGATCTGTATGACGAATTCTGCCATGCTCTCGATGAAGGCAAAGAAGTCAGAGTCGTATTCTGCGATGTTAGCAAGGCATTTGACAAGGTCTGGCATGTTGGTCTCATACACAAGCTTGAAAAAATCGGGATATCTGGCGACTTGCTCTGTTTCCTAAAATCTTACCTCTCCAATCGGTGCCAGCGGGTTGTAGTTTCCTCGGAAGTGTCTCCCTGGAAATCAGTAAATTCTGGTGTTCCACAAGGTTCGATCCTCGGCCCACTGCTGTTTTTGATATACATAAATGACATTACAGATGACCTGCTCAGCAGTATACCACTGTTTGCAGATGACACTTCCCTGTATCTCATAGTCGAGAACCCTGTTCAAGCGGCAGTCTCGATCAACCATGACCTGGCTACAATCGAACGTTGGTCCAAGACATGGCTGGTCGAGTTCAATCCTAAAAAAACTGAAACTATGTTGATATCACGCAAAACAGAGGCCTCAGTTCATCCACCAGTATACTTGAGTAGCATCCAAATTTCCGAGGTCAGTAGCCACAGACACCTAGGTGTAACTCTGAAAAAAAACTTTACATGGAATGATCATATTGATCTCGTATGTTCCAAAGCTTGGACGCGTGTTGACATGATTAGGTCACACAAGTTCACATTTGATCGCAATGTCCTCGAAAACATATATTTCGCCTTTATCAGGCCACTCTTAGAGTATGCCGACTGTGTATGGGACAACTGCTCAGCAATCCAAGCTGCTGAGCTAGAGAAAATACAAATAGCGGCAGCAAGAAAAGTTACTGGTGCTACTGTAAGTACCAATAAAACCCTCCTGAATGCTGAAACACAATGGGACACTCTACAGGAACGACGCCGAAAGCACAAGCTCATTCAATGTTTTAAAATGTATCACAAATTAACCCCCCAATATATTTCCATCAAGGTTCCACCAACAAATTTATCCATGAATCCAACCCACAATCTCCGGGATGTTAACAATCATCGAGTTCCCTTCTGCCACACTAACTTATACCAATCCTCCTTCATTCCGGATGTTACTAACCAGTGGAATCGAATTCCCTCATCGATTAGGGAAAATCCCTCCCTTCCCAATTTCAAAAGGTACTTAAATAGTGCGAACCGCCGACCACTCACGTTCTACTCAGGGGCCAAATGTCGAGCAGCACAAATTTATCACTGTAGACTAAGATTACATTGTAGCAGCATCAACGCCCATTCATACGACAATCACATCTCGGTGTCTGCACTTTGTCAGTGCGGTGATTTAGAGACAACAGAGCATTTCCTGCTCCGTTGTCCAATCTTTGACGTTGTACGGAATTCTACAATCCACACTTTACCATTCCCTGTAGACCTCTCAACATTACTGTATGGTTCTGAACATCTGGATAACACCGAAAATTCACTTGTATTCCGTGTTGTACAAGATTTTATCTCACAAAGTAGTCGTTTCCGATGAGGCATTAACGTTAAGCTTCGGCCTTATTCGCCACGCCGTTGTTATTCTTAAGTTTATTCCTTTGTCTCCGATACTTTGTCAGCGGTCTGTATATAGAAAATATGAATTTCTTCTCCCTCTTGCCACACGTTCTGGCTAATAGTTGGAAGGTTTTACATGACTGGGCTTTTCCATATAACACGCATTGCTGACTTCAGTGTCACAACGTGTCACGGAGAGGTGCTGTCATTTCTGGTTGTACGTCGGTGTCCCATAGCAAGCGACATTTTGGACTGTGATACAACAGGAATTATTTGTTTCTTTCATAGATGTTATAATCCCAGTTTGATGCTCTATTATTTTCTAAGCGGCTAGCAATGACAGCACTATCTCTGATACAAACAGTTCCATAGGTTGCTCTAGTAATGATGTAGCAATAGTATAATTGAACTTGGTTTGGTTTCAGTACTTTACCTTCACCTCTTTATTCTCTCTCTCTTCTTCTTTCCCACTAACCGTCCAGTACTTTGTCCTTCTCTCTATTCTAGTATTGGTCTCTTCTTTTGCCCTGTTTAAGCAATATATTACGTTGAAAATATTACTTCCACCTAACTTAGTAACTGATTTAAACTTACTGGGAGGCAGCTCACATAAGCTAATAGCTTCCTGCTGAATCCCAACACTATATTAACTGTAATTGTACCAAATGCATAGATAGATCTTTATTTTGCAGTATACTAGTACATTGATTACAAAATAACATTACAACAAACATGAACATAAGCTAGTATACGGCATGGAAATGGCATAGCCTATAAGGCTGTCTTCCTGCCATTCCCGTAAAAAGAAAGATATCAAGTTTCTTTGGCATCAGTGTATCAAAGTGCTTTCCCAAAGACGGGGTTGTCTGATCTTTTATTTATAATTCAGGGGGGCTAGAATGTATTTGAGAATTAAGGGATGGGGGTAGGAGGATGAGATGTCAGAAGCTTACAGCTGGCGGATGACACAGTCGGGGCACGTTGGGTTGTCACATTTGGAGTTAGGACGCGAATAATTATTCAAGGCTTTATCAATTAAGGACTTTTTAAATCGGGGTCTATTTAATTGCTGGATTTGTGGGTCTATACTATTCCAGGTTCTTGGGAAGGAGTGTAATGGCAGCACAGCAGAGAACTGTGTTCTTGGTTTGCGGGTATCTAATTTACCGGTTTGCCTTGTATTCATTCCTGAGGGGTTTCTATATACTTGAAAGGTATCATCGAATGACATAGGGAGTTTTTTGTTCGTCCAGTCGTGCATAAAAAGTGAGACGTGAAGGCTGTAGAGATCATTGAATTTCAGAATGCCACAATCTCTGAAAAGGTGATCTGTATGAGAGAGATATGATTTTTTTGTTATGACCCGGACAGCTCTTTTTTGTAGTTTTAGAATTCTACTGGTGTGGGTCGAATGGCCCCAGACCTGGATACCATATATTAGATGACACTGAATCAGTGAGAAGTATAAAGTTTTCATTACCTTCGTGGGCAAGAAGTTCTTTGCCCTATTTAGTACAAAAATTGCACTTGCTATTCTTGAGCACACCACAGATATATGCTCTTTAAATTTCATATTTTCATCCATATGTACGCCAAGAAATTTTATAGTTGTTTGTTCTTGATCGTTACCAACTGGCTCAATATTTGTATTGTTTAGAAATAGTTTAATATCGTTTACCTTATACGAATCGTTTTGTGGATGAAGTAGCATATATTTGGTTTTAGTAGGGTTGAGGGCTAGTTTGTTGGCAGAACACCAGTGGTTTATTTTGTCAAGTTCGGAATTTATACTTTCTGTAAGGGTGTTAAGATTGTTACTTGACCTATAGGCCGTTGTGTCGTCAGCAAAGGAAAGTAAACTGAGTTCTGTAGATTCGTTAATATCGTTGATGTACAGTAGAAATAAAAGTGGGCCAAGAATGGACCCCTGTGGCACTCCTGTATTTATTGGTAACGTTTCTGAAAGGGTATTCAAGAATGAAACAAATTGGCTTCGTTCAGATAGATAACTTTGAAACCACTGATGGGCAATACCTCTAATACCATAGTATCCCAGTTTCTGGAGTAGGATCGAGTGGTCAATGGTGTCGAATGCCTTGGAGAAGTCTAGAAATATGGAAAGGGTGCAATTCTTTGTTGGTTTGTCATTTTCCGTTACCACGCTATTCAGTAGGTGCAATATAGGGTGGACAGTTGAGTGTTTTGTTCTGAACCCAAACTGGTACTTATATAAGATTTTATGTTTGTCTATGAAATCCACTAGCCTTTTATACATTAACTTTTCAAGTATTTTTGAGAACGTCGGGAGAATACTAATGGGGCGATAGTTATTAAACATTTGAGAGTTACCAGACTTGAAGACTGGTATGACTTTGGCTATTTTCATTTTGGTTGGCACATGCATTGTTGTTATACATACAATTTTGTCAGTTCCTTCGTTTCTTTATTCTTCATTATTACGTTTTTGTAGGTATTGTACCACAATTTGTTTTTCATAAATAAAATATTGTTTAAACTAAACCAATATGCGAACAGATTTTTAGGTTCTAAAAGTCCTCAAATCATCCTCTTTATTCATCTGGAACATTCAACAGTAATGCAAAATGTCAGAAGACTTCTTCAAATGTTTATTGAAACAATATATTTTCCCAAGACTGCTTGGTTTTGGGAATTACATAATTTCCGAGCGCTACTTTTCGAGGCAGGTAAATCTAATTAAAATATTTACAACAGTTATACCTATGAGCAAACCCAACCCTATCAAAGATGCATTTACCTCTTTCATGTGATGAAAGAGTCATTTCTGCAATAGAATTCAACTTTTGGCTTCTGTCCAGTCCAAAGCATGGGAAATTGTTCTTTTGAAGAGACCTGTCCAATCTGTGTCAAATGGGCTTAAAAACTGGTATTGCCTCCGACAGAATTTCTACTCTGTTATCTAATAAGTTGGGAGGGATAAGAATTCACAGCTTTTTTTGAAACTACCCAAATCCCAAAATAAAACAGAAATCTGCATCAGCACACAAAACCTTTTCACAAAATCTGTTTTAATTAATCAAGCAGCAAGATAAATAGTGCCCCACCACCATGAAACAATATGTCAATTTTGTTTCAAAATTGGGGTTGTGCAGGGCTTATAGTTCCTCTAAATTTGGGAGAATCCATTTGGCTTCTTGCGGAAATCGTCCCGAGAATTCAGACCTATGGGCCAGGATTCTATTAGGTCAGTATGATTGAACCCCTGTTGCATACTGATAATACACGTTAACCCTTTACCCAATGCAGCTTTTTTGTAATTTTTACAACACCAACTACTGATTTTTACACCCCCCCCCCCGCCTCCCTCAGGGGCCTTAATCGCTCACCTGACGAGGTGGTTCAGAGAAGTATTTTGGAATGAATGAATGAATGAATTTTATTTAGCGGTATACAGCAATATAGATATGTACATTCATACAATACAAACAAGAGATTAACTATGCATGTATACCGTAGGGAGACGACATAGCCAGATTGACTGTCTACCTGTCGTCTCCCAGGGATTATACTGTGCATCATTGGAATCGGACTATCAGACAACAGTTCATCTGTACTTGGATGCTGGTGGCTTGGTGCAGCTAGCTTGTCTACCTGCCAAGAGATGAGCATATGTCCAGACATATACAGCACCAGTGGAGATGGGTCACTGGATAACCACGACACAATTCCTGTCATACTTCTCCCCCACTGACAGCCACAAATCACGACGTCATTCCGTGCGAAGCTCCCACAGAGAGCTCCCAGCTGAATGATGCAGCTAAGTAAAACCCTACCCGCGGTGTTTACCACTAGATTTATCGGTATAGTTGACTACAGGGTGGGAGCTGTATCTGAAGGATACCGACAAAAACAACTACAAGATTTCACTGTAGTCATTCAGCAACCCAGTCCGCCGGTACTGTTCTTGGAAAGCGCTAAGTTAGTATAATCTTGAAAATTCATAGCCACATAATTATCTGAAAATATTCTGCCTGTTCTAAATAGAGCATTCGTTACAGTATGGATTATTATTACAGTCGATGTTATCGGAGTATTGGGACAATAATTTTACGGTTAATTGTTTTTTGAAAATGTTTCTATTGCTGCTGTTACGTAAATCGAGCTCTAAGTCATTCCATTGTTTAGGGTATATATGTGTTGGAAAGTTCTCAAGAGCCCTTGTTCTTGTTCTGCCAATTTGGAGAAGATCTCTCCTTCTACTAGCTCTGCCAGTAGTATTGACTACAGGGTGGAAGTAGTGTCTGAAGGATATCGGCAAGTTATCATGATACCAATCAAATACAAACAGGCACGCGTGGAGTTTAAAGAGGTCGTTTACTTTAAGAATCTTATTTTCTCGGAAGAGAGGATCAGTGTGTGCTCTGTATCGCGTGTTGTTTATTATGCGGATGGAGCGTGTTTGAAGAAGCAGTATCTTTTTAATTGTTCTAGCAGTGCCCCAAACATTTATCCCATACACTAAATATGTGTGTATCAGGGCATAATAAAGTGTTTTCATCGCTTCTCTGGGAAGTGTAGTTTTCACTTTATTTAGTGCGAAATTCGCCCGAGGAATCTTGGAAGAAAGTTGAGATATATGGTGCTTATACGATAGACTATCATCAATATGTATCCCTAAGAATTTAAGAGATTTCTCTGTATCATTAGTACCTACTTTGCTTATAATTTGGCCGTTTATCAGAATGTCGTAATGAATTGTTGTTCTTTTGCCGGAGGAGGTTGATTAAAATGTATTTAGTTTTAGTAGCATTGAACACAAGTTGATTCGCACAACACCATTCAAATATTTTTCCAAGCTCTGTGTTTATAAGTGCGGTTAATTGGTTTGGATCAGGGCCCGAAGAATGTCCCGAAGTGTCGTCAGCAAAAGATAGGAGACTCAGGGACGTAGCGCGATAAATGTCGTTGACATCTATTAAGAATAGTGTTGGACCGAGTACCGAGCCTTGTGGAACACCATGCGTTATTTTTTCTCTGTCAGATATATGCTCGCCATATGCAACGTACTGTGATCTACCAGATAGATAGCTTTTAAACCAGTCAATGCCCAATCCTCTAATACCATATCTATATAATTTATTTATTAAAATGTCATGGTCTATGGTATCAAATGCTTTCGAAAAGTCAAAAAATAGTGCCAATGTACTGTCCTTACTTCTTTTATTATTTGCATCTGATATAGTTTTCAGCAGCTGCATGACAGGATGCACCGTACTATGATTTTTTCTGAAACCGTATTGATTTGGATGTAAGATGCTGAAGTGATCTAGGTATTTTACAAGCCTAACTGACATAAGTTTTTCCAAAAGTTTTGAGAATGTCGGTAGTATGCTGATGGGTCTGTAATTTGTAAAATTGTGTTGGTCACCTACTTTAAATATAGGAATAACTTTAGTAGTTTTCATTTTATCTGGAACAGTGCCGTGTATAAACAAACAATTAAAGATATGTGTTAGAGGGATAACAATGGGGTCAATGGCTTGTTTAAGTAGTTTAGAACTAATATCATCACAGTCTTTGCTTCCTTTCGACTTTAGAGATTTTACGATATTCATAACTTCAAAATCACATGTTGGGCTTATATAAAAATTATTAGTAGAGTTTGCATCCATCAAGTCGTGAAATGATTTGTTAGTGGCGGGTATTTTATCACTCGTTTGTTTTCCTATACTTGCGAAATAAGCAATGAATTCGCTAGCTATTTCCGTCGGGTCATTTACCTCTTTATCATTATGGATAAAAAATTTAGGCAAGTTAACAGCTCCGTTTGACCTTTTAATGGCGTCATTTAGTATTTGCCATGTTTTACGCATGTTATATCTATGTTCACTCAGAACATGTTAGAAATAATTTGCTTTGCATTGCTTTTTTACTTTATTAAATATTTTACAGTAGTTTTTATAGTTGGTTACATTGGGTTCGGTTGGGTTTTTCAACTTCTTATTATAAAATTTGCTTTTATTATTCGATGATACTATTAGCCCCCTTGTCATCCAAGGTTTTCTCTTTATAAATTTTTTTTTCGTACAAACACGTATTCACATCAAATAATTCCAGGTATATATCTAAAAAAATGTTGTATGCTGTGTTTGGATTATCCGAACCCATAACTGTCGACAAATCACATTGTGAGAGAAGTAATTTAAAAGTTTCCATAGTTTCAGCATTTACCTTCCGTGTCCATGAATAAGATTCTTTGTAAGATTTCGGCGGAATAATTTCTACGTAAAAAGTACCGAAATGATCGGAAACATCAGTTATTATTATCCCAGATATTGAAGTGGAAAAAATATTGTTTGAAAATATGTGATCAATGAGAGTGGCTGAATGTGTAGTCAAACGGGTGGGTTTTGTTATGACAGGTAAAAATCCTTGGCTAAACATTAAGTTAATGTAGCTGTCTGTTTTGGGGTGGGAATCATATTTCAGAAGATCAATATTAATGTCACCCATTAAATATGAAGATATGTTTTCCTGATTTAACTTATCTGTAATTTCATTTAGTTTGTTTAGGAAGATATCAATGTCCGCTTTCGGTGGAGTATTGGGCCTGTAGATTATCCCAATGACTTTCCGAGATTTATTAACATTAATTTCGATAAAGAGCGATTCTATGACGTGAGGTATGAAAGCCGACAGATCATGACGAACTTTGAAATCAATGTTCTCTTTAATAAATAACCCGACTCCTCCTCCACCGTCATCACCGTCAGGACGGATATTTTTTATGAGATTATGATAACCGTCGATGTTGTACGATATGTTTGAGGGGACATGAAAAATTTCTGTTAGACCAATGATGTCAAACTTATTTTCGGTTCCTTGCAAATTAAACAGAAGATCGTGTAAGGAGTCCCAGTGGGCATTAATACTCTGACAGTTAATATGAAAAAGCGAGAAAGATTGGGTTTCGTTGCTGATGGTTGATCGGAAATTTTCTGGCAAATAATACTTACATTCGGGTATATGGCTGTGGAATGGGGAATCCTCAACGTCGTCGGACGAAGGAGATGTATTGTTGTAGTGGGTTACGAAGTCGTATTCCAAGTCAGTCTGGACCTCGTCTAAAGTTATTTTACCCGCCATACTGATTGGCAGCACTTTTGTCACCAGCCTCTGTATCTTTGTTGCATAAAAGTGTTAAGCTATTTGAAATGTGTCTGGCAGTCCGACTCCATGTGCTCAGAAAAGGTAGGATGGTAGAAAAGGAAATTGGAAACAAAGAAAAAATCATTGTGATAAATATGAGATGTACAAACAGTTTCATTATTGTATGTATTATAATGAATAGAGATGGGCTCAGGAGTGGTAGGACATGAGCAAAGTACAAGACGAGTGCCGTATAATTAAATACTCTCACTTCTCGCCTCCATTACACAGCCTACGGCCTTAAGGGTCACAGGGCATGCCTTGGACGCAAAGAGCGAAAGGATTTATTTTTCTTTTCTTTTTTTATATTGTGTGTGTTCTACTAGCGTTTACCCGTATATTGCTGGTTGCATGGGTCTGATCGTTACTAAGAAAGACACCGAAGTGTCAACCCGGAAAAGTATTAACCACTTACCAAGCCAAGTGCAAGACGGCAAACGTGTAAATAATTCACTTCAAGCTTCCAAAACGTTGTAAACAAATAATTATTCATTTCCCGGCATTTCAAGAGGTGGATGTGTGTGTATGTGTGTGTGTGGTGCTGGGGAGGGGGGGGGGGGGGGGGGGTGGAGGGGGAGGAGGTATTGTCGTTCTGATCGTTACTAAGAAAGTCACTGATATGACCATTGTATGGAAATATCAACCCCTTTTTTATCAATGTCGAAGACGACATTCGTATGACGGTTTCCGGCATAATTAAATATTTTCACTTCATGCTTCCAAAACACTGTAAGCAAATACTCTGATTCACTTCCGATATTTAAACCGGGAGGCGCGGCGAAGGGGTGGTGTGGTTATTGTCGCTTTCTGCGTATATTGATGGTCAGTTCTGATCATCGCTACAAAGGTAACTCATATGACCATTGGCGGGAAATATCAACCCTGTATCTATCTTGGTCAGTTCAGGTTGTTACTAAAAAGGTAACACATACGACCAGTGTATGAAATATCAACCCCGTATACCTATCGATGTTAAGACATCACTCGTATGAAAATTTCCAGTACGATTAAACATTTTCAGTTCTTGCCTTCAAAACATAACCTACGGCGAAGACATGCTTTGGGAGCAAAAAGTGAAAATAATTTTTATTTTATATATATATTTTTTTTCATGTTTTTTATTTTTTATTTTTATTTTTTTATTTTTTTTGGATCAGATTCAGTTAGTCAAGGTTCATGTACACTACATAGGAATAATGTTATAAAATTATTCATAATTCTAGTGTCCATGTCAGATGATTATTAGCATAGGTCTTCCTGATTGCTTCCAATTCTGACAGCTGTAGACAAGTACTGCCAAACTTCCAAGGGTTGTGTCACTGCAGCTTGAAAGGCAAATTTATGGAAAAGCTCTAAGGAATGGATTTGAACATTTATGCACAACCTCGAACCTAACCCACCCCTGCCCAAATATTAAGCCACGGACCCGAAATGAACAAACTCAAATCTGCTCCTCCCCCCCCCCCACCCCACCCCCTTCCTGCGATACCAAATATGAAAGGGTTCTGACTGGCAGGAACCAAACTGGAACAAATTTACATCTGACCTCCCCAGAGATGTTGTACACCCAATATTAAAGCATTCTAACTAGTGGGTCTGAAGAAAAAGATTTTTAAAGAAATCTTCTCATGTTGCTTTGAGTTAATTTGCACTCCCATAATGAGCCCAAATATTAACTCATAGATTTGGCTTGAACAAACATGAATCTGACCCCCCTTAGAGATGCTGAAAGCCAAATATGAAAGGATTCTGACTGGTGGATCTGAAAAAATAGAGTTTTAAAGAAATTTCCTCATACTGCACTAAGTTAAACTTTGGGCTTCAATAGATAGACCAAATATTAACCCAGAGACCCAATTCAAACAAACTTCAATCTGTTATAATCAGTTATAAATCGGGCTCCCACAGGGAGCCCACATATGAACCCAGGGACTTGGCTTTAACAAACTTGAATCTCACCCCCTAAGGATGCCGCACACCAAATATCAAAACATTCCGACTGCTGGATCTGAAGAAGATTTTTAAAGAAAATTCCTCATTTTGAACTAAGTTACAGTTCGAGCTCCCACAGTGAGCCCACACATGGACCTAGGGACATGGCTTGAACAAACTTGAATCTTGCTTCCTAAGGATGCTGCATAAAAAATATCAAAAGCATTAATCTGCTGGATCTGAAGAAGATTTTTTAAGAAAATTCCTCATTTCGAACTAAGTTACAATTCAAGCTCCCACAGTGAGCCCAAATATGGACCTAGGGACATGGCTTGAACAAACTTGAATCTCACCCCCTAAGGATGCAGCATACCAAATATCGAAACATTCCGACTGCTGGATCTGAAGAAGATTTTTAAAGAAAATTCGTCATTTTGAACTAAGTTATAATTCGGGTTTCCACAGTGAGTCCAAATATGAACCCGGGGACTTGGATTGAACAAAATTGAATCTCACCCCCCCCCCCCCCCCCCCCCCCCAAGCATGCTGCATACCCAATATCAAAAGATTCTGCTGCTGGATCTTGAGAAGAAGATTTTCAAAGAAATTTGCCTGAAATGCACTAAGTTCAAATTTGGGCTCCTATACTGAGCCCAAATATGAACCCAGGGGGCGAATTTGAACAAACCCGAATCAGATCCACCCCACAATGTTGCATATCAAATATCAAAAGATTCTGCCTGCTGGATCTGGAGAAAACGGTTTTTTAAGTAATTTGCCTGAAATGCACTAAGTTCGAATTCGGGCTTCTATAGTGAGCCCAAATATGAAACCAGGGGGCCGAGTTGAACAAACTTGAATCAGATCCACCCCACAATGTTGCATACCAAATATCAAAAGATTCTGCCTGCTGGATCTGGAGAAGAAGATTTTAAAAGAAATTTGCCTGAAATGCTTCTATAGTGAGCCCAAATATGAATCCAGGGGGCCGATTTGAACAAACTTGAATCAGATCCACCCCACAATGTTGCATAACAAATACAAAAGATTCTGCCAGCTGAATCTGGTGAAGAAGATTTTTTAAGAAATTTGCCTGAAATGCACTAAGTTTGAATTCGGGCTCCTATACTGAGCCCAAATATAAACCCAGGGGGGCGATTTGAACAAACTCAAATCAGATCCACCCTACAATGTTTCATACCAAATATCAAGAGATTCTGTCTGCTGGATCTAGAGAAGAAGACTTTTCAATGTTTTTCCCATTGCCTGCAGTGTTAAAAAGTGTTTTCAAAGTCCCGAAACTGTACCCTTTGATAAAACCGATGGCAATTTTTTTGCACCAATCCTTTCTGTTGGTCCTAAGGAAGCTTCACACCAAATAAAAATTCTCAGTGCCGTGCAGTTTTGGAGATATGGCATTTTACTTTTTTTCTATTTTTAGCTCCTGCGGTTCCCACGGGGCTACAGAAAAAGAATATTTGGCATAAATTAGGTACTTATGACCCAATAAGCCCTCACATAAAATTTGGTTCAAATCAGCCTCTCGGTTCGGAAAATAGAAATTTTGGGCAGGGCCAAAAATTTTGCCCCTCCCATAACGACGCCAAATATAGCCCATCAAACTTCTCTTAAAGAAATTCAAGTCTACACCTTAAAAGGAAGCTGCATACCATATATAAAGTCCCTGCTACTGCTGGTTCATGAGAAGAAGATTTTGGTGCCCCTTGGGGGCATGGCACCACCAAGGAGAAGGGGGCAACTTCATTTGAACAAATCTGAATTGGCATTAGGTAATAAACATTTACCCAACATTTGAATAATGTAAAGTTAACGGCGGACGGACGGCGGACAGAATGTGATCAGTAAAACTCCCACTGAACTTTGCTCAGGTGAGCTAAAAAACTTTATTAATTTATAAATAAATTGATGGTGACATGAATTTCCCATTGTTTTTTTAATCACATTCTTGCTTCTGAACACATTTCCCATTGTGTTTGATATTTTGCAATCTTTGTAAGAAAAAGCCTAAGTTTTCTCAGTTAAGGCACCTCGAGTCATAAAACAGTGATTTTTTCCAACAGAATGACCAGTACCTGCTACTATGGGGTCTCATGACACTGTTAAAATTCCTAAAATTATCAAATATTGATTCATTAGTGCTGTGCTTGTGCTGCAAATATCCACAAGTGCACTTTCACTATTTTGGTTTTAATCCCCACAGGCACACATTCTGTCAAAAGGAGTGAAATTGTAGAAAATATATTCACAAAGAGGACAAATCAGTAACAGTACAGTCACTGTGGACGGGTTGTAAATACATGCGTGGGCAGTGATGTCCACTCTTGCGTTTACTAGTCAATAAAAATCATCATCTACAAAATTTTAATTGATGAAGCACCGGGTTGTACCTGGTGTTTCATTATTTAAATTGTTGATGATTATACCTGTAGTTAGTGTTTGGCATCAAATATTACTGTATCCGTGGAAATATTGCCCATCCATGGAAAGTGAGCAGCACACAGCCAATGTACTGTATTTGTTTCAAGTATATAATATACTCTTTGATGTTTAATATATTTGTGATAGGCTGGGTCCAAAGTACTCAATACTCGTAGTACTCGAGCACCACTTTTTTGATAAACTACTCAATACTTGCTTATATTTTTGCGGGAATGGTAAATATGGATCTTCTTAACAAGCATTTGCAAGAACATCACAGGACTGAAATCACCGTTCTCACAATTTGCGAAACCCTGGTGAGCCAAAATATAGGCTTGGCTTGAACAAACTTAAGTCTCACCCGCCTAATGATGGTGCATAGCAAATATCAAAAGATTCTGATTGGTGGGTCTGAAGAAAAAGATTTTTAAAGAATATTCCTCATACTGCACTAATTTCAACATTTGGACTCCCATAGAGAGCCCAAATATGGACCCAGGGATTTGATTTCAATAAACGTGTAAAAAAATCTTCCAAAGATGGTATATGTGAAATTTGAAAGGTTTTGGAGGAGTGAATTGGGTGAAGAAAAGTCTTAAATGCTTTCTCCATTACCCACAGTGTTACAGAACGTTGACTAAGCATTTTTCCAAAGTCCCGAAAAAGTACCCCATGATAGACCTGACAGAAATTTGTTTAGACCATTCCATTCTGTTGGTCCCAAGGAAGCTGCACACCAAATAAGAATTCTCAGGGCCATGTAGTTTTGGAGATATGTGCGTTTTGAATTTTGTTCTATTTTTAGCTCCTGCGGTTCCCATGGGGGAACGGGAAAATATTTTGGGGCATAAATTAATTACTTATGACCAAATAAGCCCACAAATTAAATTTGGTTCAAAGTAGCCTCTTGGTTCGAAAAACAGAAATTTTGGGCGGGGCGAAAATACTTGCCCTCCAACAATGAAGGCAAATAAAGACCCACAAACTTCTCTTGAACAAAACTGAGTCTACACCTCAAAAGGAAGTAGCACACCACATATCAAATCTCTGCTACTCCTGGTTCACAAGAAGATTTTTTAAGATTTAGGCAAAATTTTTGGGCATGGCCCTATTGAGGGGCAGGGCAACTTGATTTAAACAAAATCAAAATGCAATGTCATAACAAACAAGCATTTCAAATTTCACTTAAATCGGTTCAGCAGTTTTGGAGGAGAAGACGCAAAACACCATGTTGAAAGTCAGGTGAGCTAAAAACTCAGTGGACCATGAGTGCTGCAGTTGGGCGAGAAGCTTGGTTCAAGGAGAGAAGAAACTTGTAGCTGCTGGTTTTCGAAAGTGTTGTTAAACCCCAATAAATAAATGAACAAGAGGCCCCACAGGGCCTGAAGTGCTCACCTTGAACAGAACACGATATAAACAGAGAACAGAACACGATATAAGAGTCTAAGAATGAATCTACATTAAGCAATCCATCTCCATAGGATACACTGCAAATCTTCGAGCCCCTCAGGAGTGATAAAAACAGTCCAAGCATCATGCCTTTTCTTTAGTTGATCATGATGTAAAATGTGGAGCTCTCCTCTCAAGCCCCTTGATACAACCTATGTAGATTACTCTTCACCTCTAGAGGGTACTGAATAAAAAATGTCTAATTCTTCAGCTACTTGGCCACTTCTGGCTCCCATAGGGAGCCCAAATATCAACCCAGGCACTCGATTTGAACAAAGTTGAATCTGATCTCCTTAGAGATGCTGTATACCAAATATGAAAGCATTCTGACTGGTGGATCTGAAGAACAAAATTTTAAAGAAATTTCCTCATATTGCACTAAGTTAAAATTTGGGCTACCACAGCGAGCCCAAACTTTAACCTACAGACCCGATTTGAACAAACTTGAATCTCACCCCACCCCACCCCCTCCCCCCTTAGAGATGTTGTATACCAAATACGAAAGCATTCTGACTGGTGGATCTGAAGAAGAAGATTTAAAAAAAAAAACTTACACATATAGCCCTAAGTTAAAATTGAGGCTACCAAATGAAGCCCAAATATTAACATAGGGACTTGGTTTGAACAATCTTGAATCTGACCATCATAACAATGAGGGTACCAAACATTAAAAAATTCTGACTCGTGGTTCTGAAGAAGATTTTTAAAGAAAATTCCCCATAACATTTGGGCTCCTGCATTGAGTCCAAATATGAACCAATGGGCTTCATTTTAACAAACTTGTATCGGACCCCTCTATGGATGCTGTATACCAAATATCAAAAGATTCTGAACATTGATTCTGGAGAAAAGATTTTCTAAAATGTTTGCAAAAATGCTGCGCCAACATTATTCTGATGCCCTCTGTAGAACTCCCTAACAACAACAGAGGGCATTTTTTTACCATTCAATTCTACTGGTCGTAAGGATGCTTCATACCACATAACAGTTCTCTGTTCCAAGTGGTTTGGGAAACATGGGAGTTTGAAAATATTTCTATTTTTTGCTCCTGGGGTTCCCATGGGGATGCAGGGTTTTTTTGCATGAGGCAAGTACTTATGACCCAATATTACCACATACTGAATTTTATTCAAATCGGACCATCGGTTCGGAAAATAGAAATTTTGGGTGGTACGAAAAATCTAACCCCTGCCATTACAAAGCCAAATATTGCTTCACAAAGTACGTTTGAACACATGTGATTCTACACCTCAAAAGATAGTTCCATAATGAATATCAAGTCACTGTACCCACTGGTTCATAAGATTTTAAAAATATTTTTGGAGCATTTTACCACACCACCTCCCTATGGGGCTGGGCATGTTGAGTTAAACAAAAATGTAATACCCCTTTGGTACCATTACTCCCACAAACTTTAACTTGAATTGACCAAAACATGGTGTTGATGGATGACAGACGGATGGACAATGGACGGAGAGTGATTAGATAAGCCCTGCTTGACTTTGTCGAAGTGAGCTAAAAAAAAAAATTAAATGGTTCATGTCCGATATTTTACCCATGTTATTAAAATTGATAAATTTGTCCCTAGAGTGCAACATGGCTCATGCTATAGCATTGCAAAGCCTTCTTGCACTCAAGCGATGGAATACACCACCACCCATGCTATTCTGTAGATTATGAGGCCTAAAACAAACAACGAACATGAACTTATGCATGAATATTATTACAATGAATACACTGTTTTACACGAAGGAATACCACACAATCCAGTGTAGACTGATTTCAAAAAGTCCTCCGTAGTGGAAGGGCAATTTTAACAAACATACAGGCCCAAATAAGCTTCATACACAGTGTAAAAATTCTACAAAATTAATAAACATTCATATATGTTTAATAGGAATTACATGTAGGAGTACTGTAATTAAAAGTCAATTGTGTGGTTGTTTATAAACTTATGTTACTTTGTTATCAGGTGTTAAAAAATATTAATATTTGTAAACATACCCACCCATTTAGATTAGTCCCTTCTCATAGCAGTGACACAGACATACAGTACAGTTGCTGGTCATAATCCTTGCATGGGCAGTGCATGATGTCCATGCATGTTTTTTCCAGGTAATAGAAAATCATCATCAATAAAATTTTAATTAATGAAGCACCGAATTGTATCCTGTGGTTCATTAATCAAATTTTTGATGATTATTGCTGTAAACAATGTTTGAAAACTAATATCATTGCATCCGCAGAAATATTGCCCACCCATGGGAAGTGACCAGTCCACGGCGGCCACACTGTAGGCTTGGGGGCTGGAGGGGGCACATGCCCTCCCCAATTTCATTCATGCCCCCACCCCTTTCTCCTGTTAACCCATATAATGAACATCCGAAAAGACATTTTAATATCTAGATATTTATGCTTGTTCGCAACTTATTATGGACACAAATGGACACAGAGTCAAGGTAACTGTGTTTTACTGTCTTGAATTTCAAATTATTTTTTTTTTCTTTTTTTTTGGGGGGGGGTGCACCCGACCCCCTCCACTGATGAGAGGGTCACACACCCTCTTGTCCTCGCCACTATCTCACTGCTATGTGGCTCAGGTGATTCTGTGCATCATATTCTTCATGACCCGGCCCCACTCCCACTAGATACATGTATTACTTTGCCCCTACATGTAACTTAGATATCCTGGCTAAGCACCAGTATAATGGTAAACTAACATCAAATTGTGTGCTTATGTACAGTAGCTAACGTATTGGAATAGTATAATGTGCTTTGTCAGAAACTTGATCAAGTATTGATGACAAACAACTATTTTCATTACCAGTAGCTGGTGCCAGTAATGAAGTAAGATTTGCAAATATCACCCTGCATTTTTTCAGCTATTAACTAACATAAAATTGTGCGCTTCATGAAAATCATTTCGTTACTACCTGTTAAAAATTACTGTTTCTTGTTTTGCTTCTTTTCTGGCGGGCATACTAAACACCGAGGCAAACTGAGGGATACCAAGGTGAAAGAAAACAGGAGAGAAACGGGCATGAGGTGGTGTGTTCTTTTTATTATTTATTTTTGGTGTTTAAGGTCACATTTATCTGCGAAACAGCTTATTGTGACCACAGCAGTTTTACGGATGGAGGAAACTAGAGTACCCCAAGAGAACCACTGAGCAACGGCAAGCAACTGTGAGCTCCCAAACATACTACACAAGCAGGGTTAGCCTTGTTCAAAGACAGGTGCACCAAGAACATGCTGTATACCTTGCCCCCACATGGGTAGTGGGGGTGAAGTGTCTTGCCCAAGGACACAAAGCTGTTGCCGCAGGTGGGTTTCGAACCGAGGATCTCTCGGCTTGCAGCCTGCACCTCTACCTACTGAGCCACCGCACCCCTGGTGGTGTATTCTGATTATGTAAATAGATTTAAGCAGTATGTGTGTGTGTTTTAATGCCATATTTGAGAATTATGGGTGCTGAAGTAATAAGAATGCATAAGAATGCGCTGAAAAATCTTCCCTTTGGTATTTAGTAGGTAGCTTGGTAAGGTAAAGTGACCTCACCTCAGTAAGCAACAGTGTGAACGCCGGCAGCCATCTTTAATATCGGGCCACACTCAAAAACACTCGTTCTCATCCCAAGGTGATAACAAAGATACCCAAGAAGTTTCATGAAGATCGGTTCATAAATACAACCTCCAGCACTAGCCGTATTAACATGTGCACTTACAGTGTGTAAGTAGCACTGAATAAATCAAAGGTCATCTAATTTGCATAATTTCTGCACGAGAAAAAAAACCTGTATTATACAGTATTTTTTGTGATGTATTCCATGTTACTAAACATTCATACAAAAATTTATTCAAATCAGAACTTTCATACAGAAGTTAGGTACAAAGAACTGATTGCACTAATTTTGGTACAAAAAGGCTGCTGGTGGCCATCTTGAATTTCGAACTGCACCCAAAAACACTCGCTCTCATCCCACGGTGATAACAAAGGTACCCAAGACGTTTCGTAAAGATCGGTTCATAAATACAGCCTCTAGCCTGAGCCGTATAGAAGTTATGTACAAAAAACTGATTGGACCTAATTTTGGTACAAAATGGCCACTGGCAGCCATCTTGAACTTTGGATCGCACCCCAAAAAACTCGTTCTCGTCCCTAGGTGATAACAAAGATACCCAAGAAGTTGGTGAAGATCGGTTCATAAATACAGCCCTTAGCCCGAGCGGTATTGACATGTGTACTTGCTGTGTATAAGTAGCACTGAATAAATCAAAGTTCATCTAATTTGCATAATTTCTGTACAAGAAAAAAACCTGTATTTTATGTGATGTACTCCATGTTACTAAACAATCATACACAAATTTATTCAAATCAGAACTTTGATACAGAAGTTCTGTACAAAAAAACTGATTGCAATAATTTCAGTACAAAATAGCTGCCGGCGACCATCTAGAATTTCGGACTCCCCACAAAAACACTCACTCTCACCCCATGGTGATAACAAAGGTACCCAAGAAATTTCGTAAAGATCGGTTCATAAATACGGCCTCTAGTCCAAGCTGTATAGAAGTTCTGTACAAAAAAACTTATTGTACCTAATTTCGGTACAAAATGGCCACTGGTAGCCATCTTGTATTTTGGACCGCACCCAAAAACACTCATTCTCATCCCAAGGTGATAACAAAGGTACCCAAGAAGTTTCATGAAGATCAGTTCATAAATACAGCTTAGCCCGAGCCGTATTGACATGTGCATTTACTGGGTATACATGTAAGTAGCACTGAATAAATTAAAGTTCATCTAATTTGCATAATTTCAGCACGAGAAAAAACCTGTATTATATGTGATGTACTCCATGTTACTAAACATTCATACAAAAATTTATTCAAATCAGAACTTTCATACAGAAGTTTTGTACAAAAAAAAACTGATTGCACCAATTTCTGTACAAAATGGCTTCTGGAGGCCATCTTCAATTTTGGACCGCACCCCAAAACACTCGTTCTCGTCCCACGGTGATAACAAAGGTACCCAAGAAGTTTCGTAAAGATCAGTTCATAAATACAGCCTCTAGCCCGAGCCGTATTGAATTGTTGTTCCCAAACAGACGGACAACGGGCTATGACATAACCTTAAATATGACTATGTCAAAGTTGAGATAAAAATGGGGAGTATCCAGAGTATCACAAAACAAAAAACTATTTGTAAAGGACTCCCCCTTTCAAGGACAATCTGACAGCGTTGGCATTCACCACTATGCTGCCTTGAGGCTGCATTTTGAATTCCTGTGTTTGTTGTTCTTACGGTACAAATATGGTACCGATAGCACACTTTCAGGAACCGCTGATGTCTGATGGCGACTGTGTGTCAGTGCGTGAGGTGCACACATACTTTTGGGGTTCTCTACACCACATCCTTCATTTTGCTATATAATTTATGTAAATTTATTTGGAATTTATAGAATTTTAGACTTGGAAATTTCATAGTATTGTTTTTGCCTTAGTTAAGGTGCTTTTTAAGTAATGGGCAATTTAGTTTGAAAAAGGGGTGCATGAAGGTTCAGTCACAGGAAGATTCAGCCCTCATACTTTTTCTGAGAATATTCGGTCTCAGTCGTGGTCGAATGTCATCACCGCTGAGGTCAAATCCTCACAGAAATTTTTTTTTAAAAATATTCTATGCATTTTTCTATTGTTTTTTTGTAAGGATTTATGATTACTAATTATGACAAATTTACAAGTGCGATATGAAACAAACCTTAATGGACCTGGATAAAAAAAAACCTTCCCAAAACAAGCTGAGAGGTTCTCAGCTCGAATCCCAATTGCGGCAACTGAAATAAGGCGTACTGCACATTGATGATGCACTTGTCTTCAACGATGCTAACCCTGCTTGCTTGGAGGTACAATGTTGAGAAGCCTGACAGTTGCTTGTCATTGTTGCTCGGTGGTTCTCTCCGGGTGCTCTGGGTTCCTCCCCCAGTAAAACTGTTGGGTGGCCCTGGTTGTAAAAATTGTTGTTAAACCCCAATAAATAAAAAAATCAAATTTGCTGAATCCAAGACCTTTGAATGATGGCTTTGATTGGGGTGTGGGGTGTGTGTGTGTGTGTGTGTGGGGGGGGGGGGGGGGGTTGTTATACAGTGGTGCCCACTTAATTGGATATATCTTAATTGTATATCACTGCTAACAGAATATAATTTCCCAATACAAAACCATTTACCATGCCTCCAGAACAAATTTGACCTGGTAATTGAATATAGGTTATAGAGTAATCTCCTGTTAATTGAATAAAAAATCTTGTAACATCTTGAGAAATTACCCTGACTCTTCCCAGTTTTCCTTTGGTTATAGACCAATTTGGCCTCAGTACATTCAATACGGGCATTTAATCTATTATATCTTGTTTGACAGAGCTCATGGAGCTCTGTCAAACAAAATATAATAGAATAAATGCTAAGTTTATCTCTGGAATACAGGAAAGTGACACAATCCCTGTTAATTGAATACTCCTGCTAATTGAATAATTTTATTGGCAAAGTGGCTCTTCAACTAACAGGGTTCCACTGTACAGCAAAAACAAATATCACAAACTAATAATGAAACTATGTACTTGTGAAATTTTCATGTGGTCATTCTACAACATGTTTTAGTTGGTACTATACAGTTTTGAAGGTTAAAGGGCTCAGTAGTTAGAGGTGTAGGCTGCAAGCCAAAGGGTCCTCTATCAAATCCCACCTGCGGCAACCACTTTGTTTCCTTGGGCAATACACGTCATTCCCATTGCCCACGTAGTGCCATTGCGTACGAAGGCATACTGCATGTCAATCGTACACTTGTCTTCAACCAATGCTAACCCATCTTGTGTGCTGTTTGTACGTTAGATGTTTGTAATTGCTTGGTGGTTCTCTCTGGCTTTTCCCACCTGTAAAACTGTCCGACATGAAGAGACCGTGGCTATCGAAGTGTCATTAAACCCCAATAAATAAATCAATAAGAATCATGTGTCCCTATTCTGGAGAACAGTTTGGGGCAAATTGCCAAAGGATGGTTTGGGTTAGATTAGTATCCAGTTTGGGTCAAATTGTTGGAGGACAGTTTGGATCTAATTCTCGCGAATTCCAGTCACTTTGGCCCCAAGTCATTTCGACTCCAGTCATTACGGCCTCCGATCAATTCAGTCCCAATATACCAGATCATTTCGGCCGCTATAAATATTTTCAAATATTGTTTGAATTTTAACATTTTTATATTTAATTTTTTTTCAACATTTATATCTCAATTAGATATTTAGGTATACATATGATATATGTCTAGTAGATTTTCTTTCATGATGAATAAATTAAAGAAAAGTTTCAGCATGTCGAAGGTGCACATGGACTATGTGGGATTTGAAATCCCTTGCGACCTGAATAATTTTATTTGCTTATGAATCTACGAGAGACGGAAGCGAGGGTCAGTAATGTTATTTGGTTTGAGTGTTTGCCTTGGAAGTGGGGTACTGGGGTCAAAACCCCGTGGACATCGAACTGGAAGGGGACTAGGAATTGCGCATAACTACAAGGATTCTGCTCTGTGTTTTAGAAAATGTGGACATATTTATGGTAGTATCGAAATCGCAGTTTGGTGGTTGTTTCAGAAAAAAAAAGAAAAGAAAAAGAAACCCTGTGAACCTTGGAAGGTGACTAGGAATTGTGCATAACAATATGAATCTAGGGCCGTGCAGTGCCAGTGGTGACCTCTGTCCTCTTACTCATTCATCATTACATGTACCAACATTCTCCCTTGTATCTCAACCATTGCTACTCCAATTTGAAGGATATTTGATGTTGTGATCGAGCATCAATGCCTGTGTAGCTGCCGTAGAATGTGTTTCTTCCCACATCTTTTCAGAGTTGTGGTACTTTTTCACTCTTTTGAGTTAGAAAAATGTGTTTATAACTAGTTGATTTGTTACAATTTGTTGCAAAGTGCCTGCTAATACCCTCAATTGTATTGCTACAGAATTTTCTTGTGAAGATTTTGTTCCTATTACTTATCAAGCAACAACCTAATGAATATTCTGTATAAAGCCACCAATCTGATGTTTGACACTTTTATCGGAGCTGTTTTGAAGGCTTATGGAACTCAAAATGTTGATTATGGCAGGACTTTTCCATTCACCCATTAATCGATAAATTAAGTGTTATAGTTGGAAGTAAGAAGCATGAAAGGTCCAGAACTAAAAGTCTGAAAAGAATGTTTTGCAATGTAACATGATTTTTGCAGATACACTTGTTTGGAGGGTTACCTGTCTGATAGTGTTTGGAACATGTGTGGCCAGGATCTTCAAAAAAAAAAAGAGTTAAACTTTGAGAAAAAAGGCATATGCCTTGAGTGCCGGAGGTAGAGTCATACAAGGAAGAGAGCCCCCCCACCTCCCCCACCTCCCCCACCTCCCCCCACCCCCCAGGAATTTTTTTGTGTCAAATGGAGCTCACTTGTCACCTTTTGGGGATTGCTTTGTGTACTGCGTTCTTGAAAAAAATATGTGAGACCCTCTGGATGTGCCCTTTTGATCTCAATATGTCAATAAGCCTCCTTGGGGAAAGTACATGCAATAATGGTTATGTAAGGTTGATTTGATGTGTTTTGAATAACAATGTACTTTTAAGTACATTAGATGGTTTATTGCAGTGACAGGTTACACTTACCCTTATTTCTTCTCCAACAGATATCATGAGTGTATTGGTGTCCAAGAGTTAAACAAAGCTATTATACTTATTGATAAACCAGACAAATTTAACAATTTCATCACTATCAAATTGATGCATGGGATAAAAGGGGTTACAGTGCAAGGGGTTTGTAAATATATTTATTCAACTACAATGTATGACTTTGCAGTGCATTCTACATAGGAGAATATCATATTTTCTTTCCAAACCATTACAGTAACACATACATCTTTATATTGGGAGACACTCTTTTGTCCTTCCATACTTCTTCTGCTGGACTCCTTCAAGTTGACCTTTGTTGAACTCCCCAAATCAAAACATAAACAAAAGAAAATGTCTGCCTTCAATCAGTGAGCACTCCACTTATAACATTTGGTCTCAATCTTTATTACTTTCATGAATTAGGAAAAGATTTCTTCGAGTATGTACTTAAATGTTTATAGAATACAGCTGTTATTTTATTTTGAGGTATTTTATTGTAAAAATTTTGTTCTCTTACTTATGCCACACCAGACATTCAGGTGGTGCTATTTACACATGGCAGCAGTTCCATGGCAAATTTCAGTTTCCACATGTTCTATGTTTCATTCCAAGCATTTTGGTATATAATTTATTGGGGTTATTCATTTTGGGACTTTTTTAGACTTGAAAGAAAATTACATGAAATTTGACCAAAGTTAGGTTGGACGTCCCCCTTAACATTCGGATAATTCAAAAACTGAGTTTCTGTTCCAGTTCGTCTTGATATTTCACGAGATACGTGTCAATGCACGTCTGTATACAATCGCACCAATATAACAACAATTATCAGTTATATTATCGGTTATGTGTACGTTTTTTCGATTTAGGTTATCACTGGCAGGCAAGCTGCAACGAAATCAGGACTGAGAGTTCGATCTGAAATGACGAGATCATCAGCTGAGCATATTTACAAACCTCCAGAAGGACAGAACTCGAGTAATAATAATAACACTTTGGCCGGGCGCTGATTTGTCGCGGTTCTCGGATGAGAAGACCTGGTTACCCCTGAAGTATAGATATGTTGGCCAATGTATCACTCAAAGCTTTGAGGCGAATTAGATTGCAACAAAATACATTTGATTCCCAGAGGGGGGCAGGCCAATTGCAATTGCATGGGCAATTCGACACCGGAAATTACGTGGTTTTTTCACTGAAATTTACTGTCCACTTCAAAAATCACATTGACGGCTATAGAGAATTCTGTTCTGGAACACATTTATCTGACTGGGTATGTGGAACCCTTTGCGGGCCTACGGCCCGCTTGGGGTTCCTATCATTTTGAAGCACACTGTCCACAATCAAACAGGCACATGTCGACACAGACAATCCCGTTCTCATTTGATACATGTGTCGTGCGAATCTACTACACTAACACACAAGCATACCTCGATACACACAACACATGTCAACGTGCTGTATGTGATGTGTACACATTGTTACACAATGTGTACTAGCAAACAGGCACATGTCATAAATGTCCCGCCTCGACTTGGACAAGGGATTGTATGGGCAGATACGGGTTAAGGGGAATGGCGACTGACTCAAGTCAGACTCAGTGAAGGATAGAGATCGGGAAGGATCAGAGAGAGCTTGAAGTAACAATAAGAGAATGGAAAAGGAGTGAGTCAGGATAGGTGGGAAAAGGGACACTGAAAGAATTTGAGCACCAAAAAATGTCCATAGAATGGAACAGGCCTTTCGGGACACAATAACAGTACGTGATACTTGTACCATTCGACCACTACCCAAGATAGTGGTCTGGATAGGCCCGTTTTTGTTTTTTGGCAATGTCGGGCCCCATGTCAGTAATTCGGCACACTTCTATAAAATCGCGCAAACAGTCCCTACTGTCCTGGACCTTTGGATTCCGTAGTTAATACGTACCACCCTAGATGACAGCTTTATCGGGTCCGTTTCGGTAATTTTAGTCTTTTTGGGGGTCCATTTCGATAGTTATATATACCCATTAAATCGAACATAGCTCCAAGTCAAAACCCATACAGCTAGATAGAAGCGTTCAAGGCCCGTAGCACCCACATGTCGCAAAACAAACGATGATGGTAGCCTTTTTCTTGCCTCCAAAAATGCCACTTTGGCGAAAAACATGCCACTATGGTGGAAAAAACCCTATGGAGAATCCTATGTTAATTTTTTCGCCATAGTGGCACCATTGGGGTATGGGGAATTCAGTGCTAAATGCTTTTCGCCATAGTGGCACCATGGGTAAAAATCCCTTCCAATCACTAAATGTTTGCATTTGTACAAAATGTTCTGCTTCAAAAAACCTGCTACCTATTATACATCGCCTGACTGGTAAAGTTTTCTATGTACTACTGGAACAATTTACCACCCCCACACGACATATAATAACACTGTCAGACTTAGCGGGAATCAGTGTTGTTTTGCATTCACATTTCTAGGGGGATGATGTGATTAGTAATCCTTCCAATACAATTCTCTGTATACAACTTCTAAATTTTTTCAAATGTGTACTTGCGTGAATGTCTGTGTATATGTGGGATGGAAGTGTGGCTGAGACTTGCTTTGTGAGAAAAATGACACTTCCTCATTATAACACCCTGACAAAAAATGCTATTCAGTGGAGAAATTCCGCTCATGTATTTCCACATTACTGCTGTAATATCCACCAATATATTTACAATTAAACCACTGTAAACATTATCTTTTCAATATCTGCAGGTCAAAAATAACTAATGAAATTGCACCAGGCAATCGGCTGTTTGTTAATATTCGGTAAGAAATTCGGGCGCAACTCTCTCCACTTTCTCGTAGAAAATTCACACTGCTGGAGAAAAATATGCGTGCGATCATACTCTTTCAGGGAATAACCGCGTATTTGGACAGTGATTGTTTAGTGACAGGAAAATATATAACATATGTTCAACAAACAGCGCACGATAGATTATTGCAGAGAAATTACCGCCCGGAGGAATGCGTTGTCTTCAACATATATTTACGGGGGAATACGCTAGACTTCCTTTTAAAATGTCATGTTTCGCGGAAGTGGGAAATGTGATTTTCGTTTGTTACGTTTTATTTGAATGGTGAATAAAAATGTAACAATTGAATTTCGCTATTATATGTACTTAACACTGATGCTAGGCAACATCTTTGACTATTTAAGATCCCCCCCCCCCCCCCCCCAGTTGTTTTTACCACAAAGTGTCAGTCTTTGTGGCGCCTTTTCCTTTCTCTAAATGACTATAAATACACTTGGGCAGGCTCATAACCTCATTTTCTTATCGTTAACCATGAAACTTGAAGCATCTATTGAAACAGAACTTCCAGCACAAGAGGGTGGCTATAGGGAGCAGAACAATGATCACGCTGTTATCTCAAGAAAAAATCTGCGCGAACTACCAAGACAGGCTGGGGGCAGAGATATCTCATCACCAGCATTGGACGAAGCTAAAGATGTCTTTGAGTTATTTCTCAGACGATTGATGGTTGATAGTTGCTGTTATGCCATTTCCAGATCCTGTGCATTACAGCAGGTTTATTACCAGGCAGGGTGTGAGAAGAGCTACCAGGGAGAAGCATGGGATAATTTTGCCAAAATAAACATTTTTTGTTTATTGAAAATTAAACGGCCCTTTTCAGGGCCACCATAATCTTTAAAAATAGTTTCTTTATACAAACCATGCCACCACATTATTCGTTCGTTCATTTTTAAAAAGAGGCAAGTCTCATATTTTTAGTTATTTTTATTGTGTTTAATCTAAAAGTCAAGGACAAATAATTGGATTTTTCCAATTATTAGGCTTTCCCAAACCCAGTTTGGGAAAGACTATTGTTATTCTTCTTTTTCAAAATTTTTCTTCTCTATTTTTTTTTTTTTTTTCAGGCTTTCTCAAACCCAGTTTAGGAAAGACTATTGTTATTCTTCTTTCTCAAAATTTTTCTTCTCTATTTTTTTAATTTTTTTTTTCCTCCCTGAATTTTGTCTGTTGAACTGCTCGAAAACAAGCTGTACGATTTTGACCAAATTTGGCACATTTATGTAATGTCATAAAATCTAGTGAAATGCGGTATCGTCATATCTGTGAAAACGCGTGTTTTCAAAATATTTTGCCAAAACCTTCAAAATTTCACCATTTTTTGAATGTCTCAAAATTGTTTACAGTTATTTATCTCAAATTTTCCACACATTTAGAGCATAATATGATACACACCACAATCACCACTCAGATCTTTCAACTTTAACCCCCACTGGCCAAAAATGTCATGAATATAGAATTTTTCTTCAAAATTGACCAACTTCAAGGGCAAATTTCTCTAATAACAAGGTAGTTGCAACAATTATTTTGGTTTGGATAGATGCAACAATGATTGCTGAAGAAAGTTACTGTTTACTTTTTAATCTCAGATTTAACCCTCAAGCACAATGAGGGTGAGAATAAGAGTACCGTTTGAAAATGCCAAAATTAGCCAACTTTGGTTGCTTTTTCCATCATTTTGGAAAAGGGTCAATTTCAAACACTTTTCCTGTACGTATTCACAATTGACTACCGAGCATATTTGCTGTTGCAAGTTTGCTTGTAAAGTTTAACCCTATCCCATTCTGGTTGCAAAAAGGAAGGTACCGTAAAAAAAACTCCAATTTTTTCAGAATTTGGTAAGTTTAGTTGACGATTTACTCCATTTTTAATTGCTTGAGCTCTGAATATTTTCTATAGCTGCTTGCTAGCAGCAGTCAAAGTATGACAAATTTTGTTCTATATGTTATTATTAAAAGTTTAACCCTTGGCAGATTTGAGATTTCCCATAAGGGTACTGTCGGAATATTTGTTATTTTCGCCAACTTCAAGAGCAACTTTTTCTAATTACAAGGTAGTTGTAATAATTATTTTGGTATGGCTAGATGCAACAATGATTGTGAAAGAAAGTTACTGTTTACTTCTTAATCTCAGATTTAAGCCTTTAGCACAATGAGGGCGAGAATAAAAGTACCGTTTGAAAATGCCAAAATTAGCCATTTTTGGTTGCCTTTTCTATCATTTTGGAAAGGGTTAATTTCAAACACTTTTCATGTACGTATTCACAATTGACTATCGAGCATATTTGCTGTGTTAGTTTGGTTGTAAAGTTTAACCCTATCCCATTCTGGTTGCATAAAAGTGGGTACCGTCCAAAAAAATTCCAATTTCTTCAGAATTTGGTAAATTTAGCTGGCGATTTACTCCATTTTTAATTGCTTGAGCTCTGAATGTTTTCTACAGCTGCTTGCAGCAGTCAAAGTATGACAAATTTTGTTCTATATGTTATTATTAAAAGTTTAACCCTTGGCAGATTTGAGATTTCCCATAAGGGTACTGTCAGAATAATTGTTATTTTCGCCAACGTTTGCATGTACTTTCTCAGCACAATTTTGCTGTTATATATTTTATTCAAAGTTTTAACCTTCACCCAGTTTTCGGGCCTTGAATTTGAATGCCCTAAAATTCTTCATAAAATTGGCTAATTTGGAGCTCACTTTTCTTCCATTTTCGAAAGGAATATCGAAAAATGATTTACATGTTCGCATTTACATTTGCCTACCGAGCATAGTTGCTGTTGTAAGTGTGGTTGTAAAGTTTAACCCTATGCTCGTTCTGTTTGCATAAAGGTAGGTGCCGTCCAAAAAAAACTCTCGTTTCCAGAATTTGTTAAGTTTAAGTGACGATTTCCTCCATTCCTAATTGATTGAGCGCTGAACGTTTTCTATGGCTGTATGCATCAGTCATAGTATGACAACTTTTGTTTTATATGTCATTATTAAAAGTTTAACCGTTGGCAGATTCGAGACTCCCCATATGGGTGTGGTCTGAATAATTTTAATTTTCATAAAATCACTGAATGTTGATAAGCGTGCAGTTCAATCCCAAGAATACTTTCTGTTATAAAGTTGCTGTAAAGTTTAACGCAATCCCTGTCTCAGATGCATAATGGCAGATGCCGTCGAAAAAAAACTCATTTTTTCAGAATTTCGTAGGTTTAAGTGACAATTTACTCCATTCCTAATTCATTGAGCGCTGAATGTTTTCTATGCCTGCATGCAGCAAGCATAGCATGACAACTTCTGTTTTATACGTCATTATCAAAAGTTTAACCCTTGGCATATTTAGAAGTTCCCATGTGGGTATAGTCAGAATAATTGTTATTTTCGTAAAATCAATCCCTGAATATATTGGTAGCCGTGCAGTGGCCTTTCAGTGGTGCTACATGAAGCCGCAAATAGTTATGGTTGAAAAGTTCATCAAATAGACAAATACAATACCCAACTCAGCCGGTGACAGGTAAATAATGAATGGAAAAGTCGTTGAGTTGAGAATAAAGTAGGGACGAATCGTGCCCTCGGTTTCCACCTGATCCACGATATTTCCACGCGGTCTCGGCATTTGACAAAGATACTAAACAGTCGGGCAGGGACAGTAGGAAACATTCTGAGAATTTCAAGTTGTTGCCTTGCATGATCGGGACATAATTGGAATATATCCGACATTGTATCCGTCTTGCACATTTTTGGTGCCCCCCGCCCCCACCCCCGGACCCCACCCCCACTGCTCTGAGTAAAAAATCTGTGGCGAATGTTAGAGTCAATGTTTTCGAGGGGTAGTACTAAAATGAGACTGCAGGTAGAAAATGAGACTACAAGAGACCGCAGGCAAAGTATAGGAGCGTAGAGCCTCAAAATAATGCGTTCTGATCATATACGGTGTATACAATATATATTCGAAGTTTGGTACCGATATTTTAACGATAACCCATAAGATTCCACTTTCAATGTATAGCGCTCTATCAGACTTGCGGTCTCACTTGTCCGCAACTTGGGACAAAGAGACCGCAAGTAATCTACTGGTCCTAAAAATACCAAATAAACGCTATCTGGTGAATTTGGGTATGTTCAATACATATCCGAACTTTCATATCGATACTTGAATCTTAACCCATAAAATTCCACTTTTAATGTACAGCGCGACTTCTGATTTGCGGTCTCAATTTTCACAATTAGGGACGAAAGGACCGCAAGTAAACTACTAATCGCAAAAACACCAAATAAACGCTATCTGGTGAATTTGGGTATAGTCAAAACATATCCGAACTTTCATATCGATACTCTAATCTTAACCCTAAAATTTCACTTTTAATGTATAGCTCGACTTCTGATTTGCGGTCTCAATTTTCACAATCAGGGACAAAGAGACCGCAAGTAAACTACTAATCGTAAAAACACCAAATAAGCTCTATCTGGGTCTCACTTTTCCGCAACTAGGGACAAAGAGACCGCAAGTAACCTACTGGTCCTAAAAACACCAAATAAACGCTATCTGGTTAATCTGGGTATAGTCAATACATATCCGATCTTTTATATCGATATTTTAATCTTAACTCCTAAAATTTCGATTTTAATGTATAGCTCGACTTCTGATTTGCGGTCTCAATTTTGACAACCAGGGACAAAAAGACCGCAAGTAAACTACTATTCGTAAAAACACCATATAAACGCTATCTGGTGAATTTGGGTATAGTCAATACATATCCGAACTTTCATATCGATACGTTAATTTTAACCCCTAAAATGTCACTTTAAATGTATAGCGCGACTTCTGATTTTGCGGTCTCAATTTTCACAACCAGGGACAAAGAGACCGCAAGTAAACTACCAATATTAAAAACACCAATTAAGCGCTATCTGGTCAGTTGTAGTATATTCAATCCATGTATAAAGTCTGGGGTTGATATTTTAACGTTAACCCATAATAATTCCATTTTTAATGTATAGCGCTTTATCTGACTTGCGGTCTCACTTTCCCTCAACTAAGGAAAAAGAGACCGCAAGTAACCTACTGGTCCTAAAAACACCAAATAAACGCTATCTGGTGAATTTGGGTATAGTCAATGCATATCCGAATATTCATATCGATACTTTAATCTTAACCCCTAAAATTTCACTTTAAATGTATAGCACGACTCCTGATTTGCAGTCTCAATTTTCACAACCAGGGACAAAGAGACCGCAAGGAAACTACTAATTTGAAAAACTCCAAATAACAGCTATCTGGCGAGTTGTGGTATATTCAATACATATCCGATGTTTGGTGCCAATATTTCGATTTTAAGTCATGAAATTTCGTTGATAATGTGCAGTGTGATTTCCGACTGGCGGTCTAAATTTTCAGAAGAAGGGACAAAAAAAAAGAGACCACAAGTGTACTACCGGTCTTAAAAACACCAAATAAACGCGAAAGTATATGCTGTATCATATTCAACTGAACTGGTGGCCTGTTTGATCAGTGATCAAAACTACCGTTACTTTTGCATTTTATGAATCGTGCCATTCCAAAACACAAATCATATCTGTAAATCCTTCGTATACTGATGCAGTAATATAGCTTGTTCAAAATCTGGAGAAGAGAATCATATTCATCAGCATGGACTATACATGCTGCCAGTACAGTCATCTCAAGACCGATAAGATCTGTGTACCCTGATGTTAATGGTCCAGGTGATCTTCAGATAGGAATACTGAATACCACTTTCCAATCGCGACAGTATTATAAAAGTGGCAAATCTAGGACGGAAGAAATATCTATAATGTGGTCTGGAGACATGAATTTGGCTTTATTCTGGTCTCCAAACCATTTCGTCCCATTACTGCCTGAACCATGTCTTCCAACACTCATTGTAGTTGACATTGATGGCGACCAGCTAAAAAACGACCCACGGGCTGATGAGGTTACCGATTCAGAAACAGTGCTGACAGTTCCTAACGCAGCGCATGATAGCAGCATATTGGAGGTTGGAGACGGTAACATCAGTGACTGTGACGCAACAGCTGACAGAGTGAGAGAATCGACTGAGGCGGTTATCAGTGAATCAAGCCCTGTGAAGGTAACAAAGGCACAGGCTGATTCGGAAACGGTCAAAACTGTCAAAGTTGAAAGACAACCGACTGACTCAATGATGGAGAGAGTGAGTGAATCGGCCGAGGAAGTTACGAGTGAATCAGGCCCACAACCTCCGCCAGAGTCTATTGTTGTGAAAAGAAACATTCTGTTTTAGGTAAGGATGCTTGTTACAAAAAAAGAGTGACGTGGTTCGAAGGTCAAATCACATCTAATGCAGTTGTGGAATAAATAGGTAACTATCCCAAAAGTCCCGAGCTTCATGGAAATGCTAAAACAACCAATGCCCCGTATAAGCGAAAAACGTCTGAGCAAAAAAAGATTATTGAGGAAGGATTAAAACACGGAGATCCCCCACGGAAAATTAAAAAAAAAGTGAACAGAGTATGTCCAGAGGAAACAATTGATCTTAAGTATATCTACAATAAAAAATACAATGAGGAGTGGAAAGCCAGGCCCAGGGAGAACACAGAAAAATACCGCTGATGACATTCTGGATGTTATAAATTCACTAACTGACAGAAAGGATTTTATTAGACGTGTTGCCTGTGTTGAATCCGAAAAGCCACCCTGTGTCATATGTTATACTGACGAACAGTTGACAAATCTGAGAACATCTATTATAAGTGGCTGTGTTGTTGGACTTGATAGAACGTTCAATGTAGGTGCATGTTTTCTTACCACCACTTGTTTTAAAAACAACAATATTACACGGAATGGGGCAGACACAGTGCCAATAATGTTAGGACCTGTGTTTTTACACTGGGACGGCATGTTTGATACCTATCAGTGCTTCATGTCATGTTTGTTTGGTAAGTTAGGAGATATTCCTCAATCTCAAATAATTTTCGGTACAGATGACGAGACTGCTTTAATAAACGCACTGACAAATTGCTTTCCAGGAAGCACGCAAACATGATGTACATGGCACTTAAAAGAAAATATTTTTCGGAATTTGCGAAAAATTGACAAGCAGGAAACAATCGACAGAATTGTGAGGAAAATTTTCAATTCAGACACTGGACTACTAACGACTGACGACGAACATGTATACACAGAAATGGTAACTGAATTAAAAAATGAAACTGACAGCCAATATTTCACTGAAAATTTTTTACATCGTATTAGAACAAAAGTATTTGAGGCACGATGACGAACGACAATTATACCTAAACTTTGGACCAACAACAATTGCGAATCAATGAACAATATAATTAAATTGGATAATAACTGGAAGGTGATGAAAATTCCCGACTTAATTGACCAACTGCATGCAACTGAAAGAGACCAACTGATGGACATACGAGGAGCTTTACATGGTTTAGGCAATTACTCACTTTCAACACAAGCGACTAAACTGCAAGTTAGACATGACACATCGATTAACATGATGACAGAACAGAGGACTCGACGGCTGAACAGACTCTTGACTTTTGGAGCAGAAGACCCACACCAAATGACATCGACAGACGGATCACTCGCAATTCCAAGGGATGGACTGACAGCCAAAAAGCCAGGACAGATAAAAAGAATAAAGACTTGTAAAACTAAAACCGCTGGTCATTCTGCTAAGCGACCAGAAAATGAAAGCTGACGACTTTAGAAAAAGGAAGTTGTATAAATGTTCATAAAAAAGAAAAAAAAAGCAGCAGCCAAAGAGGCTAAACAAAAAAAAAACTGTACCGAAATGCACTGTAAAAGCCCAAAGAGGCTGAGAAAAAATACAGTAGCAAAATGCGCTGTAAGACCCAAAGAGGCTGAGAAAAAAAAAACAGTAGCGAAATGCGCTGTAAAGGCCCAAAGAGGCTGAGATAAAAAAAAAAAAACAGTAGCGAAATGCGCTGTAGAAGCCCAAAGAGGCTGAGAAAAAAACAGTAGCGAAATTCACTGTAACAGGCCGTAGAGGCTGAGAAAAAAACTCTAAATCTACCAAGTTTCATACTTGCCAGTCCCAAGCCCGGGTAAAAGATGAAGGGAGTTGATAAAGTTTAAAAAGAGTATCAAGATTCACTGTAGAAAAAAACTCTAAATCTGCCAAGTTTTATATTTGCTGGTCCCAAGACCGGGTAAAAGATGAGGGGAGTGGATAAAATTTAAAAATAGTATCAAGATGCACTGTAAAAAAAATAAAATTCTAAATCTGCCAAGTTTTATACTTGCCGGTCCCAAGCCCGGGTAAAAGATGAGGGGAGTTGATAGATTTATGAAGAGAACAGTAGCAAAATTCACTGTAGAAAAAAATTTAAATCTGCCAAGCATTATACTACTCGATCTTGATAAAATGTGAGAAGTGAATGAATGAATAAATGAATGAAAGGTGAAAAGTGTTGATAAATTATAAACTATTTATTTCAAATCAACCTCGAAATCTTCACACTTTCCATCTTGAAGCCTCCATAAAGGATAAGTGGAGTTTTTATTGTTATTCACACCTAATAACAATATGTAAATCCACTTAATTGGCTCACTGCTGCAGAGAGTTTCCCCATAATATCTGTGTCTTTGCCCGGTAGAAAATGAGACCGCAAACGTGTCTTTCTATCAGACATAAAACATAAAATAATAGATGGTAAAATCAAGATATTACAATCATCTTTGGAATATGTTTTATATGTGATATTGCGTGCACTTTCTCCTTCATTTGGAGTTTCTGAGCTTAGTAGCTTACTTGCAGTCTCTTTGTCCCTGCCTCTGAAAATTGTGAAAATTGAGACCGCAAATCAGAAGACGAGCTATACATTAAAAGCGAAATTTTAGGGGTCAAGATTAAAGTATCGATATGAATGTTCGGATATGTATTGAATATACCCAAATACCAGATAGCGCTTACTTGGTGTTTTTACGATTAGTAGTTTACTTGCAGTCGCTTTGTCCCTGATTGTGAAAATTGAGACCGCAAATCAGAAGTCGAGCTATACATTAAAAGCGAAATTTTAGGGGTTAAGATTAAAGTATCAATATGAAAGTTCGGATATGTATTGAATATACCGAACTGCACCAGATAGCATTTATTTGGTGTTTTTAGGACCAGTAGATTACTTGCAGTCTCATTGTCCCAAGTTGCAGAAAAGTGAGACCGCAAGTCTGAAAGAGTGCTATACATTAAAAGTGGAATTTTATGGGTTAACGTTAAAATATCGGTACCAAACTTAGAATATATATTGTGTACACCGTATATGATTAGATAGCATTTATTTTGAGGCTCTACCCCCTATACTTTGCCTGCGGTCTCTTGCAGTCTCATTTTCTACCTGCGGTCTCATTTTTGTACTACCGTTTTCGAGTGGAGTCTCAGTTATAGGTGAGATTTTCCCCTGTAATCACGTGTGGGAGACACACAATCGCAGTTTTTACAAAAAAAAAATTTCTGAAAGCACAGAACCTGAAATGGAAAAAGTATAAAAGGGTGGAGACAGATGAGGGTGTCTCACACTTGCTTTTGAGTTATCAAGACAACAAAAGGTGTTTTCCAAAGTCAAAGATAAAAAGATCATTAGTAGACTACAGTGATTCAGACAGTAGCGAGACAGAAGATGTTGCATTCACCAAAATTACAGAGCTTGACTGAATATGGTAAGAATACAAATTCAGTACATTCTGTACAGAAAATGTATTCTATTCATCCTCCGTTATTGTGTACATCAGGAAAATTTCACTCAGAATCACATGTGTGTGAAGGGACCTTGAGCCAATTCGATGCCAACAATCCATTTGAGTTTCTAATAAAAATGTTTGATTCAATGATGGAAGATGTAAAAGAGAGATGTGGTATTCAACACAACGACCCCATGAGAGTCTTGGTTAATCACCCTGGGCTTGAGGTAGGTATTTTTATTCCTTTCACCAAACCTTCATTGGTCAATGGCAGAACAGTATTAGATGAAATTGATAAAGTAATTCAGTCAAATGATAAGTTTACTATCCACGGTGGTAAATTATCTTTAGAAATAACACACACTTCACTACCACAAGGGTCTGGGTGAAATGCTCCCATTTCATTTAGTGTTGTTGGTAAAATGGTTGGTAATAAGAAAAGTATTGTGGAAATCAAAAATGTTAATGATTCTATGTGTTTTGCATGGGCGGTTGTGGTGGGAAAATGTCACGTTGATAAAGATAATTCAGAACTTTGGCAAAAGAAATGGAAAAAAAATTAGAAATTCAAAAGTGAAGTTTCAAGAAATTGAAGCAAAGGCATTGATGGACAAAGCAGGCTTTGATTATAATAAACCTTGTGGATATGAAGAATATTGTAAAATTCAAGACCTGCTCACCCACACTATGTGATTAAAATTCACCCACAATTTCCAAAAGAGAAGTTCTTATTTGAACCACCACAAACTACAAAAGATAGTAAAGTTATTCATATCTACCACCATGACCATCATTTCGACACCGTCACTAAAAGTACAGGGTTATTAGGATGTCACTACTATTGTGAATATTGCAATGTAGGGTATAATAATATAGAACACCATAGATGCCACAAAGGATGTGTTTGCTATTCTCCACTACAATGTACATCTGAAGATTCTGTTCATTGCTGAACTTGTAATAGGGGACTGTAAGCTCATCTTGTTATAAAATTTACACAACCCAAACACAGAACCAAGAAAAAACAATCTGTTAATTAGTCAAGAAATGTCTATCATGTAAAATGCAAATATATTCAGGGGATGGAGAACACATTTGTGGTGGATTTAAAAAATGTAAATATTGCCATCAATTAGTCAAAACTGAACATTATTGTTTCATTGCAAAATACAAATCACCCAAGAATGACAAAATGCCAAAATTTCCATTTGTGTTTTAAGATTTTGAAACAACTCAAGACTCAGGAGTCTACACACCAAATTACTGTGTCCTACACTGTGCTTGTAGCGAGTGCATATGTAAATCTATTGATGAAACGAGTTCATGGTCTGACAAACTTGGAAAAAGGGAATATATTTTTAAAGGGGAATCTACCTTGAGTGATTTTTGCAACTGGCTTTTCAGTAAGGAACATTTACATACAACAGCAATTGCTCATATTTCACGAGGGTTTGATGCACAATTTATCTTAAGACATCTCATTGAAACTGCTACAACAAAACCCGATGTCATCATGAATGGAAACAAAATTATTTCTCTGAAAGCTTGTGATGTTAGACTCATTGATTCGTTGAGTTTCTTTCTATGAGATTGGCACAATTCCCTAAAACATTTGGTTTAAGTGAACTAGCAAAAGGTTATTTTCCTCATTTGGCAAACACAAAATCATATCAAAACTACATTGGACCTTATTTAGATGCAAAATTGTACATGTCTGACTCTATGACTTCCACAGTCAGAGAAGATATTATTAAATGGTACAATCAAAAATTTACTAGTAATGCTACTTCCAATTTTGCCAAAGAAATGGACATGTACTGTAAGTCTGATGTGGATATTTTATGTAGAGGGTGTGGGGAATTCAGAAAACAATTTCTTGAATGCAATGGGGTAGATCCTTTCAGGGAAGTAGTGACTTTAGCTGATGCCTGTAATAAAGATTGGTGCAAAAATTCAATGCCAGAAAACAAAATTGCCCTCATCTCAGACATTGGGTACCCTACTGCTTTTAGATAGTCCATGAAAGCCATTAGATTCTTGCAGCTACTAGCACAAGAAGATGGCAAACACATACAACATGCACTAAACAGTGGAGAAATTAAAATTAGAAATTATTATGTAGATGGTTTTCACAAAGAGACAAATACAAACTATGAATTTTATGGATGTATGTGGCATGGATTTGAAACTTGCTATCTTGACAGATTTGAGAAAAATCCAATCAATTCACAATTCTATCAATCTCTGTACAACATTTTCAAATCATTGGGATATAACATACATGTGGTGTGGGAACACGAATTTGATCATCTATGCAAAACAGATCCTGATGTTCAAACCTCTCTAGATACATTTTTCCCACACATGGACCCAATTAAACCACGTGAAGCATTATTTGGTGGGAGAACAAATGCCATTAAATTACACTACAAAAGTGACAAAAACACAGACACAGATCTCAAATACATAGACATCTGTTCACTCTACCCATATGTAAACAAACACAGGGAATATCCAGTATGCCATCCAAATATACTCACTCAAGAAAACATAGACACTAACGAAATAAGCCAATACAGAGGTCTCATTAAATGTAAGGTTTTACCACTTCAACATCTTTTTTTGCCAGTTTTACCCATTCATTGTAATAAGGAAATGACATTTACACATTGCAAAATGTGTGCAGAGCACGAATCAGATCACTGTGAACACACACCAGATCAACGTGCAATTGTAGGTACATGGACAACTGTCAAACTTTTCAAAGCAATGAAGATTGGGTACACACTACTTGACACTTATCAGATTTGGAATTGGGATGAATGGCCTTCAGAGATTTACAAACATTATGTGAATAAATATTTAAAAATGAAACAAGAAGCCAGTGGGTTTCCAGATTGGGTGAAAACAAAAACAGACAAAACCACATTTAAACAAGATTAGGCAGACATTGAAAATATCTATTTAGAAAATGTTGAAAAAAATCCAGGAAAAAGATCATTTGCCAAAACCATGTTAAATTGTCCCTGGGGAAAAAGGCACAAAACAATATAAACACTAAAACTAAATACATCAATGAACCATCAGAATATTTTGAAATAATACAAGGCAGAGATAAAATAGTGAAAAATGTAGAATTTTTTGATCATGATCAATTTGTTTTGGTAAACTATATTGATGATGTAGATGTTTATACACCACACAATTCAGCCAATGTTGTTGTAGCTTCATTTGTCACTGCTTATCCATTTATGGAATTATACAAAGTTTTAGAACATTTAGGAACCCAAGTTTTATATTTTGACACAGACAGTTGTACACATACACAAACCAACACTCTGTAATCCAGAAATTGTAAATAGTAGATTAGGTCAATGGACAGATGAACATCCAGGGGACAAAATCATAGAGTTTGTTGGTTTAAGTCCAAAAAAGTTTGGATACAAATATACTAAAGATGGAGAAATACACTCCACGTGTAAAGTTAAGGGTATTACATTAGATTACATGACATCACAAAAAGTTAATTTTGAATCCATGATTGAGTGTGCACAAAACAGAGAGAATTACAAATTAAACATTGAATATACACATAGAATTAAACGTAACAAAGATAGACAAGTCACAAGTGAAACACAATGTAAAACATTCAGATCTGTTCACACAAAACGTTTTGTTGTCATCAAATACGACACACTACCCTATGGGTATAAGGTATAAATACCACTCAGATTTCACATTTCAATTTTGATCACTGAACAGGCAAGATGTCTCTACTGCTTGACCCCACATTCCCTAAGTATTTATCAGAATTGAGAAGAACTGCAAGTTTTAATGGGATTTCCTACCCAGTCTTACAATCCAAAAAAGCAGAATTAGCTAAAGTTGGATTTTTCTGTTTTGGGAATGGTAAAGTAAAATGTTTTGTATGTGGACAAGGACAAGGTTTACATAATTGGGAAGAAAAAGATATTCCTTTACAAGAACATTTTAAGTATTCTCCAAATTGTTCTTACCTTAAACTTATTAGAGATTATCAGTTTTACAGTCCACCATCACGTATGCAAATACCTCCTGATAAAATATTCGTAGTGATGGATAATGGATTCACTTTAAATCAAATATTTTCAACAATGAAAAAATATGATAAATCTCTGAATAATTTTCCAGATTCTAATACTTTATTTGCACTCATGGTAATAGATGATCAAAGTACATCATTGGGTACCATGATTGCAAGAAAAGCTGCATGACAATTCAGAAATAAGTTAGACAAATTGTTTATAGATGGTCCAGAATATGATTGTCATGACTGTCCTCATGTACAAAGTACATGGTGTAATGTAATACCTGATGCACAAAGTACATCAGAACAGACAGAAGAATCATCACATTGATTTAAAAAATGGAGGATACAAGACATATTTTAGACAAAAAGATTACACGTAAGGCATTTTTATATCCATTTCAATTGATCACTCCTGGATATTTATCCATAACGAAAGATGTTATTCAAAATCAGTTGGAAAAAACAGAAATGTATATTGAATTTTGTAATGCATTACAAATCATGAATGTTTTTTTACAAAGATAATGTACAAAATATTTGGACGAGAGTTATGTGGGATTTTATTATTTATGATGAAGAAATCATAGATTACTTGTACAGACAATGTGTATCAGAAATTGATCAAAGAATAGATTCTTCAGAATCTTTATTTGAATTAAAATCACCTCTAAAACGAAAACCCACTCACAGATTTGAAGATGTTATGGAAACAGAAAGTATATAAGTCAGTGTTTTGACAACACTTTCTCACAATAATCATGGCATCAAGTGAATGTTTATTGTTTCAACATCCCTGTAATATCTTTATTTCGGGACCTAGTGGTTCAGGAAAAACATAATTTTGCCATTCTTTATAGCACCAAACGATTTTTTGTTGGGGAATTTGAAATAAGTCATGTTTCATATCAATAAGTTTTTGACAAATTCTGTTTTTTTCTGAACCACTAGGTCCCGAAATAAAGATATTACAGGGATGTTGAAACAATAAACATTCACTTGATGCCATGATTATTGTCGGAAAGTATAAGTATTTTGTCATTCTTTATAGCACCAAAAGATTTTTTGTGGGGGAATTTGAAATAAGTCATGTTTCATATCAATAAGTTTTTAATACTTATACTTTACTTAAAGAATGCGAAGATATTAAATTCAGTGAAGGCATCCCTGATGACGAATATGAAATTGTTAGTGATGTCATTATTCCACATCTTGTGGTTTTTGATAATATGAAAGGAGATAAAGATGAAGAAAAAATTAAATTATGGTTCACACGAAAAGGGCATCATAGAAATGCAAGTGTCATTTACATTACACAAAATATGTTTCAACAATCTAAATCTAGTCGTACCATAAGTTTAAATGCACATTATATAATTTTATTTCAAAATACAAGATGCAACAAGTACTGATCATGGTTATTTATTAATTGATTTTCATTCTAAAACTCCTGATTCTTTGAAGTTAAGAAGGGATATTTCTCATCCTTGGGTGACACAAAATGAACATGGACCTATCATTTATACAAAGCTATAAAAACTGGTGTTTTAATGACTATGTGTCAGTTGTTAAAAATTTTTTCAACAAGTACACATCATCAGGGTATCTTTCACCTGATCATTAGAACAATTGAGTCAGCAGACAAATCCATTTGCAAGAGAAAAATTACTTAAGAAAGGTTTCAAGAAAATTTTAAAATGGTTTATGTTAGCAAGTAGAATCATACTTAATAAGAAAATTAAATTGGCAAAACAAACTTTAATGTATATGGATAAGCATAGATATGATCTAGAACAACTTGCACAAATCCAAGAGTAGATCTTGCAACTAAACGAAACATTATTTTAAAACCAGGTGGTGGTGGATTTTTTGGCGGTGTTATTATTCATAATTTAATTCAGTGGGATGGTCATAAAACAAGTCAAAATTTTTATTCACCATTCCAAAAAACAAAAAGTAAGAAACGAAAATCACCTAAAAAGAAAAGAAATGTTGGTTAAAATTACATGTATGCAAAGTTTTTAGTCACTCCTCAAAAAGAGAAATACAAAATTAGTTTTAGTGAGCAAACTTTGGAAACAAAAAAAAGTACCAAAAGTGAAGATAACACATGTGTCAAATACGGGGAATAGAGTATCACATGATCCTATGGGTTCTAGACAAAATGTGGGACATATACCGCTAAAAGAAACTATTCCAACATCGACACATTTCACAGCTTTGAATGTGCCTAAACATGTTAAGGGGGATGAGATCTTATTTTCATTGAATAAAATGAATTGCATATTTGTCTATCATATCATTTTATGAATGCACTTTGTGAGAGCAAGATGGTAAAACAAAATAGGAAAGCAAAAATTCCTCTAAGTATTGTGGAATATTATTGGCACTAAGTCAAACACCTCCAGCATTTCAAAAACAAATTATGAAAAATGCGCCTAAAGAATTAATTAATTGTATGTCAGAGTGTTGTCATAATCTTTTAAACAAAAATTACAACCGAAGCATGAACAACTAAGATCTATTGCTAGTAAAACAAATTTTAAATCAAAAAGGTGGTTTCTTTCGATTACTTGGTTTACTTGGGCCTGCTATTGGAGTTGCAACAAATCTTGTAAATAAATTAGTGAGTAAAATATGAAGAAAATGGCTATTGTACCTTATCAAATGATAGAAGAAATGCAACATTACAGAAGTGAAAAATCTCAATGCCCAAGACTACCACTTGATCCTCAAATTACTAAAACAGCACAGTTGCAGAATGAATTATCATCTGTGTTAGAAAATTCAGAGTTATCAGAAAGAGAGAAAAAATGAAAGTATGGTGAAAATTTACAAAAATTTCAATTGTCATATAAGAAGGCATTACAACCAACACTGGTTATGCCTGAGACTATAGTGAGTGGAATTGATCATCAATGGCAAATTGATTTAGCAGATTTACAATATTTACAATCTTACAATGACCAATTTCGTTATTTAGTTTATGTTATCGATGTATTTTCAAAATATATATGGGTTTTACTCATTCGCAATAAATCAGGAGAAACATTAACAAAATCTTTTCAGAGTATTTTGAAAATTTCTGGACATAAACCATTATCATTACAATCTGATAAAGGTTTTGAATTTGAAAATAAAGATGTGCAACAATTTTTAAAGAAACAAAGAATTCTTTTTTTGACAACAGAAAATCCTGAAACAAAAGCTAGTATTGTTGAACGTTTTCAACGTACATTGAAAACAAGAATGTGGAAATATTTTACACACAAACGTACATTAAGATATATTGATCTGTTACAAAATATAGTTGATGGATACAAGCATAGTTTCCATCATAGTATTCAGAGAACTCCCACATCTGTATCAATAGAAAATGAAATAGAAGTAAGTCAAAACTATGGTAAAAAATCTAAAGAGAAAAAAAATCAAAATTAAAGTTGGCGATATAGTATGTATTAACAAAACCAAACATACATTTGAAAAAGGGTATTTACCAAATTGGACAAAAGAATTATTTAAAATCACCCATGTAAAACATATAATACCACCCACTTATAAACTTGAAGATATGGGTGGGGAAAATATACAGGAAACATTTTATCTGCAAGAAATTCAAAGTGTAAAAGATGATAAAAAATATATCATTGATTCGTTTCTTGCATGACGTTCAAGACGTGTGGGTAAGAAACTCATCAAGGTACTTAAAGTACATTGGGAAGATTATCCTATGAAATTTGATGATAGCAGAAACAGATTTAGTATAAAAAGAATATGTCAGTAAATGAAAATGCATTGAGCGGTGAAAGTTCAAGTGTTGAAGTACAAAGTCAACAACCACAATTTAATTTTTGTGGGAGTCTTGTTGCAAGAAATCAAGTTACTTATTTCACACAAATAATTGTCATTTATGCAGTTATAATTACGACTATCATTCATCTTAGTTTACAATGCCCCAACAAAGAATTGTGGTTTGTGTCATTGAGTAGTTCTTTAGGATATATTCTTCCAAGTCCAGGTTTAAAATATTTTATACCACACGATACGAAAAATGAATTCATTTTACGTAACACTCCTGAGTGATAGTTCTATGGATATGTTTCCAAAAAACACACAATGTTGTTTTCAAACACAATTATCTAAACTGATTCATATTAATAAAGAACATTGGGAAGTAGGTGTAGTTGAAGTAATTTTATTTTCTGAGGCAAACAATATAACAGATGATGAAACAAAATTTAAAATTATTGTGACACACCCGAAAATATCATCACACATTAATAATATTAATAAATCGTTTTTCAAACATACAGTACGTAAGGGTGTTGCTGCTGTTGTGCTAAGTATTTTATCAGGTGCATATGCAAATGGTAGACATGTTGCAGAAGCAATAGAATCCGAAATTCAAGAAAAACTTGGGGATATTTTAAAAGAATTTGGTGTGTTATTTCATCTTGGTTATTCATTTCGACATGTGCATGTAAAAATTGTATCAAACAGTATTGCAACAGCTGAACTTGAATTATCAGAAAGTTTAGGACAAAAATTGGGATGTAAAGATGGTATGTTTCCAGTAATTTTTTCTAACACAGCGAAAGATCCATTTAAATATAACGTGGATTTAAATATGGATTTCAATCTACTCTTTATTTATTCTGACATTGCAGAATATTCATTTCTTGGTGATATAGAGGCACCTATTTTACATGTAATACCTTTTGAAACACGTGACGAATCTCTGCACACTCAAAAAGAATTTGATAATGTACATTATGTACCAGTATAAAAATCTACTTTTGATCAGATCAGTACAAAGATAAAGAGGAACACTGGTAAAACATTCAGTTTTCAAGTAGTTAGAGTGTTGTCAAATTGCATTTTAGAGAACATAACAAATTACATTTATAAAAATGATGCCAGTGTATCGAGGTGTACCCCGGCAATACAGATATGGAATAGGGTCTATTTTTCACTCAGCAGAAAGATCAGTGGTACCATTAATAAAACCAATTGCAAAAAAAATGCATTTCAAACTTTAAAGAGAGAAGGATTAAAACATGGTATTGAAATAGCAAATGAATTGATGAGAAATCAAAAAAGACCTGAAGAAGTAATGCTCTCTCATGCAAAAGATCTTATGGCATCAGTGGGTAAAGCTACATTGGGAATAAAAAGACAGAAACGAGAACCGAAACATCAGTCTGTGGTTCGTTCTCATAGAAGCAAGACACAAAAAAGACATTCTCATCCAAAACGAATTTCAAGGCCACTTGATATATTTGATTAAATCATGATGTTATATGGACCTTGTGAGCATTTTTGTAGTGGTTTTGATCCAGATAATGTATCACCAACATCGAGTGGTATAGAAAATATTGGTGAAATTGAACAATTTCCTATTGCATCTTTAAACAATTCTTCACCAATAGAATTTTTAATTCCAAGACAAACAACCAAGTGGCTCGATCTTGCATCATCTACACCTGAGGTTCAATTTAAAATTACAAAACAAGATGGGAGTGTATTGGGTGGAGATACAAATATTACTCCTATGAATAATTTTTTTTTTTCACAGCATGTTCAGTAAAATTGATGTTACACTGAATGGTAGTCTGATAATTACCAATACAGACATGTATCCTTATCGAGGATTTTTTGAAAATCTGCTAAGCTATTCTAAAAAACACAAAGCTAGCTGCTAGTGAGATGTGGTATGCAGATACTCCTGGATACCACATAGCAATAGCTAAAGATTCGAATAACAAAGGTCTGTTGAGCATAACAAACTAATTGCAGACAGTAAATCTGTACCACTAAGAGGAAAATTACATTTAGATCTATTTGTGCAAGACAAATATTTACCAAACAGTGTGGAAATGAGAATAAAAAAGCATTGTTCTCCAACTAAATTTTGTCTGGTTGGTGATGAAAACGGCAAAATAGAATTTCAAAAAGCCATATTCAGAATACCGGCATTGGATTTAATTACTAAATTGGCAAATGATCTTAATGCACAAATAGATCAAATTATAAAATGCCCATAAGGCGTGTAGAAATTAAAACATTTACCATTGGAAGTGGTCTTCGATCAAAACTAGAAGACCATCTGTTTCATAAACAGATGCCAAAACGATTAATTCTTGGTTCAGTTTCGAATAAAGATATAAATGGAGATATTGGCGCAATTCCGTTTAATTTTCAACATTTCAATTTGAACAAGATGGAAATCACAACAGATGGACATTTCATTGAATCCCGCACCTTCGAACCGAATTTGGAGGTAGACTTTATCTAAATTCATATTTATCATTATTTGAAGCAATCGGGTATTTTGGACAAAATCAAACATTTGAGCTTGGGAGGCGAATTTGTTGGAATTATGAAAGCATTATATAAAGATGCACAGAGTGAAACGTGTGCACATGGAGATAGGCCTAAAACGGGGGTGTATCCTTTCGCTAATTCTTTTTGCATTGTACATCAAATGTTTAGGAGATGAACTCCTGCATAGCGATGAGGGGGTAGCAGTTGGGAACTTGAAGATCTCAGGGCTATTTTTTGCAGACGATATGGTGCTTGTGTCAGAAAGCGAAGAGGTGCTGGTGAAAATGCTTGGAATTGTTGGGAAATATGGTAGCAAATGGAGACTCGAACTTAACGAAAGCAAGAGCAAAGTTATACATGTAGGCCGTAAAGTGGACCACTCTTGAAGGTGGAGAGTGGGGGAGTTCTGCATTCCGGAAGGTAGCAGCAAACTTCTTAGTGTAGGAGCGACAAGTGACTACGAGTATCTGGGGGTAAATATAAACATCACAGGAAGAGGCATCTACCGAAACCAGACACATAAATTGATTCTGAAGGGGAAGCGAATCCTTAACCAAATGAAACTTATAGGGAGAAACAGTTTCAATAAGGTTTTCGTGGGGAAAACCATTTGGGAAATGGTGGGGCTGCCAAGTATAACATACGGTACGGAAGTTGTACGCCTAAACCAGACGACTGTTAAGAGCTTGGAAATCCTGCGGAACGATGCAGGCCGATGGATAACAGGGTCAAGTAATGCTGCAGCGCTAGAAGCAATCAGGGGTGAGCTTGGGTGGATGAGGATCAAGGACAGGATAGAGCTATTGAAACTTGGTTATCTTAATTATTTGATAAATCTCCCCGACAGCCGATGGTGTGAAGTAATGTTCCTGAGAACTTTCAACTCAAATATCAAGATGGGGTGGATGGTCCAAGTGAGGGAGCTAGTAAAGAACTACTCACTGGAGATCTCGGACCTGGACGTTGGGGCAAGCCAGGGTAAACAATCGTCAGAGAAAGGGTCATGGAGGATTGTAACCGTAATTGCCGGGAGGGGGTCAAATCAAAGAGATCTTTGGGTGGCCTGCGTGATAAAGAGAAACCTGGTTTTGAAGAGTACCTTGATGGCACCTTTGGGGGGTCACTGTTGTTCAAGCTGAGGTCGCAGTCCCTGGAGCTGAGGGGGAAAATTGGGAAAAACAGTGAAAAGCAGTGCCAGATGTGTAATTTGGACGTGGTGGAGACCCTGGAACACTTTCTTCTAGAATGCCCAAAATACCAGTCTAAAAGAATAAGATTCACTGGGAGTATAATGGGGAAGTGGGATGGGAGAATGAAGGACATGTGGTAAGTGGGAGACTCAAAGGAGAGGGTTTATATGCTAATCGGAGAGATTGGGAAGAATGGGGCAAGGGATGTCATCAAGCAGTTCGTCTCCGAGTGTTGGGAGGAGAGAAGAAACGTGGGAATAGGGAGGCAGTTGGGAGTACAGGGGTAACCAAGGCCTTCTCATCTGGATATATAGGGAGCGCGGTGGCTCAGTAAGTAGAGATGCAGGCTGCAAGCCGAGAGGTCCTCGGTTCGAATCCCACCTGCGGCAACCGCGTTGTGTCCTTGGGCAAGACACTTCATCTCCATTGCCCGCGTGGGGGCACGATGACGCTGTGTACTAAGGCGTACTGCACGTCGATGGTACGCATGTCTTCAACCAATCTAACCCTGCCTGTGCTGCAGTGCGGAGTTACGATGTTGGGGAGCTGGCAGCTGCTCGTCGTTGCTCGGTGGTTCTCTCCGGGTACTCCGGCTTCCTCCACCCGTAAAACTGTCACGGTCATGATTAGCCATTGTGCATAAATATGTGACCTTAAACATCAATAAATAAATAAATAATCTGGATATATGCAGGATTATGAAAAAGGATATACCCTTTGGGGAATGGATTTGATGCCCGATCAGTCAAGTAGTAGACCAGTAGCTCATCCTATAAAGTCGGGCAACTTTCGAAAAGATCTTCAGTTTGCTCAAGCTCTTCCAGAAGTGATCAATGTTGTTGTCTATGCAGAATTTGATAGTGGGATAGAAATCAACAAATTCAGAGAAGTGATATTTGACTATTAACAATGAATAAATGTGAACATTGCAAGATGTGTGAAGAAAAAACACAAACATTATTTCAAGAATGTGTCATGATAGAACTGACAAAATCCATTAAACAGAAAATGAAAAATATCTGTGAAAAATGTCGAACCAACACAACAACATTAATAGATATATACATTGCAGAATGTTTACAGAAACTGTGTCCTGTGACTATGCTATATAATCTACACAAGAGCGCAAGAAAAATAAACTTGTTAGAATATTATGCTCGTATAGATAGAAATAGACCTCCAAAAAGACATTCAAAAGTGGGCAGAATTAGTTAAAAGAGACTGGTCACATTATACATCATATCTTGATTAACGACTTCATACCAGCCCTTTGCAGGGCTAGGAAGAGACGGAAACCACTCAACTACAATATATTCTTGATAATTCTCCAAGGTTAACATCACTGAATGGAAAAGTGTGTTCATGAGACTTATTACCAAAACAAAAGCTTAAACACAGAAAAGCTTATATTGTGAACACAGATTCATCAAGAGAACCAGGAAAACATTGCAATATATTTTAAAGACAATCATTCTGCTATCTATTTTGATTCATATGGTTTAACACCAATGGATAGAGATATATACAATTTCATAGTGAAAAACACAGATTCATGGACTATTAACACAATGAGACTACAAAGTGCTCGTACTGTGGTGTGTGGTATGTACTGTATATTTGCTTTAGAAGAAAATATGATTTAGAGACAGTTCTTACTATCAAATTCGATCCAAAACATTTCCAAAAGAATGACAGAGAGGTTCGTCGGTGGTTTGAGCAAACCTATAGACACTATTTTATGTAATCAAACATCAGCTGTCACAACAACCCACAGAGGAAAGTCTTTTTCATTTTTATCTTTCTTATAATTGTATAAATGTCTTAGAAATCCATTATGTATCGGAGATAGGAATTAGTTTAGTTTCTTCTTAGTTTTTTTCAAAAACGCTCAAATGATACCACTTTATGTTTAAAAAATACCCTGACTCTCGATATTTTCTCAAACAATCTTGAAATAAAGTGATATCACTCAAAAAAATCTCGATGTACAAGGTTTTCTTTAGATAGGCAAACTCAGATCTCGGTGCATGTATGCTTTTTCTCATTTCATTTATTAAATATTGGTACCTAAAATAAATCTTGGTGTCTGTTTAAAAGTAGCAGTGCCCACTATCCCTCCTCAACAGTAAGAAAGAGTTAAGAGATACTTCTCTTTTTCATTGTGTGGGTATTTTAGCCTTTAATAATGTATGTTTATTAAGCAACCATTCCATAGTGTAAAGTGTGATACGGTTTACAACATGGAGAGAACGATTAATTAACATGCAAAAATTTAGTGATTGGAAGGGATTTTTACCCATGACTGCCACTGTGGCGAAAAGCATTTAGCACTGAATTCCCCATACCCCAATACTGCCACTATGTCGAAAAAATTAACATACAGTACGTGGAGTGTGTATTATCACTAAATCACCCGCAGAGTGGAGATTCCACTCGAGCAATAATTGCAAATTTGTTGCAAAGCATAACCAGCACCAGCAAAGTTTCAGCCAATGGACCCCCAGGTTAAATCCGGAGGTCCATTGGCTGAAACTTTGCTTGTGTTTTTGTCGATATGTACAAAATTTGAAAGTTATAGCTTGGGTGGTAACTCCACTCTGTGGGTGATTTAGTTGCAATCCACTCTCCACGTACTGTAGGATTCTCCATAGGGTTTTTCGCCTTAGTGGCATTTTTTCGCCAATGTGGCATTTTTTTGAGGCAAGAAAAAGATTTTAAAATCTTTTCCTGCCTCCAAAATGCCACTTTGGCGAAGAAAATGCCACTATGGCGAAAAAACTTATGGAGAATCCTATGTTAATTTTTTCGCCATAGTGGCAGTATTGGGATATGGGGAATTCAGTGCTAAATGCTTTTCGCCATAGTGGCAGCCTTCACTACTTTCAGGAGAAAAGAATTCTCATCCGCTTGCTCCAGGCCGGCTTCGGCTTTGTCAGTCTCTTCAGTGGATTGATTTGCGTTTGAATGTGATCTGGTGTGCTGCCGCTTTATATACCTTTTGTTTGACAAATAAGATATCCGTATCCAGACGGATATTTGTGCCGCTCTCGTCCCTTTGTTCGGCAGATAATTTGTTTGTTGGCGGAAAGATATCCGTGACTGAGCGGGTGCTCTCGTCCTATTGTTCTGCGGATAATTTGTTTGTTGTTTCATTGTTGGTGAATAATTTGTTCGTCATTTGCATTTAATTTTTGCATCTTCCTGTTCTGAGGGTGTGTGTGTGGGGGGGGGGGGAGGGGGGGGGGGGGTAGTTGAAATAAGCGTAAATCTGTGTGCTACATTTTCCGTTTAACGCCAGTAACTAATGTCTTTTCCAATTTCTTTCCAGGTTGTTGAGGTATGTTGGGCCGTGGGTTGTGAACAAGACATTAGTTGTATGTGTGTGCGGCGTAATTTGAAAAAATAAAATGAAATAAAAAACCAATAGGTTTTTGTACCTGTATCGATTTTTTAAATTACTTAAATCTTCCAAAGATCATCTGGGATGTATTAGTCTCAGAAATTCCAGTTGCTGTTGCTGGCCGTCATGACTACGGCCGTGTTGGAGTTCACGGTTGGGCTATTTGTTTCTGTACTTGTGCCAATTGTCGCATCTTCTTTTTTGTGGTACTGCACTACTATTCGTAATGTGGCTGTGCGTGTCCCAGAAATTCAAGTTGCTGTTGCTGGCCGTCATGGCTACGGCGGTGTTGAAGTGCGCGGGTAGGCTGTTTGTTTCTGTACTTGTCCTAATTGTCGCATCTTCTTTTTATGGCACCACGCGACTCTACATAATGTGGCAGTGCGTGTCTGTTTTCTTTCCGTCAATTTATCCATTCTGTTGGAATGATGACATAGTTTTCTGCACTCATATACCCACTTTGTTTGATGTGTTTTTTTCTCCTGAGGTCGCACTTCCAATCATTTTACACATATTCATTTTATCGAGGGAGAGATGGCAATGTAAAAAGATACAACTTCTAGCAGCAATGTCAATGAGTACAACCTTTTTACTTAACTCTTCAGAGTCAGAGTAACAATAATCGGCAACTCTTATAACCGCCCACCCAAAAGAGTAGACTGCGTTAAAAATACGATAATTCTGGCAACAAAAGACTAGAATCCATAGACAACTTACCACAACATTTCATTCAAGCTGCGATGAATGTCACATCACTTTATTCAAACATACTTAACCAGGAAGGAGTCATTCTTGTCTGTCGTCCGTTGTCTAAGACGGGAGAAACCAAAATGGCCCATTTAGTATAACAGTCTCCTTAATATTATGACAGGGCGGATAAAATAATTCCACCCCCACCCCCACCCCAGTAAAATGAAAATAAAAAGATTTATCTGTAATATACAGTTAGAATAAAAACATGGATTCTATCATCTTTTCTTTGTGACTTGCTCAAGGCAACAGCAATCAGAAAGCAATGGTGATATAATTTATCAGTTTCCAACAATAACATTTGTTTAGTTATCTTTCTAATTTAACCTTTCAATTGCTAACAATGACTTTTGTCAAGTGTTCAAAGGAATCAATCTTCAAATCAAAACTATTATCAATTGTCCGACCTGCAGGTAATAAGTAAATCTTAGTGATAAGTTGGATGGCAACATAAAGGTATTAAGTAACAATTTAAGGCGTTAATCAAGGGTGTTCTAAACTCATTCTTAAAATATATACAGATAGTTCCCAGGTGTTATATTCCATTGTCCGAAAAGCAAATAAATAGGCGAGCGTGTTTACTGAAGGCAGTTCCTTCCAGCATGTAGCAGTGAGTGAGCTAGTCCGGCTTGTGGATTGGACTTGGGTCCGCTAAAGGGACAAGTTGAGCGGACATAGTTGGCATGGCGTAGTTTGTAAATCGGGAAACGTAGATACATTTAATAGTGGCTAACTTGTAACGAATAGACTCACATTTTACTAAACGAAAAGGTTCCGTGGCAGAGTATGGGATGGACAGGCGCAGTGGTTAGCAAATAATCCTTGGGCAGTCATAGATTTACGTTTTATCGGGTACGATTATTCCATAGCGAAGTAGGGAGCAGACCCAAAGAAGCATTTTCGTCACTATAAGAGGACAGTCAGTGGCATAATGATAACGGTACGATTCTGAGGGACATCGTGGAGTCAACGACCACGAATAAGGCGACCTGAAGGCGAGACCTCTCAAAAGTTAAGTAAAGTAAAATTAACTAATTAGTAAGTGAGAAGTTTTAAATATCACATTCATTATGCGTAGTCATTCCGTTAACGAAGTGTATCGTTTATTCCATAAGATAAGGGATTACTAGATTCATATTAATATTCGGTCCGAGACCCTCATAATGGAATCGTGTATTTTCAAGTAATTGTCTTTTATTTAATTTATTATATCCCATAGATTTTAATTACGGAACATGTTGTAACTTCATTTTAATCTACGTTTGTAAATACATTTATTGTTGATTCGTTAACAGGTCTTACAGCATTCAATACCCATATCTTAGTATTCACCCCTCATTAATTTTATTAGCTAATTCCCCATATACATGTAGAATCTGCATCGTCGTTTCCTCAATGTACACTCAACAGAAAGGAGTGACTCAATGAGTCATTCGTTTCTGCATAGTCCATACTGAGGGCGCGACGTGACACCAGGACCCTTAGGTCTACGTAAAACGCGTCCGGTTATAATATATTAAAAAGGGTATTACATAACAACAACTTCGAATTTAATGGAGAACATTACCAACAAATTTATGGCACATGCATGGGCACAAAAGTTGTCGCCACCTATGCCAATATTTTCATGGGAGACCTAGAAATGTCAATGCTTCAAAACGCACCACACAAACCACACACATATCTTAGGTTCATAGATGATATTTTCATGATATGGACGGAAGGACCCGATAAATTAGACACTTTTATCGAATATTGCAACAGCTACCATACAGCAGTTACACTCACTGCCGAACATTCTGACAAAGAGGTCAGCTTTTTAGTATGACCACCTATTACAACTCCACTGATCACATAGCAAGTGATCTCTCCGTCCGTATCATTAGAATGATACGAGGAAACCCGGAAAGCACACCAAGCACCCGAACCAGAAAGCAACGAGAAAAAAAAACTGGATTTACACAACGCACACACTAAAACCGTCCGGCCTCAACAGTCTTGATGAGGGCAACTCTCAAATAGCTTGTTCACAGTTTCTTCTAGATTGAACCCTAAAATCTGCAACCCCCACCCCCGCCACCCTCACGACTATACTAGACTGCTTAGGGAAAGTTGGGGGGAGATCAATCAATGTTTCAACGTACAGACCCAAGAATGCAGGTGAAGATATTAATTGGTCAGCTCCCAAATATTGAATATGAACTGTTCTAACTGACGCCATTGGCCTGACACGGACGATACCATCAGAATTCAAAGGGATTATGTTATTAATTGTAGTACTGGGCGCAAATTGATGCCAGGACGGTTACGTTGCGTAAAGAAAACAAAGAAATATTCTTGTGGGTGGTATGTTATGTTTTTCGCGTCACGAAACTAAATTATGTTCTATGCCGAGGGACTTTTTGTCTGTTCCTTTTTTCTCTTGTGTGTATCATATGACACAAGCGAAACTGTATGTATCCGCCTCTAATTCGTCTGCATGGTTAATGATGGATCCTGGTCATAGTAAAATTCTTTCGATAAGTTTACTCTATTATATAGGCCCTATATTTATGACACGTGCAACACATTGAAATAATTCAAACATACACAACGAATTGAAGAAAATCATAATTTAGTATTGTTCGAACGGTTGCTCTGTCGTGGCAGCAGAGGGCGTGGTGGTCTCTGTGGCAGCATTTGATCTCTCTCGACGGAAGTCTAAGAAGAGCGGGAAAAGACTAACACCCAGAATCACGAAGCATGCGAAGCCAAACACCTGGAAAAGCAAATGACACTTTCTTATATATAAATTGAAACTTTTTAATGTTAAAAAATGCATCAACAGAGTATGAATAATGTTTGATAAAATACAGATGGTGTTCCCTCAAATGGCACAAAAATATATTAGCTAACATTCCACACTACACCCCTCCCTTGGATAGTTATTTTTATGGCGGGGCGAGACGATCCACAGAAATTATCGCTGCGTGACAAAAATCGCCAATTTCTGTCACAAATTTCTTGGCCTTCATCTCTGTATTGAGACAGGGTATATCATCAACTAAAATGATTAATGTTGAGACAAAACAAGATCGTTGATTTTAACTGGAAAGTGTCTGTGATCTCCGTCCCTTCCAAGTTTATGCATATTATTAAGGTTACAAGCCTAGGCGCTTTCCCGCTAAACAGCAATCATTCTGACAAAACTATTATGGTGAGGCGTCACCACCCGGCCCCTTAGACTTGCGCCCTTCAATGGCAAGCCGTGAACATAATCATATAGTGTCTGTCACAAAGGAACGCGGGGACAAAAAGAACAACAGCATGTTCATTCACTGCTGAGGTTCTGTGTAAATATTTCGTCCTCCTAATGTTCTTGCTTTTTTATTTTGAAGTTAGAACACGGGGAAACTGCTTTGAAAACAACATATCTAATCACTAGCCACCTTCGTCCCTTCAGTGTTATTTGTAGTATAACTGCTTTGGTTGATAACTTTGAAATGGCTTCTGATTTATGAGTGGTGTACCATGTACCTGATCGTGCCTGTTTGGGGAACCCCGGGAGTGACGTCATGTCACGTGACCCAGTTGCGTCATGTTTGGTTATCGTGGTAGCCTGTGTGAGCTGCCCTCTTGTGACGCCATTCCCATCGTGATGGGGGGTCTTAGTGCACATGCGCAGTGTGTTTTGTTAGTGCGACACGTGTTTCCGTCGTCCATTTTGTATATTGGAGGCGGCTATCTTGGGTTCTATGGCAGTACGTCATTGCTATATGACCCAGTGGCCTACAACAGGACGGAGGTATGTTCGGAGGGTGTGTTCGTTTGAAAAGGAGTCAATCTAATTACCCAGATTCCTCGTTTACTTCGTAGAATTACCCAAATAGACTCGAGAAATACCGCAAATCACCCCCAAAGAACTTTATTTCTTAAGGATTCCTGAAGAATGCTCCTTCTTTGTATTTATATATTTATTTATTGGGGTTTAACGACACTTTCGACAGTCAGGTACACCTCGTGTCGGACAGTTTTACGGGTGGAGGAGGCCGGAGTATCCGGAGAGAACCACCGAGCAACAGTGTGCAATTGTCAGACTCCCCAACATACTAACTCCACACAAGCAGGGTTGGCATTGGTTGAAGACAAGTGCCCCATCAACGTGCAGTACGCCTTAGTACACAACGCCACCGTGCCCCCACGTGGGCAGTTGGGATGAAGCGTCTTGCTGAAGGACACAACGCGGTTGCCGTAGGTGGGATTCGAACCGAGGATATCTCGACCTGCAGCCTGCATCTCTACCTACTATGCCACCGCGCTTCCCGGACTTTATATAAGAGTCAGGTTAATTACCCAGAATCCTCGGATACTTCCTATTTATCTAGTTCGAATTCCTTTGTAATCCTCTGCTCTACTTCTATCTATGTACCTACAGACAAAATTATGACTTTTGATTTTCCCATGAGTCTCTGTGTGTTGAATGCGATGTGAGCAGCGTGTGAACATCGCATTCAGCTAACTGGCACGGGCACACGCTGGGTGTGCTAATATATGCCCCTGTGCTAATGCACAATGTGCGCACCTCACACAGGGCACATGGATACATGCTAGATGTGTGGATTTGTGCTAGTCTGATAGGCTAGTGCACAATGTGCGCACATCACATACGGCACATGAGCACATGCTAGATGTGCGGATACGTGCTTGTGTGCTCGTGAAAACTGTGCGCTCATCACAGGCAACACATTGGCATATACGGGCATTGGAGGATACCTATGACATGGTGATGTACTATTGGAGGATATCTATTGGATGATACCTTTTGGGGGTACCTTTATAGGATAGTTGTAGTAGAAATCTGTGGTTCCTACTTCCCGGTAATTCATGCTACAACCGGGTACTTCGGTTGGATAGTTGAAAAAGACAACAATATATAAAATTCAATTCATTTTTTATTTTGTCACAATCACAGTTTATTAAGTTTGTAGTCAATTGCTGTAGGTAGCTTCGTATACAAACACACAATCATAGTCATTTGCTCAAGACATCTTTATCTCTTAGTAGAATGTAATTCTTCCGTCCTCTTCTTCCTGGAGAAGTTGGCAGCCATCTGATCAAAGACTTCTTCACTAACGGACCTTCTTCCCAATGTGTGACTCTTCATGCTGTGTGTTAGTTTGATGAACACTGGCAGCTTGACTTTCTTGGTTGATTTGATTTCTGGTGTGTTGTATACATGGGAGTGCATCACTTCGTGATTTAGAGCTCCATTCTTGGGTTGGTTCATCATTGAATCATTTCCTCTACATTGTTCTTGATTTGAGCTGCAGGTTGGGAAGAAACTACATTCTACATCAATCTTTTTCAGCTCGCTCTTGTTCTTAGTGGTAACGTCATTCATCTGAACATCATTGTTTGCTGTCGTTTTAGTGGAAACGTCATTGTTCTTAACATCATTCTTCTTCTGCACCATGGAAGCTGCCTTTGGCTTCTCTTTTGTTCCCCTGTTTGTAGTTTGAGCGATAACTTCGTTTTTCTTCTTTGACTCTTCATTCTTCAGTCCCCCTTTCGTTAAGAATCGGTCCACACCATACGTTAGTTTTTTTCCACAACTCCAGTGAGCTGAGCTAGGTTTCTTCTCTTGACTCCGTCTTCCATACAATTCACTTGGACTCTTGGGAAGTCAGTTCAATTCGGCATCATTCTTCACGATCTGTATGTGTAAGTCATATTTTAATTTTAGCACTGTCGCAGACACAGACATCTTCACTCTTCGACAGTCAGAACACAAATGAATTGATTTTCATTCGAATGATCCTTTTATACTTTTTTCTGCAACGGCTCTTAATCTTCTTCATCATCATCACTACCTTCTACTTCGAATGAATATTTTGCCAAGAGATCGTCAAACAGAAATTTTCTCTTTTCCAAGGCGTATTTCTGGGACTCTACAAAATCACACCCCTTTTCTTCACGTGGACGTTTAGCAGTCTCTTGAATTTTCTTGTGAATTGGGTTTCTGCAAATATGAGTAAAGTGCACTAGGGTATTAATGTATTTTACGCCGATGGCTTCTCTGACACTTCTTTCAAGTGATGTGACTGCTTCTTTAATTAACTTCATGTTCTTTATTCATCCCATCCTTGATATACCTATTCATGAGGTTTTCAAATTTTTAAGTTAGGCACTTCTAACAATACTTCCCATTGAATCGTTCACTGGTTCCTCTTCTTCAGATTCTTCTTGAGATAGTTCGGACGCCTCATCGGATTCCGAGTCTTCCATCGGTAAATCGTTTCTTAGTGAACAATGACGATAGGATTTCATTGCGTCCGCTCTCTTCGAAGGTCAGATCAAAATGACAATTTTGTTACCAACACGTCCTTTTATAGGCCGAGGATATCTGTCAATACATTGACGACTGGTTTTAGCAACTTCTTTAAAAATCCCCCTTTCTGTATGATTCTTCGTTTTTGTCGGTAAGATACTTTATCCTTGGTAAGGCTATTCTCCTTATCTGGTACTTGTATGGAATCAGCCGAGATCTATCGGATTTGGTCATTGGCACATTATAATCCAATATTTTCCTGCCACAATTACATATGCATTCTATCAAATAATCATTAGCTATCTTCACCAAGGTGTTGGTTTCATGTCGGTCAGCGTTAGATATAAATCGCAGTGTATCTGAATTTCTGGCGAGTCTTCCAGTGTTCTTTTTGTTTCCGATTGTCTAACGAGATAATAATCATCTTCGTGTCTTTTGCGTGTAAAGCATCTAGAGAAGTATTTTCCACAATATCTGCAGCAATGAACTTTCGTATCTTCACTCGACGACGATCAGAGAACAACTGAGCATTCCGAGTCGTATACATCCTTTTATTATTTTCCCCAGAGCTCCTGGTAGAACTGGTGTGACGAGCGATGAGAGAAAATCCTATTTCCGTAATAGACCTCTTTTTACATATGTAGAAATTCCATCATATGCCAGCTGCTTCAATACACTGTCGTGTTCTCGCAGGTCACTGTATTCCGTTTCATTCAGTGGTATCCAGTCTTCGGGGATGTTGACAACACATCAACATAAACACGTAATCATATCTTCGCAGGCTGCTTGTAGGACAGCATATGTTCCTTTTTTGTCTGTATCACACAAAAACTCAAAGGCTTCAATATTTCTTGTTATCAAAGGGTGCAGGTTTCAGCATCTCTGTGTGTCTCTCTTCTCAATCTGTTTTGATATCTCTCTGTGGACAGTAATTGTCTTCACGCCTCTTCTATTTTCTGGTCGGGAAAATATCTTGGGACAATATCTACAGAGCCGAGAATTCCGCAGGCCTTCACTCGACGAAGGTCAGTAGACAAATGAGCTGAAAGCAAAGCTCAAACCCTTTTTATACCTTTCCAACAGAAGTACCCTGATGTAGGTTTCACAGATTTCGACTACAACTATCCCCCACCCCTCAAAAAAGGTATCCTCCAATAGATATCCGCCAATAGTACATCACCATGCCATGGGTATCCTCCAATATCCCTATATGCCTATGTGCTGCAAGTGATTGTGCACTTGCACACAAGCATATATCCGCACATCTAGCATGTGCGCTCATTTTGCAAGACACAAGCACATTTCACCAAACACAAGCTCGCGTTTGTGCAATCAATTCTATGGTCCGACTCGGCCTATAGCATCCCTTTTCACCATATGTGTCCATGTGCCGTGTGCGATGTGCTCACATTGTGCATGAGCACAAAAACACATATTAGCACAGTGTGTACCGATGTGCTGAATGCAATGTGTACACACTGTTGCACATCGTGAAGTAGCACACAGACACATCTGGGAAAATCGGAAGTCATAATATAGCTTGTAGATACAGAGATAGAAGCAGAGCGGATGATTCCGAATGAATTCGAACTAGGTAAATAGGATGTAACTAAAGATTCTGGGTAATTAGATGGACTCTTATACAAAGAAATGCGCCTAAAAGCTTAACATCCAATATTATAAGCCCTAGATGGTGGCTTCGCCAAGTCCCTTTCGGTAGTTTTGGGTGGTTTTGGGGTGATTTGGAGAGATTGTCGGGTCCATTCGGGTAATTCTACGAAGTAAGCGAGGAATCTGAACCAGCGAACTACTCCTATTCAATCGAACGCACCCTCAGGGCACGCCTCCGTTCTTTTAGATGCCTTCCAGGCTCATAGAAACCACGTGTTAATATAGAAACCAATATGGTGGCCTTCAGTATACAAGTGGACTATGGAAACACGTGTCAATCTAACAACACGCTCTGCGCATGCGCACACAGACCACGTATCACTATGGGGTGACGTCACAAGATGCAGACTACCATGACAACCAAACATAACATTTACAACCAGTTTGAAACTTGTATGTTATCGTCATCCCATTGAGAGTTGTTACCCATGTTGATGAATCATATTATGCTCTAAAATTTTAGAAAGATTGAGCTAGATAACTGTAAACAATTTTGAGACTTTTGAAAAATGGTGAAATATTGATGGTTTTGTCAGAAAAGTTTGAAAATAAGCGTTTTCACGAATATGACGATACCTCATTTCACTAGATCTTGTGACAATAAATAAGTTTGCCAAATGTGGTTGAAATCGTACAGCTTCGTTTTTGAGCTATGTTGAAAAGTGGTGAGATTTTGAAGATTTCGGCAGAATATTTTGAAAATAAGCGTTTTCACAGACAAGGAGATACCTCTTTTCGCTAGATTTTATGACATTACATAAGTATGCCAAATTTAGTTAAAATCGTACAGCTTGTTTTTGAGCAGTGCAACAGACAAAATTGACGCCGGAAAAAAATAAATAAAAAACAGAGAAGAAAATTTTTTGAAAAAAAATAATAATCTACAGCAAAGCAAATTAACCCCTTCCGACAATGATAGTAAAGAGCAACCAAAGTTGGCTAATGTTGGTATTTCAAAATGGTACTCTTATTCTCGACCTCATTGTGCTTGATGGATAAATCTGAGATTAAAAAAGTACACCAATCATACCCAGGGAAACTGATTACAGAAAAGTTCGAAATAAATCGGAAAATGAATTTTATTTAATGGTATAAGTAAATATTTGTACAGCCAAAACTGGTACTGGATAAAGTGGGACACCAAAACATTTTACTCAAAATTTGTCCCCCAATGACTTTTAATGCAGTTATGGAAAGCACAATGAGCTCTTTCATTTTTGTTTGCAAAATTTCGAAAATTCATTACAAATCAATTTATTTTCGGATGATACTATTCTTTAAGTGGCAAAAGCACAAGTTGGGCTAAGCCCCAGAGCATAACTTACAAAAACCGATGTGTTCATTAAGCATCTATGCATATAGTAAAGCAAAGTGTTTGAAATTAACCCTTTCCAAAATGACAGAAAAGAGCGGCCAAAGTTGAATAATTTTAGTATTTTTAAATGGTACTCTCATTTCCGCCCTCATTGCGCTTTAGGGGTTAAATCTGAGGTTAAAAAGTGAAAAGTAACTTTCTTCTATAATCATTGTTGCATCTATCCTCACCAAAATAATTGTTACAATAGCCTTGCAATTAGACACAGATGCCCATGAAGTTAGTCAATTTGAAATTCATATCAGTTTTGGCCAACAGATGTTAATTTTGAAATATTTATATGCTGATTTTGGGGTATCATATTATGCACTAAATGTGTGGACATCAATCACAGACTGGGTGCCTGATAAGAGACATGGAGGAATCTTGAATCTTGGTATTTGAATGAACATGTACAAGTTGAGGGTCCTCCAATTCAAGGTCCGACAACTGGGTGAGGGTTAAAGCTTGGAATAAAAGACATAACAAGAAAATTGTTCTTGGATGAATGCCCTATCCTCTCATGGGAAACGTTTTGAGAAAATATGGCTCCAGTGATGAGATATTGCATGTAAAATTTGACGAAAATAACAATTATTCCGACAGTACCCTTATGGGAAGTATCAAATCTGCCAAGGGTTAAACTTACAATAATAACATATAAAACAAAATTTGTTATACTTTGACTGCTGTATGCAGTCATAGAAAACATTTAGGGCTCCGTCAATTAGAAATGGATAAATTGTCACTTAAACTTACCAAATTCTGCAAAATGTTTTCTTTTTGGATGGTGCAGACTTCCATGCAACCAAAATGGGCATAGGGTTAAACTTTACAACCAAACTTATAACTGCAAATATGCTCGGTAGTCAATTATGAAAACGGACATTCAAGGTGTTTGAAATTACCCTTTTCCAAAATGATAGAATAATGCAACCAAAATTGGCTAATTTTGGCATTTTGAAACAACACTCTTATTCTCGCCTTGATTGTGCTTGGGTGTTAAACCAGAGATTAGAAAGTAAACAGTACCTTTCTTCTGCAATCATTGTTGCATCTATCCATACCAAAATAATTGTGACAAGAAACTTGCAAGTAGAGAAATTTGATCTTGAAGTTGGACAATTTTGAAGACAAAACAGCTATATTCATTTTGAAGATTTTGGCAGAATATTTGGAAAATAAGCGTTTTCACAGACATGACGATACCTCATTTCACTAGATTTTATGGCATTACATAAGTATGCCACATTTGGTTAAAATCGGAGAGCTTGTTTTTGGGCAGTGCAACAGACAAAATTGATGGCAGAAAAAAAATTAATAAAAAAGAAAAATAGAGAAGAAACAATTTTGAAAAAGAAGAATAAAAGAGTCTTTCCCAAACTTGGTTTGGGAAAGCCTAAAAATAATTAAAAAAAATAATGAAGAGATATTTTGAAAAAGAGGAATAAGAAGAGCCTTTCCCAAACTGGGTTTGGGAAAGCCTAATAAAAAAAAAATAATGACAAAAATTTTGAAAAAGAAGAATAACAAGAGTCTTTCCCAAACTTGGATTGGGAAAGCCTAAAAATAATTAAAAAATATAATGAAGAGAAATTTTGAAAAAGGGGAATAAGAAGAGTCTTTCCCAAACTGGGTTTGGGAAAGCCAAATAAAAAAAAAAATAATGACAAAAATTTTGAAAAAGAAGAATAACAAGAGTTTTTCCCAAACTTGGTTTGGGAAAGCCTAAAAATAATTAAAAAATATAATGAAGGGAAATTTTGAAAAAGAGGAATAAGAAGAGTCTTTCCCAAACTGGGGTTTGGGAAGGCCTAATAAAAAAACCTGGAGAATTGTAATTTGTTGGACAAATTACGGGCTTTCCCAACTTTTAATGTGAAAAGTCGCGCTGTATTGTACACGAAACTATTAGTCATATTGATTATCTTTACACCTGATTTCTGGGACTGGCATGAGAAATCGTCAGGTTAACCCCTCCTATGTCGCAGTTCACACTCCGTCCAAATTTATATCTATTGTCGTGAATTGCTGTCAATCACTCACCTGAGTCACCAATGAAAACACCATTTAACTAAGCCTCTGACAATGCAAGGAATTTGTTATTTGTACTCACTATGCATCATGTCTGAACATATTTATTTCGTATTTTCGTGCAAGACATTTAAATATGGTGCCCCGAGACCAAAAACACGAATAAAAAAAATAGTGCAGTTAATCTTTACAACTGTTAATGACTTTAATGTGAATTAAATGTATTTGTTAATCAGAGACTATCAGTCAAAGGTACTGACTTCGTTCAGATTCAGAAATAGTATAGGATTTTTTTTCAAAACCGATACCGGTATAGAAATTTGTATACCATGCAGCCCCCCCCCCCCCCCCCCCAACATTGCACCACCAACATCAACTGTTATATTATGCTTGATATAGTTCTGCTACCATATTGACCCATTATTGATTTCACACACTTATGTTTCATCATTAGTATACATATTGTTTACAAAATAATCATCTAACGACCCATTTTTTGCATACTCCCGATTCCGGTCCATCAGTCTACTCGCTGGTACCTGTTAGACATCTCAAGCCTTAACCGGCCCCCATCTATCGACTATTTGCTGTTGGGACCAAGCACCAATCATTCTCTTACTCATTCATCGAACCGCTACTTATCCAGTTGCTCATTCCCTGATCTGTTCAGTCATCAGAAGGAGTGATGAGGTAGGTTGATTCTACGGCCACCTTATCAAGTTCAGCTTCTTTCGGTCTCTTCTAACTATTCACTAAGTCCACCAATTCAAGTTAGTTTAAACAACATTTATTACCGAAAGTGACAATTAATTGTATACATCACGCAAACAGATAAAAAGGAACAACTCGTGAAATTAATAGTATACAGTGTAACAGAACAACAAAATCCAAGAATAAATGTAAGGGATTCAGCAGTAAGCTATAAGCTTTTAGAAGTCGTCTCCCTTGTTGGATAGCATATTTGATTAGAAGAGAACATGAGGCATTTGCTGGACTAATATTGTTTAAACCAGCAGAAAGATAACAGGAAGAAGAAAGTATAGATAAAACAAGAGAAGAAACAAAGAGAAGACAAAAAATGAGGATGAAGAAGAAAAGAAAATAAAATTCCTTGGTGATCTGAGTAAAACAGACATGAATTGGGTCGGTAGCTGAGTAATGCACTTATTTAGTGATGCGAAGGAAATTAATAGCTCGCGTCGACTGGTTCAAGCATTATACCTAGCCAGATGCACATGCACCCATGCAGGTCACGTAATTGCTGCAGCTAACTAAACCGTTTGCTAAGTACAGTGGAATCCTGGACAACTTCAGATATATAGCGGTTTTCTGAATTATCAAGGAATTCCGAACCAAATAAAAGAGTACTGGAATGAAGAGTAGAAATTCAAGTTAGCGCCCTCCAACACCACATCACTATTATCAATGGGTAAAGAGGAACCCAACAATCATATGTTGCAGAAATGTTTCTAAGAATAGAAGTTATTCGAAGGAGTGGTTGGATTGGTTGATTCTAAGTCCACTTTATCAAGTTCAGCTCCTTTCGCTATCTTTTAACTATTCACTATTTCCACCAGTTCAAGTTAGTTCCTTCTATCATCATATCACTATTATCCATCGGTAAAGATGATCCCAAAGCCCATATGATGCAGAAATGTTTCTAAGAATACCCGTAGTTTTCCAAGTCGAAAAATCCATTGACCTAACCACCCCCCCCCCATCAATATTGCATCCCACTTATCAACCATTATATCATGCTCAATATAATTTTCAACCATGTTGACCCATAACTGATATCACATACTTTGCTTTCTTCTATATTATACAAATTGTTCACCAACTAATCACCTAACGACCCATGTTTATGTTTTGACCCAGTTCTTGCTCATCAATCTACTCGTTATACCAGTGACAAATCTTTAGTTTTAAATGGAACCGATCTATCCAATGCTTACAATTGGGACCGCGTGCTCAATCATTCTCTTATTTACTCACCAAACCTCCAATTATCCACGCGCTCATCCACTCATTCATTCCTTCTCTCATTCAAAGGAGTGATTGGATGGGTCGATATTCAAGTCCACCTCATCAAGTCCAACTCTGCTAACAAAATAGTTCTACGGGTACCTCAGCGAGGGGCGAATGCACAACTTTTGCGGGCTCCGGGGACGGCTCACCACCCACGCCGACCGGGGGGGGGGGGGGGCTATCATACCACCCCAGCCAGGGGAGCACAGCGTAGATCACTTAAGGGGGGGGGGGTATCATACCACTTTATAGGCCAGCCGGGGGAGCGGCCGACCACCCTCTCCGGCCGAGAGGACATCATACCACTTGGGGCACCAGCGAAGATTCACTTTCTACCCCAACACCAAACGGGCCCCAGCGGATAGGAGTAGTATGTCTGGGGCTTTTCACCCCTCATTTGGATGACCCCGGTGGATGACCCCGGAAGTGACGTCATGTCACATGACGTAGTGGCGCCATGTTGTGTTGTCACGGTAACCCGTGTGAGCGGCCATGTTGTGACGTCATCTCCATAGTGATACGTGGTGTGAGTGCGCATGCGCAGCGCGTGTTGTTAGGGTGATACGTGTTTCCGTCGTCCATTTTGTATACTGGAGGCCGCTATCTTGGTTTCTATGGTGGCACGTGATTGCTATGTTACCTAAGGCCTACAATAGGACAGGGGTATGTTTTGGGGGTATGTTCGATTGAATCGGAGTATTTTCTGGAACGACTTCCCTGGATAATTACCACAAACAACCCGAAAACTTATATTATTTCGAATTCTTCCATAATTCTCTGCTTCTATCTATATATGCAATAGTTTACGTCTACCTAGGCATGTTCCATTATTCTAGAGTATACTCCAGTAGCGTAGAAGAGCCTATTATTTGGAACAGTTTACCTTATTATTACTATATTTAGCTATTTTGGTCTATTCTTGTTAGTTCTGACCCTATTCTAAGTACTCTTGTTGTTTCATTTATCTAGATTATAAGTAACCAATCAGATTGCTTGATTTCCCATAATCTGTATGCAGGGTTATCTCCCTTGTGCATAACAAAAGACTATATCCAATGGCCATATCCCATGGAATCCCTTTTTTTGCAAAACACCTGTGGCTATGGAATCCATTTTTGTCGTATGAGGCCATGAAGGCTATGTAAAAGCCCTCAATGAGTCCTCATTTATTATCCCTCATACCCTCATTGAATTTTGAGGTTATGAGGACCTTGAAAAATCCCTCAATGAGGTATAATTTACTACGGCCCTTATCCTCATTTCAGTATTTAACAGGTATATCCTATGGAATCCCATTTTGGAAAACGCCTGTGACTGTGGAATCCCATTTTGTCGTATGAGGCCATGAGGGCGATGTAAAAGCCTCCAATGAGTCCTCATTTACTATCCCTCATAGCCTCATTGAATTTTGAGGTTATGAGGACCATTAAAAATCCCTCAATGAGGCACAATTTACTACGACTCTTAGCCTCATCTCGGTATTTGAGGATACCCATGGCCTGGTATTGTATTATTCGAGGATACCCATCGAGGATACCTTTTATAGGATACTTATCTGAGGATACTATATAGGCTGTACATATCCCTATAGGTCTCTTGCTGGTCCTGAGTTCTATTATTCCACCTGATGCTTTATGTTATCCTATGACTGGTATAGGTAGTATGCAATGCTAGGCATAGGGGTATTGTGGGTAGGGGTACTGCCTGGTAGTTTAGAACGGTACTATAGTATGGGCGGTATATACCCCTATATGCCCCTGTTAGTGCGTGGTACTATTAACCAACCGATTGCTTTGTTTTATTATATGGCTGGTATATGTAGTCCGTTATGGTAGACCTAGTGATTTTGTGGGGGTGAGGGTAATGCTTGGTAGTTTAGAACGGTAGAATAGCATAGGCTGTACATAACCCTGTAGGTCTCTTGCTGACCCTTGGTACTACTGATCCACCAGATGCTTCATATTATTGAGCGGTATTCTGGGGTGGGTCAATGCCTGGTAATACAGAACGGCAGCAGAGTATGGTAGGTATATCCCCCTATAGGTTCCATCCTAACCGTTCATAGTATTAACCTACCAAATGCTTTGTATCATCCTGTTACTGGTAAGGTGGTATGTAATACCAGTAGTTCCTACCTTATTCCGGGTACTCTTGTTGTTTCATTTATCTAGATCATTTATATAAATTATAACTAACCAATTAGATTGCTTGATTTCCAATAACCTGTATGCAGGGTTATCTCCCTTCTGTATAATAAAAACCTATATCAATGGCAATATCAGGACTTACAAGGTCTGTTTCAAAAGAACGACTTCTGCTGGAAGTAGGTTGGAACAGTTTGGAAAGTAGGCGTCATGTTCAGAAAATGTGTACTTTTTATAAAATTGTTAATCGAACAGCCCCGAATTTTCTACATCACCTACTACCACAACGTGTCTCCGACAGATCTCATTATAGTCTACGCGATGCATCAAATTTTGCCCCTTATCATTGTCGAACGGAACTATTCAAGCGATCTTTTTTCCCTTCCTGTACTGAAATTTGGAATAATCTGCCCGATGCCATTCGCAATAGCACTTCACTAATCGAATTCAAAAGATTGATCTCACCAGCCAATTTCAAACCACCTTCTCATTTTGCGACAGGAACTCGTAAATATAACATCATCCACGCGAGGCTACGGACTGGTTGTAGTGACCTTAATGGTGATAAATATAATAATTACATTGGTACTTCCCCAATCTGTTCTTGTGGCAGAGGCGTTGAGGATGCAGAACATTACTTTCTGCACTGCACCAACTATGACGACATTCGTCAAACCCTATTTGACGAATTGAGACGAGTAACAAGTGACAGGGCTACAATAGATTTGTTACTTTATGGGAGCCCATCATTGTCATTCAACAGTAATGCATGTATTTTCCTGTCTGTTCAAAAATTTACTCGGGACTCACTCCGGTTTAACCCAGACCACGGCGCATAGATGCAACCATGTAGGATATGACAGTAATAACGTTCAATACGGGTCAGGTGGCACAACATACATGACGTACCGACTGGTTTTATACATGTAGTTGATACTGTTTCTTGCGGCACTGCATCAGCCAGAGACACCGGAAGCAGGGTGTGTGAAGGGAGGGCATCATCACTATATGTATATAGTGTAGTATGGAGCAGGTTTTTTCTTTCTTTCTGTTTTCCTTATGTTTTTCCTTTTTATTGGTAACTTTTTCACTATCTAATTAAGTCTTTCTTTTTATCTATCCTAATTTGTTTTTCATAATTTTGTTCTGCCATTGTATTTCTGTTATTCTATGTACAGGAGCGGAGAGTTTTCTAAGTGACTAGCACTTGTTCTCTAATCCTGATTTGCATTTATTAATGGCAAATAAAAATATGTTTAATCTAATGGCAATATCCCCAGCACCCCAATTTCGGCACCCCTTTTTTGAATAGCATATGGCCTTCGGCACCCCTTTTTCTAAAATGAGGATAAGAGTCGTATTAAAAATCCCCCAATGAGGTCAAATTTACTACGACTCTTATCCTCATTTCAGAAAAAAGGGATTCTCCAGAAGGCCCCCCAATTTGGGCACCCCTTTTTTGAAAAACATATGGCCTTCGGCACCCCTTTTTTCTGTAATGAGGATAAGAGTCGTATTAAAAATCCCAGAGAAGTCGTTCCAGAAAATACTCCGATTCAATCGAACATACCCCCAAAACATACCCCTGTCCTATTGTAGGCCTTAGGTAACATAGCAATCACGTGCCACCATAGAAACCAAGATGGCGGCCTCCAGTATACAAAATGGACGACGGAAACACGTATCACCCTAACAACACGCGCTGCGCATGCGCACTCATACCACGTATCACTATGGAGATGGCGTCACAACGTGGCCGCTCACGCGTGTTACCATGGCAACACAACATGGCGCCACTACGCCACGTGACATGACGTCACTTCCGGGGTCATCCACCGGGGTCATCCAAATGAGGGGTGAAAAGCCCGAGACATACTACTGATAGGTAAAAAACACATGTCAGTAGCTTACTTTGAGCTCTACGGAGTCGGAGTGTTTGTGGCGTGGGGGTAACGAACCAATTATCGCTCTGCCTGCTGGGGTGTGGTTACAAGAATGAACAGATGAAATTACTGCACCGAGAGCAGAGGGCCACGACAATGAATTTACCCGGCTGGCGGCTATCGAAATTTCCATTTAAAGGTGTAGTGGCAATAGGCATAGTGATTCAGCATGGCAAGTATGGACGAATACATCAATCAGCTGTTGGCTGAAACACCGGGGCCTCTCCAGGATGTTGTCCAGGACATCCTGAAGGAACCCATTCCAGACCTCCCCTCCACCTCGAAAGGCGCGTGAGAGAAAAAGGAAGGCAATTGTTGAGGAGTTTGACCCAGCCAAACAACGGCGACAATTCGACTTGGATGTCGAAGTCCCTCGCCCGGTGAGGCTGCCAGATGATGAACCATGGGTCGATCTTGTGAACGACACCAAAGACGAGTTTGCAGTTGATGGCGCCGCCGCGGTCTTCTCTACATGGAGGGTAGATGCAGAGGACCCCCTTGACATCGGCGACGTTGAGATCGCTGATGTTATACAGGCAAGGGTCGGCCGACTGGCCCTTGATGCCCACATGACGGATGAGAGGGCAGCGCGACTGCAAGCAGCCCTTCCAGAGGGCGCGTTCACCCTGAAAATCAAGTTCCTTCGCGAGCGTGACGAAGGAGACTGGGTCGTCAAAGATAAGTTCGACCCTGTCCGTGCCGAGAGGAAGAAGGGGGGGGGGGGGCGGGGGGGGGGGGGCATCGTTGAGATCTATCAAGAAACTAAGCCGAACGCGCTGGCCGGGATCGACCAGGTGGTCTACCAGAATGCTTACCCTGTTACCGCGGTCGTTTACGGGCTCTACCCTCTCAGAGACCCAGACCCATCAAACCTAGCACCAATGAAAGTAGGTGATCTCAACAGTGTCGCGCAGAGAGTGGTTGAGCACTTCGCGGGCGCTCTCAGAGGACAGGGCCTAACTCCCACCATGCGACAGAAAATCGAGGAGTGGGAGAAGAGAGTCCATGGCGCTGGTGCAACGGTCGACGATGTGGCCGAGCTCGAGAAGATCCTCAAGCGGGCCATCATCGTGAAAGATATAGCTGGTGAGGACTATCTACAACAGCAGCAAATATCAGTTTGGAGGAAATTGTGTGAGAGGGAAAGTAGAGCACATCTGCCTTAACAGCCATGCCTGGTCCAAAGACCTGCACTTCCCCCAGACCAGGCATGTTCAGATATACGCGGGTGACGTCTGGGAAGCCATCAGACAGGCCACCAAAAATGAGCCAATCGCTGTCTGGCTACTCGGAGGTTGCCAGTATAGACAGCTCAGCGTCGACCAGTTTATGCTCCAAGGCGGCCGCACCTACAGTACACAGGAGACCCATCAAACCCTCCAAGAAGCCTGCACCCATCTAGGCGATGAGTCCCTCGCTGATAGGGTTTTCGGTGTGAACCACGCGGCGAGCATTATGGCACAACGGTTGGAAGCATACCCCGGCCGGCCTCCTTGACGATATCCAATAGGCCTGCGTGGAGCACGGCCACGGCGGTCTCTGGAACACCACGACTTACGATACGAGAGAGGTCGTGTCCATCGACATGAAGGCGTGCTACCTGGACAGCTTCCAGGGGAGAAGCGAGGCTAAATCCTATTTCGAGAGATTCGGACACCCTACCCACCGGATGACCAGAGTGGCCATCGGCGGGGGTCTCCCTAAAGACATCGGCACAGTCTTCGCCGAGGTTCAGGAGTGGGAGTTCAAAACAAGGGGTTCACCCCGTCATCCCGGCCTGGTTTGGGAAGCATTTCGCCGAGCAGAACTGGGTCCCAACACCACTGCTCGCATCCGCGTGGAGTCGGGGCTCTTCATCCGTCTAAGGGTCCGCGAAGCCATCATCGCGTTCGGGAAGCAAGCCGAGTGCTGGCTTCCAGAAGACCGAAACCCGGGCTGCAGCATCATCGGGAAATTCACTCAGGGCGCAAAAGCCGATGGTAAACGATTGACTCGCCGCCTTGTCACGGATCAGGGTGAACTAGATTATTTTGTGAGAGACACTCGCCAAAGAGGAACCCTTGTGGGCGCACCCCAACGGTGCCCTCTGGGCCACATCCTCACGTATTATGATGGTTCACAGCCCCAATACGCCCATAGGGCCTCTATGCTAGCCTATGCCCATATTAACCTCCTCAGTATGTTGCAGAGTTTCGATGAAAAAGAGGCGGTTCGAGTGGCAACAAACAGCATATACGTGACAAAGACCGCGCTGCACAAACTCGATGGTGTCGAGGCATATATGACTCCCAGACTGTGCGACTGCGAAGAGGGGTTGCGTGCAAGCTGCCTCACTGGAGAGCCTTATCTCCCACCAGTAGCCCCAGCTCAGATGCGAGGTAGGGGAGTCAAGGCACAGACCCACCATAGCTTCTTCCGGTGGAGTGGACAAAAAGAGTGGACGCCAGATCGCATGGACCAAAAGTTCATCCCTCGCGTCATGAGATGCCCCATGACTGGTTACGTCAAGCAGTGGATTATTACGAAGAGGTCAAGGCAGACCACCGGGCAAAAGATGATGCGCCCAAGGCCCCGAAAAGGCACACCCGCCTCCAGACTGACAAGGTCCAGTGTCAAGTGATGCGGAAGGCTCTCCCCAGTTGTTTCGGATGGGAGCGCTTTATGGAGCAATGGAGGCAGATGACCTGATCCTCACTAGCCGGCAGAAGGTTCGTGACCTGGCACAAGAGCTGTTGCTCCAAAGAAACAAGGAGTACTTTCCAGACACCCCGGTTCCGCTGCTATACCACCCCAAGGACAGCCGAAAACAGAACATTATGCTTCCCGTCCCGAGCACAGACCGCGAAGAAGAGCTCGTCCTCAATGACATCATTGAAGTCACCACTGAGGCCGCTGATCAGGCTATCAAGACCGATGATTGGTGCCTCGGGTATACCCTCACAGTCCACTCAAGCCTGGGTCTCACTATCCACGACTCACAGAAGGTTTGGATCATAGACGACTTCCTACAATGGTCCAACCTCGCCTACCTCGCCGTTTCCTGCGAGGAGTATATGCAGCAGCTCGAACGGGTGACTTGTCCACCGGATGAAGATACTGAGGTCAGGCATCCCACAGAGTTGCAGCTCCGCAAAAAGGAAGCTTGTTGCCCACAAGCGCCAGGACCAGGTAAAAGGACTTCGGGTGTTCAATCTCAAGGTCGACTGCATCTGCGGCTCAAGGAGGACCAACAGAACCACTGTGCAACATGGAACATCGAGATGTTGTGGGCCTACCAGCCCAAAGATACACAGCAGTTCAGTGTCGACAGGTTGGACAACAGCAGGAGGCACTGCCGGGGGAACGTGCGATTGACCTGTTTAGAGTGTAACCGAAAAAGAGGGGCTGCTGCAGTGCCAAAGGCACAATACACCTAGTGTCTAGTCCGAAGGACTACTCAGTCGGGAGGCAGATGGTCTCAGGAGGCACCACAAGCAGCTCTTCCCGGACAAAGCTCCGGGCTGGTCCATCCAACAAATAGTAGAGGACAGGTTCGCCTGGCTTGGTGACCGAGCGTCCAAGCCGGTACACTTGGAGGGACCACACAGGGTCAGTTGCGCGACGGCGACCCCCTCCAGCTCGCTTGCCTGGTAGAGATAGAGAACGCCCACATTGGAGGGGAGCTTCTGCTCCTTGAGGCTAACAAGGCGGCCAGAAACCACAGAGGAAGTCTTTTGTGTCACAACATTGGCCTTGACGGCGTCAGATGGCCTCTTTTTAGTTAAGCGAGTCACCTCACCATTCAGCGCCGCAACAACGGCAGGCAGCCGAGCGACCCATCCACTTGACCTCTCACCTGACGGTAACCTCATCTCCTGAGCGTAATGGTGCCCGAACAGTCGCTCTGCCAGGGTACGGTTGAACCGCTTCTCAACCTCCTGGTCCCGGTGGACGTCCACACGGCCACGCCGGCTTCTGTCTCGTGTTTCGACAGCAGCTGATTCACCGCGCCCATGAACTCGCGGCCGGGATCGACATGAAGGAGCTTGGGCCACGCAGTGGTCCACGCTTGTATATCTTTTCTAGGGCGGCCGCGACCTCTTTGGCCTCTTTTGTGGCCAGGGGCTCTGCATCTTTATAGCGGGAGGCTACAACGACTGTGAGCGCATACTTGTAGGTTTTGCGGGCCACCCGGTCGTGTGGCAGAAACAGCAGGTCGGCCTGGTGGACCTCATTCGGCGTCCGCACATCGAACTTGGGTCGTGGTATGTGTGTGCTTCGCACCGCTGGAAGGTATATCTGCCAGATGGCCTGCTTCTTAAACGTCTGCTTCTTAAACGTCTGGTAGTCAAATCTTCAGAGAACTTGGCTGTGGAAGCAAGGTTGTTGATGGCTGTGAGTCCCTTCCAGTACCTCTTGGGGCTGTAGTAGATTTCAACCAACTTTGTTGCAAGCTTGCTGTCCATTCCAGCATCCTCAGGGCCTCTAAAAGCATATTAGATGAGTCTTATAATAATATACAATTATGTACGTGACACTATCCGACGTTCAAACCGTGGACCTACCAAGGACGCCCCCTGCCGGAGAGCAATTTGAGTGTGCCCTTGCTGAAGTAACCTACTACCCTCTTTGGTACAACATTAGCTCGGGGCTAGGCAACAATTATATTCGCGTCGTGGATGACTCAGTTGAGCGGAAGATAGAGATGCCGGATGGCTATTACAATGTACGCGAGCTAAATGATGAGGTGTTTAGTCAGGTTGGGGCTACACTGGATCTTCACAAACCTTCGGGTCACCTGCGACTCAAGACACATAAGTCTCTGAAACTGGGAAAGTTGGCACGCACCTTGGAATATGCATCAACCAAAACCCCTCAGGAAGGGAAGCTGACGGGGAGTGAGTTACCTGAACTTGCGGTCCAACGTGAGCTCTACGTTCATCTCTTAGAAGTCAGCATCACGGACAATGCTTACAACGGGCTACCCAGCATACTGCTCAGAACAGTACCTGTAGCAAATGAAAAATGTGCCAGTGGCAGAACAGTAGCTTTCTCTCATTCGCAATACAAAGGGCTTGTCCCAGGCCCTATAGGCAATGTTGCAGCCCACGTTTTTAGACAGCAGGAGTAGCCCTATTGAATTGCAGCACCTATCCGTAACATTACATATTCGAAAAATACCTTCGAAACTGCAACAAGTGTAAAGACATGGTGAATAGCGGAGGACAAGGAGCACATGATGCATTGCCTTGCAGGACCCTTCAGCTGGCTGATCTCGGGGACAAGCAGGGCTTTGGAGAACCAGGGGCGACGGACAAATTGTATGTATTTCAGCTCTCCGGGGGCTATACAAGAGAAAAGTGCTGCCCGTTGTTGTTCCTTCGGAACGGGAACAACCGCAACAAGCTACATTTACCGAGCTACGTGGTTTGAACCTGGAAGGCTCAGCCCCGTGGTGGAGCTAGAAACTTATCTAGAATGATTACAGTCAATGGTTTCTGTATAGGCACCCTGTTTGCGGAGGGTGGGACAGACTTCAGAGTCATTCAACCTCACATCCAACTGGACCGCGGCCACATGCTCCGTTAACCCCAGAACAGTGTCCGTGTGTTGGCTTCTTATATCCCGAAAAGTGTTATTTATGTTCATGAGAAGTAATGTCGGGTATGTGCTGGGTGGGGCAAAAGGTACGATGATGAAGCTTTTTTGGGAGTTTGATCGTCTTACTCCTGGCAAGGGTACCATCACAATTGTACAGATAGTCCTGGACACACCACACAACGACTCCGTACCAGTGCTACATGGGCTTACCCTAAAATGGGGTCGGCGGCATAATGGCAAAGAACTTGTCATTATTATCCGTGGCAAAGATGTGTTGCTCTCGTTAAGTGGTGTTGAGTACAAAGTCTCAGATGCTAGGTTTCCAACCGACACATCCAGTACCCTACACCTTGGCCCAGCTGAGCTCAAGCGCCTGCGGTTTACCAGACAGGCACTGACGGACGACGATTTAAAGGTATTAGAAAATGATGTATAATACCAATAAGGATGGGCTTGTATCCAAAACTCAATATTAGCTACGCGAATACTTTCCGCATCCAGGAGATTAGTGATGTAAGAGCCCGTCTCATGGCCGAACGAGACCGCAGGCGTTCTCTCGGCAAGAAATACCAGCGAGGTGTCAATATCGTAGATGGCATCGAAACATTTCTGTCCGCGACCGGTGTATGGATCGGCATTGGTGGAATTGGCCTGTTGCCAAACGTAGCCGCAATTCCTGTGGTTATAGCTCCAGAAGCTGCAGCGGGGGCCTGTGGTTTAGCAGGTGTGTTAGTGAAGTTTGTAAGCCGAAGGCTCACAAAGAAGGCAAAAATCACAACACCATTGCCACCTTAGCGGAGGCCAAACTTTCGAGCATCGCAGATCTGTATTTAAGGGCTGCTGCCGATGGCCAGATATCCGAGGAGGAGTTCAGTCGCGTACTCACGGGGGAAGGAAAATTCAACAAACTCCGGCTTGATATCCACAAGTCCACAAGGCATCTCGCAGGTGGTGCTGCTAATACGTCAAGAACTCTCCCGGCAGAGACAGGGAGCCCCTGCGCCCGCTGCTGTTCCCTATCCAACGGAACAACGGGGACGGTTGATACCAGAGCCCACCGCACCCGCCGATCTGTAGTTGCTGTGCAACTCTCATGGGCTTTTAGGATTACTTTACAGCGTAGCGACCTTGACACCAACTTCCGGCACCCCCCCCCCCACCCCCCCCCTAAAAAAACAACTTTTTTTATACGCGTAGCGAATCACTGGACGAGTTTGTAGCTAACAAGCCCAACCACACCCAGCCCTGGTATGATAAAGGCGATCTCACGGTCCTTCTGCCCGGCTGATGGTGTGTAAAAGTCTTCTAGCTGCGGTTCTGGGTCAAGACTGTTTAAACTGTTCCCAGTTACCTGTGTATACTCAGGAATCGCAGCATCGACATCCTGGAATGTGCGCAAGGCATGACCTTGGTGACCATGGGCGTACGGGGCTTTAGTGATATAGGGGGGCAAACCTTTTGATTTGCCCGAAGTCCTGCATGGATGAAATACAAATATACAAGATGGTGTCCAAGGTGTTTAATTAAAATGTGGTATGCATTACCAAGTAATGAACTCAACTCCCCGTAATGTCAATGTATCCTGTATTTCAGTCCACGGTTATTTTCCTTTACACAGTGTTAACAGAACTCTGTCATGCAAATATTTATTGTTGAGATCTACGCAAAGCAAGGGGGATAATTCTAAACGTAAAAGTTGATGTTTTGACATCGGTGTGCCGGGGGTTAAAAGAAATATCGTTTTCCGCTTTCCTGGCACCTAAGATATTAAAGGGTCAGTATGTGAGGATATGTGAGAGATTCGCTGCTATTTTTCTTTCGCAGATTTCGCGGAAATCATGGGCTTGTTTCGTTTCTGGCGTTCAACGAGACGAGGTCATGACCTTATCCCAATGACGAAAGCATAAAACTAAAGAACAAAATAGTTATTAAGGAGGGTCGCAATAGATGAGCTAATTAGGGCGCTATTCTACGGCAGCGTAGACCCGACACACCATAGTATATTTCCAGGGATTCCTAATCTGTTTAAACAGATTACTAATCTGTTTTTACAGATTAACTAATCTGTATTTACAGATTAGTAATCTGTTTAAACAGATTAACTAATCTGTTTTTTATAGATTAGTAAACTGTTTAAACAGATTAACTGATCTGTTTTTACAGATTACTAATCTGTTTAAACAGATTACTAATATGTTTTTACAGATTAACTAATCGGTTTTTAGTTAATCTGTAATACAGATTAGTTAATCTGTAAAAACAGATTAATGGCTACTACCAGAATCTGTCTGAGAAAGGGATGGTGCCCCTTCTACGTGACTATTCCAAGTTTGAGCTCGACAAAAATGGGCAGCTGAGGCTGAAGGCCCATCCAAATGTCAACATTGTTAGTAAATCGGGAGCACCCCGTGCTCTCTCAACAATTGCTGGAAAGCGTGGCGGTGGTGAGGTCGTCAGGAATGAACTGGGGTTTGTGGACTGGACTTGAGAGGGCAAGGTGCTGAAACACTGCAGGTCAATAGCAATGAGTTGGGTGAAACGGCTGCTAGGATCGGATCGGATACTATAGAAATGCAAGACTTGGGACAGGGGGGCTGATGCTGCATCAAATTCCACTCAAAACGTGGTGGAAAGTCTTACCGAGTAGGAAAAAACTGCACTTAAAACCTTACATGATCCCCCACTTGATGCCGTGGAATTGGAGTACAGCATCAGAGAGCTCCGCGGACTCGACAGGGAAATGCAGACCATCCGAGGTGAGTTAACCAACAACCTGGCCAGACTGTCTGAGCTGGGTGAGCACATCGCTTTGGAAAAAAGAAAGCTCGATGAAGCTCAAGATGATCAGTTTAGAAGGCGCCGGGTAGCAGAATGCTTGCGCAACTTGGAAGATGAACGAGTTTCCTGTCTGGAGGCGGCCGTAACGAAGAGAGAGGCTCTTCGATCTCAATTCAAACGAATCAGAGAGACGATCAATCGGATCCTCAATGGGGACACGACGCTCGGTGAGCGCATTCGCACCCTCTTCAGGGAACAAGGGATTACGATCGCAACTATCCTCACAGCGATAGGGATGGCAATCTCGACCCTAGTACTTGCGCTGACCGGCGGGGGTGGAAGTACCTCCTCTCCCGCTCCACCACAATCTGATAAGGGTGGCCTCAAAGAGTGGGTGAAAAAACACCTACAGGCTCTTGAGAGCACCCTGGCCAAGTTAGCTGGGAAGGCGGCGGCTGCGTTACCTGGAATTATAGACTCCATTGTTTCGTGGCTTCTCAAGCTGCTCACAAAAACCATAGGCTGGCTGGCCGAAAACCTGTGGGCCGTGGTCCTTGCTGTTGTGGGTCTGCTTCTTGTGACGGCTCGTCAGTGGCTATCATCGAAGAAACCAAAGCGCGAGTAAGCCAACTGTAACCCCACCCACAATAACGGCAATTTTCTCGTCATCATGTTGGCGTGCTGCCGCAGCACCTGATGCCGCCGACTCGGCATCAGAGGTAGCTCCGCTACGGGTTGCCGCTTCCAGAGTCGACACATCACTGCGATGCGACGGATTGACCAGTCCCGTAGACACGACGGGTGGGGTTGGTGCAGTGTTTATGTTTCTATTTAGTCCCAGGTTCTGGGCGGTTGTGGCAATAACGATCTCGTTGTTATACCGGACGAGGCCGTGTGAACGGCCACCTAGTTCCATATCAGAAGGCGCCATGTAGAGGCCTCGACCGAGTACATAATCTGTCTTTGACTTGTCGTGAGACAACACGCCTTGATAGCCTTTAATTCCACTCTCTAGGTCCCTGAGCGGAGAATGGCATCTTCCACATTCGCCTCAAACTGCTTTTGGACGTCGAACGCTGTACCCGTTCCGAAAATCGATGAACGGGTCTGAGCCTGGGACCCGATTATTGCCAGACGTATGTCGTAATAGACTCATTGATTCTTTCGACTCCTGCCCTTGTAAACCCGTTTGCCTCGTCAACTATAAACGTAGTAAAATCTGCATGCTCTTGTCATAAAGACTGCATGAGTATGCCCGTGCCCTGAGCGTTCGGGGAATGTGACCGTATGGTCGTATCTTCGACTCAGCGGGTGTAATGTCAGAGGATAGCTGTAGTTTGCTACGACTTGGTATAAAGTGCCCAACCCGTCATTATAATCCTCCTTTTCTCTCCAATCTGTATCAGGCGACACACCGAATTCGATAGTCTTTCAAAAGCGCATCTGTCACATGACTTATTGTATCATGGTCCTGGGGTAAGGCAACTTTCATTTCGGCTACAATTCGCCGTGCCTGGTAGTAGAAATGAAATAGCCAGAAACCTCTAGCGAACAAGTCTGTGGTTTGGTTCAGGTGGTCAGTAGCTGAGACCCCGCACCCTGTCGTCGCACACCATACAGCAAAGTTCAACTGGTTTTGCCAGAAGGCAATGGGTGTGCTCCGCCACTGCTTGATGACTGCTCCAGAATTTATATCTAATTGTTTATACTTTGGGAAGATGTCCAAGTGATTGGTTTCAAAACCCTTGGCCTCTAAGCTATGTGGTGGGGATACAGCCACATGAATTTCGTTGATATCACTTAGATTTTTGTGCTTATAGAATCCGCCAGCCTTGTATCTGGCACCGGCATCGTAACAGAAGGCTTTTGGGTGATCATCCACCAAAAAGACCAACCGTGGGTGTCTTGCACTGAAACCTCTCGGCTGAATAGAATGTTATACTAATTCAACCGAGTGTGTCTAATACATATTTGAGTTTAACTAGGCCAATAGGTTGTGAATCATTATCAATCGCGATGTATGCTGTCAAGAAATGGGTCACGATGTACATGTACATTTTTATCAATGAGACAATTGTCGCTTGAACACCACTAGAGTGTCGACTAGCTTTCCCCTATAAGCACAAATTGTTTTGTGTAACAAGTACAGGGTACAGCGGGTTCCCTATGTATCTACCGCTAGCAGGATTGGCCATTCCGTGGTGGGTATGTTAAATCCGTTAGGTGTGGCGCGGTTCAACCCATCAGCTGCCCGGCGCGCCATTCTGGGCCATAGTAGCTCTGGACTAGGCCACCGAGACCGATGGGCCACATGCTTTGACCCCTGCCTGGGGTCAGCGGATACTGCTAGAGTGTATCAGCTGGTGCTTGCTATAATGTACCGGCGGTCACAGCTATAAGTGGTACTCCACGGATGTGTGAGGGCAGTTGCAGGCTGTCGGAGCTACACACCCAGTCACCGGCCTATAAGCATGTAGAAGGTTTTCCTCTTTTGCTTTAATTTTCTTTGCGATTACACTTTATTGTCGCACACGAGCGCTTGGGAATAAGAAATCCGAGGTAGTTGACAGTTACTGCAAAGAGGGTGTGGGCCGTCCCTTATGGCTCTGCTGTTTGGGGTGGCCCATTCTTTATCTACGCTGGGCCCGTTTGGTGTTGGGGTAGAAAGTGAATCTACGCTGGTGCCCCAAGTGGTATGATGGCCTCTCGGTCGGCGAGGGGGTGGGCCGTTCCCCGGCTGGCCTATAAAGTAGTATGATAGCCCCCTTAAGTGATCTGCGCTGGGGCCTCCTGGCTGGAGTAGTATGATAGCCACCCCCGGCCGGCGAGGGTGGTGAGCCGCCCCCGGAGCCCGCAAAAATGGTGTATTCGCCCCTGCCCTGTTCGGGTACCCGGTGCTGAGGAGCCGGCGAGGGTGGGGGTTGTCCCAAAAGTGGTGCATTCGCCCCTTCTCCTGTCTGCCACCACCTGGTTCTGAGGGGCCGGTGAGGGTGATGGGCCGCTCGTAGGGGTCCCAAAAATGGTGCATTTGACCCTCCCCCCCCGCTGCTATAAGTTATCTTGAAATGTTTAACCCAACGCGTCTACCGCCTGTGTGTACATGGGAACTGTTCGAAATATCAAAATTTGCATACTTTGTTTACTGTTTTCAGGCTTTTTGTTATTCCTTATAGAGAATAGCGAACTGAATAATATTTCTTTTGTAATTGGAGACAGCAGGCCTAACCCTTAGCCATTGTGATTACCGTAATAAGGGAGAAATGTCGTATTTTTAACAAATTCCTCCTCAATCCCGTTGTCTGCAGATCTCTAAAACTGGACAACTTTTTTGGGAATTTTGGACACATATTTTTGTTTTAAAGAAATATCTACTCAACAAACTTGCTGTGATAAGATTCAATATCAGACTTAACCTTTGCCCAGTTTTTTTAACTTGAGTACGATTGGTGTCTTATTTTGTACAATATTCACGCATTTTGTGTTCAATTTTCCAGCATTGGGAACGACGTAGATATAAATTCGTTACACAGGCGTACAGATCATAAACTGACAAACATTTTCGCTGTTATCGGTTATCTTGATGCTTAACCCAACGCCTCTTCTGCCCGCTTGAACGCAGGAACTGTTCGAAAGATATCAAAATTTCATACTTTGGTTACTGTTTCGGGCAGGTTCAGAATGGTTAACTTCACACTTTTTGTTTTCCCTTGTAAGGAATTGCAAACTAAATAATCTCGCTTTTGCAAGTAGAGACCTCAGACTTAACCCTTATCCATTCTGTTTATCTTAATATGGGGAGAAATGTCTTATTTTTTTAAACAAATTCTACCTGAATTTTGTGGCCTCTAGAACTCAGAAATGAGTTGACTTTTTCTGAAAGTTCTAACACCTGTTTTTTCCCGTCTGAAGTTGTTTCTCTATACATACCGTCATTTTAGTGAAAACAGTTTAGGCGTCAAAATCTGAGGAAAATATAGCACAATTTCAGAATAATATGGCGAAGTTTGAGTCCAGGCTAGATTAAATTTTTCCATATCTTTCGAGTGCAATATGATGCAGTAACATAACCGAGCAGTGCCACCACTTTTAATCCCCACCAACCGTTAATGGGCTATAGTTTGTGATTTGTAGCAAAACAGCCCAACTTCCCAACTTAAAATCCCTATACAGCGACTGATATACGATCAGAATTTTAGCATAGGAAGATGCCACATTGATCGTAAAACAAATTTATGGTTCAAGTTTATTTGTGACATTTAACCCTTTAGCACAGTGATTTATAAAGTAAGGGTACCGTTAAAAATTACGAAAATTCGCAAATTTTGGTTTGTTTTCGTACAGTTGTACGAGGGTTAACTTTAAACATTTTGTTTTGTCATGTGCAGAAATATCTTCTCAACAAACTTGCTATGATAAGTTTAAATATATCAGGCTTAACCCCCACCCTGGTTTTGTAACTTGAATACAAATGGTGTCTTATTTTGTACAAAATTCATTAACTTTGTGTTCACTTTTCCAGTGTTGTAAATGATGTAGATGCAAATTTGTTGCATAGACGTATAGATCTTTAACTGACAAACCTTTTTGCTGATATAAGTTATCTTGAAATTTTTAACCCAAATGCCTCTTCTGCCTGCGTGCACGTGGGACCTGTTCGAATAATATCAAAATTTTCATACTTTGGTTACTGTTTTAATCTTGCTTTTTGTAAATAGAGACATCAGACTTAACCCTTAACCATTCGGGTTGTCTTAATAAGGGAGAAATGTCATATATTTAACAAATTCCACCTCAGATCGTGGCCTGTAGATCTAAAAATGGGACAACTGTTTCTGAAAGTTCGCGCACTCATTTTTCGTTTACCATGTGCAGAAATGTCTACTCAGCGATCTTGCTGTGATAGGTTTAAATGACAGCCTCAACCCTCAGCCAATTTTTGTAACTTGAATGCAAGCGGTGTCTTATTTTGCACAATATTCACACATTTTGTGTTCACTTTTACAGCATTGGAAATGACGTAGACGTACATTTGTTACACAGGTGTATAGATTATTAACTGACAAACATTTTTGCGGTTATAAGTTATCTTGAAATGTTTAACCCAACGCCTCTACCGCCTGTGTGGATATGGAAACTGTTCGAAATACCAAAATTTACATGTTTTGCTTACTGTTTTCAGTCAGTCGCAAGAGAGTAAACTACAAACGTTTTGTTTTTCCTTACAAAGAATAGCAAACTGAATAATCTTTCTCTGTAATTGTAGACGTCAGACTTAACCCTTAACCACTCTGGTTACCTTAATAAGGGAGAAATGTATTTTTATCAAATTCCACCTCAATCCCGTGGCCTGTAGATTTAAAAAACGGGTCGACTTTTTCTGGAAGTTTGCACACTTATTTTTGTTTTGCAGAAATATCTACTCAACAAACTTGCTGTGATAAGTTTAAATATCAGACTTAACCCTCGCCCTATTGTGTCTTATTTTGTACAATATTCACGAATTTTGTGTTCAATTTTCCGTCATTGAGAACGATGTAGATGTAAGTTTGTTGCACGGGTATACAGATCATTAACTGGGGAACAGTTTTGCTGTTATCTGTCATCTTGAAATGTTTAACCCAATGCCTCTTCTGTCCGCGTGACATTGGGTAAAACATTTCAAGATGAAATGTTCGAAAAACCTAAAAAATTCATACTTTGTTTACAGTTTTCGTTCAGTTGTGTGAGGGTTAACTTTAAACTCTTTGTTCACGGTGTGTAGAGAGTCTTGGTAAGCAAAGTTGCTGTTACAAGTTTAGATCTTTGACAAAACCCTCTCTCGGTTTTTGGTAACTTCAATAGGGGATAGTTTCAGTACAATTTTATCAAGCATGGTGAGCCTTTGATTCTACAAAATCACAATGTTCTAGTTTCAATTACTTTTCCATCCTCTCATTCTCTCGTTCCTCCATCCATCCATCCATTGTATCAGTCAAACGGTTGTTGGAATGGACTGATGGGTGAACATACGACCATGTGAGACCGATAGACAGGGAGGGTCCACTTAATTAAGTTTGTTTCCCTATCCCTTTTCATTTTTTTTTTATCAATTACCAATAGGTACCGACATAACGTTTGAACCTGCCAGGTACCAAATGTTACTAGTTCATTTTAACCACTCATTCACCCGCTCACTCACTCGTTGATCCATCCATCCACTCTTTGTACCAGTCAAATGGTTGGTGGAAAGTGTGGGTGGACGAATCTACGATTACATGAGACCGATAGACTGTGGGAGTCTGCTTTTTGTTTTCTCGACACAATACATACTGTTAACGAACAATTCACCCTGCGACCCCCATTTTCTATGCTCGTAGTTCTTGTTCATCACGATCCCAAGAGTCCTATTCACCCATTTATTCACTTAACCCCCTGTAACTCATTCGCCTGCTCACTCTTATTTCTCTTCGACCACACGTTTATTGTATAGAACAAACGAGCTATCACTCTATTCTACCTACTGATTTGATAATTGAGGAAACCATTGTCAATACTGAAAATAACCGTGTGCACGGAGGCTCTGACAAACTCGTGTAACTGCATTCTCTGTTGGGCTCACTCTTCAAGGAGTTATGCTTAACACTCTACTCTTCAAACTTGAAGTAATAATCATTTCAATCGTCTCACCTATTCACCCATCCGCTGTTTTACTCATTCATTAGTCTAGTAGCTAACCGAGTGAGTGGGTGGATGAATAGGGGAATGTAGCTTTCGAAATACCTACAAGTCATTTGTCAATCTCCCCCAACACTATTTCACCATATGACCATGACTATGAAACCCAATCGGATGCATGTTCGTGTGGCACATTTGATTTGGGTTGATTTTTTATCCGTAGTGTGTATCTGCTGGACATTTCTAGCCCCTATCGAACACTGTCCACTTACTAGCCTGTTAATACAATCATTCATTCATTTATTCATGCACTCTACTCGCGCCCAACCACTCACTCATTCACCCAGTCATCGGAAAACGTTACATGGAGAGTTGATGTTTAAGTCTTCCAATTTAAGTTCAGCCCCTTCCTCTATGCTCATATTATCGACTGACTTCACTAATCAAATTAAATACCCATCCAAGATACCAAATGACGAAATGTTCAAGTTTGATGCAATGTTGCACCTGGCAAATGTATGTACATACTCCAGAGTTTTTACCATATTTGTACAGAGTTATTGTGTTCCACTCGGACCCCAAATCATGGGCTAATACTGCAACAGACTGTGACTACAAATAAAAGAAAAGTGTTGTCTATCTCTTTTAAACATTGCTACAGTGCCCGAGTCTTGAATTCCTGCTATACTTACCTTGGATTAAGATACTGCAGGTAAATATGGTATACTTTTCCAGTGGGAGAGTACGGTGATATGTTGATGAATAATGGTGGGTAGCATTGCACTCGACGAGGTGCAGATGGAAGCAGAGTACGACTTTATTCGGGTCTACAGTGAAAAAGTATCCCTACCAGAAAATGACGAATACCCATTTGAAAACCACCTAAACGATTGTAAGTACTTTTCGCCTATTGACTTTCGGTTCAAAGACCAGCAATTTAAGGGCAATGCACATGACAAAATATAAGCCTGGTATATTTTTTAATCGGGGAATAAATTTTAATCCAGGAGTAAATTTCAAAAGTACTCTGCATTTACATACGCTTATACAAATGCGATATTTTTCTTCGATTTGGTGTTATTTTCACTATCGGTAGAAATTCAAATGGTCGCAAAATTCCAGTTTAGTCTTGGATTTTTCGTAAATACACCACCTCACTAGCTGGAGTATTTCTAATACTTTTGATCTAAGGCTTTACCTAAAATCCTGAATTAAATTCGTTTACATGGCTGCTAAATTGACCTAGGGTTATTTTTTTTAATCTTGGATGTGCTAACATCTAGGATTATATCTCGGCATGTGAAGGGGGTATTAGACGCAGGATTCTCACTATTCCACCTCAATTGACAAAGCAGGGATTCCCCATGTGGGAGAACTGTAAATTACCACTTTTAAACATATGCGGGGTTAATAGCAATCGGTTGTCTGTGGTCACTGTGAGTGAAGCGGAAGGATTCGCAGTGACACAGTCCGTTATATTTTAATAAGTGCGATTGAATGGCCACGGCTGGACACACAGTGAATGCGTGTTACTCAGGAATGCAATCATGCGCACCTTACCCCCAATTACAATCTCTTTTGAAAGCTGACGCAATTTAAGAGGCCGTCAAATGAACAACATCAATGTGATTAAATTTCGGTGTGTATTATAAAAGTTGGAAGTATTTTAGAGAATCGGGGGAATGTCATCGAATAAGACTACACTTTAGTTCCACATATTAGTAGATTTTCAGAATTCTGTTTATTTAATTACCGCATTATTTCAGTTCAAACTTGTGTTCAAACTTGGTTGTTGAAAATTTAATATCCTGGACCCCATCGCCTGTTGCATCGACGTAGGAGATCTGACAGATCTCCTTTGTCGAGGAAACATGCGACTTGGCCAACTCAAATGATGATGTGTATTGTCAACTGATTAATTGGTCGGGCATAGTATCTATTTCTCGCTTGAGTGTGAATTAATTCATTCCACTCAAATACCAAATTTTATTTTAAATTATTAAACCGCTACAATAACGTGGCATTGCCTGTTCACTGGCGCAATATAACCCGGTAATTAACGTTGCGGTGGAAACACCCCGATGAGGACAATACGAATGAACGATTCGTTTATCTTGACTTTATACCTGTTATGGACATGATATAGCCATGTATGGTGAAAGTGATTATAACACCAGTACGTGGATAAATAAACTCGCATTAATTTAAATCATGTTAAATTACATTCTCCGTGGCATCTCATGAAGCCAATCTTTGATTCGTTTCAAACTGATAGGTTCATTTTTAAAAGTCCATGCGTTTGGATTTCTTTTTTGGAAGAATATGGTCGTGCAGACCTAGTTTCTAACGTCATTCTTTGAGCTACCAGCATGGGTGGGCTGCATGAGTTGATATTCGCTTTGACGATTGCTTGTGAGCTAAGGTCGAGAAATGGAATACCACATCTGACAGGATAGGGCCTGTGCCCAAACAAGGGGTACAATTGAAAGTGCAGTGTGTTTGCATATAGACTTAACTTTGAAATGTGTCAGTTTTATTTAATTACAGAGTGTACATAACAAGTACCTGGATGTGGTAATAAATAAGCGAATGAATATAGAGAAGCGGTTGATTTTTACAACCCTCCTAACCCGGTTAAAATTTGGGGAGGCTACCAGGCGTTTTGTATGAAGAACCTATGATTAGCTGAACATCCAGAGAGGCCCAATACCAGCAGTGTTTTATTGTTGTCGTTCCTACTTGTAATCTAGACAAAGTTTGTGTTATTACTTTCCGATAAAGAGGACAGGTATTTAGTTATAACTAAACAATAATCCCAGAGAAACAGAATTCAATATTTATTAACAATATGTAAGTGCGTTGTTGGCTTTCGTGTGTGTTAAGCTTGACGATTATTCATGGATCCTTGTGAAGAGGTAATGAATAGACGGATTGAGATTTCAATACTGGTAAATGAGTGTGCGATTTGTCGTCTTAACAGACAGTTCACATGGGCTCGTGGAAAAAAATTGTGTACATGGAAAGAACAAATTAATATTTCATCATGCACTTTAGTGGACGTTTTAACCACACTCGTGCTAACAATGGTTTAGTTTGGACGCCATCAATATACACGTTAAAGTTTAAACTGTATATTCTCCTTTGGTTAGCCCTTTTCCTGTTGTTCTGGATGGAGTCTAGGTGGAGTTTAGGGCATGACAAATGCGGCAATGATTTTGCGGGCTATTACAGAAAATTTATTTTTAAAAATTCCAAATAGCAAATGCGCTTTCCATTTTGAGGCCAAACCCACAAGGGTAGAAATGGAAAGAAAAGGGACAAAAAGTATGATTTCTCAATCGTAGACTTGGGGAGAAGAGCAAGGAAATGCATTCAATAAACTTAAAACAATTCTCGCAAGTCCTCCTGTACTCGGCTATGCAGATTATACAGCACCATGCTGACAGTAGCTCGTCGATGCCCGGTGGTTCTCTCCGGGTACACAGGCTTCCTCCACTCGTAAAACTGCCACTGTCACGATTAGCCATTGTGCATAAGTATGAGACCTTAAACCCCAATAAATAAATAATAATAAATTTGAGCTACATACTGGAGCGAGCCAGAGTGGCTTGGGCGCAGTTCTTTACCAAATGCAGGATGGAACAAAACGCGTTATAAGCTATGCCAGTAGGGGTTTGGGTAAAGCTGAGCAAAATTTCTGGCGTTGAAATGGGCAGTGACTGAGAAAATTCACGACTACTTATATGGATATAAATTTACAGTATATACCGATAACAACCCATTAACGTACGTTTGTAGGCTCAGCCAAACTTGATGCTGCCGGTCATCGATGGTTGTCGCAGTTAGAGGTTTATGATTTCGACATTATATATCGTTCACGGAAGTGTAAATCTGACGCTGAAGCTCTTTCCAGATTACCTGCCCTAGAAAGTGAAATGCAACGGCCATCTGAAACAGTTAGTACTGATTCAGTAAAGGCTATCTCCAATACATTTCAGTCACAATCCTTTGTTGATAATTCATGTCTATCAGCTGCAGTGGTTGTTGATGATAATGAACTAGGGCAAGACATCAGAGTCATGTCAGATATAGAGTGGAGAAGAGGTCAAGCTCAAGATCCTGTGATATCGTTTTGGATGACTGCTGTTAGGAATCGAATCAAACCAAACTAGACTTTATGATTCTGGAGAATCATGGCTTTTCCAGATGAAATTCCATGATTTTCCATGACCCCAGAGTGTTTGATGAATTGTTTTTAACTGTCTCACTGAAGTTCCTTTATTGATGTTATGAGAAAGGTGGGTATAATAGTCTCAGATGTCTCAGTTTGATAAAAAATGTTTAGGTAAAAACCATCATTAATGGTGGAGAGGGTTAATATCAATATCGTCGTCCGAAAAGTTAATGACCGACAAAATGAGTTATATTTGTTTGACACATACCCACTAAGAGCTGTGGCTATTTGAAAATGGTCCATTTTATCTCAAATGTATCCAAAATATTGATGTCTGACAGTTTGTAGAGGGTTGACAAAAGCAAACAGGAATATTTTCCCATGCAGCTTGTAATGTCACATCAAGAACTGCGAATGTCCATGTTTTCTTTAAAATCTACAAGATGTTTTCAGAGAAATCCAGGGAGAATATGAATTTTAAGCTTTTGATGGGTATGATTGTTTATCCAGCCCAAAACGGGTTAAGTGTTGTTTTTTGAATACCCTTATTACTTCCAAAAGTAATTCTCAGTGAATTCTACTTCCACTTATGTTGAACTCTCTGCTTAACTTTGGGTGCTGTGGGTACGCAAACACAGCCCATTTTATCAAAATTTTGATGTTTGAGAACCTGCGGAGGGTTAACAAATGCTTGCTGGAATATTTTGTACATGCAACTTGTAATGTCACACTAAAATCTGAGAATGGCCATTTTCTCTTGAAAATCTACGAGGTGTTTTTAGAGAAATCCTCCGATAACATGAATGTTTAACCTTTTGAGGGGTATCGCTCTGTAACCAGCCCTAAACTGGTTAACGCTTGGTTTTGTGAATACCTTCATTACTTACAAATATTATCCTCGTTGAATTCCACTTCCAATGAAGGAGGTTATGTTTATTTCGCAGGTACACATTGGGTGTTACGGGTGCCCAAGAACAACCCATTTTCACAAAATGCTTGGCAGCCTCTCTAGGGTTAACAAATGCTTACCGGAATATTTTGTCCTTGCAACGTGTAATGTCAGTCCAAGACCTGCGAATGGTCAATTGTTCTTGAAAATGTTTGGGGAGAAATCCATAGAAACTGGAATTTTAAGGGGTATATCTCCTCTTCCAGAAAAAATGGGTTAAGACCTCGATTTTTGAATACCCTTACTACTTACAAAAATGTTTCCCTATCAGTTTTGCGTCCGGTAAAATAAGTTACGTTTCTCTGCGGCATTCCAATTTGATGTTGTTGGTGTCCAAAAACAGACTATTTTTTTTCAAAATTGTGACATTTAGCAGCCCATGGAGGGTTAACAAATACTTACCTGAATATTTTATCCATGCAGCTGGTAATGTGACTCCAAGACCTATCAATGGCCATTTTCTCTTGAAAACCTACGAGATGTTTGTAAAGAAATTCAGGCAAAACATGATTTTTTTTAAGCTTTTGATGGGTATTGCTATTAACCATCCCAAAAAGGGTTAATGCTTGGTATTTTGAATACCCTTATTACTAACAAATTTGGTCCTCGGTGAATTCCACTTCCAACAAAGGAGATTATGTTTATTTCTCAGGTACACCTCGTGTGCTGTGCGTGTCCGAAAACAGCCCATTTCAACAAAATTACGATGCTTGCCAATCTGCAGAGGGTTAATAAACGCTCACCGGAATATTTTGTCCATGCAGCTTGTAATGTCACACTAAGACCTGGGAGTAGACACTTTTTCTTGAAAACCTACAGGATGTTTTTAGAGAAATCCCCAGAAAATGGGAAGTTTATGATTTTAAGGGGTCTCTCTTTTCAGCCTGCCCAAAATGGGTTAAGACTTCAACTTTTGAATACCCTTACTACTTACAAAAATGTTTTCCTGTCAGTTTTGCGTCCGGTAAAAGAAGATATGTTTCTCTGTTGCATTCCCATTTGATGTTGTTGGTGTTCAAAAACAGACTATTGTTTTTCAAAATTGTGACATTTAGCAGCCCATGGAGGGTTAACAAATGCTTACCGGAATAATTTATACAACCAGCTGGTAATGTGACACCAAGGCCTATGAATGGCCATTTTCTCCTGAAAACCCTACCAGATGTTTGTAAAGAAATCCAGGGAAAACATAATTTTTTAAGCTTTTGATGGGTATCACTATTAACAACCACAAAAGAGGTTAACGCTTGGTCTTTTGAATACCCTTATTACTTACAAAAATGGTCCTCGGAGGATTCCACTTCCAACAAAGGAGATTATGTTTATTTCTCAGGTACACGTTGGGTACTGTGCGTGTCCGAATACAGCCCATTTCAACAAAATTACGATGCTTGGCAGTCTGTAGAGGGTTAATAAACGATCACCGGAATATTTTGTCCATGCAAATTGTAATGTCACACAAAGATCTATGAGTTGCCAATTTTTCTTGAAAACCTACAGGATGTTTTTAGAGTAAGCTAAAAAATTCAGGTTTTCCGTGGATTTTTCTAAAGGAGTCTTGTAGATTTTCAAGAAAAAAAATGTCACTACCAGGCCTTGATGTGACAATAGAAGTTGCATGGTCAAAATATTGCGGTGAGCATTTGTTAACCCTCCACGGGCTGCTAAAGTCAAAATTGTGATAAAATGGGCTGTTTTTGGACGCCAACAGCACCCAAGGGGTACGCCACAAAGAAAAGTGCTTTCTTTTGTCGTGCGCACAATCTCTACGGAAACATTTTTGTTAGTAGTAAGGGTATTCAAAAAACGAAGTCTTAACCCATTTTGGGCAGGCTAAAGAGAGAGACCCCTTAAAATCTAAAAATTCCCATTTTCTGTGGATTTCTCTAAATACATTCTGTAGGTTTTCAAGAAAAATTGACTACTTGCAGGTCTTTGTGCGACATTACAAGTTGCAGGGACAAAATATTCCACTGAGCGTTTATTAACCTTCTACAGACTGCCAAGCGTCATAATTTTGTTGAAATGGGCTGTTTTCGGACACACACGCTAGGCAATGTATGCCCGAGAGATACAAATAATCTCCTTTGTTGGAAGTGGAATTCCCTGAGGCCGTTTTTGTAAGTAATAAGGGTATCCAAAAACCCAAGCGTTAACCCCTTTTGGGGTGGTTAATAGCGATACCCATCAAAAGCTAAAAAAAATCATGTTTTCCGTGGATTTCGTTACAATCATCTTGTAAGTTTTCAACAGAAAATGGCCATTGGTAGGTCTTGGAGTCACATTACCGGTTGCATGGATAAAATATTCCAGTAAGCAATTGTTAACCCTCCATGGGCTGCTAAATGTTAACATTTTGAAAAAATAGTCTGTTTTTGGACAGCACCAACAACAAATGGGAATGCCACAGAGAAACACAACTTATTTTACCGGATGCAAAACTGATAGGGAAAAATTTAGTAAGTAGTATGGGTATTCAAAAAATCGAGGTCTTAACCCATTTTCGCCTGGTAAAGATGTACCCCTTAAAAGCTTAAAATTCCAGTTTTCTGTGGATTTCTCCAAAAAATCTTGTAAGTATTCAAGAAAAATTGATCATTTGCAGGTCTTGGAGTGACATTACAAGTTGCATAGACAAAATATTCCGGTAAGCGTTAGTTAACCCTCCAGAGGCTGCAAAGCATAGAAATTTTGAGAAAATGGGCTGTTCTTGGGCACCCATTGCACGCAATGTGTACCTGTGAGATAAACATAATCTCCTTCTTTGGAAGTGGAATTCCCCGAGGATCATTTTTGTAAGTAATGAAGGTATTCATCAAACCAAGCATTAACCCGTTTAGGGCTGGTTACAGATCCATACCCCTCAAAAGGTTAAAAATTCATATTATCCGATGATTTCTCTAAAAACATCTCGTAGATTTTCAAGGAAAAATAGCCATGCTCAGATCTTAGTGTGACATGACAAGCTGCATGTACAAAATATTCCAGCGAGCATTTGTTAACCCGATGCAGGTTCTCAAACATCACAATGTTGATAAAATGGGCTCTGTTTGCGTACCCATAGCACCCGAAGTTGAGAGGAGAGATCAAAATAAGTGGAAGCAGAATTCACTGAGAATTATTTTTGGAAGTAATAAGAGTATTAAAAAAACCCACTTAACCCGTTTTGGGCTGGATAAACAATTGTAACCATCAAAAGCTTAAAATTCATGTTCTCCCTGGATTTCTCTGAAAACATCTTGTAGATTTTAAAGAAAAAATGACCATTCACAGTTCTTGGTGTGACATTACCAGTTGCATGAATAAATATTCCTGCTAGCACTTGTTAACACTCTACAAGCTGTCAGACGTCAATAGTTTGGATACAATTGAGATATAATGGACCATTTTCAAATAGACACAGCACTCAGTGGGTATGTGTCAAAGAAACATAACTCCTTTTATCGGTCATTGACTTGTTGGACGACGATATTGATATTAACCCACACCACTGTTAATGATGGTTTTTACCTAAACAATTTTTTTTATCAAACTGTGTCATTTGAGACTACTATACTCGCCTTTCTCATAACACCAATGAAGGAACTTCAGTGAGACAGTTAAAAACAATTTATCAGACACTGTGGGGTCATGACAAATCATAGAATCTCATCGGGAAAAGCCATGATTCTTCAGAATCATAAAGTCTAGTTAAAAGAGTGATTTTATTGGCCATTTATGGATAGTCAGATCAAAAAGTATGTTCAAAGTTGTGATAAATGTATTAAAAGAAAATCATCAACCAACATAAGAGCTCCACTGGGTAAACATTCTTACATGTTCTCCACTCGAACTCGTATGTACTGATTATCTGACTTTGGAAATTTGCAGTACATATTTGTGATTACAGATCATTTTACCAGATAAGCCATTGCAGTTCCAACTATAAACATGACTGAAAAATAACTGCTGATGCATTATTTAATAACCTCTTTGCACATTACGGATTTCCCAAAACAGCTTCATTCTGATCAAGGAGCCAATTTTGACAGTAAAATAATTAAGGACAGTAAATTTTGACAGTAAAATAATTAAAGAACAACTCCGTATCATCCAATGGGTAATGGCATGTGTGAGAGGTCTAACAGCTCTCTTTTAAAAGAAACAAGATTGCACGAGTTCTGTTGTGCCACTGGTTCATGCATACAAGTGTAAAAGCAATGAGAGCACAAGACAATCTCCATTCTACCTCATGTTCAGAAGATACTCGAGGCTTCTCGTAGACTTGGCATTCGGCATCGACCGCTCTAAACTGGCAACTTAAATATCGAACTACTCAGAGGATTCAAGAAAACGTTTACTTGAATCCTATGAAATAGCATCGGATGCCACAAAAGAAGCACAAGCTCGCCAGAAAAAGGATTATGTTTTGAAACTCAGGTGAGCTACGCTTCAGGTTGGCGATAGTCAAGTGGAATGGCCAGTCCGAGCGCACCACATTTTATGGCACAGAATGCACCTCACCAAAACTTAGTTTGTTTTGGGCAAATCGCATTCATCACAATTGAAATCCATCGACTTGTACGATGCGACACATTCACGTTCACATCGTCACTGTTTCACGGTTTTTACACCAGTGGATGCAGACGAGGTGTCGTGTGTTCAACATTCAATTTCTCTAACAATCAACGTGGATCTGACTAAAATTTCGACGCAATTTTAACAAACTCTATAAAATTCCCTCTCTTAAAAATTCACTTTTAGGTGCACTCGTAACTTTTGACGTGATCGTTTTCGGGAAAACACTCACCTTTTGCAGAGGTAACATGGAGCCGTCATTTAGGAGAATTTTTTCGACAGAATACTGTAAAAAAAAACACCACTGGAGCGGATGAAATACTAGCAATCCAATGTCGATTCCTGAGGAAAAAATGCAATGCAAATTGAGCAACGAATTTATCGGTGTGCCTGAACCGGTCGTCGATGACGTAGTGAAGTTTTTGGCAAGGAGACAGAGATATCTCGCGGAGTCTAAATGCGTGAGGTGTGCCTGCTCCAGTCTGCGATTATGTAGATATTACGAGTTGTGAGACAGATGATAAAAAATTGTTTGGACCAATGAAATAACAGAATTATCGATAAATCAGCATCGGTTTTATTCTATTTTCATCATAAAATTTAATAACCGTTTTTGTCATTAAAGAAAAAAAAGTTGTTATTTTTTACATATATAATAAGAAGTAGAAAAAAATTGAATATTTTTTACAATTAACAATTATTATCATTAAAAAAAAATACACTCACAAAATTTAATAACCGTTTTTGTCATTACAGAAAAAAAAACTGAAAAAATGTTGTTATTTTTTACATATATAATAAGTAGAAAAAAAATAACATTTTTTACAATTAATAATTATTATCATAAAAAGTTTAACAATTCACAAAATGTTTTTTGAAAATCACAAAAAAAATTTTTGACAAAAAATATTTTAATAATAAGTAGAAAAAAAAACCAAAAAATTTGTTTTTTTCAATTGACAACCATTATCATTAAAAAAAAATACACTCACAAAATTTAATAACCGTTTTTGTCATTAAAGAAAAAAACTTGTTAAAAAAAAGTTATTTTTTACATATATAATAAGAAGTAGAAAAAAAATAAAAAAATATCTTTTACAATTAATAATTATTATCATAAAAAATAAATCAGTCATGGCATTGTCAGTACCTAAACAATCTGTATTAAAATTGAAGAGAGTCAAGAGATTTTCGAAGTTCGGAAATAAAATTTATAGACTACAATCACACGATGCCATCAAATTGAAGGATGTGAAGACAATTGGATTGAGAGAGGAGTACGACAAATATACATTGCCTTTGAAATTGAATGAGACCGCCTTGGAATTAATGTATGAATGTCAAGATCATCTATTAGCCATTCTCAAGGAAAAGATAAAAAAATTCGATGCAGAAAATCTGTCTCTAATCTACGGGAGTAATATATATCTGAACATCACTAAAGAAGTGGTCGACAAGTTGAATCTGGTCATCAGGGAAGAACGAAAGTTCGAGAGTGTGAATCTGGTTTTCCCGTGCTTTTTCAGCGGGGAAAGGATAGCTCTCGGGAAAAGGATAGCTTTAAAGTTAACATGGTCATAACGAACGCGAAAATATGATAAAAAAAGAGAGAGTTAGCTCATTTTAGATAGATATTTTAAATCTCAATTTGAAAAGCTTATTAAAGTATTTATCATCAAGTAGTACTTGTTTTTTTTCTCTTTTTTTCTCTTTTTTTGTCATTAAAGAAAAAAAAAACAAACAAAAAATATATATATATATAATAAGAAGTTTAACAATTCAACAAATTTTTTTGGAAAAATTAAAATAAATATTATATATAAATATTAAATAAAAAAAAATGCCAAAAACCAAAAAGTATATCGTGGAAAAAAAATTAGATTTTTCTACCACATCCGAGTTGAAAAAGTACTGTAGAAATCTAGGAATTAAAAATTATAACCATTACAAAACCAAAGAATGATTGATCGAAGCTGTGCACGAGGAGACTTGTGATCTATCACTGGTGAAATTACAAGCCAAAGTGTGTCAGTCGTTGAAATTGAAAGGTGTCAAATACATGAAAAAGATGAATGCATAAGTCATTTGCTCGAGGGAAAGGGAATGGATGAAAGATCTGCGGTAGTGTCAAAAACAACTCGAATCACAAAAAAAGATGAGAAGATAGCGGCTACAAAACAACATCAACAAACGACTGCGGATAAAACTAAGAAGAAGAAGAAGAAGAAGAAGAAGATAGCCATTAAACAAAAAGTGGTAGAGTAGCAGGAGGTTTCGAAAGAGAATAATAAAAATATGAAAAGCGACGCGGTTCGAGATGACGATTTGTTAGAAAAAAAAACGATGGATGCAATTGAGAGAGCGGTGAATGAAAAAAAGGGTCTTGATGTTATAACGGATATCGTGATCGAAGCGTTGAAGCCACCATTGATTTTGATAGAATGAAACAAAGCCATCAAAGGATGGTTTAAAACTTTCGACATGAAGCCCAGTCTCGTAAAAAAAACTTTATCCTGAATCGTTCATTGAACGGGTGAAGGGTAGAGTGTTGGACGTAATTCAAAAACATCTAGGTGAGGGTTTAAAAATAAGAATGATCTTGTATTGTCTGATGAAAAAGGTCAACATGAAAATGGGTGAGATGCTGGAACGAGATGCCTTTTTCCGATCTAAAAACGAGATTGTGTTTAGAGATGATGAATTAGTCAACGTTTATAAAGTGATGAAAGACAAGATGATGAAATCTATGGCTACTTTTCAAAACAAGAGAAGTAATTGGATGTTCGAGAAGAGATATTGAATCTCGAGATTCACGTGAATAGACATGATCCTTTGAAAGCATCTTCTTACATTAAATTATCTTATTTCGTATTTAAAAAACAAGCTGTGATCAACGTGAAAAATAAAGATGATAACGAGTGTTTCAAATGAGTGATCACATCAGCCTTGTATCCCATAGAAAAGGACGCTCAGAGAGTTTCCAAGTACTCAGAGACTTGTAAAAATTTCGATTGGATGGGAGTGTCTTTCCCAATGCAGTTGAAAGATATCGGAGATTTTGAAATGCTAAATCCCACCGTAGCTGTGAACGTCTTGGGATACGAGGGAAATGATAAAAAAGGAATAGTCTGTCCTCTCAGACTTACTTCGCACAAAGAGAGAGAAAAGATTGGTAATTTGTTATTAATTTCAGAGGGTGACAATCAACATTATTGCTGGATTAAAGAAAGGAGTTGATTGTTGTCAAAGCAGATTTCTAAACGTGAGCATGAGAGATTTTTCTGTCTCATCTGCATGAATTCGTTCCATTGTCAAGAATCGTTGATGCGTCATTGAGAATATTGCAGCAAAAAGCAAGGCGTTGCCGTCAAAATGCCTAAACCTAACACTTACGTGGACTTTCGTCATTACAATAGAAGATTAGAACCACCAATTCGTCATATACGCCGATTCGAATGTTTCACCATGAAAATAAATTCTTGCCAGTCTGACGAGCGTAGGAGTTACATTGAAAAATATAAGAAGCACATACCTTCGGGCTATTGTTATTATGTGAAATGTTCTTTCGACAATTGAAAATCGCCGGGTCCATTTGTCTACACCAAATGTTCAAATGACGACGACGTTGCTCAAAGATTCGTAGAAGAGTTAAAATTCAAATATTACACGACAAATTTAAAAAACCTAAAGACATGATCATCACGCCTAGCAATAGCGAGAATACAACAAAACCGCTGAATGTCACATCTGTAGACAATTATTCGATAATCAGTCTGAAAATAATAAAAAAGTTAGAGATCACGATCACTACACAGGTCTGTTTTGTGGTGCTGCTCACAACAAATGTAATTTAAGATTTTGAGATGCTCAGTTCTATCCGGTGATATTTCACAATCTCTCGGGTTACGACAGTCACTTGTTCGTGAAAAATATTGGTGTTAGCGAGGGGGAGTTGAGCTGCATTGCGCAAAACAATGAAAAATAATCTCATTCACTGAATGTAAAATCGTCAATAAAAAGAGAGTCATCGATGGTTTGACTGAGAAAATGAGTCCCATCCATAGAGAGATACTAGTATGTTTCATCGATAGTTATAAATTTATGTCAACCAGTCTGGAAAAATTAGTCAACAGTTTGAATAGGGAGAAATTTAAAATACTGAGTAAACATTAAAATAATCAACGAAAATTGGTGGACATTATGTTGAGGAAAGGCGTCTATCCTTACGATTACATGAACAATCTCGAGAAATTCGACGACGTTGCTCTACCTTCTAAGGAAGATTTTTATTCGAAATTATACCAGTCTCACATTTCTGATGACGATTACAAACGAGCGCAAAAAGTGTGGAGATTATTTGACATGAAATTCAGGAGAGAATATCACAACCTCTATTTGAAAATTGCCGTGCTTCTCTTGGCCCATGTGTTCGAAAATTTAAGATCGGTGTGTCGTCTACATTACGAACTAGATCCGGCTTGCCATTTCACTGCACCTGGACTCACTTGGGATGCTCTCTTGAAAATGACTAAGGTTCGATTGGAATTATTAACAGATGTAGACATGTTGCTCATGTCTGAAAAGGCTGTGAGGGGTGGTGTCTCTATGATTTCCTCTAGATATGCCAAAGCTAATAATTATCACATGAGAAAAGATTTCTATTTGGAAAAACTGAGTAAATACATTCAGTATTGGGATGCTAATAATTTGTACGGTTGGGCTATGAGTCATCCTTTACTGATCAGAAATTTCAAATGGGTCAAAACGTTGGAACAAAAACAAAAATGGAGATACTGTCCTTGTATTCTAGAGGTTGATTTGGACTATCCAGAAACGTTACATGATTTACACAACGATTATCAACTAGCTCCCGAATGAATAGAATTGAATGGCATCGAAAAATCATTCCTAATTTAAATCACAAACGCAAGTATGTGGTCTACTATGAAAATCTGAAACATTACATCGATCGCGGGATGAAATTGATCGACATGCATCAAATCATTTGATTCGATGAGGAGCTCTCAACACGAATTTAAGAATGCAGGCCGAGAGCGACTTGGAAAAAGATTTTTTCAAACTCATGAACAATTGCGTGTATGGGAAATCTATGGAAAACATTATGAATAGAACTATCATTCAACTCTTCACGTCTGAAGAGAAATCTAGAAAATTAATCGCGAAACCCAGTTATCAACATAGAATCATATTCGATAAAAATCTAGTGACCGTGCACATGCAAAAGACGCATCTGAGGTTCTATAAACCCTGTTGTCACGAGGGATCATCTTAGACATTAGCAAGCAGTTGATGTTTGAATGTTTGAGTTTCACAATGATTACGTCAAAGCAAAATTCGATTCGAAAGCTAAACTATTGTTCACCGACATGGACAGTCTAGCTTACGAAATAGAGACTAGGGACATCTATGGGGACATAGCGTCAGACGTGAATGAATGGTTCAACGCGAGTAATTGTCCCGATGATCACCCATCTAAAATTCCAAAGGGTGTCAACAAAAAGGTGTTGGGTAAATTTAAAGACGAGAGCGGTGGAAGACAAATCACCGAATTTGTGGGTTCGAGACCTAAATTATCTCATCGATGGTGAAGAGATCAAGAGATGTAAAGGCATTCAAGCATGTGTGACGAATAAAAGCATCACTTTCGAAAAGTATAAAGACTCTCTTTTAGAAAATTTGACGGCATAAAAAAAGATGGCTATGATTCAAAGCGAAATGCAAAAGATATACACCAATGAAATCAATAAGATTGAGTTGATGGCTGACGACGATAAGAGAATTATATGCAAGGATAAAATACACACTTTCGCACTCAGACATTATTCTGAGATATTTCAACAAAATCAAGAGGATGATGAATGGAGTATGCCTGAGACATCGAAATGTCGTCAGTTTAAAAAAAACTCACGAGTTTATAAATTAAAAAAAAGAATAGAAAAAAACATAATAAATAAAAAACAAAATAAAAAAAACAAAAACTTATTATGAATAATAAGAAAATAAAACACATATCCGTAGAAGGTGTTGTCTTACCCAACAAAACCCTATCCAATATTGATCCATCGAAAGCAGCAAAAGATTTAAAAATCAAACATTTTTGAGGTGTGTTTTCTAGAGATGCCTTGCCAAGAAAAAAAGACTACGATTTGGAATATGCAATTTTAAATCTGGATGATATCAGAGGTGAGGGCACGCATTGGGTCACAGGGTTTTCCAATCGGAATAAAAATTATTATTTTGATAGCTACGGAATCTCACCACCGATAGAAATAAGGAACTATTTAACGTCAGTTATTTACAATACCAAACAAATGCAAGCACTGGATTGAGTGTTTTGCGGTCATCTGTGTCTCTACATTCTCAAGAGATGGTCAGAAGGAGATCACTTTCAAGATATTCTCAACGATTTTCACTAAAGAAAATTTTTTTTGGGTATATATAGAGAGATATATAAATAAACAAATTTTTGGTTGCATTAATTAAAATAATAAAAAAAATACATAATTTTAAATAATAAAAAAAAAAAAAAAAATGAAACAAAACATGAGAGTCGATAAATTCGGTCGCGCTGACGATAATGAATGTTCCTCTAGAAAGAAAAGAAGAACCACAGTCGAAAATGTTGGTGACATTGCCAACTTAGATGAATGATTCGTTTGGAGATATGAACCTTGACAAGAACCTTCAAATTTAAACAATATGGAAATCTACAATCTTTCCAAACCGATCGATCAGTCGGATGCTGCAACTAAAAATATGCCGATAGAAGAGATGAAAATATTCGGCAGATAATGAGAGATAATTGCGTGAATAAAGAGATGGCGGATGATCTCGACTTGAAATCTAAACGAGTGGTGAACGTAGCAGATCCTAGAGATTCAAGCGATGCCGCCACTAAAAGATATCCAGACGACTCTCACGCGAGATTCAGTAAACAACTGAGAGATCGCTATGTTCCTAAAGTGATGCAGTCTGAATTGAACACGAATTCTAACAAGATATTCAATGTGTCTGTTCCTACGCATCCCAATGATGCGGCAACCAAACAATACATAGACTTGGAACTGAGAAAGAATAACGTCGACGAGCTAGAAATGAAATCGGATCTGGATGCGGGATTCAACAAAGGCTATGTGGATTCTGCCCTATTGGATTCTCAATCCTATCTGGAATCTCAAGTCGACGAATTGTATCTGAACAAAAAATCTGGAGGAACCATGGAAGACGATATCAACATGGCTGGTCACAATTTATTCGGTCTCAATGATGATCCTGAATACGATCCCAGTGCAGTCAGCAGAAAGTACCTGGATGAAAATATGGTCTGGAGAAAAGGTGATATCATGGTAGGTAAACTGGACATGGGGAGTGCGCACTCACGAATCTTCGAGATCCCACTCATATGATGGATGTCTGCAATCTGATCTCCATCGTAGAAAAGATAAAATATGCCAGACAATTGATCACCATCTGGGCCGAGGAGAGCGGTGCGTTAGATGCAGAAAAAGTGAATGGTCCTTCGGAAACGAAGGTAACAGACGGTTGCACGGTCTGATAGGGTATCCCATGCCTGTGGGAGGTGATATCATTTGAATGAGTCTGATTTCTACGGGCTTGAGCGAAAAAGTAATCGTCAATCTTGTGGTGAGTGGTGTGGAATGTGAGAAGATGTACAGAGTCGAAAAGATGAAGGAACAACACTCGAACACTAATGTCTTCGGTATGCCTCCCAAGGTGCAAATGGGGGATAGGATCAATTTTAAGACAAAAACCAATAATTCCCAAGCCGCCACTTCAGTGGTCTCTCTGTTGATTAAACTGGATCCTCTGAACAAACAGTGAGTGCAAAAAAAATTGAAAATAATCACTTTTTTTGAGATGTAAGGGAGACAACTCCAAAAAAATATAATTGGATTTTAAGAGATTGAATATTCAATTTCTTAAAATCCAATTATTATTTTTTATTATTATTTATTACTTTTTATTTTGTTTTGGTTTGACATTCTGAACTTACATATATTGTTATTTGTTTTGGTTTAACATTCTTAAAACACCCATCCATGTCTAAACCAAGATCCAACATAGCAATAATAAATTCTTCAAAAGCTGTTTCTCCTCTTTATGTTAAAGTATCTAGTAAATGTCTCATGCAATCTTTCGCGGTTGTTCCATTTTTTTAATTTGTTCTACAATTTCCAAAGTCAATATTACGGGTGTTGTCATTTCCAACTGATCTAATATATTTAATAAATTGCTCTCATCTATGTTATCTACCAAATTCTTTTGATTTCGTCTAAAACATTCTCTATCTTGATTATTCATTTTTTTAGTTTTTTTTTTATCATTATTTATTTTTTTTTATATTTTATCGATATTTTTGGGGGGGTATTTTAATTTCTATTTTTATATATATTATATCATCAAACAATAGACATTTTTTGTCCGTCCCATTCGAATTCTAACTATCTATCAGATAAGACTATAGCAAAAGCCTCGGTTCTCCTCGGCACATTCTTATCGAATTGCATCTTGATCTGAATGTCTAAGATGCTACTCTTGAGTCGCTTGCTCTGTTTACTAACGTTGAATACGAACAGGGGATACATCAATTTGTATTTGATGGGAGTGATGTTAGGATTACCCATCAAATCATCCAGTTGATGATATTTCTTTCTGAAATCCACGGCATCACCGTATAGTCTGCAGAAATCGTTCTTATTGAAAGAGGTGTTGTAATCGTTGGCCAGATATTTCGTGGCATTTAGAAATATCTGCATGTTTCTCAAGTTACAATGATCGAATAGGGAAGGATTTTTCTCTTTAGACCCATCCCTATCGGTTTGAAATGCCACTATGATGAATCGCGGTCTTTCCGAAGCAGATTTCACGGTCAATCTCCAATTGAAGTGATTGCCAGATGGAATACTAGCCACGTCGCACTGTCTCATTCTAAATCCCACCAGTAATTTACTCTTCGATTCTATGATCTTGTAGAGACGTACTTTCTCTGCGACTGAAGGCAATATGTGTGGAAAGAAACAAGATATCTTGTTGCAGTGGGTCTCATGATGGCTTCATCGTTTCCTTTTTGAATCAACATCAGATTGTGTTTGAATCCATAGAGAATCTTATTGTAATCTTCCGCGAATCCGAATATGTGTTTCAGAGGTATCCCGAACGAAAACGTTCCTTTAGATCTGGATGTCTTAACGACGTAGTTGAATCTCAGGGTGGCACCAGTATTGGCTGCACTCATGTCGGCAATGGTGTCTATCACCCACAATTGATTGAGTCCTTTAGATTTCGAAAAATCGCCCGGATACGTCAAGAGTCCGTACATCGTGGTGGCTTGTCCGGGATGAAACGTGGATTCTATATCTTGTCCTGAGAGCATGTATTTTATATTACTGAACAGATGGATCATACTATTATTGGCTAGAGTGACCACGTCATCATCAGCATAATCACTTCCGTCTTCCTTGGTGAGACAACCCTGTATCACTATGTAACTTTCGCAGGGATGAACAAACAGATCATGAGTTTCGACGTTGATTCTTATTTCACCGGCATTGTTTTGACTGGTTCCAGTCACTGGTTCGTACTCGTGAACTTCATATTCTTGAATGCTTTCGTCTCTCAAAATACCTCCAATTATATCTATTATATTCGTCATGTTTGTTTTTTGTTGTCTGTGTGTGTTAATTCACTTTTTTACTATTAATTGTTTTTCTTTTAATTATTAATTTTATTTATTATTCTTTTCTCCTTTTAACTATATATATGCAAAAAAAAATAAAAGTGAAGGGTTGGTTCTTCAAAATGTCATCTTCTGCAATTCTCGTTCCTAAAATGTTCCGATGATTTCTCTGCTGTAATCTTCATCATCCTCTAATGCTTCTATTTTTGTAAGTCACTGGATCCGTGTAAAATATTCTAATAATCTTAAAGATTTCTTCGGTCCATCAAGGAGTGAAACCTTTTGTGAAGAGTGACTTATAAGAAGTGATTCTCACTCGATTGCCGACTGCAAATTTTGGTGATTTGGACTCCTTGATCTTGATCCTTTCAGGATAGAGATTAGCGAAGACGCGTTTTTTTTTGTATTCTTCAACCAGTTCGTCTAGAATGTCGATATATTTCTTGGTCTTATTAGCTGTGAAATACTTGTACATTTTTTCCTTCACGATTCTATTCCAACGTTCGGTCACGTTAGCTTTCCCTTCATTTTCGATGGAATAGAAGTCGACCAATGGATGAACGTGACTATTGTAAAATTCCTTCCCTTTCTCCACCCACAATTTATCCGGTTTTCGAGAAGACGATGCAAATATGCTCTTCAGAGCCTCGGCCACGCAAGCTCCCCCTCGCTAACACCAATATTTTTCACGAACAAGTGACTGTCGTAACCCGAGAGATTGTGAAATATCACCGGATAGAACTGAGCATCTCAAAATCTTAAATTACATTTGTTGTGAGCAGCACCACAAAACAGACCTGTGTAGTGATCGTGATCTCTAACTTTTTTATTATTTTCAGACTGATTATCGAATAATTGTCTACAGATGTTTTTATTGCAGATTCGATTATGATTCTTGACGTCGAGATGTTTAGCGTAGCACAGATCGTGAGCGTAAGCAGCCAAATCCACCTTATTGATGGGTTTTTTCGAAGATTTAGGTGTCAGATCTCGATTCAATCTCTTATTTAATTTCGTACCAGGTCCCGTGAATTGATATCCTGGCAGATGCATTTCGATGGGTAGATTATTAATCAATTTATTCGTCAAACCGGCACCGCATTTGACGAATTGTGTTTTTGTCGAACCGCACATTTTACTCATTCCGCAAAGCATGGGACTTTTATTTTTTGTAAGTACTTTTTTAATGTAACTCTCTTGCATTTGACGCAATACATTTTTGTTTTTTTTGTTTTTTTGTATATATATTTTAACTATTTATTTTTTTTTTAATTTATATCTAATTTTTCTTGTTCTTTTATATATACATTTTTTCAATCGATTGCTTCTGGAATCTTTTTGGGATCCAATAATTTATGAAACAATTGTCTCGCTTCTTCCCTACCTTTTTCCAGGAGAGAATCATTCAATTCTTCCTTGAGAATCTGATGACTCTTGACTCTTATCTTCGCTTTCATGCCTTCATATTTTCGTTTTTCATTCAATATGTCAACATATTTGCCGTCTGAAATCCTACCGTCTTTCAATGCCATAGAAATCTTATCCGACATGGCGTCAGTCTTTGCATCGGCTAAATCGCTGATGTTTTCGTGCTTTTTGGCCTTCACTGATAATTTCTTAGCGAGAAATTTTCCAATCATACTGACGAATCTGGCAGTCAAAGCCAATCCTTCTACAGCCAACACGACCGGAAGAGCAATGAGGGCGGTCGACAATAGACTGATTCCAGCAACGTTCAAACCTATAGAGACCGTGATGAGAGTCAAATCAACACCACGCGCAAATTTCTCCACCTTCTCTAATGATGGATAGATGTTTTTACTTCGAAGTTCCATTTTCATTTTTATTTTATTTATATCTATTATTATTTTTTATGTATTTTTTTTTATTATTATTTACTCGTGTAAAGATTGTGAAAAATCTAAAAGCTTTTCATAATATGAACGTCTTGTGAACACGTCTGTTGGAAGTCGTTTTTTCTCCTTTTGTTTCATTTCCTTTTGTTTCCTTTTTTTTAATTGTTATTTTTGTTTTTTAATCATTATTTTTTTTTATAATAACACACCCAAAATGGGTATATTCTTAAATGGCGAATTCTGACTGAACAATAAACATTTACCAATCAGTTCCACATTATCTCCAATCTTCAGATAGAGACCGTCTCCATGGAAAGCATTGCCACATTTTCTCGTGGGTCCTAGATACCATCCTTTACCTTCGGCATCTATGCGACACATGGCTCCTCCCTTCTTCAAAAATAGTCTGTTTGCTCTCTTCAGAAACAATCCTCTACCCATTAATTTGTCGACTCCCAAACTAGCGAGTCCTGAAAGCTCCTACGACCAGAGCTGGTAACACTATCTTTGTGAGAGTGGGTTATGCTTTAGCGGCGAGTCCCACCAATAGCGGTAAGAAATTGTATCTCAATTGAGTGAGACTCAATCTCACCATCGTTTCTGTTCATTTACAAATCGCTTTCTCTATCCTGTTGATTTGAGGTTTAGTCGAGGCAATCCGATCACTACCGCCACTCACCAGATCTTCATGAATGAATTTAAATCTAATGGCCTCGCCTCGATGACTCAACACTCTGCAAAGTTTAGCTTTCTGTCCTTCGGATAAGTTCACATTTTTAATGATATATCAACTGCTAATCATATTTGTTGTTGTTTTTTTTTCACTGGATTATAATTATTTTTAATTAGGAATATTATAAGTTGGTAATTTTTTTTTATTATTATAAATATTATAAGTTTTTATTTTTTTTATTTCTTATATAAATATATAAAAAAAATGAAAAAAATGTTTTGTTTTTTTTCTAATTATATTATTATTTTTTTTTTTCAAATTATATTATTATTATTTTTTTATTTATTTATTTTTTTTTTCATATCTCTCTGATGTGAAATCGTATCGTCACTCTAACATCTAACAGATCTCCATTCTGATCCGTCAACGTGGTTTCAATGCTATACAATGTGTCCAGGATCACGGGTACATAGACGAGATTTTGAGGTCGCTCCACGATCTTGTAACCTGGAAAAACGTCTGGAAAAAACGAGTAGATCGTAGGCTGAGCGCTACCATCGACATAACTTACCAAGATCACATTGACATTCACTAAAATGCTATTGACTGCGAGAATGTCGACCATATTTTCGGATGCTGCGTGACCTCGATACATCTTTTGATCGAATCCCAACATCCTACCGATCGAATCTTCCGCACTAAAATCCGCTCGAAAATTATCTCCCAAGTCTAATATCATCTGTAGACTACTCGTATTGGGAGCAATTCTTATCATCTTGCTTCCGTGACCGTCGGTCTTCAGTCTCGTCTGGATGTGACGGTTGAGATCGTCTATGTCGTAACTTCCTTTGGGAATTCATATCTCGAACAAAAACACTCCGTTGGAATACTTGAACGCGTTATTCTTTTTGGTGACGTTGGGAAACGAATAGTAAGTCTCGAGATTAACCAACGCCATCTCGTATCTCTTTGCCTTCTTCAATTCGATGGAAGGTTCGAACTTAGTTATGAATCTAGTCGTACCATGACTCACTACTATTTGAAAGGATTGTTTCGCAGCCGTATTCTCAACTATCTGCTCTAATAGATGATGTTCTGACATTTTTTTATTATTATTTATATATTTTTATTTTTATATTTTATCGATATCGTTTTTTTTATTTTCTTCTCTTTTATTATCTGGAAAATAAAAAATCATCGAATCCGCTTCGATATTTTCCGTTGTTAAATTCGCTAGTCAAATCGATCACCACGAAATTGTGATGTCCTTTGTCCCACACCTTCTTACAAAATCTCCTGGATTTTTCCTTACTCATGTCATTGGCCACGTAATCTCCATAGATGTGATTGAGATTCTTGATATCCTGACGAAAGAGTCAGAGAAAATTAGCATTCTCCCTTATCGTCAGTCTGGGCAGTCGAAAATAATTCTGAGACAAACAGAAACAATCCATGTTGCTGTGACGTCCTCGAACGTAATACGATTCGCATCGATTCTGTCTCTCCAACAGTAGATCATCGAAGATCATGAGATTCTTATTCTCCGACTTCAACTGTCTAGGATCGGGAATGTCATTGGCAGTCTCGTAAAACTGACATTCCACATTCGAACACTCCAAGTTTCTCTTGGGCAATTCTCTCGCCGCACCTTCCAATATATTCGAAGTCTCGTATCCTTCAAATTCGTCTCGATTGTCGAAGATTCTCGACATAACATCCTTGGGTAATTTAACGAATAATCTGTTGTAATCCAACCAACCAGGTTGCAACAATAGATTTATCAAGAGATTGGTCTTTCCGCAATTCGATTTTCCTACTATCAGACCTCTTATGCTCTTGGGAAAGAACTCGTCGTTCGACCTCTTGGTCATCACGTCATTCCAAGACATGTCTCTGATATTCATATTTTTTTTCTCCAATTTGTTTTTACTATGTTTTGAATTATGTTTTTTTTCTATTTTTTTCTATTTTTAATTTCTATCTTTATATATATATAAAAAAAAAGTTAATTATAAATCACTTTCAATCCCGATCCTTTCGTCATTTCAGCCAAGTTTTCTATCGGTATGGCATCATCATAGAAATTTCTCCAACTTTTCGGTTCGATTCTCGATCGTTTGGCAGGTTGTGGAGTTATCAATTTATTAATCAAAGCATCGGCACCTCTCTTACCAGCTTCCGAAGCTATTCTACTGCTCGCTTGGGTCGCAGCTTTCTTACCCGCATCGATCGCCGTTTTCTTTTCGATTTTGAGACCACTCAATGCAATCTGTTTCGCGGCATCGCCGGTGAATTTATGAGTTGAAAATTGCATCATGGAATCCACGATGACCAATCCACCATAGACGTAAGATCTAGCGTATCATACCTCAGTTTTTTATCACTAACATTTTTTTTTTAATTATTATTTTTTTTAAATATATATATATATTTTTTTATTTACTTAATATTTTGTTTTTTTTCTTTTCTCTTACTATTTTGATTATTTCAAACGATTCATCAACTTTTGATAATCCTTCTTAGTCAAGACCTTCTGCCTCAACAATTCATCGCACACGCTCACTATCTCGTTATCCACTCTGGTGTTACCGGCTTCTCTGCTTGCCATCAACAAACTCAATCTCTCCAACAAGGCATTGGGATCACGCAGAAGAAATATCGTGTCGGTCATTCCCTTTCCAGTCGTTGATTTCACAAAATACTCGTTCGTCTTCCATATGGGTTCCACCACGTTCTTCCACTTGTAACCTCTCTTATCCTTAGGTCTCGTCTCTTTGGGATCGTTGTTCTTCTTTTCTTCATGGCGTGAGTCTGAACAGAATGTCTCCATAATTTTTGTAATCCTCCTCGGTGTAATCATCAGGTCTCTGGTGAGAGAACAGAGTATACAATCCGTCAGTCATTTCGTACCTATTCAGACCGACGATCAAATAACGACCTTCAAGCGATGTACTTTCGTGTCACCCACGAAGATTTTATCGCCATCGTCACGAAATCCGTACATCGAGTCTTATTCCACTGCCATCATGAAATCTGCCAAAAATGCTCGAAGCATCGCTAGTATCGGCGGGACTTGAATCAGTCTCTATTCTCATCGTGGTAACGTCTGCAGCATCGCTATAGACGCTACTCCGACGAGAATCGGTCTTGATTCCCGTCGGAATGAAATCGGAGAAAGCTCTCGGTGCTAAAGTATCGGGAATCGAAGCGGTCATCCTCTGAGAACCTTCTTTTATGGGTCTCAATTCCTCAATGATCTCTTTCCTAGCTCGTTCCTGAACTTCGGTGACGGGTCTGAACAACTTGGTCACCGCTCGTCTCAATCCCATCCCTCCCAATCGTCTGGCCCTATCCTGCGCCTGAATATTCTCATTACTTCGTATTAATTCGCAAACCTGCTCGTCCCTTCGCTTCGAATCTCCGATGTGTAGAAACATTGTTATTATTTTTTTCTTTCTTTTTTTAATAAAAAAATAGTTATTTTTTTTGTATTCTTATTTATTTTTTTGAATGTTGTTTTGTATATATCTTTTGTATTCTTATTTTTTGAATGTTGTTTATATATATATATATATATTTAAAAAAAAACAATTTTTTATCATCCGTCTCACAACTCGTAATATCTACATAATCGCGGACCACAGCAGGCGCACCTCACGCGTTTAGATTCCACGAGCTATCTCTCTCTCCTTGCCAAAAACCTCACTACATCATCGACGACCGGTTCGGATGCACCGATAAATTGCTCGATTCAGACTGCGTTTTTTCTGCGGGAATCGACGTTGGATCGCTAGTATTTCATCTGCACTGGTGGTGTTTTCTTGACGGTATTCTGTCGAAAAAAAATCACCTAAATGATGGGTGTGACGCCCAGTTTTGTAGTAATTACCACTTTTGTGGTAGCTCACCACTTTTGTAGTAGAAAACGCCCACTTTTGTGGTAGCTCACCACTTTTGTAGTAACGTCGCCCACGTTTGTAGTAAAATGAGGTCTCCACTTTTGTAGTAACCGTCGCCCACTTTTGTCATAAAAAAACAAAGTGACCACTTTTGTAGTAACGTTTTTACCACTTTTGTAGTAAATTATTTCCCAATTTTCAAAGGCTAAAATTATTCGCGCGATATGATCAGAGTTAAATTAAAGAATTTGCCCTTTCTCACTGATGGAACTTTGTATAATTCGACCCGAACTTATATTGACCAATTGCTTTGGGAAATCCATGCAAAAAAATTTGGCACTTTAACCCTTTACCTAACACGGCACTTATTGAGATTATTAAATTTCGTATTTTTTCCAACATAAGTTCCACCTATTTTCAATAAAACTACACATTGAATACACATTTGGATATCATTAGAACTCAAAAAGCCGATTCTGATAATATCTAAATTTCAATAGGTCTGCGAGAAATTTTGGAGATATTTAAGGCTATTTTAGGCTTAATGTGATCAATGTTCGAGCCGTTTTCGTCTTTATGTTGGGTAAGTGGTCAGCGTTTGACATCTTCAGTCCGGTGGCAGCTGACCGCACATATCCATTCTATAAAACGCACTTCCAATCGGTATATTCCTCCCAGTCAGTCTGCAAGTATGCATGAATACTTGAATATTGCATTATACGGGCAACTCTATTTTGTGCGTCTTCTTATGGTTTCTGTAAATAGGGGGGGGTGGGTGGGTGGGTGGGGGGGGGGGGGGGGTTGGCTTGAGGCTTGCGATTTTAGAATACGGTTTTAGCTACTCTTTAAGCTCATCTAAAAAGTATTAAAATTTTCGAATTTATCATATTCCCGTTCCTTACACAAATATCGACAAAGGAATACACATTGTTAGTACGCATCGCCGGCTGTCTGAACTCGCTTGCTCATGTGCGTCACAATGACACCGTGCATTAAGGTGCACTGCGCGTCGATTGTGTGCGTCTTGATGTTGGAGAGCTGATAGCTGCTAGCTGCTCGTCCGTGCTCACCACGACGTTGTCTGTGAGGGTGGGGGATGGGAAGAGATGCTTGGGGGACTCCGGTTTCCCCGCTTGTAGAGGTTTTATCGACACTGATCGATTCTGCTGTTGAAGAGTCTTTAAATTCAGACGGGTTTCTGTATTATAAAACAAAGCTTTTTTTCTGAAATCACTACCTGATGGCTCTACATACAAATCCCAAGTTTCGGCCTGATCGCCCCAGTAGTTTCCGAGATCCTTACTGCGCATGCGCGAAGACGGACCCCCACCCCAAGTCCGATGGATGGCAAACCTTTCCAGGACCGAACTACATATGTATGCTAAGTTTCGTCCCGATCATGAGGACTTCATCTAAAAAGCTAGATTCCAGCCATCGTTTTAGACGGTGTGCAATGGTCTAGCGGTTTAGACGCTGGACTCCTGATTGCCAGACGGTGTTGCCGAGGGTTCGAATCCCGGCGGGGGGATCAGAAACCAACATTCAAAATTCCTGTGTCATTTGAAAAAACACACACAAGCCCGTGCCAGTCTTCGTGTGAGGCCACCCACAGACTTTCGTCCTACTGTAGCCAGCGCGTTCCACACTTTCATGCTGCTGCCGAAAGGAAGATGAACCAAGTTATCATGAGGACTTCATCTGAAAAGCTAGATTCCAGCCATCGTTTTAGACGGTGTGCAATGGTCTACTGGTTTAGATGCTGGACTCCTGATTGCCAGGCGGTGTTGCCGAGGGTTCGAATCTCGGCGGGGGATCAGAAACCAACATTCAGTGACGATTTCGGAAACTACAGGTCCGATCAGGATGAAACCTGGGATTTGTATGTACGTTCCATCGGATAGTGTTTTGCCACCGTCGACTATTTCTAATCTTTGCGGACAAAGTCGGGCAACCCCAACTACTCTATATATATTTTTGAGTAATCTTGTTTGTTTGTTTGTTTGTTTGTTTGTTTGTTTGTTTGTTTGTTTGTTTGTTTGTTTGTTCTTTATAGACTCAAAAACGGCTGGGCCGATCGGGACGAAATTCGGCATGGTTGTGTGGTTTGGGCCAGGGAAGATTTTAGGCTACTCGGACGTGAGGTGGGGGCCCGTCTTCGAGCATGCGCCGTAACGATTTCGGAAAATACTGGGCCGATCGGGACGAAATCTGAGATTTGTTTGTAGGGTCCATCGTGTAGTCATTTGCCATCAGCGGGTATGGGGTGGGTGTCCATCTTCGCGCATGCGCAGTATCGATCTCAAAAACTACTGGGCCGATCGGGACGGAACCTGGGATTTGTATGTACGGTCAATCGGGTAATGATTTGGGAGCCAATATTTACGCATGTGCAGTGTCAAAAGCCCGGACGAAGTCGGGCACCCAGCTGGTCTATATATATACTTGAGTAATCTTGTCTGTTTGTTTGCCTGTTTGTTTGTTTGTTTGTTCTCTATAGACTCAAAAACGGCAGGGCCGATCGGGACGAAATTGTCATGGGTGTGTGGTTTGCGTCCGGGGAGGTTTTAGGCTACTCAGATGTGGGGTGGGGCCCGTCTTCGCGCATGCACTGAGACTATCTTGGAAACTACTGGGCCGATCGGGACAAAACTTGGGTTTATGTTTACGGTCCTTCGTCAACGTCGGCTGTGGGGTGGAAACCAATCTTTGTGCATGCGCGGGCACAAAAGCCGGAACGAAGTCGGGCACTCAGCTAATCTATATATATATTTGAGTAATCTTGTCTGTCTCTTTGTTTGTTTGTTTATTTGTTTGTTTGTTCTCGGGGCCGATCGAGACGAAATTTGGCACGGGTGTGTAGTTCGCGTACGGGAAGGTTTTGGGGGCTATTCTAAATCGGGGTGGGGAGCACGTCTTCGCACATGCGCAGTTACGATCTCGGAAATTACTGAACCGATCGGGACGAAACTTGGGATTTGTATGTAGGATCCATCGGGTAGTGATTTTCCCCCGTCAGATATGGGGTGGGGCCGTCTTTACGCATGCGCAGTGACGATCTCGAAAACTACTTTGCCGATCGGGACGAAACCTGAGATTTGTATGTATGATCCATCGGGTAATCATTTGCCATTATAGGGTATGGAGGTGGGAGCTAATCTTTGCGCATGCGCAGTGACAAAAACTCATTCGCCATCGTCGGGTGTGTGTACGGTCAATCGGGTAATGATTTGCAGGGGCGGGAGCCAATCTTTGCGTATGCGCAGTGACAAAAGCCCGGACGAAGTCGGGCACCGAGCTAGTCTACTATGTATTTGAGTTCGTCTGTGTGTGTGTCTGTTCGCTATAGACTCGAAAACGGCTGGGCCGATCGGGACGGATCTTGGCATGCGTATGTAGTTCGGTCCCGGAAAGTCTTTCCACCCATCGGATGGGGGTGAGGGGGTCGTCTTCGCGCATGCGCAGTAACGATCTCGGAAACTACTGGGCCGATCGGGACAAAAGTTGGGATTTGTATATAGGGATCATCAGTAGTGATTTGCCATCGTTGGTTGTGGGGTGGGGCACCCCGTCTAGTCTGCTATATATTTGAGCTTGTTTGACTGTGTCTGTATGTGTGTGTGTGTGTATTTGTGTGTGTGCGCGCGCGTGTGTGTGTGTGTGTGTGTGTGTGTGTGTGTGTGTGTTTGAGGTTAAAAATCGCACTGGCACAGAGATTTCCTACTGAAACGTTTTTTTCTTTTAATATGCCGCCGAAAAATTGTTTTCATTTACTGAACCCTGATTGGTTTCAAACTTGACAAAAAAGTACATAAAATTGATTTAAACTAAGTGATGAACTAAGGAACTGGTTAAACTGACTGGCAAAAATTGATGTTATTCATTGATGGGCTCTAATTTAGTCCTTACAAGGATGTTACCCAAGCTTTTGTTTTTCTTATAGGCGATGACAGGTCGAAGATTCAAAGGTTCATTTAATTTAGCATTGGTAAAATTGAATTCATCTTTTAACATTTTTGCTATTTCGATATTCATTCTGTTGTACGTTAAAGTGAAAGGAATGATGGACCTCCTTTCGCATTCGCCCTCTGATATGTTCATACCAAATGGCCAGAGGGTTTGAAGCGTATTGATCCAAAAAGCTTCACGTTTTTTTTCTAAATTCATCCGTTTCTTCTAATGTGTCTTTAATTGGTGGTTGTTCAATAGGATGGATTTCGAAATCGTCCAAAGAATGGCAAGGAATGTTAAAATGTTGTGCTACTGGGGCATCAGCATTATGTTTTATATCCTGTTTGTGTCTAGTAGCACGTTCTCGGAAAGGATTTTGACTTTGACCAACATACTGTTTCCGACATCGCTTACAAGTGATAAGGTAAATAATGTTTGGTGAATCACAATGGAGGGGGTTACGGATCTGATAATGATTTTTCGTTTGTTCGGAGGAAAATTCCTCTTTCTGATCAGGCATAAAAGTATGCAGTCTACAACGAGGCTTTTTACAATTAAATACCGCGCCACTACCATTTTGCAACGGTCTGTTGTGTTCAATCTTCAGTGGTTCGAAATCGGTAGTTTCAGCTGGACTTTCGAGCTTTTTTCAGGGTTTGGAATTTCAGGCTACGCAAAAGGCGCAGTGACTACCCTCTCGATCTGAGGGCGCCAAATAGAGTAGAACAAGCCTAATTGAAATTTACCTTATCACTTGAATTGCGGTGGAAACGAATGAGTTGTGATTTGATGATACCTTCAAATGTATGTTGAGGATGAAATGATTTTGTGTGCAACAATTGATGTGAATCAGTTGGTTTAAAATACACTTTATAATCTAAATGACCAGACGCCTGAAATTGCTTGCCTTTATACACGGTCACATCGAGAAAATCAACAGAATTTTCACTGATAGTAGCTTTCAATTTAATATTTGGATCGTGATTGTTCAAAATTTCTAAAAATTCATCAAAATCTTCTTTTGAATGTTCCCAAATAATAAAAATGTCATCTAAATACCTGAGATGTACGAGAGGATGCTTTGCACATTTGCTTAAGGCATTTTCCTCCCATTCCGCTACATAAATGCTTGCAAAATTAGGACTGAATCTTTTGCCCATAGGACAACCCATTATTTGTAGAAAATATTCTCCATTGAATTCAAAGTCATTACCCTTTAAGCTCAGCTCCAAAATTTGTTCATCCGGGCGTTTCGCCTCCGGATATTTTTCAAATATATTTTTAACTGATTTAACACCTTTATCAATATCAATGTTCGTATACATACTGTCGATATCCAAAGTAGCCAGAATTGCATTTTTCGATATTTCAATTTCGAATTTTTTTACAGGAAATCCTGTGTATTTTTTAGATAGCTCGGATGTCTATTTGCTATAAATTTCAGATGATACTCAATTAATTCCGAGATCGCATAAGATTCCGAATTTCAACCTGATACAATTGGCCTCCCGGGTGGAGTTTAGTCATCCGTCCATGAAGAACGGTCCTTGTGGATCTTTGGTAGGATATAAAATTGTCTTATTTGAGCACTGAGCTTAGCTGTTAAATATTTCAATTGTTTTTTTTGGTAATGTGACCTTCGTTGAGGAGAAATTTTAAGATCTTATTGAATTTTTCGATATTACTAGGCCAAATAAGTGAATCTATTTTCTTATAATGTTTAGTATTGCTGAGTTGTCTCATGGCTTCCTTTATATAATTATCCCGAGATAGAACAACTAGCGACCCACCTTTGTCGGCTGGTTTAATTACTAATTTCTTATTTTTTCGAAGTTTCGAGAGGGCTCTCCGTTCATCAGCTGTTAAATTGTCTTTATCGGAGAGTATGTTCACGCTGAACACCTTTTGGATGATTCGTTTGCTAGCCTCAATAATTTCGGGATCTACTTCACTATCTGGAGGTGACCAACCAGATGATTCTGTAAAAGGAAGTTTCCGACCGCTGATGTTTCTAAAGCGGACGGCTAATTTCATTTGCCTAAGAAAATTACAGTTGTATGATGGTAAATTTGTTTGGTTATCAGTTTTAGGCTTTGGTGCTGGTACAAAAGTTAAACCGCGATCTAAAAGCGATTTCTCTTGGGTTGTTAGGTCATTGGTGCCAGACAGGTTAACCACATTAGTTCCTAATCCCACATCTGTTAGGCGGCTATTACCTTTGCCTTTACTTAGTTTAAATTCAGGTGGTTCAACCAGTGATCGTACATAATATTGGCGGTTCTCGTGGTCCACTGGATTAAATGCTGAGCAACATCAAACTTCGCGTCATCAATTTTTGGTGTAACGTCCTTCACTTTCCGAATGGTTTCGTTGATGATGCTCAGGGTTCTCCTCTCAGCCTGAGGGCGTTTTGTGAAAAGTTTAGTTCAGCGAAATAAATTTTTGCTGATCTAAACTTGACCCTGATATCGCTAAGCATATTCCGCCACTGCTTAACTACGAGATCAGAATTATCGTTTCGAGAATTCACGCCAATATTTAATAATATTTTTGGGGGACTGGACTGGCCCCTGTGCCCTTTAAACATAGAGCGCAGATGATTGAATTTGGCGCCGGGGTAACACTCCACCTGGATGTCCGGATGGGGATTTCGATCAATGCGTCCTAAATTTGAACTTCCAATCATAAGGATGTTTCTACAAACATCGGGGAGGCGCCAATTCCTTTTGTCAAAATTAACTCCGCTTTTATGCCGAAACTGGGATAATTTAGAATCAAATGAGCGGCCCGAGTTGCGGCTCGGTGATTTGACTTTCTCTGAGTACGATATACCTGGTTGAACCACACTAGAGGCAGGAGAAGGGGGAGAAGAAACCACAGGAGAAGCAGGAGAGGAAACAGAAGCAGGAGAGGACACAGAAGCAGGAGAAGAAACAGAAGGAGGAGAAGGAGTTCTAGTGAGAGCACTAGGAGAACCAGAGAAGAAAGGCTGAGGAGGGGTAGGAGGTAGAGGAACAAGACGAGGCGAGACAGCGTTACTCAATTTGCGAACATCTTCAGTCACAATATGGACCGGAGATGTTTGCAAATTGAGGCGCTTACTCTGAGAGAAAGAAGAAGTAGAAGGAAAAGAAGATGGAGATGTGCTTTGCCTTGATTTTTTCTTATTTTGCTTTTCGCGTTGGGGTAGAGGGACAACACGGGCCGGAGTTTGCTTGCTCCCTCCCGTATTGTTCCTTACTCCAGACGCTGGGCGGAGTTTCGAAATGTAAGACTCATAGGCCGAAATCGTCTTATCTGTCAACTTAAAGTTTTTTTTGAGCCCAGATCAAGGCACGCGCCGAAGCGCTGTTGAAGTCTATTTTTCGAGTCCAGGAGGTGGTCGCATAGCCAAAGTTATCTTAGACTTCAACTGGTTTAAATTTATCTTATAATGCTCAATTAAAGCATTTAACGTTTGGTTGGCCCATCCCACACTAATCTGTCGAAAAACAGAAAAAATGTGTGGGGTGAGGAGGTGCGAAGAGTGATCTCGAAATTAAGGAATGGAAAAGCGGGAGGGGTGGACGAAATTCCTAAGGAGTTTATCAAAAAAAGGGGGATAGGAACTCTTGGAAAGCCTAACTGCCCTATTCAATTTAGCCATAGAAAAACAAGAGGTCCCAAAGGAGTGGAGGGAAAGCAAAATGACATTTATTCACAAAAAGGGGGAAAAAGACGTCTTGGATAACTATCGAGGGATCTCTGGCAGCAGCAACATTGGAAAAGTCTTTTTTAAAGTCCTGTATGGGAGAATAGAGGAGGTGATTGAGGAGAAGGGTTTTTTGGGAGAAATCCAGAATGGCTTCAGGAAGGGAAGGAGAGTCACTGACCATCTTTTCACGCTATCCCAAATGATAGAAACCGCGAAAGCAAAAAAGAAAAAGATGTTCGTGGCCTTTTTGGATGTTAAAAAGGCATATGATAGAGTATGGAAGGAGGGTATGTGGCGCAAGCTGGAGGCTCTGGGCTTGGGGGCGAGTTTGTTGGGATTATGAAAGCATTATATAAAGATGTACAGAGTGAACTTAGCCTGGGTAACATTACAACAAAACGTGTGCCTATGGAGATAGGCCTAAAATAGGGGTGTATCCTTTCGCCAATTCTTTTTGCATTGTACATCAAAGGTTTAGGAGATGAACTCCTACATAGCGACGAGGGGGTTGCAGTTGGTGACTTGAAGATCCCAGGGCTATTTTTTTGCAGACGATATGGTGCTAGTGTCAGAAAGCGAAGAGGGGTTAGAGAAGATGCTGGGATTTGTTGGGAAATATGGGAGCAAATGGAGACTCGAACTTAATGAAAGCAAGAGCAAAGTTATACCCGTGGGCCACAAAGTGGACCCGACTCGAAGGTGGAGAGTGGGGGACTTCTGCATTCCGGAAGGTACCAGTAGACTTCTTAGTGTAGGAGAGACTAGTGACTATGAATACCTGGGGGTAAATATAAACATCACAGGAAGAGGCATCTACCGAAACCACACAAATAAATTGATTCTGAAGGGGAAGCGAATCCTTAACCAAAGTTGTACAAACATCACTTATCTGTTTACACCGTAGGGAGATTACAAATGAAACTTATAGGGAGAAACAGTTTCAATAAGGTACTCGTGGGGAAAACCGTTTGGGAAATGGTGGGTCTGCCAAGTATAACATACGGTACGGAAGTTGTACCCCTAAACCAGACAGCTGTTAAGAGCTTGGAAATCCTGCAGAACGATGCAGGCCGATGGATAACAGGCTCGAGTAATGCCGCAGCACTAGAAGCAATCAGGGGCGAGCTTGGGTGGATGAGGATGAAGGACAGGATAGACCTATTGAAACTCGGTTATCTTAATTATTTGGTAAATCTCCCCGATAGCCGATGGTGTAAAGTAATGTTCCTGAGAACTTTCAACTCAAATATCAAGACGGGGTGGATGGTCCTAGTGAGGGAGCTAGTAGAAAACTCCTCAATGGAGACCTCGGACCTTGACGTTGGGGCAAACCAGGGCAAAAAGATCGTCAGAGAAAGGGTCATGGAGGATTGTAACCGTAATTGGCGAGAGGGGGTCAAATCAAAGAGATCTTTGGGTGTCCTGCGTGATAAAGAGAAGCCTGGTTTTGAAGAGTACCTTGATGGCACCTTTGGGGGGGGGGGGGGTCACTGTTGTTCAAGCTGAGGTCGCGGTCCCTGGAGCTGAGGGGAAAAATTGGGAGAAACAGTGAAAAGGAGTGCCAGATGTGTAACTTGGGCGTGGTGGAGACCCTGGAACACTTTCTTCTAGAATGCCCAAAGTATCAGTCTAAAAGAATGAGATTCACTGGGAGTATAATGGGGAAGTGGGATGGGAGAATGAAGGACATGTGGTTAGGGGGAGACTCAAAGGAGAGGGTTGATATGCTAATCGGTGAGATTGGGAAGAATGGGGCAAGGGATGTCATCAATCAGTTCGTCCTCGAGTGTTGGAAGGAGAGGAGAAGCGTGGGAATAGGGAGGCAGTTGGGAGGCCAGGGGTAACCATGGCCTTCTCGTCCGAGAACCGCGACAAAACAGCGGCTGGCCAAAGTGTTATTATTATGGGAAGAGCCGGCTTTAGAAAGCCACCTAACTCATCTACTTTCTTCTCCAACTGTTTCGGGAAATCCCGGTTGGCCAAATGCTGCTCTAGGAGCCCAATATGGTGCATATACTGAATCACCTGAAAAAGGGCCTTGGCCAATCTAGAATAGGCATGGAACGATTGTTCCTGGCCTCTTCCAGGCTGGGCAACTCTCTTTCCCTGATGCTTCTGTCTTTTTTGAGCCATTTGAAGAATAGGTAGATGAATTTAGTGTGTTCCCGTCTTCGTGCATGCGCAATGACGATTAAGGAAACCACTCGGCAGTTTGGACGAAACGTTGCATTACGTATAATTTTCATCAGGTAGTCTTCTGTTGCACTCAAGTTGCGCATGTTCAACACATCTGCCCATTTAATTCGTTCTCGGACGAAGGCGGGCCCCAGCTAGTATATATATATTCCTTTTTCATACATTAGGGAGACTTTCGATAGGAAAAAAACATACATTAAGAGGACATGTATATTAGGGAGACTTATACGGGTCTCCCTTATAATTTAGTCTTCAATTGTGACTTTTTACATTAATTTTTATTTTCAATTTTCGGTCTCTGGTATTCATGTGAACACTAAGTTTTATCTTATGTACCCGATGCCAGATCCACACCTGTACACAAACCACCAGAGAGTGGTGAAAATTTGATATGCTATATGTTTACTTGTTAAAAAACAGACATTAAGTCGACATTCAATCAATGTTATTTTATTCTTTTTTCAGGCGATATGTTTTAATTGTAAAATTAGATTAAACATATTTTTATTTGCCATTAATAAATGCAAATCAGGATTAGAGAACAAGTGCTAGTCACTTAGAAAACTCTCCGCTCCTGTACATAGAATAACAGAAATACAATGGCAGAACAAAATTATGAAAAACAAATTAGGATAGATAAAAAGAAAGACTTAATTAGATAGTGAAAAAGTTACCAATAAAAAGGAAAAACATAAGGAAAACAGAAAGAAAGAAAAAACCTGCTCCATACTACACTATATACATATAGTGATGATGCCCTCCCTTCACACACCCTGCTTCCGGTGTCTCTGGCTGATGCAGTGCCGCAAGAAACAGTATCAACTACATGTATAAAACCAGTCGGTACGTCATGTATGTTGTGCCAACTGACCCGTATTGAACGTTATTACTGTCATATCCTACATGGTTGCATCTATGCGCCGTGGTCTGGGTTAAACCGGAGTGAGTCCCGAGTAAATTTTTGAACAGACAGGAAAATACATGCATTACTGTTGAATGACAATGATGGGCTCCCATAAAGTAACAAATCTATTGTAGCCCTGTCACTTGTTACTCGTCTCAATTCGTCAAATAGGGTTTGACGAATGTCGTCATAGTTGGTGCAGTGCAGAAAGTAATGTTCTGCATCCTCAACGCCTCTGCCACAAGAACAGATTGGGGAAGTACCAATGTAATTATTATATTTATCACCATTAAGGTCACTACAACCAGTCCGTAGCCTCGCGTGGATGATGTTATATTTACGAGTTCCTGTCGCAAAATGAGAAGGTGGTTTGAAATTGGCTGGTGAGATCAATCTTTTGAATTCGATTAGTGAAGTGCTATTGCGAATGGCATCGGGCAGATTATTCCAAATTTCAGTACAGGAAGGGAAAAAAGATCGCTTGAATAGTTCCGTTCGACAATGATAAGGGGCAAAATTTGATTGTAAAATACCGTCGTGACTGACAATACACTAAAAAACATCACACAAAAATAATATATCTGTCCTTTAAAATCATGAGATATATTTGAGAATCGATTTTCTTGGGTCCATTTTCATAAAATTGTTGAGGTGTTAGGTTACGTGGTAAAAAAATGTACCTTATGGGTACTTCCATTTATATATAAGTTAAATTTTCCCACCCTCAAAATGTCAATGCTTTCCCAATTTTTTCCTGTTTTGTGTTTGTAGTAAGTTATTTATTTTTCTTAACTTGTTATTATAAAAGTGTATGGAGCTTTCAATTAGTCGCAGCTACATGAAACCAATAATAATAAGAAGAATCTCTCTCTCTCTCTCTCTCTCTCTCTCTCTCTCTCTCTCTCTCTCATCTCTCACATCCTGTCTATCTCTCCTGCCCCACCCCCACTCCGCCCCGTCCCACCCCCTCTCTTCACGTATGAGTATATTTGGGTATGACTACCCAGTGGTGTCGTTGGGTTATATTGTCGTGGTCAAGTCCCTCCTCCCCCAAAAAGTGGGTTTTTTTTGCAATGCGTGTTTTTTTTGTGTGTTTTTATAGATGTCTTCAACAAAAACCTATCATACAAACCATAAGACCTCTCAAGAAAATGAGCTAACCAAACACTGCCTAATAGCTTTGGGGGGGGGGGGGGGGGCACATGATCTTATTTATTGCACACAGGTTTTAAGAAAATCATATTTAGAGGCCCAATGTGTGAATTACGGAGTGTAGATCCCTCTTCCTCTCTTTCTCGCTCTCTACTCTCTCTCTCTCTCTGTCAATCGGTCTCAGCCTCTCTCTCCCTTTGTGTCTCTGTCTCCCTCTCTTTATCCCTACCATCTCTCTCTCTCTGTCTCTCGATCCCTCTCTCCTCCTCTGTAATGCTCCCTCATTCTCTTCATGTGTGAGTATATATTGGTGTGATTGCCCAGTGGCGTCGTTGGATTATATTTTGGTGGTCAAGATCTCGCCCCCCCCCCTCCCCTCTTCACAATGTTTGATTTTTTTGCACTGCGTATCTATTAGTCTTTATAAATTTTCTTCCGAAAACCTTCATCATACGAATCATAAAACCTTCCATTAGAATGAGCTGACCAAACGCGTTCCATTATGGAGATGATTGGGTGGGAAGCACATGATATCGTTTTTTGAACCACATTCAAAAATCATGTATATAGATCCCCAGATTGTGAATTACGAAGTGTGGATCTCTGTATGAGTGTGTGTCAAGTGGCGTTGATAGGTTATGTGTTGGTTATTTGTGGTCCGGACCCAAACCACTTTTGAGGTTATTTACCATACTTCTCTATTCTCTTTCCAAATAATCTCACGAAAGCCTTATTATTTGATTATTTGACCAGTTATTGGAATGAGCCTGCCGAACCCGTCATATACATCCCTGGCTGCTGTCAGTGGAGTTTGCCAGGGTGTCTAAACTAACAATCCCTTATCATACAAATCATAAGACCTCTCATTTAAGGGGGGCGCAGTGGCGTTGCGGTAACCGGTTCTCGTCAGATCACCGAAGTTTAGCAACGTCGAGCCCCGTTAGTCCTTGGATGGATGACCGTCAGAACGATCGTTTCGGACTCCCGTGTTGTGTCCTTGGGAAAGGCACTCCACCCCGATTGTCCACATGAGAGAACTATGACGCCGTGTACTAAGGCGTACTGCACATCGATGGAGCACATGTCTTCAAGCAATCTAACCCTGCCTGTGCTGCAGTGCGTAGTTACGATGTTTGGGAGCTGGCAGCTGCTCGTCGTTGCTCGGTGGTTCTCTCCGGGTACTCCGGCTTCCTCCACCCGTAAAACTGTCACCGAAACAGTATGACCTTGGTTGTTAAAGTGTCGTTAAACCCTAATAATAATAAATAAATAAATAATAAATAAATATATCTCCCATTTAAATGGGCTAACCAAACTTGTTCCAATAGGAAGGGGGGGGGGGGAATGATCTGGTTTATTGTTACGGAGTGTAGCCTCTCCCTCTCTCTCCCCCCTCCTCTCTCTCTCTATCTCTCTCTCTCTCTATCTCTATCTCTCTCTCTATACAAACCATAAGACCTCTCAGGAAAATGAGCTAACCAAACACTGTCCAATAGGATACGGGGGGGGGGGGGGGGCACATGACCTGGTTAATTGCACCGGTTTCAAAAGATCATACTTAGAGGCCCAGTGTGTGAATTACGGAGTGTAGATCCCCCTTCTCTCTCTCTCTCTCTCTCTCTCTCTCTCTCTCTATCTCTCCAGTGGCGTTGATAGGTTATATGTTGGTGATTGATGGTCCGGACCCAAAACACATTTGAGCTTATTTACCATGCTTCTCTATTCGTCTTTCCAAATAATCCCACTAAAGCCTTATTATTTGACCAGTTATTGAAATGAGCCTGCCCAGCTCGTCATATACATCTCTGGCTGCTGTCACTAGAGTTTGCCAGGGTGTCTAACCTAACAAACCCTTATCATACAAATCATAAGACCTCTCATTTAAGGAGGCGCGGTGGCGTTGCGGTAACTGGTTCTTGTCAGATCACCGAAGTTAAGCAACGTCGAGCCCCGTTAGTCCTTGGATGGATGACCGTCAGAGCGATCGTTTCGGACTCCCGCGTTGTGTCCTTGGGAAAGGCACTCCACCCCGATTGTCCACATGAGAGAACTATGACGCCGTGTACTAAGGCGTACTGCACATCGATGGAGCACATGTCTTCAAGCAATCTAACCCTGCCTGTGCTGCAGTGCGTAGTTACGATGTTTGGGAGCTGGCAGCTGCTCGTCGTTGCTCGGTGGTTCTCTCCGGGTACTCCGGCTTCCTCCACCCGTAAAACTGTCGCCGAAACAGTATGACCTTGGCTGTTAAAGTGTCGTTAAACCCTAATAATAAATAAATAAATAAATAAATAAATAAATAAATAAATAAATAAATATATCTCCCATTTAAATTGGCTAACCAGACTCGTTCCAATAGGAAGGGGGGCATGATCTGGTTTATTGTTACGGAGTGTAGCCCCCCCCCCCCCCTCTCTCTCTCTCTCTCTCTCTATACAAACCATAAGACCTCTCAAGAAAATGAGCTAACCAAACACTGTCCAATAGGATATGGGGGGGGGGGGGGGCACATGACCTGTTTAATTGCACCGGTTTCAAAAGATCATATTTAGAGATCCAGTGTGTGAATTATGGAGTGTAGATCCCCCTTTTCTCCCTCTCTCTCTCTCTCTCTCTCTATCTCTCCAGTGGCGTTGATAGGTTATATATTGGTGATTGATGGTCCGGACCCAAAACACATTTGAGCTTATTTACCATGCTTCGCTATTCGTCTTTCCAAATAATCCCACTAAAGCCTTATTATTTGACCACTTATTGAAATGAGCCTGCCCAGCTCGTCATATATATCCATGACTGCTGTCAGGGGAGTGTGCCAGGGTGTCTAACATGACAAACTCTTATCATACAAACCACCAGACCTCTCAATGAAATGAGCTAACCAAACTCGTTCCAATAGGAAAGAGAGGGGGACACATGATCTGGTTTATTGCACCGGTTTCAAAAAATCATATTTAGAGGCCCAGTGTGTGAATTACTGAGTGTAGCCCCCTCCCCCTCTCTCTCTGCCTATGTGAGTCTCTCTCTCTCTCTGTGAGTTTCTCTCTCTCTATATACATATCATAAGACGTCTCAAGGACATGAGCTAACCAAACACGTTCCAATTGGATACGGGGTGGGGTGGAGGGGGGGGGGGCACATGGTCTGGTTAATTTTTTTTTTTATTTAGAGGCCCAATGTGTGAATTGCGGAGTGTACATCTCTCTCTCTCTCTCTCTCTCTCTCTCTCTCTCTCTCACCCCGCCCCTGTGAGTCTGTCTCTCTTTCTCTCTGTCTCTGTGAGTCTCTCTCTATGTGAATCTCTTTCTGTGAGTTTCTCTCTCTAATAGGATAGGGGGAGACACATGATCTGGATTATTGCACCGGTTTCAAAAGATCATTTATAGAGGACCAGTGTGTGAATTATGGAGTGTAGATCCCCCCCCCCCCCCCTCTCTCTCTCTGCGTCTCACTCTGTGAGTCTCTCTCTCTCTCTCTCTGTGAATCTCTCTATCTGTGAGTCTCTCTCTCTCTGAGTCTCTGCCTGTGAATCGCTCTCTGCCCCCTTCTCTCTCTCTCTCTTTCTCTGTCTCTCCCTCGCTCTCTCTCTCTCTCTCTCTCTCTCTGTGTCTCTCGCTCATCCCCTCTCACTCCCTCCCTAACGATCTCTCATTTTCTTCATGTGTAAGTATATAAAGGTGTGATTGCCCTATGGCGAAGTTGGGTTAAATTTTGGTGGTCAAGATCCCGCTATCCCACTCCTCCCCCGCCACCAATGTGTGATTGTTTGCAATGCGTGTCTATTTGTCTTTATAAATATATTCAGCAAGCCCTTATCATACGAATCATAAGACCTCTCATTGGAATGAGCTGACCAAACGCGTTCCATTATGAAGAGATTTGGGTGGAGAGCACATATGGTTTTTTGATCAGATTCCAAAATAATGTATTTAGATGCCTAGATTGTGAATTACGAGGTCTGGATCTCTGTATGAGTATGTATGAGTGTGTGGTCATTGGCGTTGATAGGCTATATGTTGGTGATTTGTGGTCCAACCCCAAAACACATTTGAGCTTATCTGCCATGCTTCTCTATTCGTCTTTTCAAATAACTTCACGAAGGCCTTATTATTTCGAAACTCATTAGAATGAGTCTGCCGAACTCGTCATTTGCATCCCTTGCTGCTGTCACATCTGGTTTATCACACCGGTCTCAAAAAGTCATATTCAGAGGCCCAATGTGTGAATTACGGAGTGTATATATCTCTCTCTCTCTCTGTCTCTCTGTTTCTGTCTCTGTCTCTGTCTGTCTGTCTGTCTGTCTGTCTGTCTGTCTGTCTGTCTGTCTCTCGTTCTCTCTCTCTATCTCTCTCTCTCTCTCTCTCTCTCTGGGTCTCTGGGTCTCTCTCTTTATCTCTTCCCTCTCGCCTCCTCTTACTCCCTCTCTAACGCTCTCTCCTTTTCTTAATGTGTAAGTATACAAAGGTGTGGTCTGGTTTATTGCACCGGTTTCAAAACATCATATTTGGAGGCCCAGTGTGTGAATTACGGAATGTAGTCCCCCCCCCCTTCTCTTTCTCTCTCTCTCTCTTTCTCTGTCTATGTGAGTCTCTCGCTCTCTGTGAGTCTCTCTCTGTGAATCTCTATCTGAGAGTCTCTCTGTGAGTCTATGTCTGTGAATCTCTCTCTCCCTCGCCCTCTCTCTCGATGTCTCACTCTCTGTCTCTGTCTCTCTCTGTGTCTCTGTCTCTCTCTTTCTGTCTCTGTCTCTCTCGACCCCCCCCCCCTAACGTCCTCTCCTTTTCTCCATGTGCAAGTATATAAAGGTGGGATAGCCCAATGGCGTAGTTGCGTTATATTTTGGTGGTCAAGATCCCGCTCTCCTACTCCCCCCCCCCCCACTCCCACCACCAATATGTGATTGTTTTGCAATGCATGTCTATTTGTCTTTATAAATATATTCAGCAAGCCCTTATCATACGAATCATAAGACCTCTCATTGGAATGAGCTGACCAAACGCGTTCCATTATGGAGAGATTTGGATGGGGAGCACTTGATATGGTTTATTGATCAGATTCAAAAATAATGTATTTAGATGCCCAGCTTGTGAATTACGAGGTCTGGATCTCTGAATGAGTATGTATGAGTGTGTGTCCAGTGGCGTTGGTAGGCTATATGTTGGTGATTTGTGGTTCAGCCCCAAAACACATTTGAGCTTATCTTCCATGCTTCTCTGTTCATCTTTCCAAATAACTTCACGAAGCCAAGCCTTATTATTTCACCTCGCATTAGAATGAGTCTGCCGAACTCGTCATTGGCATCCCTGTCTGCTGTCAAGGGAGTTTGCGAGGGTTTCTAACCTAATAAACCCTTATTATACAAACCATAAGACATTGGAACGAGGTAACCAAACTCGTTCCAACAGGAAAGAGGGAGGGGGCTCATCTGGTTTATTTCACCGGTTTCAAAAAGTCATATTCAGAGACCCAGTGTGTGAATTACGGAGTGTAGATCCCCCCCCCTCTCTCTCTCTCTCTCTCTCTCTCTCTAGCCCCCTTACTCCCTCCCTAACGCTCACTCATTTTTTTCATGTGTAAGTATATAAAGGTGTGATTGCTCAGTGGCGTCGTTGGGTTATATTTTGGTGGTCTAGATCCCGGTCCCTCTCCTCCCCCAATAATTGATTTGGTTTCAATGTTTTCAATGTTTTTGTCTTTATAAATATCTGCAGCAAACCATTGTCATGCGAATCATAAGACATCTCATCGAAATGAGCTGACCAAACACGTTCCATTATAGAGAGATTTGGGTTGGGGTGCACATGATATGGTTTGTTGAACAGATTCCGGACCCAAAACACATTTGAGCTTATTTACCATGCTTCTCTATTCGTCTTTCCAAATAACTTCACGAAAGCCTTATTATTTGACCAGTTATTGGAATGAGCCTGCGGAACTCGTCGTATACATCCCTGGCTGCTGTCAGGGGGGTTTCCCCGGGTGTCTAACCTAACGGCTGACACATTCTCTCCTCCCCCCCCCCCATTCATCTGTGAAGACCTCCCTCCTAAGAACAGGGGTCCCCAAGGACGAGTGAGACTCATAGGTTGCTTGGATCAACCAGGCCCGGCTTGGTCAGGTCATATTCATATCAGGCTACTGTCAGGGGAGTTTGCCAGGGTGTTTAACCAACGTCCGACCAATATTTTCCTGTCCACGTCTAAGTCACTGATCTCCCCTCTCTCCCACCCTCTTGGGCTCTTGTAAACCGTGAAACGCCTCTCTGCCCGGGCACCACCGCCAGACTAAACACCATTAAGCCACGCTGCTACTACAACTACCACTCACCAGAGGTAATAAACCGTTTTTATGACTCACTAACAACCACCGCTTTCACTATAATCTCCTAGGACATGCTCCTGTATTATCACCAACGAGACGGCTGGGCGCACAATGCACCTCCCAACAAAACATCTAGGAACAAGACACCCGATAGAGCAGTGAAACATTAGCCTGTACCGGGCTGGTACGATGCAGCAAATACTACTCAAGAAGCGATGCGGGGCACACGGTGACCCTGCCAGCATAGCATCTTGAATCAAGACCCCCGGTACAGCATTGAAACATTTGTCTGTACCGGGCTGGGACGAGGAATCAGAGATAATAGATTCGTTTTCGATTTCCATTTGAAAGACAAGACTAAAGTCAGTACTCCTTCACATAACCGAAGTCCGTGATATCGGCATTATCACAATGATGCACCGTATACTAATTGGTACCACGCCAGCTTGACGCAGACTACACGGTAAATACTTGTTTGGAATTTAAAACGGGTAATCTGAATCGTCGACAGCTCTATTGTTTTAGACTACCTGGCTAACTGACAAGATGTCTTTGGGCTATTTGCCGCGAAACCAAACCGAGTTGTCTCGTTGACACAATGTTACTCACACCAGTTGTTCCTTGGACAATAATTCGTCAAGACAACACATCCAAGAGACGGGTCCGACCTGGAATCATCTGGGCGAGCCGCCGTGCACTGGATATGCCATTGCTAAATATTATATTGCACACGGTTTATTGCTACTGTCCAGGTGTGATTAGTTTGCCCTTTGTGTCGTACTCTCCCGGGCTCTTAATTTCCACAGGTTTAAAAACATTTAAATGCGTGATATTTTTGTGGAACATTTATTCCTGGAATTTATTTTTTTACTGTCTCCCGTTTAAAACTCTGAGTATTCGTGTGTAGCATTATTGCAACCTTTCACAAATGCACATCCATAAACAAATAATTAATGTTTTGCTTCGTTGAATGAAATCTTAGTTGAAACTTCAAATCTTTTGGAACAAAGTTATTCTAATTATGGTAGGCATGTGCGGACTTGAGGGCGAAATCTTTCCATGTACACTTGCATAAATTAATAGGCAAATGTAAGAACACATCATTTATGAATCTCCACTGAAGAAAAAGTGAAACCTTGTTCAGTCGAGGGCGGCACGATATTTAAAATCCAATACCGACGACGATATTGAAAATAATACTGCGATATATCACTATATTGGGTGGGAACCACATTAAATTCATATCCATCACTTTATATTCATAGGTTGGTCTTTCGCTTTAGTACGCCCTTTGACGTACCAAACTGAAAAATCAAATTATTGCCTTAAGTCTGTGCTTGGGACAACAACTTTTACTGTTTAATACAACAACTCTGACCGAAACTCTTTTCTATATAAACTCAAGAATCGATTTAGGATTACACCCTTATCGCTTAAGGGTATTCTTTTATTTCAGATTTCACACACACCAATTATTCTCGTAGACTTAACAAAGCTTTAATTTATATATATCATTTCAATGTAGATTTTCACTTTTTACGCAGATTTGTATTTTTTTTAAATTAGTATAGTTCGACCAAAACAGGGGTACAATCAACATCGGTTTTCACGGCAAATCGGCATTTTTCAGGACTAGCGATATCTATCCGGTTCGACTGTTAATACCGGTATTAGTGATTTATCGACATACCGTACAGCCTTAATTCAATCGTGTTCTCAATACAAGTGTGCATATTTTATGAACTAATTATACAGACCAGAATTATAATTCAATATTAGTGGTAAGTTTGCACAGAAGCTTTTCCAAATTGTATTCAGTCAGGGTCATATTAATACCAAGAATACTTTGGAATGTGTCAGCTTTAATGGAATTATTTCATTTCCTAATCGTCCTGCCTTTTATTTTAACACATTTCTTGAAACGTTTCGAGTTCTTTTGTTTGTTTTTTTTCACCATGCCAAGTTACCAAAGTCATCGAATTCACGAATATCGTGGTTATGGTCATGTACTTTGTAAACCATACCAGTCCGTTTTTTTTTTTTTTTTTTTATTTTTTTTTTTTTGGCGGGGGGGGGGGGGGGGGGGGGTTATTCTGAAACGTATTCCCAATAATCTTACACTTTTACATGCGAAAGGTGTGGAGCTTGGGAAGTGATACACTTCACTCTTATTCTTTTCGTTTCAATGAAATAATATTTCGTTTTAATGAAATATTTTGTTATAACGAAATAATATTTAGAAATAACAGCATCACTTTACGGGCAAAATCTTCCAGCCCCTTTTAAAAAAAAAATGCTCGTACGCTTATGATAAATTGACATTCCCATAATGTTTGGAAAAAATTCAAAACGGTTGTTTAAACGATATAGTTCCCCTGAGTCTGATTGCTCACAAAAATTGTTCTATCTCCAATAATGGAAGTGAATAATTATTCATGGGGAAACATCGACTGAACATTGCATTTTCTGACATGTTTGTATCCTCTAACACCCCTTGTAACAACTTATTTATTTCGTTTTAACGAAATAAATATTTCATTTAATTAAACTAGAAGTTTGAAAATTGATCCCGTTTAGGAGGCTCTTCGAGAAGAACACTGGACCTTTGTTTAAGCTAGATGCCATGTACAAACGCGAAAACCTTTAACCCTAGTATGTGGTATATTTATGCAATATCACAGGCCAACAAACATCACACAAGTGAGAGTCCTGAACTCTAATCTAATTAAAATAAAAAAGTCTATACGTTTTCGCTTTTATAACTAAATTCCTATGAGACTGTTGACGCAGTGCAGATTTTGGGTATTGAGCCTTAATGTGCAAAACCCAAGTTGTTCAAGAAATGTTAATAGAGTTATTCATTATTCCGCAAAGTGCACATACTTGACCCAGATAGGCGTATGGTATGCAAACATGACTGGTAAATCAGCTGACGCTATAATCAACAGATTCTTTGGAATATTCTTCATGGCATTTCAAAGAAGTAAGTAGACGCTGTGTAAGTGGAAACTATGCAATAAATTGCATTTTTCTCTCAAAGGACACCCCGCACTCTCATGACCCACCATGTGTATTGCCATTCAGACTTTTGCGCCATTTCGAAGTTTATGAAACCACTCACTCTGGATCTAATTTTCCATATTCGTATTTCGTTAAGCTTTTTGTTACCGCATAAAAAACTTTTTCGTATATTTCTTTACAAGGATTCTCGATACAGCCGAAGGGTGTCGCAGCATTCCACCGTGAGAGAGGCAGTTTAATTATATTAAACAACATGAACAAAATCATATATATCTGCATTTTTTTAACATAATAATCCGTTTGACTTCCGCTGATCTGTCGCGGCCCTTTAGCAAAACGGCCTACATAAATCCCGCTCCCTCCCCCCTCCGCCGATTTGTTCTCCCCAACACTCCCTTCTAATCGCCCAGAATTAGTCAAAAGCTGTTTCATAATTCCTCAAATGACGGTTTCACGATCTTTCCAACTATAATATTGACCCTTTTCCTCTTGTCATTCCTCATCCACTTATCCCTTATGTTTTCATCCCATTTTCCATTCGTTTCTCAATGAGTCTTGTTCTACTAGGAAATTATTTGGGGCATTCTGAAAGGAAATATCACAGGGTGTTCTTTACCCCTAATTTGCACATTTGTCACGCACGTTCCTCGCCTTACCCGTTTCTTCTCCAACTCCGATGACTTGGATCTCACTTTGGACAACAATGGGCCCTTCCCCACCCCGCCATACCACACGATCTATCTATGTACTCCTTAAAAGCTGGTGCATCTTTTTTACATAACCCATCTAAAGAGCTGTTGGTCCTAACTACAGCTCGCCAGTTTGTATTGCAATCTTTGAGGAGCATCCCTTTCTTTATAATGCTGCTCTCCCTCTTCAGCCCCGCCCCTTCTAGATCCTCGGGCTTAAGAGTGTAATTCTCCTTTAACTCCCCCTTCGCCTTATCCATCGTGTCTGAATGTTAGAGTTACATACATAGTTAAACTTCGTTTGAAACGATCTGCTGTTTAGAAAGTTCAGCAGGTAATTCAGGTAGCATAACTTTCCCAAATCCATTTAACTTTAATCTGCTCCCACCCGATCATCTCCAATGTGACTGTATTACTTGATCCGGTTATCCACCGACCCGCATCATTTTATAGAATCTCCAAGTTCCCCATTATCGTTTTAGATGGATAACATCCGTTCCATTGGTAATCTCACCCTCTCCCATCAGCTTGTTAAACGCCTTGTTAAAATTACTCCTTCCAAGAAGTTTTAACTGGCTGGGTATTCTCCCCCTCCCTATTTATTCAGTTTATTTGCGTAGTTTATATGTATGCCTATCCCTGTTAGTCCGGGAGCTGATAGGGTACCCCTGAAACCCCCTCCGGACTCAACTAAGCCTCACTCTGAAGCTTATATAAACCTCTAAATTGAAAGAAAAATGACCTGCTTGCGATACACTTCGACATATGAGTTTGTGAGAAAATAGTCTTGATAAACGTTTCGGAGATTGCGAAGAGCCATGGCCAAGTGATGTGTGAAGCTAACCTTGGGTGCCACTGTGTTACAGAAGACTGCAATAAATCATTCCAGGGAAAAGGGAAGGTTTTTGTTTTTATCATTGCGGAGAAATTGTGGAACAGAGCAGTCCAGGCACCCTTCAAGAAACTGCTGCGGTACCCCGGTATATTAAGACATTGAAGTCGCTGGGTGACTCCTGGACCCTTGGTGTGTAACTTACATCGATGCTGCAGAGATTCACATGCTTGTTGTATGGCCATCCAAGCCTGAGAGATATCAACTCTGTGAGGGCTTCGCATATGCGGGAAATCGTCGGCGGCGATGATCTTCTGAAAGTGAAGGTTTCAAAAGTGGATCTTTGTCTCCGTGCAAACATTCTCTGATGCCCCATATCAGGCGGGCCAACTATTCGGCACGACAATTCAGGTTGGCATACGTGAAGAATCCTGAGATTTTGGTTCCTAATAACCATGGATGAAAGTATGATGAAGGGAGTCTTCATCCTGAATTCTACCAGATAGTTTCTTTGATCTTCTCGAAGTCCAACAGTCAGAGGTCGCTGGGGGTGATGACGATGATGAGAGTGATCTGAATTTCTGTTTCGACTCCGAATCTGCTGCTTCGGATTCGAATTGTAGATCTGTGATCGATCCAGGGCTATTGAAACAGACTCTGATTCTAATCAGAAGAAAAGCGTATTGTATACTGACGGAAAAGAGAAACGCAGTGTAGTAAAATTTGACACATACTTACTCAGTGTACTGTCTAAAGAGACGTTGGTTAAAATTCAGCCAACCATGACCACGTGCGACGCTGCATGCTTTCAACAGATTTTTCGACATAGCGTGCATCCGGAGCGATGCCGCGTAGTATGGCCTTGGAATTCATACCAAATCGAAGTTTTGAACAGTACACATCGATTACACAACATTTCATTTCAACTCGACTGAAAAGCAAAATGCCGCGAATGTTCGAAGTTGATAGGGGTAGGGCTATTGCTCTAATTATGCAGGGCCAATCGCAACCTCTCGTCGCCCAGCAATTTGGGATCCATGAGTGAACGATAGCTCATTTAGTTGGGCGTCTCAGAGCCACAGGAAGATTAGTTGACCGTCCCATGAGCGGACGACCGCGCGTTACGTCACCACGTCAAGATAGAGGCGTACGTCTCTCACACCTCTATAACCGATTTCAGACGGCGACGGAGACGGCGAGTCAGGTTATAAGCACGCATGGTCGCCGAGTGTGTCCAAAAACAGTTAGAAATCCGGGAGGTTGGTCAGCAACTTACACCCGAGCGACGTCAACGTCGATTGCAATGGCTGCTGGCACATGCATCAAATCGGTTTCACCTGTCCCACTGGAGACGTGTGTTATTCACTGACGAGTCTCGATTCACGCTTTACAGTTGAAATGGACGACAGCGTTGCTATACGTCGAGGTGAGCGATATTCTGACGTGTGCATTAAGGGAAACGACAGATTTGGGGAAGGGTATGTTATGGTTGGGGGTAATTTCTCATGGCGTGCAAACAACTCTCTCTCTCGTGGTCATCCAGGGGAATCTTACAGTCTTAAGATATCGGGGTCAGATCCCCAATCCTCTCGTCATTTCACTTATCCTTGCACGTAACATACATTGCAGAAGGATAATGCGAGGACGCACGTTGCTAGGGTTTGTCGTGACTTCCTCAACCAAAACAATGTCCCAGTTCTCGATTGGCCACCCTACAGTCCAGATTTTTCCCCGATCGAGCATTTGTGGGACGAGGTGGATAGGAGATCAGGAAGCGCGTAAACGTCCCCAAAAAACGCCGCTCAGCTCACGCAGGCCCCCCTCAGGAGTATAATAACATCCCACAAAAGACCATAAACAACTTGATGGGGTCAATGATGAGGAGAGTTAGAGTACCGACTGAAGCCCGGGGTGGGCACACCCGCTATTGATTTTGATCCGGAAATGGCGCAGGGTACGCACGTTTGAACGTTATCCATGCAAACTGGTAAAGACAACAAAACTCATCAAAATGTAACCAGTAATGAAGAAATAACATCAAAATCCAAACAATGAAATAATCATCCATAACACATTTGAAATATTTAATACAGAAAATACTTCCGTTTCTTTTTAACGCTAGTGTAGTTCACAGAGTAGCCATATTAACTGATAGATCTCTTAGCCGAACGGGGTAGTCCTTAAGTATATTATATGGTTAACTCACCACCCATTTGTCTGTGCATGCAACAGAGAGTTCAGAGGAAAAGTTGAATAGAACAATATTGAAATCAGTTCGCGATATTATTCGTCAATTCAGCGAGTCGAAGAGAACCTGTTAGCAGCATCGTTTCATATTGTTGCACCACATCAGCCTTTTGTTTGTTTTTGAACAAAGTTTCGATAGAGATAGACTAATGGCTAAATGATTATCACTATACCACTTCACGTGTGATTTTTCATGAGACTAGTTGTTTTCTAAATGGTTTTATCAACATTTTTGCTGTAAAACTGCTTCAATTTTCTTTAAAAAATCCCATCAGCACCACTGGTTCTCCCGTATTTGTATCATATAAAGGATGAGATGTGGAAAAATTATCAAAAACATTATAATTTTCTATTTCCGGGCAAATTTTGGCGGCCATTTTAAATTTTGGCATCATCGAAGTCATAGATACGCCAGCGCTAGCTTTTCTTTTGAAATCACAGAGCTGATATCCTATTCTATTGTTATCTTCACGGCCAATTTTCATCCCGATCTGACATGGAGCAGGATCGCAGAAACGATACCGTTTTTCCCTACTTTGTAATTTTCACCGCATTTTACAAATGCCAATTATACGCCAAGTTTTGTGCATGTTACATTCAGATTTCCATTTTACGATAGCTGATTCACCACTCTTCGTGACCCATTTCGCAAATCGATGACTGGTTTCGCAATTTTCGAAAGAGAGTGAACGATATGTGGTGAAATTGAAAACAATCGGTCTATTTTCAACTTTCGACCTCCATTATGTCTGCCATATTGTTCACGTATCCTTTTTGTTTCCCAGATACGCTAGCGCCAGCTATTCCTCTGAAACCACAGAGCTGATATCCGATACCATTATTATCATCACGGCCAATTTTCACCCCGATCTGGCATGGTGCGAGATCGTAGAAACGACCCGGTTTCCCTACTTTGGAATTTTCACCGCATTTTACAAATGCCAATTATGCGCCAAGTTTTGTGCATGTAACACTCAGATTTGCATTTAACGATAGCTCTTTCATCACACCTCGTGACCCATTTCGCAAATGGACGGCTAGTTTCGCAATTTTCGAAAGAGAGTGAAAGATATGTGGTGAAACTGAAAACAATCGGTCTATTTTCAACTTCCGACCGCCATTTTATCTGCCATATTGTTCACGCATCCATTTTGTTTCTTCAATTCTCAAGAGATTTGTGGATTAAACATATTTTATTTGCAAACAAGAAAGCAAAGGGATTGGAGGACAAGTGCTCAACACTTAGCTAAGCCTCCTCTCCATTACATTAACAATCCAGTATGTTATGATAGCAGTTGATAATGTACAAAAATAATAATGTTTTTTGCAGATTAAAAAGAGAAAAGGAAAAGAACAAAGGCATTAACGAACAAATGTGTAGCAGAAAGATAAGGCAAAAGCGAAGGGGAAAGGGCTCTAGTTGATTTAGATACAATGATTAAATAATTGGTATATAAAACTTTCCACTAAGCTAGGTCAATTTTGTATGGGTTGGGCTGGCTCAGGGGCGCATGCACACACTCACGGACCCACACGTGCAACCACACAGAAATCACTCTCACACACGCACGCAGATCCACACACTTACACACTCACATACATCCAGATCTTCTTCTATTCTGACTGCGGCTCGGACATGTCAGCGGACAGAGAGCAAAGTGCAACAGCACAACTCGAAGCTGGTTAGACACCTTTTAAGTCCAGAAGGAGTGCAAGTAGTAGAAAACAGGGTATCCCTGACGAAGTTTGGATAACGTTCATGACTGCAGAAACCGGACCACATCCTCCTAGGCCTGTCGAGCTTCGCGAGCTGAACTAAGCTTAGTGTTCCTTAACCACACAGAGAAGTACCGAAAATTATTTATTTATACGATAATTTAAAAACGGTTTGAATCGCGGATAAATCTTTGGACATTTTTGAACAAACATGTGTTTACATCATTACGCTGACTGGCAACGCCATACAACAGTTGGGACGTATCTGTGATGTGGTACGGTCGAATGCGCTCAAATAATTCATTTCTGATCGTGTTATACTTAGGGCATGTCATAAAAAAGTGATGAGCGTCTTCAACGGTTTCCCCGCATGAGCACGAGGATGTTTCCGATATATGGTTCTTGAACTTGTGTGCATTGAGATCACTACATTCATCCCGAATCATACAGTGAAGAATGTTAAGTTTTCTTCTACCCACATTAAAATGTGTGGGAGGCTTATAAATTGGAGGTCCTAACTTCTTTTTGAATTCAAGCACTGAAGTAGAATTCTTTACTGACTCGGGTAGAATGTTCCAGATATCAACACAAGACGGGATGAAGGATCGCTTTAACAGTTCAGTTCGTGTCCTAGTGGGTACAAAATTTGAAGCCCCCCCCCCCCCCCCCGAGGTTTGTATGGGGAAATTTCATTAAAACGCGGAGGTAACAGTTCAACAAGGTAATCGGGAGCAGAACCACTTACAATTCGATAAAATAGGCACATCTTTTGGGCATATCGTCTGCTCTCGAGACTCTGCCAACCAAGTTCAAACAATAAATTTTGACGTGAAACGGACCTAGTCAGCCCACTAACAATTCGAGCTGCATCGCAATGAATGTCATCAAGACGTTTCAGCAGATATGCGCTGGCGCAACCCCACACTGGACTTGCATATTCCAAAATAGGCAAGATGAAAGATAGATACATGCGTTCAAGTGTTTTTCTGTTAAGGGCATATTTTAGTTTTCTGAGCTGGGACAGTCTAGAACTCGCTCTTTTGAAGATAATGTCGATATGGTGATCCCAGGACAGATTACCCCGTAAGGTTAGTCCCAAATGTTTGTGTGTTTCAGCACATGTCAGGACAGTGTTCGAAAACACGATATCTGGACAGGAAACATCTCTCTGAAGGGTAAATTTAACCAGGTTTGTTTTATCAGGATTAAACCTAACAAGCCAGTTATCAGCCCATAGGTTTATCTGATTTAGATCTTCGTTCAGGATGTTAGCTTCATCAGTTGCCGAAGGAGCGCTTTTGCTGAGGCACGTGTTATCAGCAAAGAGTCTTGCGAGAGAGTCCAGATTGTCTGCTATATCGTTGATATACACCAAAAACAGGAAGGGACCAAGCACTAAACCCTGTGGGACACCTGCTTCAATAGTTCCGTAGTCGGAGTAACATTGGTTCACTAAAACACGTTGTTTTCTATTGGATACATTATCAGTGAACAAACTTAGCATGGTGCCAGATATTCCATAACATTCAAGTTTGAATACCAGTCCCCGGTGCCACACTCGATCAAAAGCCTTGGAAATATCACAAAACACACCACAGGTAAACTGTCTTGAATCAACTGCGCTACAAAGATTGTGATATACTTCGATTAGTTGGAAAACTGTACTATTTTGAGGAAGGAAACCACATTGGTACTTATAAAATAAGTCATTCTCAACAAAATGTGTGAGTACATATTTGAAAACTACTCTTTCCATAACTTTGCCAACACATGATAGGAGGGATATTGGTCTGTAATTGTTTGCATCGAGTCGATTACCTTTTTTAAATATTGGAGTTACATCTGCTAATTTCCAGTCACTTGGATAAGTGCCACATGACAAGGATTTTCTAAACAGCAAAAACAGGGGCAAACAGATTGTATTTCAGGTTTCTCTCAAGAGTCTATGGCTTATATCGTCATGCACACTGGCTTTTTTGACAGGTAGTGTCTTTATGATATTCACTCTATCTACATGTATTTCCGTGAATTCAATATCCGTTAATATATTATCACATCTAGTCGCGAAAGGGGGTAGATTTTTACTATGACTGTCCAATTTGCTGTTCTTTAAGAATATGTTATTGAGGAGCTCCGCTTTCTCCCCGTCGTCATCCACAACTTTCAGTCCCATTTCACTAGTATATTGTAGTGAGGGAATACCTGAATTGTCTATGAAATTATTAAGAAATTTCTTCACTACGTGCCAGAACTGGTTGGAATTGGTGTTGACAGATAGGGACTCATCTACTTTATCAAGAAAAAAATTTTTCGCTGTTTTTTTCATATTGTTAACCTTATTTCTAAGAGACTTGTACTTTTCCCAAAGCGAAGTAGTCTTACATTTTAATGCTAGGCTTCTTGCCCTATCCCTTTGGCGGATTATTTTTCTAAGATTATTATCAAACCAAGGTTTATCATTTTTCCTTAGTATTACTTTATGTCTGGGTATGCAGGATACATCGAAAATTTGTAACTGATTCATTGATATTGTCTGGTTCACAGATAAGAGTTTCCCAATCCGTGTCGTGTATCAGGTTGTTTAGTCTACCAAAATTGGCTTTATTGTAGTTCCAAACATATCTTATACTACAGTGTGTTCGGGGGCGGGTTTGGTTTAAGATTATAAATGAGGTTTTGTGATCGGAAAGTTCAAAATCTATGGTACCAGAGAATATTTCGACAATGGTGTCACTTATAATAATTGGATCAAGGAGTGTTTGGCTTCTCGGTGTGACTCGAGATTTGTTTACGATGGATTAAAAATCAATCGCATTGAAAAAACAATGACTTTTTACTCTTTCTGTAGCAAGCTGAAACAACCTCAGATAGGATCTCTGAAACTGTCGTCAAGTTGGAGGCAATTTTGTTTTTGGCATAGCCTTTTTATTCATGTTGTCATACTTTAAAATTTGATGAGGTGTATGTGAGCTTCAAAATGATTGGGGTTTAGTTGAATCATAAGGAATGGAGGGGATACACTTATCAGCTCTTGGACTAGAGATACAGTGTAATAAATAATAATTTTCTATTTCCGATTAAATTTCGGCGTCAATTTTGGACTTTGACGTCATCGAATTCCTCGATTGGAGAGTGCCAGTCATTCTCTGTCGATTCCCATAGTTAATATTTGATACAATTGTCATCACGATCCATATTATCTGCATCTGGCACCGTGCGATACCGAAGAAACAATGCCGTTTCTCCCACTTTAGGGGTTTATAGCATTCAGATTAAACGACAGCTAGGTCTATTTCCAATTTCCGGCCGCCATTTTGTGCGCCATATTGGATTATGACGTCACAACTTTACTCCCTCAGAATGTATATCGTATTTGAATCATAACAGTAGGAGAAATCTTCAGTTGTTACTCATTTATAGTCGAGGTAGCCATTGAGAAATACCTACCGCAACTTTCGTAACATAGCGTCCATCTTCCTGCTATTGCTGTGTTTGAGCATGCGCGGCCACATGTTTTTTTATGTTAACATTTTTTGAAACTTGGAGGGGTATATAAGCTTTAATATGTCTGGGGTTTAGTTGAGTCCTTGGGGTGCAGAGGCGCCCTATCAGCTCCCGGGCTGTGAAACACGTAAATTATCTTCCAAGTATTCATATTCCCCTGTATCCCCCACTATTACACTCACCACCTTAACGACTTAACCTATTACGTTGCTTTTGTTTCCATCCTATTCAAGTCGCCATTTATCCCCACCCTTTCCTACAATGGTTAACAGTTTTTGTAGTCCGTCTTCATTCTCATATACTTCTTTTACACGTTTAGTGACTGTATTGTTTACCCTCTTAAATTTTCCAATTCTTCTAAATGTTGCGCATCGTTTTCTTCCTCTCTTCTATTGTGTGTTGATTGAGTTACTCTATTCACTACTTCATTTGTTGTTACCCTAATTCTCCCCATGCTTTCTAATCCAGCAATTTTTCGTCTTTTTCCCTATTGAATTGGCCAAGTTACGAACGTTAGCTCTGGTTAACATATTTTCTACCTGTGATTTTAAATTCACCTACAAATGGCCCTAGTCTGCTTCTTTTCTCACTTTTTAAATGTCCTTTGAGATCTTTGTTTTACTAATTCTATTGCTCCTAATTCCTTTGCTGTTATCAGATTGTGATTACTATCTAATTCAGAATTTCCTTCGTCGTCTGTTTCAATGCCTGCGATCTCCCTTCATAGCTCTGGGTTAATGAGTGCGTATAAAGTGTCAATGATTACCTGGTTGTTGACGAAAGGGAAGACCATACTGTTAACTATCGAGGTAATGACTGTTCCCCTGAAGTAACTGACATTGTTACCGCGTTGTCAACGTAAGACTGTCCCATGAAGACAAATTTAAAAAAAACCCCAACATTTCATATTCATTTTTCTTCTCTCAATTTTTAATTTAAGTTATCTTTATGAATTTTCAGAGCACCTTTCATCCCAGGTAAATTGTGTGTGTCAAAGATTAATTAGAATATGACAGCTCATTTTATGTTCACAATGACGTAAGACAAAGTGTGTGCTGTTAATTTACAAAGGGTGCTCTCCATTCCTGCTAATTATTTGAGTTTCTATGGTATTGTTATGCATTTTATTGTCCTCATGTCAATTTTAAAGGTCCATTTAAATGTTAACTCTTTCTTAACCACGGTCTCTTTCGCATCAAAGCATCGCGTTGAGTTACAATTTGATTATAAAGTATGGCACGCCCTCAGTTCGCAGGGCAAATCAACCAATATATTTTCAGCTTGCAGCCATAATGGCATGCCTGCAGGTTTAACACTTAGAACCTTGGGGCAGCATATTGAAAATATTAATGGCTCTACCCTCCAATAATGAATGTGGACTCTTCCAGTTGCTACGATGAACTAACATGGAAGATACCACCATGATTCAAAGGGTTAAAACATTCATTGATCTACCGCAAAAACAAAAGATGTACTCCTCTGATGTTTGTCGTTCACCAATAAAGGTAGGTACAATTTCGTTCTCTCAAGATTAGAAGAGATAAGATAAAAACTTAGGCCTATATATAGTGCATCTTGTAAATTGAATTTTGCTTAATAATAATAACAACAACACATTGGCCAGCTGTTGATTTGAGACGGGTCGGATCTTCTTACTTCTTACTTCAGGAATTGACTGTTAAGTCTGAAGATACAAGATGGCGAAAAAGAACAGTGAATGGTAAAATCGAGCATCTGTCGCCTTCATATGTTGAAAATAATCCATTTAATATTTAAATTTCTCATTGATACCCGCCTTCTGTATTTTAGTTCGACATATGTGACTGTGTATTCGAACTTACATTCAGAATTGATTGTACTATCGGTCTATCGATCTGACGCTTATCGAAATGAAGAAAATTTGGTCTTAAAGAATGTGGTAAAATCCCTTGTGCTGTGTAACCTCTTGCGTCCTTGAATGAGAGTTTGAATGTGGGTATGAGAGATGCAGATTCAACTTATGTATTCACATTATGTGGGTTCATCCCTTGCATTCTTGATGTCGAAATATCAAAATTTCAAGAATCAGTTTTCCCCATAATGTGTTAATCTGTTGAACAAAATTGAATAGATAAATGCCTAGCTGCATGATGGGAAATCTTTTCTAAGTAACATATTGCCATCTGCGCAATGTCCCTTGCTTCAATATGCCGCATGGGTCACGATCAGAAAAATTAGCGCTCGTCCATATTCGAGCAAAAACTAATAAAATGACATATTCGTAGGACTGTCCGACCTGCTCTGGTTCGGCTGTGTGGAGTGAAATATAAGACTGTTTAACAGAAATGCCAGCAGATCTTGATAAGTGTGACGATAGGTGCCAAAAAGAATGATGAGGGTGTTATTTCGTGTCACGCCATGCATTATAATCATATGCCAGAAATGTAAAGATTGAAGAACGTTTGTGTGTACTCTGTGTTGAAAATGCTATAGAGAAAGAATATCATTTTTTCGCACAATGCGGCTTGTATGATATTTTTAGAAAAGAACTTCTTCAATGCATAACTGAGGAATACAGGACGGATATTACTCTCTCCAGCTGTGCGGGGATAGGTGTAATGATAAATAACTATCCTAGACAGTGTGCAAATTATCTTCTAAAAGCTTATACTAAAAGAAAGGATCATCTTTATCGCTAAAACTTCTGACACAAATTTTAGAATTTTAGAAATACAGCCACTACTACAAAATCAATAGCCTAAGAATATTCCCTTTAGTATGTTTGTTTGTTCGTGAATACAAGTCGTTGGTTATGTTGATTGTGAACAAACGTTTAGGAACTTGATATCTCACTCTTAGACTACAGTACGTGGAGGAGGGGGGTTTCGGCTAAGTCACCCGTGGGATTGAGTTATCGCCCAAAATATCACTTTCAAATTCTGTACATATGGACAAACACATTGGCAATGTTTCAGCCAGTGGACCCCCTGGTTAAACTCGGAGGTCTTCTGGCTGGAACTTCGCTTCTGCCTGGTGTGCTTTGCAACATATTTTCAGTTATTGCTTGCGTAGAGTCTCCACTCTGTGGGGGATTTGCTGATGGTGCACTCTCCACCTACTGTAGTTAGTGGTGGTGGTAACAGCCAGACTTGGGGCAGTCTTTGATTTGCTTCCAAAATGTCCTGCCTTGTTTCATTCGGGAAAGCGCTTAAGGGAGCCGATGTTGATTACTCTTTAAAATTACTCTTGTAAGCGGTAAAAGGTGATTGGTTTTGGTAAGAGACTAGGGGACTACTGAGCGGCTGCGATGCGTGTCTCCAGCTTGCATGGTGAAAGGGAATAGGCGAATGGATAGGCGGATGAATTTGCGGATGAATGTGTGTGAATGGGGGTGGATGGGTGTGTGTATGGGGGGGGGGGGCAGATATTTGAGAAGGAGTGGGAGTGAATGCATTAATGAGAGTTTGAAAATATGGGTATGAAAGAATGGCAAATGAATGAACGAATAAAAGTATAAGAATGAATGGGTGTGTGTGTGGATGTAATCGAGCATGCAACTGGAAAGCGTTTTTCTATGAAGAGGTGACACATAGGTCCAAAGGGCCGAGTGCTTTTTAATAAATATATATATGAATGTTATCACTGTATAGCACATGTCACGTTGTCACCTTGGAGCTTCATATGACCTTGACAGTGAAACCGGAGGTAGATCTTGATCACCCTCCACACTTTCGTTTTCTGCTGCAAATGCGTTTTGTTACAGTTGAATATTATTTCTAACAGCTGGAGTACTCGTTTCATTTCAGGGTTTCTTATTACCTGGGAGGTGGTGATCACCAACAGAAACAGTATTTCTTACTTCGACAGCGATTGTTCGATAGTCTCCTGAACAACGTGTCCAAGATAACTGATCCATTCGAATAACATGTTGAGTAACTGTCTCTCTACTTGGATCGCTTTGCATGCCCTTATTTGACACAATAACCAGATCATCAAGGTCAGAATCATCAAAACAGATTGACAAGTTTTCAGAAACATGGAAGTTGGGAGAATATGTTTTGACTTCCGTACTCTTCACAGCTTTTGCCGAGCTCTTGGCGGCGGTTTTGGCGGAATTATTTGTGAAGCTGACGAATCACTACAGAGTTGTTGATCATTTACGTTTGTACGTCCAGGATTTGACATAGGTCAATTTTCCGGTTTTGGAAGAGAACCTACTGAAAGCAAATGATTTCAATGAAGTGTTCTCCTTTGATTTCTTTTACTCTCGTTCTCCACAACGAAAACAAAAGTATGCAAATTTGGTTGGTTTACTACAATATAGGCGTCATCTTTCCACCTCTTAAATAGCTTATGTCATCCATCAAACGCCAAAGCTTTTACAAGAACTCTATCGCCAGTAGAGTGGAATGGCCGGTCCGAGCGCACCACATTTTTTTGGCACAGATCGCACCTCACCAAAACTTAGTTTTTTGGGGGCAAATCGCGTTCATCACGATCGAAATCCATCGACTTGTACGATGCGACACGTTCACGTTCACATCATCACTGTTTCCCGTTTTTTACAGCGGTGGACGTAGACGAGGTGTCGTGTGTTCAACGTTCAATTTCTCTAACGATCAACGTGGATCCGACTAAAATTTCGACGGAATTTTAACAAACTCTATAAAATTCCCTCTCTTAAAAATTCACTTTTAGGTGCGCTCGTAACGTTTGACGACGATCGTTCTCGGAAAACACTCACCTTTAGCCCACTTTTGTAGTAACTGTCCACTTTTGTAATAGCCCACCACTTTTGTAGTAGAAAACGCCCACTTTTGTGGTAGCTCACCACTTTTGTAGTAACGTCGCCCACTTTTGTAGTAAAATGAGGTAACCACTTTTGTAGTAACCATTGCCCACTTTTGTCATACAAAAACAAAGTCACCACTTTTGTAGGAACTTTTTTACCACTTTTGTAGTAACATTTTCAAAAACTGCTAGACTTTGAAAATTTTGAACAAACCATTTCATTTCAGATGTCCACACGAAATGAACAGATTTTTATCTTCATCGTTTTATTTTAGGTTGAGCTGTCTTTGTTGAGATTACCATGACAGGAATATATTCGATCTGTCCGTTCGTCTTTCAGCCAGTACTATGGGCATATGTGGGTGGGATGCCAGGTCGTTTTAAAAAGCTTTTGTGGGGTTTCTATTTGTGATTACATATTGTGTATTTTATATTCAAGTATGTCGTTGTGTGATAAGGCATGCCGCTCATTGAGTATGTCCGTACATTTAACCAATGCTAACCCTACTTCAGTGGGATTAGTAACTTAACAGTTTGACAGTGACTCGTCTCTGTCCGATAGTTCTCCCCGGCTTCCTCCCCGTGACACTGTCCAGCACTCTATGACTCTGGCTGTTTAAGTGTTTAACCAAAATTAATCAACCTTGGCATTTCCCAAGCGTTACAAAAGGTTTTGACGATACTATGTTTCGGCAGTTTCATTTCAGATTCACCCTTTTTCATTCAGATGAGAATGGTGTGAATTGGCAGGGACTTAGATCAAAGATTTTCAGATCGACGAAACAGAACTCTCTACCCAAAGTTTCATAGGTTAATTCTTTGTAATTTTGATAACATAACATTTCTAAAAGACCGGATTCCCTGTGTTATTCTTTGATATTGAAGTGCTGGTCCTTTGGGGGAAAATCGAAGTTGTCGACTTCTATCATGTCGAAATGGTAAAGATACGCGAAGTTGTCGATTTCTTTCATTAAAAAAGACGCACCTGTAGCAAAACCATAATAATGACATTTTTGCAATTTTGCTTTTTAGTGAGCTCTTTTTTTTATAACTGAAACTGCATCTTTGCGCTATTTTTCTTGTAAAGAGAAGATTATTTTTCCCTTTTGAAGAGAAGCTTTTATTGCGATATTTAATCTGAAGACGAATATTCAATACAGGTGAGTATTACGTACATAATTATGCACACGCGCTTTCAAATTAAACGTCGTTGGCACATGTAGGAAAATCCTGTTGAGGAAAGACTTACATAGCGACGAGCAGGGGTGGTGGTGGTGGTGGGGTGGGGGCGGGTTGTGGGGGGAGGGGGTTAGGTCCCCAAAGTCAAAAATGAGAGCGGTTGTCACAAATTCTTAGAGAACACTTCGGCTGTTATAAGGGGTTGCAGGAGATCCAACACTGACATCTGATTTAGAAAACAGTTTCCGTGGACCAAACCATAGGTGAATGATCAAATATATGGAATGTTTGAATACTTTTCATCTCTGTGGTGTGGTGCGATGAGTTAATTCATGAGAATTTTCCGTGATTTGTACGTTTGCTGGAAAGTTTGAGATTTCTTGGAGGTAATTTGATTGTTTGTTACAACTACTAACCAATCAATCAATTGTTATGTTCATAATATGAATATAACAATTGGTTGATTATTTTGTAGGTCTTCCTGGACCAAATAGGCCATTTGTCCCCAGACGTCAAATATGGAGGGAATAATAATTAATGAATGAAGTAATTAATAATTATTTATAGTAGTCCGAGATAAGATAAAAATGGTACATATATGATTGACGAAGAAATGACTGTCGGAAAAGTGGCGGTGGGCTCTTCCATTTGAGCGTTTCCTTGTTTCTGGCTTCCAGAGGCTCTCGGTACTTGGTTTCAAAGTAATTTAGATATAAGCAAAGCCTTGAACTCCCCTCCCCTTCCCCACATTCTCCATTACTTACATGTATACGCGGCCCAGTGTTACTTTTTTCCGAGCCAATCTAAGGGGCTGAAAACAGTTTTTTTTTGTATCACGTCTTGGGCCCTACACTCGAAGCCCAATACTCGCATCACTTAGAGCACCAGTTACAGAATATAAGTTAGAACCATTATCATCATTGTCTCTTCTTGATTAGCATGTGGCACGAATACCTGGCAGAACAACAGATTAGGTACTTCAATACCTGGCTAACATGGATCCCCATCATTTCAATTCTAAAATAAATCATTTTTCGTACGAAAAATGATTCAATGCACACAAAAATGTGTTTTTATTTATTATGAGACAAAAATAGACATACAAACTTCATTTTGAAAGAGCAATTCAGTTTCTTGTTATCTGCTTGTTTTGCATTTTTCTGTCGAAACATAACTTTTTGGCTCTCATTGTAACGTGCTCGCCGAGCTCATTTCAGTTAGAGTCATAGAGTATGTTTTGAAAGCACAAAATGAAACATTTATTAATTTGGCAGAAATGTGTTTTTGTATTATTTTCCATCGGAACACTAAAAGGCTCAACGAGCGTTTACCAGTAGGGGATGAGAACTCAAATTCTGTGAGCGAAAAGTGAAAGTTTCAATTCTATTATTTAGCAACTGGAAAAGGCAAAAAATTCTTTCATAAACTTGTAACCTTTAATGTTCCCGCGCACAAGATCATGTTCCTTTCTTCAGAAGATATTGCAAAATAAGAAACAGAACACCGGCGTCTTCAGTATTCTTTGTTTTAACCAAACTGAATAAAATGGAAGCGTATTAGTGCCACATCTAAAAAAATGAATGATACTATATGTCCTAATTTAGAGAAACCGAGATAATAACTCGTGATTGAGAGATACTAAGTCATAATTAGGAATTAATAACTCCTTTTTTGTGAAATAATTAGGTCCTAATTAGGAGGTAATATGTCCTAATTGGGAGATAAGTCCTAATTAGGAGATATGTCCTAATTGGGAGACGATACCTCCTAATTAAGAGATAATAACTCCTAATTAGGATTTATTAACTACTAATTAGGAGATACTATGTCCTAATTAGATCTTAGTATCTCCTAATTAGCAGATAATAACTACTAATTAGGAGATAATAGTCCTAATTAGGAGATACTAACTCCTAATTAAGACACAGTAAATCCTAATTAGTAGATTATTTGGTATATAATTCCCGAATCTTCCCTTCAAACACAATTTGTTGGTGTCGTTTCGGCGCGGTCCTCAATTTGTTACAGAAACACCAGCCGCCAGGCATTCGTTGTATAATTTGCTGTTTACATTTTGTACCTCTAAGATAAATGATCACGCCACCCCACCTCAATCCATCCCCGTGAAAAGGGGTAAAAATAAAATTATTTTAGAAACACCCTGTTTCCATTTATTTCTTTCGAAGTATAAATTTTGGCGGGGTGACTGATGACTCCAGACTGACTCCTCCTTACCTCAGTCTGACATTCTCAGAGTCGAGTTCTGACCTCGGGCAGACTTCTATCTCCAGGACCGACTTCTCCTAACCTCTTGGGCCGACAAGTGAAGGCCAATTTTTCCGGTGCGACTTCTTTGGGACCGATTTCTCAGAACCAACATTTTCAGACCGACGTCTTCTGGAATGGGTGAAAGGGGTGGGGTGGGGGGGGGGGGTAGATCTTCTGTATTCACTCGGCCATCCTTTCATGATAGACATGAGTAGTAACACGGGTGTCAATAGAACACGTTTGTCCCACAAGACATGTTCACAAAAACGTTCTAGAATGTGAAGGGAATTTGGAAACGTTCTGACGGCGCCGATGTTATGACGTCATAAGAGGGTCCGAATTTTAGACTCTAGTATGAATACATGCGGGAGGCCTTTTGCGCGCCAGTATTGGTAATCGCTTCTATATACATAGAACTGCTCTAGGGATATGGGTATTGATGTGTGAATTAAATTCATAGAAATGGTCGAGGAGTACCTTTTAATATCTGGCACTGATGACTGTGGTAATGACTTGGGCTGTCTGGGAGACTCTGTATAGAAATCTACAGAAACAGGTGTAGGTGCATAAGTCTGGAAAAATATAAGTGGTCCGGGGGATATTTTGTTGGGTTGGGTATGAGTATACAAAGGTGGCCTACGGCGACTGGGCAGTTCTATATAAAGAACATCAACGACAAAAGCCTAAGGCCTACACCCTCGTTGCCAACCCCTTGTATTGCTTTGGGCAAGTTTGTCCCCTCTCCCTTGGAATTGAGAAATGTGGTCGGAGTAGCCCATCTACTTCACTTTTAGATCGTAGGATGGCGCCAATAGTTCAAATATCTCGAGAAATTCTATCTACTGTGGCATACACAGGTATACACAGGAGGTCTTCGGCGCGTCAGGATTGGTACAGACAACTCTATACATAGGGCATTAAAAGCAAAGACCCCATCCAACTGGCCGCTCCCCCGGAAAAAAGCAATTACTCGTATACCTATGATCCTATTTTCCCTACGTTGACTTCGTTGTCCGTCGTATGGGTTCACTACAGTGCCCTATTTCTCCTTGTAGCCCAAAGGTTTGTATTATAGTACGAGGTAATGTTTTAAGGTCCCGTTTCCTTAACTTTGACACCCAAAATGCGTTTGTGAAAGCTATGAAAATGGGCGCGATGCTTTGATTTTCATACCCCCCATTTTGAGACGTATGGAAAATAGAACATTGCGCTAATTTTCATCGGTCTCGTGGACTCAATTGCGGACACCAAAAAGCCTGACGCTTATAAATCCCTCGCTAAAAGGAGGTGCTAAAATCGGGACATAGATACAAATAGTTGAAATGGGGCGCTGGGACACCAAAATAGCGAAATGAGTCAAAGAGTAGTATGAAACAGAGAGCATTGTGCGCACATCCTAATAGCTTCCACAGACTCATTTTGGGCTGCTAGGGGCCTGCCTGATGTTTAGCAATGGAGCGCTAACATAGGACGTTGGAATTGGGGTTACTGAGAACAGTGACTGGATAAATACCCAAAATTAGAAATTTTGCAGCAATTCAAATGCTGGAAAAAAGACAAACCGTCTTTTTGACTCATTTGAGAGGGAGGAGCAGTGATATTATTTGCATTGGCACGTTATCACTTGGTTATAGTACCGCCAAATTAAACATTATTATACAGGAAACTTGGAAATAGTGGCTCTTCATCAAAAAAGAGCCGGAGGGAGGGGGTGAAAGGGTATTATTTGTATTTGTGTCTCTTATGGGTTTATTATACTACCATTGAATTAAGCAATACTATATACGGTACTCCTGTATTTGACAAACAATTATATCTTGGTTAGCAACCATGTTCAGTCTAAAAGTTATCAAATGAGAGAAAAGGGGAGGTAGGTTCTTCTTTGACAAAGTACGGAAAATTAACCAATTTTGAGCTCTTTGGGGTAATTGATTGTGGTCGAAGTTAATGGGACGGGGCCTGAAAACATTCGCCTGTACTAGTACAGACATTTAGGCCACAATGTGAAATGCGGTTACCAGGGAAACCAATATTGCGGACATCATTTCATCAAAGTAAGGAAAATAAGGCGAGGTCGGGCTTTTTATAGCACTACTACACTACCGGAACGTACTCTTATGTACTTGAATTGTGTCTAGTACATACCTAAACTGGGGTGTAGGTAGCAAAGCGATTTCGTGATGTCAATAGGGAATTCAAACCATTACTACGGTCAGCCCTAAAATGCTGTATTTTAAAACCCCCATCCTAAAAAAAGATGTCGGCCTGAAGAAGTTGGTCCGGGGAACCGGAGAAATCGATTTCAAAGAAGTCGCCCGCAAAAGTCGGCCTTGCAAGTTGATACTGGCGTGAGATGTCTGTCCCGAGGTCAGGAGAAGCCGGCTTCGGTGTTTGAAGTCAGTCCGGAGTCATGAGAATTCGCCTAGCCAATGTTTGTACGGCGAAAGATAGAATGGAAACAGAGCGCTTCCAATATGATTTTATTTTAGCTATTTTTAGGGAGGGGGGAGATAATTTATTTCAGAGGTACAAATGTAAGCGGCAAGTTTCATATAGAATGCCTGGCGACTGGTGTTAAGGTAACAAGCAGAGGACAGCGCCGGCAGGACACCAACAAACTGTATTTGAGGAGAAGATTTGGGACTAACATATCCCATTATTTCCTAATTAGGAGATACTATGTCCTAATTAGGAGTTATTGTCTCCTAATTAGGCCTATTATCCCCCAATAAGAACTTATTTTCTCTTAGTTGGGGCTTATTATCTCCTAAATAGGAGATACTAGGTCCTAACTAGAAGTATTATCCCCTAATTAGGACATAATTACTCCTCAGCAGAAGTCATTATCTCCCAATTTAGAGATCATATGTTCTAACTAGGAGTTATTATTTCTTAATTAGGACTTAGTAACTCCTAATCATGAGTTATTATCTCCCAATTTGGACTTAGTATCAGGCATTTTTTTATATGTGGCACATGTTTGCTTCCATACAATCCAACTGAACTCCATCCAGCCAGGACAAAGTCGGGCACTCCATGTTGTATATCCATCTATATTATATTATATTATATTATATACCTTCGTCAAATTGCCGTCATGCTCGGAAGTTTACTTCCTTCTAAGCGGCTTTCATTTTTGACTAATTGTTATTCCGTTACGTTAAGTGCCGTACCAATGTGTATCGCGTCAGGGGAACGTAAACTTTATCGTCACACAGATCCTAATTGTTGAATGGGAATTATAAAATTGATTGAGATACGCGTACGTCTTACAGATCGATTTATTATTTGGCAAGTGGCCGCCTAGCTCCTAATCACGAACCCGTCTATAAAATCGCCGATACATATCTTCCTTGGGTGGCAACAAGTAAAGATATGTTCCGCATTACACGTTGTTCACTGTTTTTAATTGTAAATTATGGACAGATCTTCCTTAGGTGGTAACAAGTGGAGATATATTCCGCGTTTTATGCGCAAAGTTTGTTTTCAGCCTTAGAATTAGGAGCATTCAATCATTTATCTCAGCCTCGCCCTGGTAACAGAGGCAGAAGTGAGTTCGCATGCAATATTCACACATTCAACCATTCCTTGACCCGAATTGTTCAAACGCGTTGTTCTCCATATTCAAGTGTATTGCTTGTACAATCCCCCGTATCATATCTCCCTTGGGTGGCAAAGGTATGTTCCCCGTTTCATGTTATTCCCCGTATCCGAGTCTATTACGCGCAAGATAACCGTATCATATATTCCTTGGGTGGCTACAAGTAAAGATATGTTCCGCGCTTCACTTTGCTTTTTGTATTCAAGTGTAAATTATGAAAAAAATACCGTATAATATCTTCCTTGGGTGGCAACAAGTAAAGATATGTTCCGCGCTTCACTTTGCTTTTTGTATTCAAGTGTAAATTATGCAAAAAATACCGTATAATATCTTCCTTGGGTGGCAACAAGTAAAGATATGTTCCGCGTTATTACTAAAACCTCGCCCTGGTAACAGAGGCAGAGGCAAGTAAGTTCGTATACTGTATTCACACATTCAACCACTCCTTAGCCCGAATCATTCAATCATTTAAAAGCGCGCCTCCATATCTCCGCCCCAGTACCCAACCCGCGTCAATCAGACATCAATACCGCTGATGAAAAGTAGAATCTTTTTATACCGTCCTTGCGTAGTAATAACCCCATCCCCCCACCCGATCTTTCCAGGGTGTGTAATTGTTTTGTCCCCACCCACTATTGCAGCATATATATGCCCCCCCCCCCCCACTGATCTAAGTGCAGCCCCTCCGATAATGTCTACACTGACAATCGTAGGCTAGGATTCCATACATCCCTTCCCCCCCCCCCCCCCATATACACATGACGTACGCATTGACATATACCCAATGATCATAATCTCACAACATATACCCGCTATGTTCAACATTAATGCGTTTCTAGGTGTAATTGCTCTATACACTAATTTATACCCCCCCCCCCCCCGGTTCAGCAAGTTTATAAATGAGAATATTTGGAATTATTCTTGTCTATTGAGCCCATTGGGTTCTAGTGTTTGAAGTTTGTTAATCCAAAATGCTTCGCGACCCCTCCTGTAAGCTGTATTTTGTTGATTAATTTGTTCAATCCCAATAATCTTGAAATTCTTTATACTATGGTTTTTGGTCAGAAAATGATGTGGTATTGGTTCATCCATAACCTCAAGTTTTATTCTACTCAGATGGTTTTGCATTCTCTCATACAATTTTGTCCCCGTCTCTCCCACGTACACAACTTCATTGCACTTGTCGCAGAGAATCCCATATATCACATTCCTGGACATGCAGGTGATTTTTTGGCCTATGTGGTAGGTCGTTCCGTTCTTGTCTGCGAATTGTTTTGTTTGGAGCATAAACCCACAGATTGCACATTTTCTCTCGCATCTATCAGATCCCGTCCCTTGATTGTTGAACATTTTATTATGCTTGCTATGGACTATGATATCTCCCAAATTTTTCAGTCTTTTGTACGAAATCAGGGGAGGTTTTCGAATGCCAACTTCATGCGTTTTGAGCGGTGTAAAATGGGCATTCGCTCCCGCGTTATTTTCCCGATGTCAGGGAGGCACCGCGAGTAGGTGACCACAAACGGGACTCTTTCGCCGGTTGATTTGTTGGATCGTTTTTCAAGTAACTGTTTACGCTCGATTTGGTCGACCTTTTTTAGTTGTTCGCTTACAAATTTTTCGTCGTAACCTCTGGCATGCAGGTGTTGTTTTATATCATTTTTGTGGCATTCATATTCAGCACTATCGGAACAAATTCTTTTTACTCTTGAAGCTATTCCATATGGTATCGCTCTTTTAGTGTTCATTGGATGATCTGACTTTGCGTGCAGGTATTAATGCGTATCCGTGGGTTTTGTATATATTCATTCATTCATTTATTGGTGTTTAAGGTCACATACTTATGCACAATGGCTAATCGTGACCGTGACAGTTTTACGGGTGGAGGAAGCCGGAGTACCCGGAGAGAACCACCGAGCAACGACGAGCAGCTTTCAGCTCTCCAACATCGTAACTCTGAACTCTGCACCGCAGCACAGGCAGGGTTAGATTGGTTGAAGACATGCGCACCATCGACGTGCAGTACGCCTCAGTACACAGCGTCATCGTGCCCCCATGTAGGCAATCGGGGTGAAGTGTCTTGCCCAAGGACACAACGCGGTTGCCGCAGGTGGGATTCGAACCGAGGACCTCTCGGCTTGCAGCCTGCACCTCTACCAACTGAGCCACCGCGCCCCGTTTTGTATATAAACCGGTTTTAAGAAATCCGTCTTCAATTTTGAATAATGTGTCTAAGAATTCTATCCCATTTTCAGACCACCTTAAATCAACCTGTATTCTTGGGTGTATCGTATTTGCCAAAGAATGATATTGTTTCAGAGACTCCAACCCATGCGTCCATACTCCCCAGATATCATCAACGTACCGTACCTGTTCAGGGGGGTGTAACTTCGATGCTTTTGACAGTTTCTCTTCCCATTCACCCATATATGTGCACGCATAATTCATCCCTAATCGCGAACCTATTGCAACGCCGTCCGTTTGTAAATAATGTCTTCCTTTAAATGAAAAATTGTTCTTGTCCAAAACAGTTTCTATTAGTTTAAGACCTATCTCTGTTGGGAATAATGTTCTTTTAGAGTTTTCTAGTGCTTTTTTACATGCTAATATACCTTCATTACGTGGGACGCTTGGATATAGTTTCTTGACGTCCATTCAGTACATTATGCTGTTTTCAGGGAGTGGTTGGGGTATACAGTCCAGTCTGTTCAAGAAATGTGTGGTGTCGCGTATGTAGGATGGTAATGACTCAATGTTGTTTTAAATCCATCACTTCTGCTATTTTCTCTGTTGGGTGGTTTATTCCCGAAATTATTGTTCTTAAAGGGGCTTCATTTTTATGCATTTTGGGGATACCTATTACCCTTCCAGCCTGTGGCTGCTTAGGTATCATGTACGCTAATACTTTTTTGTCTATCAGTTTGTTTTTTCTAGTTTTTTGAGTTGGCTTTTAATCTTGTTTGTTATTTTCTCTGTCAGATTTACAGGTACTTCTTTGTATGTTGTTTGGTCCCCCAACTCCATCAAGATCTCATTTTCATATTTACTTGCATCCAAAACGGTTATCCCAGACCCTTTATCGGCTGGTCGCACGACTATTGTATTATCATTTAACAACTCTTTCAGAGCCTTCTCTTCCATTTTTTGTTATGTTGTTTCGCACGCGTTTTTTTATGCCCTTCAAAATATCTTCCCGTACTATCTCTAAATAAAGGTCAAGGTGCTTATCTCTACCTTCTTTGGGAGTCCACGGGTTCCGCTCTTTAAATTTATCATTAATATATTGCTGTTTATTGTCTAGGAAATACTCACATAGTCGCATTCTGAGCTCCCATTCTTTTATCTCAACGATAAGGTTCGCTATATCCAAAGTTCTTTCCGTTGGGACAAACTTGAGACCTCTTTTAAGTAATGTTCTTTGGTGTTTTGTTAGTTTCTTACCGGATAAATTAAACACGTTATTTTGCTGATTAATTTTAGATTCATTGTGCAAAATTTTACTCTTCATATCTACATAAATGTTATTTTGATCATCGCTGATATTCTTAACTTCTACAGATTCATCCTTTATGGAGGGTTTCTCAGACTTTTTGTCAGTGATTTGTTTTGAATAACCCAGGGGATTCACAGATTTGTCCTTTTTGGAGGGTTTCTCAGACTTTTTGTCGGTAATTTTTTTTGGATAACTCCGGGGATTCAGTTTTGGTTCAGCCCTACGGAACGCGGAAATATTTTGTGACTGCAAGTATTTGTATTTGATTGTTTTAGGCCCATTTGTCTTTTACATACTTGCAATCATTTCTGCAACCTGAAAATGAGAATCATTCAAAAAGAGATAGAAAATTAATTCATTTATACTCACCGGTTTTTCAGGTTCGAATCGCACCCACCTGTAATTTTGACCATACTTACAATATACATAAATCCCTATTCCAGCATATTCACCAAACCTATTATATCCTCATCTGTTGCCCAGCTCTCAATACTACCATTCGTTTTTGATCTGTTTCTAATGAATCCTGATACTGGCCCATCTATATATTTAGACATTATTTCCTCGTGGTGTTCCACATACTCCATTACTCGTTTCTGTATTACATGATGATATTCCTCATCACCTGTACAGATTTGCTGATGCATCTATAAAAGCAATTTCCATCAGCTCTAACATTTTGCAATCCAAACCGTTGCCTTCTCAGTTCAATGTTGTGTGTTGCGATATCAGTGTGGCCGGGAAGTTTCTTCTGTAGTTTTATTCCTAATACTTTTAACACATTATTTATTTCCGACAGCGATACATTCTTTCCAGATAGGGTGGGTACCGTCTGAATCACCCTTATCTTCTTATCTTTGGTTTTTTCAGTAAGGACTTGGATTTTATCACCATGGTTCTTTATTATCTCCAGAATTGCCTCTTTATCCGAGATGCTGAAACGGAATTTATCGAATTTTTTAACTTCGCGAACTCATCCCTCAGAGAGCCAACTGTTCCTCAAATTCTAATCGCGTAATATCTACCAGTCTCTCTGATGTTTTATTTAAAAGGTTTTCATACTCCGATTTTCGTCTTCCACTGACATCCGATGTCATATTCCATTTCACTTTGAATCCTCGCGGTATTATATTTTCTTCCTGACATTTTCTAAGAAATTTTATATGTGATTCGCGTTTGTTTATTTTTCGAAGTTACACCCCCTTGAACAGGTACGGTACGCTGATGATATCTGGCGAGTATGGACACATGGGTTGGAGTCTCTGAAACAATATCATTCTTGGCAAATACGATACACCCAAGAATACAGGTTGATTTAAGGTGGTCTGAAATGGGATAGAATTCTTAGACACATTAGTCAAAATTGAAGACGGATTTCTTAAAACCGGTTTATATACAAAACCCACGGATACGCATCAATACCTGCACGCAAAGTCAGATCACCCAATGAACACTAAAAGAGCGATACCATATGGAATAGCTTCAAGAGTAAAAAGAATTTGTTCCGATAGTGCTGAATATGAATGCCACAAAAATGATATAAAACAACACCTGCATGCCAGAGGTTACGACGAAAAATTTGTAAGCGAACAACTAAAAAAGGTCGACCAAATCGAGCGTAAACAGTTACTTGAAAAACGATCCAACAAATCAACCGGCGAAAGAGTCCCGTTTGTGGTCACCTACTCGCGGCGCCTCCCCGACATCGGGAAAATAACGCGGGGAGCGAATGCCCATTTTACACCGCTCAAAACGCATGAAGTTGGCATTCGAAAAACCTCCCCTGATTTCGTACAAAGACTGAAAAATTTGGGAGATATCATAGTCCATAGCAAGCATAATAAAATGTTCAACAATCAAGGGACGGGATCTGATAGATGCGAGAGAAATTGTGCAATCTGTGGGTTTATGCTCCCAAACAAAACAATTCGCAGACAAGAACGGAACGACCTACCACATAGGCAAAACCTGCATGTCCAGGAATGTGATATATGGGATTCTCTGCGACAAGTGCAATGAAGTTGTGTACGTGGGAGAGACGGGGGACAAAAATGTATGAGAGAATGCAAAACCATCTGAGTAGAATAAAACTTGAGGTTATGGATGAACCAATACCACATCATTTTCTGACCAAAAACCATAGTATAAAGAATTTTAAGATTATTGGGATTGAACAAATTAATCAACAAAATACAGCTTACAGGAGGGGTCGAGAAGCATTTTGGATTAACAAACTTCAAACACTAGAACCCAATGGGCTCAATAGACAAGAATAATTCCAAATATTCTCATTTATAAACTTGCTGAACCGGGGGGGGGGGGGGGGGGGTATAAATTAGTGTATAGAGCAATTACACCTAGAAAACGCATTCATGTTGAACATAGCGGGTATATGTTGTGAGATTATGATCATTGGGTATATGTCAATGCGTACGTCATGTGTATATGGGGGGGGGGGAGGGGGTGTATGGAATCCTAGCCTACGATTGTCAGTGTAGACATTATAGGAGGGGCTGCACTTAGATCAGTGGGGGGGGGGGGGGGGCATATATATGCTCGCAATAGTGGGTGGGACAAAACATTACACACCCTGGAAAGATCGGGCGGGGGGGGGGGGGGTGTTATTACTAAGGCAAGGGACGGTATAAATGATTCTATTTTCATCAGCGGTATTGATGTCTGATTGACGCGGGTTGGGTACTGGGGCGGAGATATGGAGGCGCGCTTTTAAATGATTGAATGATTCGGGCTAAGGAGTGGTTGGATGTGTGAATACAGTATACGAACTTACTTGCCTCTGCCTCTGTTACCAGGGCGAGGTTTTAGAAATAGTGTCTAATTCATATTTGCTTTTTACGTAATAACGCGGAACATATCTTTACTTGTTGCCACCCAAGGAAGATATTATACGGTATTTTTTCATAATTTACACTTGAATACAAAAAGCAAAGTGAAGCGCGGAACATATCTTTACTTGTTGCCACCCAAGGAAGATATGATACGGTTATTTTGCGCGTAATAGACTCGGATACGGGGAATAACATGAAACGGGGAACATACCTTTGCCACCCAAGGGAGATATGATACGGGGATTGTACAAGCAATACACTTGAATATGGAGAACAACGCGTTTGAACAATTCGGGTCAAGGAATGGTTGAATGTGTGAATATTGCATGCGAACTCGCTTCCGCCTCTGTTACCATGGCGAGGCTGAGATAAATGATTGAATGCTCCTAATTCTAAGGCTGAAAACAAAATTTGAGCATAAAACGCGGAATATATCTCCACTTGTTACCACCTAAGGAAGATCTGTCCATAATTTACAATTAAAAACAGTGAACAACGTGTAATGCAGAACATATCTTTACTTGTTGCCACCCAAGGAAGATATGTATCGGCGATTTTATAGACGGGTTCGTGATTAGGAGCTAGGCGGCCACTTGCCAAATAATAAATCGATCTGTAAGACGTACGCGTATCTCAATCAATTTTATAATTCCCATTCAACAATTAGGATCTGTGTGACGATAAAGTTTACGTTCCCGTGACGCGATACACATTGGTACGGCATTTAACGTAACGGAATAACAATTAGTCAAAAATGAAAGCCGCTTAGAAGGAAGTAAACTTCCGAGCAGGACGGCAATTTGACGAAGTTATATAAAATATTTGATGAAGTATATATATATATATACACACTTCATCAAATATTTTATATAACTTCGTCAAATTGCCGTCCTGCTCGGAAGTTTACTTCCTTCTAAGCGGCTTTCATTTTTGACTAATTGTTATTCCGTTACGTTAAGTGCCGTACCAATGTGTATCGCGTCATGGGTACGTAAACTTTAGCGTCACACAGATCCTAATTGTTGAATGGGAATTATAAAATTGATTGAGATACGCGTACGTCTTACAGATCGATTTATTATTTGGCAAGTGACCGCCTAGCTCCTAATCACGAACCCGTCTATAAAATCGCCGATACATATCTTCCTTGGGTGGCAACAAGTAAAGATATGTTCCGCATTACACGTTGTTCACTGTTTTTAATTGTAAATTATGGATAGATCTTCCTTAGGTGGTAACAAGTGGAGATATATTCCGCGTTTTATGCGCAAATTTTGTTTTCAGCCTTAGAATTATGAGCATTCAATCATTTATCTCAGCCTCGCCCTGGTAACAGAGGCGGAAGCGAGTTCGCATGCAATATTCACACATTCAACCATTCCTTGACCCGAATTGTTCAAACGCG